>OX940895.1:24002667-25223083 GCA_954871355.1 Cabera pusaria | reverse complement strand
CCCTATCAATTGGACGACCACCCTCATAAATTGCTGTTCAGATAAAGGTGGGTCCACATTATGTAACCATGTGATCGGATATTAGCAAGTAGCGTTAGTACTATATCGGACGTGTGGAATATGAATCAAGTAGATCGAGTACGGTACGAGTGGACTCGTACCGTACTCGATCTAAACAATCCTTTTTACACAAGCTATCTTAGTTTCGGTATCAATTATTAACTATGTTTTTAAGATAATACATTAATTTACGTTTTAGCGTGTACCGTTATTTATTTGTGGTTTAAACCAAATTATAGCAAGCGAGGAAAGTGTTACTCCAATCTGTGTTCATAACTTGTACCATCAAATGTAATGGTGCGATCCATTACTTAACATCGAATAAGAATATGGTAATATTTACGTTTTTACATATATACAATTTGCGTTAGTTTTATGTATATTTTATAGGCTAGCGTTGAAGTGTGATATGTGACCAGGTGGAGCGATGACACTCACAAAGCGGTGGGCAGTGACCGGAAACAAAGAGCCGAAGATCGGGCTCAGTGGCATGACTTGGGAGAGGCCTACGTCCAGCAGTGGACTGATACCGGCTGATTATAATGATAGGCTAGCATTTTACCACTATTTCGCCTGATGGTAAGAGGTGATGTGGTCGAAGATGGTAAACACGCTTGGTCTAGAATAACCTGACTCTCAAAGGCTGTGCTTTTGGAACACCGCAATGTTATGGTTGTAGGATTTTTCCTAATAAAAAAGCATGTGAACCGTCCTTAAAATACCAGTTTCAATCACGACTTTAACTTTTGTTACGTGTATTTTTCCCCAGAAAATAATTTACAGTGAGACGGCTTCGAGATTGGCGATAGGGGAGAAAAATGGTGAGGGCTGGAGACATTACGGTGAATCGACACGTTTGCTCTCAGCCTAAGCTTCGGGTGTAAAGTTGTAATTTAAATCGTTATGAGTCTCATATATTATGGCCAGATAAAATTGGCAACTTTATTAACGATACGTGCTTCAAAAAGTTTAAAGGTTTTTGTTGATATATTGTCAGCGTTGATAGGGAATTTTTTAAAAGCGAAAAATTGTAACTTTTATATTTGAGGTTGTTCGAATCGTCTAAGCATAAGATATAAGAGAGGCTTGTGTCTAGCAGTGGACGAAAATTGGCTGACAATGATAATGATGTAGATATAAGACACACAGATAAGACATAGGTACATTATGATTAACAGTGGTAGTGAAATAATAGGCAGTCTTATCCCAGCGGCGTACGAGTAAGATTGAAGTCGATTCAAGAAATTACAAATATTACAACCTTAATTTTCAACTTTTTTTATTTTTCTGAATTTTTCCTTTACTTATGCCCTAAGACCTTGCTTATAACCAAAATCGACAATTCTAGGTAAACCGGAAGTACCCTATAGGTTTTGGGTCGAAAACCTATAGGGTACTTCCCGTTGATCTAGAATCATGAAATTTGGCAAGTAGCAAGGTCTTACAGCACAAATTAAGGAAAAATTCAAAAAAATAAAAAAAATTGAAAATTAAGGTTGTAATATTTCTAATTTCTTGAATCGACTTCATGCATGTTTTCATAGCCCATCCTCTTTTTATATTGGAATGTAATCGTTTTATTTTTCGTGTGGGTGGAACGTTTCTAAAATTTAAAAAAAGATTGCAGGAAAACAAATCATGTTTGACAGGTGACCATACATACATAGTTAGCGCCAATGAAGGTAGACCTTTGAGTTATATGAGCGCTGATACAATTTAGAGGTATAGCTTAGGTAGGAACGGAAGCCTCGGTGGGCGAGTTAAACTCGACTTAGCCGGTTTTATTTGTATGGGAATCAAATATTACATTATTTTTTGTTGTAGTTACCATAATAAAACACAGTCAGTGAAAATTGCAGGTGTCTATCTATAACCATAATATAAAATCTAGCGAACGAACGAAAACTCTGAAAAAATCCGTTTCTTGCATGTGGAACGTCTTACATTTTAATTTTTTTATCAGTCTTATTTGTTGTTATACCGGCCATAGTAATAAGTATTATGTCTAAATTTCAAGTGTCTCACTATTATGGTTAAAGATACACAACCCTCTATTAACAGACGGACGGACGGACAGCGAAGACTCAGTAATAGGATTCCGTTAGTACCCTTTGGGAACGGATCCCTAAAACGACCTTGCTTCCTAAAACGACCTTGCTTCTTTTGAATACCTATCATAAAAAATAAAAGAGCAAATGCCGTGACGTCATTATCCTCAAAGCCTGGCGCACCAAGTTAAAGGTACCTTAGCCAGCCTTTAAGCCTAATTTTCTATTCGTTTATCCCTATCCATTACTAGATTCTATTTACGGCACGCCTGATCCTTTTCGAGGGGAATTTTATTATTTTTTCGCGTCAGCCCCCAAATGGTGGCATAATTCTCAACTTTTATATCCACTTGAGGAGTTAATTCAATTTTATTTACGTTTCGCGAGATATGAGTTGGTTAATGTCGCCTGTCATTGTGGTGAACGCGTTTATTTGCTTTTAGAGGTTTTGGAATTGCGCATCATTGGATATTCAAATGGTGTTAAAAACTCTTTGCCTAGCCTTGATATGAATATATCATTAAATATTATTTTTGTCACTGATTGATATGAGTATATGAATATAACAATGTACAAAACATTAATAAAATACATTTATTTCCTACAAAATGTTGGTAGAAAAGCTGTTGCAGATATAATTCAGGTTCCATAAACATTTTGCCGCATCACGACATACAAATTGGATATTTGTCTATACATTTTACATTTGAATTATTTACAATTCCATCTCTATCTCAATATCTTTATTATTTACCACTGTTATGAAATTTGTCACAATTTCAAATACGCGCAATTAACTATCAATCTAATATTTAATAATATAATCATAATGGTAATATCTTCTTCCCGCAGTCAGCCCCTCCCTTTCTTTTTAGATCTTTTAAACTACGCAACTAATTTTTCATCATTAGAGAGAGTGATCCAAGCGGAAGGTGTTTAACTTTTATAGTATTTTATATAGTTGTTTTATAAAATAGAAAAATAAAGTTTTTTAGAATGATCTTAAATTATTTAAACTATCGTTTATTATTTATCACCAAAAGAACAGTCCATTCCATTTAAATCCATGAATATAGCCTCTACAATACGCAAAAAAGAATTCAATAAGAGTAAGAACCTCGTGTCTCGTACTAAAGATTAGACGAAAAATTCTTTTCAAATCCGACGCCCCTATTGTAAGGGTGAGCAAATACATTTCAACAAAAGTAAATCCTTAAATTATTTACATTTTTCTCAATTTAACTTTCACTATCACCGTTGAATTGCAAAAAGTTTCTATGGAACGCATTGAGACGTCAGTGCGGAGATTTATTTTTCAAGATAGCAGACGTCAATGCTATCTTGAAAGCGCTTTGAAAGAACTTTCTGCGGGTAGTTTGAATTTAAAGGATGTTCAATTTAATAAACACTTATTTCAGAGAAAATGGCTATTTAAATACAATCCATGAAGCAAACATTTAATATCTACAAATGAAACGATATTGGTAGTTTTTTTTTACAAAATCTAGACATGAGTATCAACATGAATTCACGAGATGCTAAGTGAAGATGTGATCGACGATGTAGCACACTTATTATATATATATATTTTAATATATTCAAGCATTTGACCACTATCTCACCTGGTGGTAATAAGTGATAATGCGGTCGAATATGATAGCACGCTAGGTCTAGAATGGGAACTGGCTCTCAAGGATAGATGCCCAAACATATATGATGTTTGACGACAGATTTTCTAACTTGAAGGTGGTAGCTGGTCAGATGGACACTACCGGGGTTGGAAATTTTTTTACCTATGGCTTTTCCTTCACCGGAGGACCACTGTGAAAAGAGCACATACAATTTTCGGAAAAAAAACCATTGATGCACGGCGGCGATTGAACTCGGTACCTCTGGCGTCAAAGCCGACTTTTCTCCCACTACACCACTGGGCCCTCGAATTACTATTATATTTACTTTATCATTGCCTTCTATCCCTGTCTAACACGAGCTCTCCTCTAATTGGAGTTGAAAAGCATTATGTTTTCCTATTTTCCCGTTTACTCATTTTCATAAACGAATCGTACGTTCCAGTGTTTATTATCAGGGGAGTGATCGATCACTGACACAAATAATTTTATTTGTTTTTACGGAACTCATATTGTTCGGGTCAGCCGTGGATCAAACCGAATGTGTATCTGTTAAGTGGAGTCTAATTTTCATTTATATTGAGGGTTAGAGTAATTCTAGGCCTAGAATGTTCGTCATTTTCGATCGCTTACCACCAAACGAGATAGTGATATGTAATATAAGATATTTAAAAAAAACAGCCAAGTGCGAGTTGGACTCGCGCACGAAAGGTTCCGTACTATATATATACTTCGTATACTTCCGTACTATATACCATCTATAAAAACAGCAAAAAAAATCATGTCTAGTAAATAAATAATTATAGTAATAATATTAATTTATTTTTTTATTTTTAAAGTGATTTATGAAACTCAAGCATCTGTTACCGTTACCAATATCGAGAAAAAACGAGCATAAAACTAATGTTTGTTGTATGGAAGCCCCCTTAAATATTTAACTTCATTTTAACTACTTTTTGTGAAAATAAAATTACGATGATCTTGGTGCGTACGTCAACGAAGTCACGGGTTTCAGCTATAGACATATATTTTCTAGCGTAATAACGTAAGGAAATCGACTCTTATTACTAGATATTATATATATACTATTACTAGTAAGTGTATAGAATTGGAATTAAAAAGTATAACTATCTCAGGGTGATCAGGGCACGTAGTTTATGTTTAGTTTATAATAAATAATGTATTGTTATCTATAAAATACTATTACAATTTACTCCTAAAACAAAGACAACAATATGTTCTAATAAATAAAGTTCAAATCATTCAAATACTATGAAAATAACCCACCCCTAATTGTACCCGGTGGAAAGGTACCCATAACGCTGGCGGCGTTTTCGCGCTGTATAGCAATCCAACCTTTGCATCAGGCACGAACCGGAGCGGGATGAGTCACCTGTCATCTTCAATAGTTGATTTAATAACTAAAAAAATAATGCTTGATTTGTTTAACCATCTCCTTAAATAAAACCATCAATCTCCGTCACAAAACATCCCATGTCGTTATTTACTTTTTATCCAATATTTTGTGCGATAAAACGGAATGGTGATAGCAGTCCAAAGGTCAGGTACAAATTATGACCGATTTTATTACGGGTTATAAAATATCTGGTTGTTATTATTGCAGATATAATGTTGAATGTATATCTACTATAGCTTTTACGTAGGAACTATTATTTTCTACCGACTTCCCAAAAAGAAGGAGGTTCTCAAGTCGTCTGTATGTTTTTTTATTTATATTTGCATGTGTTACGCGATTACTCCGTCAATTGGAAACTGATTTGAATGATTCTTTATTTTCTATCGGTAGGGTTCGTTTTCGATGTGGTCCTATTTTAATTTCATCGAGATCTGATAAGTATCTTCAGAGATATGACGATAAACGTCTCAAACTTGCTACTAAAATTGACTCGCAGGGCATGGAAGTCGGTTGTTTTAGTTTTTAAACTATCTTAATTATATTATGTTTCTTTTCTTAAGAAATGAGTGTATATAGCGATAATGATACTTGAATTTAAAATGTAAAAGCACCCTCGACTGATTTATGTAAATTGTACATTGAGACCCTTTGAATGAGCCAAAATATGACATCTCTGCTGTAAGTTGGTGAGGAGTAGGGTATGCTCCAGATTCCAGGAGATGCCTCAGCATCAAGTCAGTGTTCGTACAATATCATTGTAGTAGGAAGATACCAAATGTAGAATTAATCAGACCTGTGAAAGTTGAATGGCACTAGAGTATTTTGAGACCTTTAGACCTTTTTGAGAGCCCAGTGGTGTAGTGGGAGAATGGTAGGCTTTGATGCCAGAGGTACCGAGTTCAATCCCCGCCGTGCACCAATGGATTTTTCTATAGAAAAATGTATGTGCTCTTTTCACAGTGGCCTTCCGGTGAAGGAAAAACATCGTTGAGAAACCCACAACACCCGCATGGTGGTAGGACACTATCTAGTGTCCACCTGGTCAGCTACCACCCTCAAGTTCGAAAATCTGGCGCCAAAAACATCTAATGTGTTCCAGCAGCCATCCTTGAGAGCCAGTTCCCATTCTAGGCCTAGCGTGTTTACCGTCTTAGACTGCATCATCACTTACCAACAGGTGATATAGTGGTCAAACGCTAGCCTACATTATGATATAAAAAAAGACTCATGGTTTTCTCATAGGTGCAGTGCACACCTACCCTATGGAGGGAAATTTGATTTAAATCTTAAATTTAATCCATCGTAGGTCATTTCAACACAACACAAGAGATCTCTAAACTCTGACAACAATAATTATAATTCTATCCTACTCTCATGTAAGATATGTATTTAATATTTGTACAATAAAATTAGTACATAACATCAACATAACATTCAACTTTAATGAACGCAATCATTATGTTTGTTGTATTCGTAGTTTCAATTCCTGCGTATATTATTCCAAATATTTTAGGATAATCCTGTCCAAATTGCAAACCGATTTTGCGTTAATAAAGGCAACATTGTATAATTATAATAATTCTCTTGTCAAATACACTGTAAAGGGTATTCTGAACAGTTGATTGTTTGAACTAAAGCTGTGAGTAGGAAGGGCGAGCGAATCACTGGCGTGGTTTCTGCGGTCAGTTGGTTACTACACAAAGGGTTTGGTTTCTTGAATAATTACACGTAGGTACAAAACGTAGCAATTATTAATAAATACTTACAATAGTCAAAGTTGTTCATTTTTCAATAGTCGCTCCGTTTGGATTATGCAAATCATCTAGCCTTCCTTTTCTTCTTATCTTCTATTTCTATCACTACACATATGACTGGCCAAATGGTCTAGTAGTTAGCGAGAATATGCTTGAAACCGAAGGTTGTAGGTTTGATTCCCACACGGGACAATCTTTGTGTGATCCATAAACAATTGTTCCGAGTTTAATGTGATAGGGATGTTGCCTGAGTCGAAAAATAGTAATTCTAATTAGTCCGTCAGTTAGATTATCAAAAAATATTGGACACGTCATAGAGAAAGTATATGCCAGCTATAAGATAAAATGAACAACGTAATTTGGTCGGGTTATACATGACAGCGGGTGAGAGCCAATGGGTGCACTAGAACTTGGATCCAAACATTGCTGGAATCCAGTTTTATCGCATACGCAAGTAAAGGATAAAAAAATGTTGTGATGTTGTCGATACACTCATAAAATAAATTATACATTGTTATATGGAATATAGAGACTTTAACAGTCGGGACACATTAATCCCCATTCGAGCCATTAATGTGTCCCGACTGTTAAAGTCTCTACATTCCATATAACAATGTATAATTTATTTTATGAGTGTATCGACCGAGAAATAATTTAAATGGTATAGTTTTTTGATATCCCTAAACAGAGGTCTAAACTACTAGACTTACTTGTTTTTTTCTTTTCAGTTCGTTTTTTAACACTTCACTTTTTGCGCAGTCGGGTTTTTTGATTTTTTAATTTAATGTTTTATTTTGAATAAGAAATACGTACCCAATATTTTTTCATAATGAAAATGACGGACTAAAAAAAATTGAGTGAACTAGCCTATTGTGTCCGTGATCTGTATGTTTGTAAAGTCTTCCGCGAGTTCCGCGTTCAGGGTTTCCTAGTGTGGAGAGTAGTCTTCATCTATATATCTTCAACAAACAATTTACATACCATTACGACGACACTACAGCTATCTACTTTTAGACGAGCATATTATTCAATTTCGGACCACATTATTAACATCATGTGATATAATGGTCAAGTGCATGTCTGTTTCTAGTACAATTAACAATTCCATCATATAACCACATCATCAATTACCATCAGGTGAGATCGTATCATTTTAAAATAGGGGATTTAAATAAAAGCTCAACCTACATGTTTTTCTAGTAAGTAATTGAAGAAAAGAAAAGCAAATTTCGTACGCGAAAATTCATAGAAAACTCTAGTATTTTCATTCTACCCTCATTTAAATATGCAAAATTCTAGAAGCATCTAAGCTGAGACGCATTAACCTCTTCTCAGAGTGGTATCACGTCATGCAAATCTGGGAGGTCTCGAATTTATAAATATATTCATTATATTTACATAAAAAGGTCGGACGGAATCTTTGATAAAACGGAGACAAATGCAAATCCCGGATTTAACGGGTGACCGGTGGAAATATAATCAGGGAAAAGCTTTGGATAGGGTTGTAAGTCTTTAAAATAAAGGGAATGGGAAACCGTTGTGAGGTTTTATTTGGTTTTGTCCGGTTTTGATACATTGGATTTGGTGTATTGAAGTGGCATTTTTTATTAGCTTTTATTTACTTGCACTGTTTGTATGTAAGTTTACAGTCAACATTTGGAAACTTTGTTTCAATAGAAACAAGCAAGCGGCCCACCTGATCGATAGTAGTCATCGCCGCCTATAAACACCTGCAACACGAATTAGTATTGCCAGTGCGTTTGTCTACCTTTTGCATAGGACTGTTTTTGCTACTCTCTTAAATCGCTGCATGTTGTAATGTAGCGGAAAACTTCAGGTGCAAGATCGTTCCACACTATCCAGGTCTATCGAAGAAACGCCACCAGGCTAGATAGTGGTCAAACGCTAACCCATTAGATATTAAAAAAAAAATAATTTGACTGCCAGCAATAATTGTGTTATCCAAATGTTACATTTTACTACTACTATTCAATGAATACCAATTCAACATTTTCGTTTTTCTTTACCATCGGTTTCCTTACTTACGAGTAGCAGAATTTGCTTACATCTACAATTTATAAATTTCACTAGACACATTTCATATTTGAAACACGTGTCTAACCTATGGTAATAAACCGGCCTATTCAAACTCAACTCACCGTTAGCCTAAAAATGTACAGCATCAGCGAAAGGGTTGAAAGACTTATATACCGCAACTTAATAGCTAAATCAATGGGTACACATTTTGTAACATCGTACAGGTTTTTTTGACCAGTCCTTGCACTAAGCGGGTTGTTTACTTAAGCACAATTTTTAAATGATGAATGATGAAGAGAGTTTTTAAATATGAGATTTTTTCCCCAATAAATAGACGTCACATAAAAAAAAACAGTCAAGTGTAAGTTGGACTCGCGCACCGAGGCTTCCGGTCGAACAAAACACAAACAACAAACTGGTCAAACTAGGTCAAAGTACAAACTTAACTTTGTAGTTCGATCCATAGAAAATGTATTGCCATACTACAAATATTAAGTTTGTAATAGTAAAACTTTTTTTTATTTAACTACATATTTACGGTATTCAGATTTATTCATTTATAAGTGCTTCAAGACCTTGCTTCTTGCGAAATATCATGATTCTAGGTCAACGAAAAGTAAGCAAGGTCTTACAACACATAGTTGTGCTGTAAGACCTTTCTTTGCAAGGTAAAATTCCAAACAATAAAATAAGTTGAAAATTAAAGTAAATTTTGGTACTTACAAGTTTTTGCAAAAATAAAAATTTTAAATTTTTGTACATCAGATAGGGACTATAGACCCCAGTACCTGGTATAAATTTCAATCAAACAAAGTCGGTGGTGACACACGGACAATGGAAATAAAAGTGATCTTAAAAGGGTTCTTTTTTTTTCTTTTTGAGGTACGGAACTCCTTATTAGACGTATCGTAGTGTAGGAAGTTTTCTTCAAAAAAAACAATTTCTAAACATTATCACTTGGTGTAAAGGCTTTATGAAGTATGCCGACTTTGCTTCCCCCAATCAAGAGCCATAAATTCAATCAATAGGCTCTCCTAACCTTTTTTATATCGTTTAGGCTAGCGTCTTACTACTATCTCACCTGTTGGTGAATTATATTATTCTCGGTTATAAAAGTACTGACTATAATACTCACTTCTTTTACAAGTAAAACATTCAGAATTTGAATAAACACCCACGACAGAGTCCTTTAGAAAGTTATTGTCATACCATCTATTTAAGAACCACCACTGATCAAATTACGAACCGTTTAAATACAAAATCGAACTAGTAGTTATGGAGAAAAAAGGCGACATGGATTTGCTCAAACAAAATTTGCTGCAGCGTCCCCTGGTGAGTTGTGACCGTAACACCTATTTAAGAACATGCGCACCAATCAAACCCAAACCATAACTGAAAATTGCATCAAAATCGGACTAGTAGTTTTGGAGTTCGAGGGCCCGGTGGCGTAATCGGGAGAACGGTCGACTTTGATGCCGTAGTACCAAGTTCAAACCGCCGTGCACCAATGGATTTTTCTATCGAAAAATTTATGTGCGCTTCTCACAGTGGCCCTCCGGTGAAGGAAAACATCGTTAAAAAACCAACAACCACCGCATGGTGGTAGGACACTATTTTGTGGCCGCCTGGCCAGCTACCACCCTCAAGTTAGAAAATCAGTCACCAAACATCTAATGTGTTCCGGCGGCTATCCTTGAGAGCCAGTTCCCATTCTAGGCCTAGCGTGCTTACCATCTTCGACCGCATCATCACTTACCAACAGGTGCGATAGGCGTCAAACGCTAGCCTATAAAGTATAAAAAAAACAAAAAAAAAAACAAAATGGCAACATGGATTTGCACATACTCCTCTCAAACTCCTCTCATCCCAAACGCATTTACCGTCTCCGTCCCGTCGTGGGTAAAAAGTCAGATGTTTAATTTCTTAATTTAGCTGCTTACACACACATCTACGCACACACGCGCTTTCAAGATTTTATCTAAATCCGTTCAGTCATTTTTGCGTGATCTGGATGATCATGAAAATTAAATATTTCCTATTTATAATATTATATTATATTATAAAGAGTAACGATTTGATTTTCGTTTGTTTGTTACAATTAACTCAAATACTACTGGACCGATTTAAAAAAATATTTCACTTATAAAAAGCTTTATTATCCATGTGTAACATAGACTATGTTTTACCCCGGAACAGGAATTATGCGGTTAAAACAGCGCGGCACTGCTAGCTTAATATCACAAACAAATTTTGCATATTTATTTAAATAGGGTTTTGGTACCTACGTTATTTTCGAATGTCTCTTACCCGGAAGTAAGAAAACGTCGAAAAATAGTCCTCTACTTTGTATTCCGCCATGTTCTGCCCCGTCACTCGTGCATTTACTTACTGTGTCATATTTTAGTAAGTGGAAGGTAATTCGATGATATTTCTGAGGAAAGAATATGTTACTTTTTGCTGACGTTCCGTCGAAAGTTGGATCCGCACGTATTGACTTTACCTCTTCTTTATTTCGGGAACCTTGGTAGTAACCGATACTTATATGTGGTGAGCTATACATGATTTGGCTAAACTTTTGATAAATATAAAAAGCTATTTTAAAATTAGAGTACTATGGTAGTTTCTACCTCTTTATAATTGCGCTTCATTCATGAGTTTATGTTACGAGTAGAAGTTATTAGTATTAAAATGTGGGGGGTTCCGGGCCTAGTCAAGCCACAATATACCAATAGTACCAATTCTGATTTTAAAACGACTTCAAGAAGGAGGAGATCGTCAATTCTCTGATGAGTATCTCTAAATATTTGGAGATAAACACCTCAAAATTTGTCGTTTTTGCTTTACTCAAGAGCTGACGATATGCTAAAGGTAGCAGAATTTTTATACTGTTAAATTTAGTTTAAGTCACAACATTATCAGCACTGATGAAATAAGATGACTAAACTGGAATAATATGTATAATGTATAAACACTCTAAGATGTAGCAGCTAGACAAAACATTGTGATGGACCCTAGATGGCATATAGGTATTATACCTATAAATTGATAATAATTACATGAACTAACTTTATAGAGAATTAAATGTAAATGACCTGAACAGTTCTTTGCTAAGAATTGCACTGTAATAATAAAATAAATGACTCGTAATGTATATGTCGTGATTTTAATAATTTTAATAACGGGCAGTACTAAGTAGGCGAATTTTTGCGCTTAAGGTTCGGGTCCGCGTCACAAGGTTTGTCCTGCCAGTTAAACAGATCGTAGAGATGGAGAGATATATTTGTGGGTTTACCCGTCTAACTTTAGGGACTCCCTTCTTGAACGAGAGGTTTATATTAGGCCTTTTCTTGTCTCGCCTGAGCAAATGTGATAAGTAATGAATGAATGAAAATAATATATAAAATAATAATAGAAAATGATAAAAGGAAATAATCATAGAAATTAATAAAGGCAGTTAACGCGTACTGGGTAGTCTAGGTGTATCTTACCAGTTAGGTTTACCTTAACCTAACTTTTGAGATTGCCGATTGATAGATTTTTATAGGTATAATACCTATATGCCATCTAGGGTCCATCACAACATGCAATATCTATTCGAAACCTGAAACTACTAATCTTTGAGTATTCAGCTACTAACAGTATTATTATAAGATAGAATAGAATGTTCTTTATTGCAGTAACTGTGTAAAGTCAGTACATGGGTACAAACAAGGTCTTATGTTAGATGCGTTTCAACAGTTTTTCCCATTTCGGGCGTGCAATGTTTATGGTAAGTATACCTACCAACAATGATTATATTCTTAATAACTAGGTAGGTACAAAATTATCTTCTACTTGTTCTAATAATCTTATGTATATATATAACTACTTTTTACATTTCTTAGATAACTTAGACGTGATGATTATAAATTACCGACTATTATACTCACTAATATAATCACACACAAAATAGTCGGTGATTTATAATCATGATTCAAACTCACGATAACTATAAATCTAAAGTATTAGACTTTATGTAATAATCGCATGTTGTAGCTGTAAAGTGCTTCACTGATATCTTCTTTATCTCATTAGTTATATCTTAAGTAATTAGAGACAGCTCAAAGCGATGTTACCTAACTACTTTAGATTAGTATTCTTGTACGAAACAGTAAATTGCAGTTTCTAGGTAGTCGAAATCTCCAAACATCTGCAGAGCAGTTTAAATCAGAAACGTCGCTTAAATGTATCTCAAAGCTAAACACAATTTGCCGGATGCCTTTGCGTGTCTACATTACCTAGATTAGAGGATGCGGATTCTGGCTGGATTTCAACAATTTCAAGCCAACGTTTATACAAAAAGCTTGTGTTTAATAATTTAAGATTGTTAAAAAAAACTAAAAGAACATACTTTAAACGCCGCAGTTTGAGGTATTGATCTTCATATCTCTGTAGATATTGAACACATCTCTTGAATGGTGCCAACCGTGAAATAATATCATCATTCTCATCATAATCAGCCGGTATCAGGTCACTGCTGGACATAAGCCTCTCCCAAGACACGCTACTGAGCCCGATCGTCGCTTCTTTTTTTCAACCGATTTCCAAAAACAAAGGAGGTTCTCAATTCGTCTGTATGTTTTTTTTTCTTTGTATGTTACGCGATTAATCCGTCAATTCTAAATTGATTCGAATGATTCATTTTGTTATCGGTAGGGTACGTTTCCGAGGTGGTCCCATTGTAATTTCATTGAGATTTGACAAGTATCTCCAGAGATATGACAATAAGCGTCTCAAACTTGCTACTGAAATTGACTTGCGAGCATTGAAGTCGGTTGTTTTAGTTTTTAAACTGTCTTAATTATTATTTTGCCGTATCATGTCATCGAAGTATACATCATTCATATATGATTTTTGTTGACATATTAACACAGAAATATGAATAAATGATTTATATTTATGTGTATATTAAAAACCGCTTGACAGATTTCGTTAAAATTCAACACTATGAACCAAAACATTAATTTACAAATCGGTTCAGCATCTTCGAGTAATCGCTGAACATATATAAAAAAAAAGATTCCTACGAATTGAGAACCTCCTCCTTTTTTGTGAAATAGGTTAAAAAGGTCTTAATTCTTCGTTAATTTACTAAAACACAATGGATGCAGTTAATACCAACGCCTCGTAAAACTCAATTAAACAATAATTTTAATATAAAAGCTTAATTATGAAAAACTAGTTAAACTAAAAACTCCAGCAAAAATTCACAAAGCCGTTAACAATCTAATTGCGATTCTGAAATTAATACCATTATTCTTTGATAATAGTTTGAAACTTCTGTAAGCTTTAAAACGAGCTCGTAGGCTTAGACATAGATTAGGATAAACAACAAAAGGCTATATCAATGTGCATAATGATATTGTTTGAAATCCCTTGACGGGACTGACTTCTCTTCTCATGCCACGCCCTTAATTTTCGGTTGCCAGTTTAAGATGTTTCTCTCCATATACTATAAATGTTACCATCACATCTTAATAAAACATTTTAATATGAGCAATCTGCAGCTTTAAGAACGATATAATCATTATTTTAATCAGTCAACGAACGCATCAGTTAAGAGGTAACTATAATATGAAAAATATTTAAAAAAATTGTACCACTCACACGAATTTAGTTTTTGTGAATTCGGTCAAAGACCACGCGTGGGTTATAAAACAGACAACGAGAGATATGAAAGGATTTTTGCCAAAGCTGAAATGGAAATCTTCGCTTCGTTTGGTCAAAAAAAACAACAACCTCCGCATGGTGGTAGGACACTATCCAGTGTCCGCCTGGTCAGCTACCACCCTCAAATTAGAAAATCTGTCACCAAACATCTAATTTGTTCCAGCAGCTATCCTTGAGAGCCAGTTCCCATTCTAGGCTTACCATCTTCGACCGCATTATCACATACCAACAGGTGAGATAGTGGTCAAACGCTAGCCTATAAAATATTTAAAAAAAATATGGGCATTAAAGGCCCCTTTTTTACATTATTGGGCATTTTTAGTATTTATTTATTTTTTTAGTAATACCATCTAGTTCGATCTACTTCTGTGGCAGTAAGCCTTTGAGACGCATCATTAGGCTGTGATAAAGTACTGACATTCACGATACTTTTGGGTGACAAAGAAATGTCAATAGACATTTTGTTTTGGACTTTGTTGAACTTCGGCTATACAATAAAGATCTCTTTTGGCGAAATTGTGGTGGTATTATCGCAAAAGGCAAAAACAAAATAATAAAGATCTCTTTGAATAATTATCAAAGATCTACTTTAGCTCGTGGAATAAATGACTTATTTAATTGTTTGTGCTTAGTTTTGAGTCTTAGTTTAGAGTCAATTTTTTTAAATCTTATTAGCTATGTGGGTTAAACATTACTAGAAGTCTTGAACTAAGCTAAATATGCTTGTGTCTGAAATGGATAAACGTCAATAGTGCAATGAGTGGGGATTGAACTCATGGCCTCTCGATCACCAGGCCGACACCTTAGCCTTTGAGCTATTGCCGCTTATAAGTCAACTAGCTGTTCCTGCGACTTTGTCGGCGTGTCTTTGGGTAGCATTTTTAATTATTTAGGCTAATTATTTTACAAATAAGACACATGCGTATCTCACCTACACCGCACCGTACCACGCTGCGCTAATCCCCCCCCTCGCCCTACCCCTCAACCCTCCCTTCCCTCGCCCTCTCCCTTCCCCCGACTCCCCTCTCCTACCCTTCCTGTCACTTCCCTCTCCCCTCCCCTTTCCCCCACTTCCCCCTCCCCTCCCCTTTCCCTCACTACCACCTCCCATTTCCTTCCTTTCACTTCCCCTTCCCCCTCTCCCTTTCCCCTCAAAAACCTTGATTGTCATATTTATTTATATCGAATCAACAGCGTAAACAATAAGTTTCAAGCTTCTAGCTTTAAAAATGACGATACTTCCATACAACTTTTCATCCCCCCTTTCAACCCCTTACAACCCTCTTTTCGCATTAAAAAAGCCTATGTCCTTTATCAGGCTCTAGACTATCTGTGTACCAAATTCCATTTAAATCGGTTCAGTAGAACATATTCACATAAACCTTACATATTTCCATACAAACTTTCATCCCCTATTGTTATTTTACACCCTTGAGGGTACAACTTTTACAAACTTTGAATGTCATATTTATTTATATCAACAAATCAACAGCCTAAAAATTAAGTTTCAAGCTTCTAGCTCTTAAAATGACGATACTTCCATACAACTTTTCATTTTTCATTCCCCTTTACATTCCCCTTTCCAACCCTTACAACCCTTTTTTCGCATTAAAAACTAGCCTATGTCCTTTCTCAGGCTCTAAACTATCTGTGTACCATATTTCATTTAAATTGGTTCAGTGGTTTTGGCATGAAAGTGAGACAGACAGACAGAGTTACTTTCGCATTTATAAAATTAGTTAGGATGAAGAAACAGAATTTGGCGTGTGAGACTAAACACCTAGATGCAACCTCAAGGTAAAATGCGCAGTGAGCAAAGTTTTGGCAATCCAGGGTGATAAAATAACTTAAATATTAGTAGTTTAATATTAGTAGCCCCAATTGTACGTACACTTTTGTGTGAACCAAAAAAAGTAAATATCGTTTTAATTACTTTAAAGCGAAGTAAGATAGTAAATACTCTTACTATCTTACTTCGCTTTAAAGTAATTAAAACGATATAATTTACTTTTTTTGGTTCACAAAAAAGTGTACGTACAATTGGGGCTACTAATATTTTAAATTACGTTCGTATAACTGACCTATCGATATATTATACTTAATTCTTATAACCCAGTATTAAGAATGTGTCGACAATATAATGAAATACTTGTCTCTAACAGAGACATAGATAATTATCTTTCACCACAATCTATTTCAGTTTCAGAGGCTAATAAACGATTTACTGTATACATTTATTAATAGTAATATCTCTTTTATTATATTCTTTTTTATCTTAGTTTTAAATATGTATTATGAATATCTCATGTGCTTCATAAGAATTTAGAGTCTTCATTATTTAGCTTTTCAAATTCAATACATATTTAATATTCCTAGCTTAATTCACCTTTTAACTATAGTGTAACTAGGTATACATGTTTCGGAATACAATTGTATGAATAAAAATTATATGAATGAATTGAGAACAATATTTAATCATTAATATTGTACTAATTATATTTAATTGTAATCTGTTTTGTATGCTAAGAATAAATAAATAAATTAATTAACCTAATTCACTAAAGATTAGGTGATTTATGCATAAAGTTTAATAATCGGTATAATATCAGGATACACTTTTGTTAATTAGATCGGTGTGTTATCATCCGGACAAGAAATACTGTATCCGCATTTGGACCTGGGGCGTAATTCAGTATTACGTAGTATTATTATCTTTTCTTTGTCATTATGACCAATGAGATAACGCGTACATTAACGCGCCACGTTACGTTATTGAAAAATTGTATTCTGTATGCCATACGATAGGTAAATTATACAAAACGCGCGCGTTACACGTCCTCTTATGTCACGATATTTTGACAGCTCAAAACGCGCTCATAACCTTACCCTACCGCGTTTTAATTGGCATAGAGAATACCATAACGCGGAGATAACGTAACACGGCACGGTAAGACTTTAAAATGGTCATACTGAATAAGGCCCCAGTTTCACTATTTTACAACAATAATAATCGTTCGTTATTTGTATTATTACACTTTACATTATTTCCGTTAAATTAAATCAGTTATATGGTAACACAATCCCAAATATAAAATTACGAATATAAAATGAGTACATCATTATAATAACCGGCCAAGTGCGTGTCGGGCCACGCGCAGTGTAGGGTTCCGTAGTAGCCGTAGTGTTATTCAATACAAGTCTTTACCCGTTATAAACAAGCAACTAGGTACTCCGTCTTTGTCACTTTAAAGGATTTATTCTAAAGATTTTGTATTTGGTCCAAAATTATCCAACACCCAAGTTCAACGACTGCTAAACTGATAAAAGTTATTTCAACCGCTATAGTTTTCCTTTAAAGTTCATGAAATGCGCTATTATCACGAATTTTTCCAGATATTTCAAGCGAGCAGTTTAGCTTTTAGAGGGGGGGGGGGGACGCCCTTCTGGAACAAAAATTTGCAATTTAAAGTTTAATATTTCGTAAATGGAGCATTCAATCGAAAAATGGTATTAGCAACCCTAACTCATTTTAAAAGACCTGTTCAACGATACACCACACGATGGGGTAGACGATTAAAAAAAAATCATCCCCACTTCTCATATAGGGGAGCTACCCTAAAAAAAAATATTTTTCACTATTTCATTTCAGCACTTTGTCGGCGTAATATATTTATACATACCCCCACAAAGTTACAGCTTTCTAGTATTAACGGTCTCTTAGCAAAACCTCACACAGACAGACAGACAGACGGACATGACAAAACTATAAGGTTTCCTTGTCAGGACTACGGAACCCTAATAAAAAGCGGTTGCGTAGAAAGCTACCCGTTAGAAGTAAAACTTCCAAGTTCATTTAATTTATTTCTCAACATCACTGATTATTTTTTCGTACAACTCCATCTGTTGATCTTAGCGAGACGAATGCCCAAATTATAGCAAATACGTCTTCGTAGTTACGCGGTTCTACATTAGAGGGCGTTTATAAATATCAAATATAACATGATGCTTACGTCATTTCCGTTGGTTCGGACCGTGACGCTACGTCATTGCGTCAATCTTTACCCCAGTGCCCACGGAGAAAAGACTTTACTCTAGGTACTAGTGCCCTAAAGAAGTTGACTTAAAAATATTGCAAATACAATAGGCGTGACGAAAGATTTTGAAATCCTCTTCCGTAAAGTGGGAACACATTTACTTTTCACGAAAAAACCTATATTTCGGTAATTAACTTAAGTTTAATAAAGTTTAAAGCAATTTTTCTAATATTTTTTTAATAGTGCGCAAAAACAGCTCACATATGTCATGGCGTCGGCTGTGACGTCACGCATACCTAAATGACATAATTAACGTAGTAACTATTATATAATCTGTGACAATGAATACATGGGTTTTCCAAAATGTACAGTGCCACAAGTATAACTTGGCGGTGGTGGTTTTTGGAACTAATTCTTTTAATTGAAACTGTGAGTTTGACGTTTGAGAGATTACCGCGACATTATTGTTGATAAATCTGCTACATTAAAATAGTTCAATAATGCCAAAAGTAATTAAAAGTGGTTTAAGAGAAACTGTTATCAAAGTACAAAGTAAAAGTACAGTGGCGCACAGGCACGCCAAGTTATACTTGCCGGACTGTAATAACATTTTTCAAGAAAACCTCATAAGAGGATATAGTCGTGACGTCATGCGCTGTGATTGGTGTTTCAATCAAAATGGACGATAGCAGTATTTTAATGTTTTATTTTACTGAAAATCTTTTAAATCTCAATTTTTTAAATAAAACCTAAAACTAGTGTTTTAACATGTATTTTCCCCTAAAATCATCAAATCTTTGATTTTTTGATACTGTCATCATGCCTATTAAAGCCAGCCAATAAAGCTATTTCTATCTAGAATAAATTTCAAGCATTAAAAGGACTAAAAGTTAGGCTTTTGCCAGGTATCTTTATGTATCCTTTTATCGTGCTCCCTTGAGACCGCGGATTTAACGACCGCGGCTCACGTGAGGTGATTCTTAATAAGATAAACCGAGGTTTAATAAAATTATATAATATATGATTCACCAAAATTAAACGCTGTATAAATAAAGATTTAAGTTATCTTGTGTTTCATTGAGCTCAAATAATAAGAATAACGATAATAAACTGGCCAAGTGCAAGTCGAACTCGCACTCGTAGGGTTCCGCACCACACTACAGTATTTTATAAGATCGATCAAAAAATACCACTGTCATTTTTCGCCAGCAAAAGTAATAATTAATAAACATTTTATTTTTTATAACGCCATCTAACGTCTAACAAAGGTGTTAGGGATCGACATTTCAATATAACGCCATCTATGGGACGTTTACCTAACTAAGCGTTCATAGATGGCGTGAAATGCCGAAAAAAACACGTTTCTTGTATGGGGACCCTCTATTATTTTTAACTTTATTCTGTTTTTAGTATTTGTTGCTATAGCGGCAACAGATATACATCATTTGTGCAAATTTCAACTGTCTAACTATCACGGTTCATGAGATACAGCCTGGTGACAGACGGACAGACAGACAGACAGTCAGACAGACAGACAGACAGACAGACGGACAGCGGAGTCTTAGTAATAGGGTCCCGTTTTCGCCCCTTTGGGTACGGAACCCTAAAAACCATGATATTCTTGGCCAAGCGTGTTCACCATCTGCCACCATATCGTCGCTTACCACCAGTCAAGATAGTGGTCAAACGCTAACTTTTAAGAATAAAAAATACGATAATGATTCCATGCTATAAACTAGATGTCATCTAATTCTGTAGGGATCTTTGATTAATTAAAAACACCGCATTTCTTTACGAGTTCAGTAAAATAATTTGTATTACAGTAAGACATTTTAAAACGAACCTGTTTGGTTGTTACAATTTTAATAGTTATAATTTATATTAGTAGGTATCATAATCAGGTCATCTCTGTCCACTGCTGGACATAGGCTTCACCTATGGCATGCTACTGAGCTCGATCTTTAGCTCTTTGTTTCCAACCGCTGCCAGCCAGCTTGCGTATATCATCGCTCCACCTAGCTCTAAGGCGTCCTTCACTACATTTACCGAGCCATGGTCTCCACTATAAAAGACGTCTATCCCAACGGTTATCGGTTCTATGACAGATGTGACCAGCCCAGTAGGTATATGGTAATAATATTAATACATTTTCAATCAACGGAATTTACCAAAGTGTAAGCCACTTATGAAAAAGACAATAGTATAGGTAATTGATATAACAACACTCTATCATATAACATATGTATATCCTATAGACCGGCAACCTCGTGCGCTTTATTGTAGAAAAATTGTATTAAAAGCAAACAATAGAAATAAGGTAGTTTAAGTAAAGTATGTTACTGTATATAATAATTATATAATAAGTTAACATACAATTATAATGTTTGATAAGAATATGTGCAAATCAACACCCAAGTAGAACATAAAACATAGAGAATAAGAAATTGTAAAAACTGTATAATAAGGAACAACGACTAAGATTATTACCCCCACAAAATTAAGAGAAGCTCAAAATGCAAATAGAAATAAGATAGCGTAGCATAAACTAGAGTAATAGATAGAGCTAGATGGTCTGTCCCGACCTCCAGTCTAAAAGATGATGAGTGAAAGGTTAGTATGAAGTATGACAGTGCGAGAGGCATAAAAGCGAGAAATAGAATGAAAGCGTAGACAAAAACACTGTTAACATAGGCTCCGACCACGTTGGAGGTAGACAGTAGGAAAAAAAAAAAAAAAAAAAAAAAAAAAAAAAAAAAACCTCGTCCGCGACCGTCCCGCAGGGTGACAGACGGTGGCGGGGACGAGGTAGCGGTCATTCTAGCACACGGCTACGTAGTAACTATTATATAATCTGTGACACGGCTAAACACGCTTCCCTTCCCCGTTACACTACCCGCTAACCACTGACAGCTTGGGTACCTCGTCCCCGCCACCGTCTGACACCCCGCGGGACGGTCGCGCACGAGATTGCCGGACTATAGTTTCCATTACATTTCCAAACAAATAACATATAGTTATGTTATAGCGGATACCTGACTAGCCTAGTAGAGCTGATACCATATAATCCGTCAGGCTTTAGACTCAATCAGTGAAATCAATCGACAAAACTGGCCAACAGAGCGAACGTGAGCAAAACAGCATGCAAACGTGCGACGCCGGCAGGCAAACATCGACATTTTGATGACGACAAATACTGAAAGCAGGCAGTGATTTAATAGGGAATATGCATGTAGTTAAGATTTATTGATTTTTTTTTTTAAATCTGTTGTCCCTGAATTATAAGTAAACTTTTTTTTAAAATTTTATTCCTAAGTATTTGCTTAAAATAATAAATGAAAATGCAATTTAAGCGAGGGAAATTTAAGTTTGTACAATGATCACTATTGGTCGCTCACTGGCCAGCTACCACCCTCAAGTTAGAAAATCTATCGTCAAACATCTAATGTGTTCCGGCAGCTATCATTGAGAGCCAGTTCTTATTCTAGGCCTAGCGTGCTTACCATCTTCGACCGCATCATTACTTACCAACAGGTGAGATAGTTGTAAAACGCTAGCCTATAAAATATGATTAAAAAAATATGGCGTCTATCTGACGTAAAAGCGTGACGTCACAACACTACCAAAGAGCCCGGGAAATTGTGGCTTTTAAACTGCTCTTTATTTCATTATTTATTCAAAAAATAATCTGATCAGTTCCAGCAGTATTTTATTTTTTATTATGTTACATCGATGTAATGATTGAAATGAAAATATTTTAAAAACATGCATATTCCCTTAGAATAGCTGATTTTTTTTTAAGACTTCTAAAATATGAGATCTTATTCCGATCAAAAACATCATATTTTGACATTAATTCATTCTATATCGAAGACAAACACCGTGATACGAGATATTTATATTCTTATATTATGTTTCTTTGAAGTGTTTCACAATTTTGTGTTGTGTTTAACAATTTACAAAAATATAAAGTGTGAAACACTTCAAAGAAACATAATATTTGATTTACACAGTGCAACATCTCTCGTCGGATTTGAAAACTGTAATGTATTCTTCCGAATGATTAACTTACGTAATAAGTAGTCATAGATGGCGCCACCAATGCATAATTGGGTTAACAAAATGCAATCCACTAATTTCGTCGTAACGATACTTCGCACCGTGGCTAAATTGGCAAAGCACCGGAACATGTTATTCCGGAGGTTGCGGGTTCAAGTCCCGTCGGTACGATGAAATTTTGGATTGTGTTTAACAATTTATATTCTTGTTTCACGGTGTTTGTGTTCGCACTCTGAAGATGGTGAACACGCTAGGCTACTCTGACTCTCAAGGGCTGTGAACTATTTTAGCCCTATATGTGTGTGAAGTGATATATAACAGATACACTCAGGTCCAGTAGGTAATTCAGTTATTTACTGTGCAAAAATGTCAAATTGAAGCATGGTCGTATGCACTGAAATTAATTGATAGATTTATACGAAAAGCTTATGAATCATAATATTATTTAAGTGCCATCTTGTGTTTCTGTGAAAGTTTAGTTTTTGTGTTAATTTTTAATTTCTAGACTTATCCAATCTATAATTATAGTTGTTTATTTGTGTATATATTCTCGAAGAAAAGACATAAAACTAGAATGAAAGTACTTTCCACAGCCGAAATACCCTAAAAGAGCGTCCACGCTTATTGATTTAATAAAATCGATATCACCAAAATTATAAAACATCGTTTCATACAAATCCGAGCTGGAATACAAGGTTTTTGATACCGAGTCTGCGCCCGTCATGAATATTCATTTATCGATGGCTTTTCTAAAAAAACCGAATGGAAAAATCAGCAAGCGGATTACTGGGGTTTCGAATGTAAAAGGCATAAAAAGGTAATTTTTAACGGTAATCTCTTTTGCGCTATTGGAATTGTAATCAGAGGGTACAAGGTTTTGATGGTTTGTCCAGGTGGTGTTGAAGAAGATTATTGCATTGGTATGGATGTACCTATATTAATGACCTGACATATATTAAAATATCGAATCGCGAGCAAACAGATATCTTCTAGGCAAGCGTGCTACATCGTCGATCGCATCGTCACCCCTAATATCAGGCTGAGATTTTAGTCAAATACTTGCCGAACTGGAATTAAAAAAAAATAAATTGAAACGCACTTTATATTTCAAAGCTCAGAGACTGCACTATCTATATATTTTACCACGTTCCCTGCTGAAAACACAAACCGTGCGTATTTTGATTTTTGGTATTCAGATACCAGAGTAAAATTAAAAAAAATATACAATACATTATTTTAAATTAATTATTTCACAACGCACCCCGCGTTAGACCTTCTGTTCGATTTTGGTTTTGATTTGATGCCAGAGCCACAAAAAAAAAATTACAAAAAAAAAAATTGTAAAAATAAAAAATATGCAAAAAAGTGCCGCAGTAAAAGTGTTAAGCATACTTAACAATTTTGAGAACCTTATCACATCCACAACAGGGATTCATTCTTCGCTGCTTCTTTCACCTCCTCCCATTCCAACACGTTCACTATCAGTTTGCAATGTTCAAACTATGATAACAGATTCAAAACATTTCAAAATGTTTAAAAATTAACTAAGATAGTTTAAAAACTAAAACAACCAACTTCAATGCCCCGCGAGTCAATTTCAGTAGCAAGTTTGAGACGTTTATTGTCATATCTCTGGAGATACTTATCATATCTCAATGAGATTATAATGGGACCACCTCGGAAACGTACCCTACCGATTAAATAAAAATAATCATTCGAATCGGTTAGAATTGACGGAGTAACATACACAAAAAAAAGTAAAGGGAAGAAATAACATACAGATGAATTGAGAACCTCCTTCTTTTTGGAAGTCGGTTGAAAAATCACTCAACATCTCCTGCTATGTGGTTTATATTTAATTTTGTAGTTATCGTTGTCAAGTGTGAGATCGAGGTTTTAAATGTAACATTTTTTTTTGACCCACTACAATAAGTTGGAGATTCTCAATTCGTCGAAATCTTCGTTTAATGTATGTTCACCAATTACTCAAAGATGCCTGGACCAATTTACAATATTATTTTTTTGAGCGTGTCAATTTAATTTTATCGAGATATGTTCAGTACCTCCAGAGATATACGTAACCACCTCAAACTTGGTACCATAAATGACTAACGTGGCATTTGAAGTCGGTTCTTCTAGTTCTTTAAACGATCTTAAATTACTAAGCCTGATGGAGCCATGATATGGTCGAAGACGGTGAAAACGATAGGTCTAGATTACTTTGACTCTCATTTGATGAAATTTCTTACCCATTTCTTGACGTCAGTCTATAACTTTACACAAGTACCTAAGATATCTTATATACAAGTTAAAGACTTCCGACACGACGTTGGAAGTCGTAGCATTCAAAGTAAACAACGTCCACTTAAAACGGACCGGTTAAGGGTTTCGCCATTTCGACTGTAGATGCCCCATTACACCTAACAGCTTTCGGAATTGCATGGCCAGCTATCAGGCTACATTGCAACGTCACTACTACCTAATACTGAATTACGTCACTATTACCTAATACTGAATTACGTCACTATTACCTAATACTGAATTACGTCACTATTACATAATATTACATTATGTATCTGTTCAAGAATAGATAAAAAGTTGTCAGTAGTAGGACTTTTCAGACGACTTCTAAAGAGGAGATGGTTCTCAATTCGTCTGTCTGTTCTGTCATTGTTTTGTTTTTGTATGTATGTTGCGCAATTAAACCGTGTACTGTGAACCGATTCGTATGATTCTTTTTTTAATCGGTAGCGTTCATTTTTGAGGTGGTTCCATGGTAATTTCATTGAGATCTGATTAGTATCTTTAGAGATATGATGATAAACGTCTCAAACTTGCTACTGAAACTGACTCGCGGGCATGTAAGTCGGTTGTTTTAGTTTTTAAACTATCGTCATTATTTAGTCCATGCTTTGACTGTTGTTCATCTATGAAATAGATTTTTGTAACCCCTATTTTAAAAACGAGTGTTTTTATAAGTGTAACGTATGAGTCTGTGTATCTGTGTCTGACTACGCCTAAACGGATGAACCTATTTTGATATATATTTTTTACAAGCTTTTATTTAACTTGCAATGTATGTAACTATGTACGAGTATGTTCGGGTGGAATCTTGGAAGCTTAATTAGACCCACTTCCCGATGTCCGATTAGACTCAAATTTGGTGTACTTATGTATTTTCGGTGACAATTCAATAATATGGTACCATGGAGCTGGTCTGATGATGGAGACGGAAGGTAGCCACGGCATCTCTGTGATAAAACAACATAACCCCACCGAGTGTGGGCTCGATTGATTTGTCTTGAAGAGAACTTTACGCCTTGATGATATTCAGGGTCTGATGATGTAGCTGGAAGGTGGCCGCGGGATCTCTGTGATAAATCAACATAAACCTACCGAGATTGGGCTCGATTGATTCGTCTTGAAGATATCTTTACGCCTAGATGATATTCAAGGTCTGATGATGAAGCTGGAAGGTGGCCACGGGATCTCTGTGACAAATCAACATAAACCTACCGAGATTGGGCTCGATTGATTCGTCTTGAAGAGAACTTTTCACCTAGATGATATCTGGAAGGTGGGCACGGCATCTCTGTGATAAAATAACGTAACCCCAGTGAATTTGGGCTCAAATGATTAGTTTTGAGGAGCACTTTACACTTAAATGATAGCCAGGATCTGATGATGAAGCTGTAAGGTGACCATGGCATTTCTGTTATCAAGCAACATAGCCCCACCGAGTCGATTGATTTTCCGCGAAGAGCACTTTACCCATCATAATCACATCAAATATCCGTGAAATATTTAAAAAAATCACGCTTTCTCTTAAATACTTAGATAGTAGGTAGGTAGTCGGTATCTATACTTGAAGAACTGAAGTATAGTAACTACCTAGCCTGAAAAACGGGTAGTGCTTCCAGCTTTTAAGAATGTAGGTAAGTATCTACACGCCAAATACGTACTAGAATTTATTTTTAACATTTTAGTTCATTGTCCTAGATAAAAGCTTGTTTTTAAAAATATTTTTTACTTATAATTTATTTGTTTGATAAGTGTCTTAATCGAAAGTGTTTTTTGATCTATTATAATCTGTTTATTGAGACCATTTCAATGAGCCCAAACACAACATATCCGCTGTAAGTTGTTGAGGAGTAGAATATTTTGTGTAGATTCTGGAAGATGCTCTAGTATCAGCTCAATGCTACCATGTTCTCGTAATATTATTGAAGTAAGAGGATAGCAAACTTTGAATAGACCAGACCTATAAAAGTTGATCTAATGGTGACATCAATCTAGAAAAAACCTCAATGTCATAAATCTGCGCAATGGATTTTCATGAATCAAAGCTAAGAACATTCTAAATTAATACATCCATTAAACCAAAAAAACGAAATCAAAATCAATTCATCCGTTTAAGTGCTACGATGCCACAGATAGACACGCACATACACAGGTCAAACTTATAACAACACTCCTTTTTGCACATAATATTTGATTTACGCAGTGCAACATCTCTCGTCGGATTTGAAAACTGTAATGATTTCTTCCGAATGATTAACTTAAGTAATAAGTAGTCTTAGATAGCGCCACCAATGCATAATTGGGTTAACAAATGCAATCCACTAATTTCGTCGTATCGATGGATCGAACCGTGGCTTAATTGGCAGAGCACCTGGACGTGTAATCCGGGGGGTGCGGGTTCTAGTCCCGTCGGTACGATGAAATTTTGGATTGTGTTTAACAATTTAAATAAGATTAATGTTTTAGGCGCGATAAGTCCCGTATTTTAATATTCATAACTATAAATCCATATAGCTTTTAAAACAAAGAGATGTCTTCTATACTTATTACTAATATTATATTTAGAAATGATACTGTATTTCGAACTAAAGGTCACATTCTGATATTGTGATAATATTAAATACAAAAATTATTTCAGCAGATAAAATATCAAATCAGCATAAAGAAACTTCGGAAGTTCTCCGATTTCTAAAAAGCAAAACAAAAATTCCGGAAACGAATATTGAAGCTACGAAATATAAAAGTCGAGTTCTTTTAATTAGATTCCTTGGAGACTGTTCTATTCTTATATTTTTGTTTATCCGTTTTTTTTTCTACCTCTTAAACTTCTTTTAACGAGTGTTTAATGAAGAAAGTTTCAAGTGGCATTGAGAGATCTTTATAGCTTGATGTATTTATCACGAGATAGATGTTTTTAGGAATATGCGTAATAAATCTTTTTATTGTGTTTTATCGCAATCGTTCAAAATCAACACAAATTTACATCACAACATGATATAGAGACTCACTAATCTCTTGTAAAATAGGTACCCATTTAGTTGTTAGTACATATTTTTTATATCTTATAAGATATAGACTTACGAGATAGTGGTAAGCGATGATGTGGTCATAGATGGTGAGTGAACACGCTAGGCCTAGAATACTTCTACTCTTCAGGACTGTGTGCTGCCGAAACACTGTAAAGTTACAGCGGATGATATTTCTTCGTGATGTAAGCTACTTTTTATCGGCAAGTCAGGTAGAACATGATATAATGTACTACTGCCACTTGTGGTCAGACACCCGTGATAGGATGTGAACCGGTGACCTTTCGCTTAGAAGTTAAGCCACCTATCCTTTACGCCAACGGGTATCAATTTTTTACAAGCTTTTATTTAACTTGCAATGTATATATGTATGTAGGTATGTATTTATGTATGTATGTATGTATGTATGTATGTATGTATGTCACTATGTATGTTCGGGTGGAATCTTTGAAGCTACATTAGACCCACTTCCCGATGTCCGATTAACGTAACCCCTGTAAATTTGGGCTTAAATGATTCGTCTTGAGAAGCACTTTACACTTAAATGATAGCCAGGATCTGACGATGAAGCTGTAAGGTGGCCATGGCATTTCTGTTGTAAAGCAACATAGCCCCACCGAGTCCATTGATTTTCATTGAAGAGCACTTTACCCATAATCACATCAAATATCTGTGGAATATTTTAAAACATCATGCCCTTCTCAATCATGCTTTACCAATTAAGCTTAATTGGTAAAGCACCGGAACATGTTATACCGGAGGTTGCGGGTTCAAGTCCCGTCGGTACGATGAAATTTTGGATTGTGTTTAACAATTTACAAAAATATAAAGTGTGAAACACTTCAAAGAAACATAATATTGATTATTAACATTACATTATTTACAAACATATTTTTGTATCAAGGTAACTTGCGCGGTGCAGTGACATGCCGCTGTATCTGTAAGAGATAGACGTCATCGCTTACCATTTAGGCGAGCGTCGTGCTTAACATATTACCTTAATATCATAAAAAAAAATGAAACCTCAGAGGCAACTTGACTAGCTTGTTAGCTGATTTGAGATTATATCAGCCTCCAAGAATGCGTACCATATATCTGGTTTAATATTATTCAATATTTATTTGGCTTCATAAAATCTGATACCTTATTGTGTATTAATATAGACCCCTGGATACTAAAGAAAAAAATGCCATGGAAACTTGGTATGCCTATTGGAAGTTTCCATTGTAGGCAATAAATAGGCACGCCTGAGGCAAAAAGAGGGAAGACCTTAATATTACAGATATTTTACGCGACTTGCGAGAAGTTTTTATTGAGGTGTCTTTTCTATGAATAACTTATAAGTGAGAACTTGCGAGGATCACCAAAGTTTTTGTGTTCAATTTGTTTTACATCCCATTTTTACCAGAAATTGTATAGGTAAAACCTTTAAGTGAGCATTTTTTTCAGTTCTACTATTTGTTTTTTTTTCCAAATTATCTTCTTTGTCAACCTAATTACAATAATTGCAAAGCATTAGGCATTCTTTCGTTTAGACTTTGTGAGGATCTTCTGGTTTGACCTGTGAGATGATTTTATGCTATCAGCCTGTCTTGGTGTCGGACAACAAACATTTCTTTCATCTGTTCTTGGCCACCACTTTACTAAAGTCTTTACTCTACGCACAGAATAATGAATAGTACACGTATTATGTTTCTTTGAAGTGTTTCACACTTTACATTTTTGTAAATTGTTAAACACAATCCAAAATTTCATCAGGAGGGTTCAAGTCCCGTCGGTACGATGAAATTTCGGATTGTGTTTAACAATTTACAATAGTAAACGTATTTTACGTGACATTACATTACTAGTCAATTAATCCCGCTAGTTGAATTTAGGATACAGGATTCTTCGTCCAATATCTACCATCTTTTTGGATCAACACAGTTAGGAGAAGCTATCTAATTTTGTCAGAAACTAGCGACCTATCCCGGTTTTTCACGTTGCAATGTTGATGCTAATGTTGTGGCAGTGTGGAGTAAAAATTCAATCGAAAAGAATAAAAGACAGCATTTTCGATTAAAGCTCTCAGTCGACTTTATTTCTTTCAGCATCTTGAACTGTTATCGTCATATTTCAACAAATCAACACAAAACAGTTTAAAACTATTCTTAGGACCTTTCTCCTCTATTGATGAAAAGGTATTAAATTCCGTTGCGTAGTTTAATAGATCTAAGTGTACAAAGAGATAGATGGCGGGTAGTTTATTTTTAAACCTCGAAAAAAAGAGGGTTGTTATAAGATTGACGTGTGTATCTGTGAATCTGTGTATATGATTGTCTGTCTGTGGCATCGTAGCATCCAAATGGATTAACCGATTTTGATTTAGTTTTTTTTTTGTTTGATAGGTTTAATCGAGAGTGTTCTTAGCACTGATTAATCAAAATCCGTTGTGCCGATTTAGTACTATGAGCTTTTTTGATGATGTCAATGATATTATTAGAACATGGTTACCTGATGGTGGGACATCTCCTGGAATCTGCAGAATACTCAACTCCTCGCTAACTTACAGTTGAGATGTCGAGTTTGGGCTCATTGGAATGATCTTAAGGTTATACATGGATCAGTTGGGGGTGGCTTTCAATTTTGAATTATGCTATACTATTTTTATACTTTTTATAGTTATACTAATGAAGAGATGAGCAATTTTTTGATGGGATGTCCAATGTATTCAGCGCTATTCTACTTCGTAATTTTAGTATCATCGTACCTGACATACACTCCAGTAATGTTTGCATTACTTAGCAGCATAATCAAGTTAGACAAGTCAGAGTTCAGGTTGAAACTTAGCGTTAACTTGGTACTTGGTAAACGGGTGCACTTGTAACTAAGTTGGTATGTTGCGAACGGCCGGTTTCACCGAGCGATAAATCAAAAGTTCAGCAATTAGTGCTAACCGGTGTTTAGTAGGACTTGAGTGGCCGACGGTATCCGTGTTATGAATAGCTTCTTGTGAAGAAGTGAGCAGTTTCCTTTGATTTGTGTGTTCCTTATGTTAAGGTTATTGGATAGATTGATACATTTTATTGTTTAACAAATTAAGCAATTTAAATAACAGACTCTAAATGGATCACACGTTACTCATAATGTGAACATATTTATAAAACCGATATTTTTTTATTTGAACTTCAATTTGACTTCTATTAAAAACAATTTCAGATTATTGAATCAAATTATGTAGGTAAATATAAAACTATCGGATTTGATTTTAGTGCAAGTTTTTGCTCCATTTACAAATTTTTGAGGATTATACTTTTGTTTGGAAATTGTAGCGTGTCTTGGAAGATAACTGTGACTAGCAATGGCCTGATACCGGCTGATGATGATGATAATAGAAATGTACCATCGTTATCAGTACAGTGTAACCAGGCCTACTCTTCACCGTGCATGAGCAGTCATTAGGCGTTATTTACACGAGCTGTCAAACTAACTCACGGCAACCACCCAGTCACCGGCAACTGCTAAATTACTTGTAGGAACTGAATTGCACCTATATAAAATAAAATGTGAAATCTATAACTTATCTACTATTTACGATAAATACGAAATAAATATATTTTTGCCATTTGACTAGGCTGAAATTTTGCTCAATAATAGCTAACTATCTAGTGGAGTAAGAATAAAACTGGCCAAGTGCGAGTCAGACTTTTGTCCCGCACACGGAGGCCGAACGCCATCTAACGAATTTCTAACGAACTTCTAACACCAACTAAGTAAACCTTAACACAAAGGTAGAATAGTATAATATAGTAGTAATAGTAGTAATAGTAATAGTAATAATAGTAATAGTAGTAATAGTAATAGTAGTAATAGTAATAGTAGTAATAGTAATAGTAGTAATTAATATTATTAAATATATTCTGGTTGACCGAGCTTTGCTCGGTATTTTTTGCCACTTATAAACAGACAAATATGACTCTTCCCGACATCTATTGACGATTAATAGTACAATTTTTTTTTATTGAGAGCAACTAACTGCTTTACCGACACAGTACTTCTACTTGCCAATAGATGTCGGGAAGAGTCATATTTTAAGTTGATTATCAATAAAGTTGATTATTAAAAAAACACGAATAAAACAACATTTTCTGAAAATGACTCCTAGCTAGATCGATCGATTTATCGCCCCCGAAATCCCCTATACTAAATTTTATTTCATCGTTGGAGCCGCTTCCGAGATTCAGATTAAGGTAAAGACGATGCGCCATCTTTGATGCTAGATAGATGGCGCGGCGCTATCGTAAAAAACTTTTTAAAACTTTTTTTAATTTTTAACTTTCTTCTGTACTTAGTATTTGTTGTTATAGCGGCAACAGAAATACATGATCTGTGAAAATTTCAACCGTCTAACTATCACGGTTCATGAGATACAGCCTGGTGACAGACGGACAGACAGACAGACAGACAGACAGACAGACAGACGGACAGCGGATTCTCAGTAATAGGGTTCCGTTGGTACCCTTTGGGTTCGGAACCCTAAAAAGGGCCTTTTTTAACGCAGAAAAGTCGCAGGGACATCAATTAGACAGTTTGTAGATGCATCTTCCTATATAAGACATTTAGGATTTCAGTAAGCCGCGGTATATAGTACCTATTTTTAGGATTCCGTACCTCAAAAGGTGAAGAAGGAACCCTTATAAGATCACTTTCTTGTCCATCTGTCCGTCTGTCTGTCTGTCCGTGTGTCACCACCGATTTTCTCAAGAACGGGTGGACCTAGCAAGTTGAAATGTATACCAAATACAGTGGTCGAAAACCTATAGGGTATTTCCCGTTGACCTAGAATCATGATATTTGGCAAGAAGCAAGGTTTTACAGCACAAATAAAGGTAAAATTCCAAAAAAATAAAAAGTAAAAAAAAGCGTGGGGTGCTTTTCAGGATTTTATCAAAATAACCCTTCTAGTCATATCTGTTCATAAAATATTTGGAACTATTGATACCATGCACCCCACGCTTTTTTTTTACAATAAAATCATTTTTTCTTACACTATTTTTAATTCAAATTTATTTTCTATTTTTTAGTTGGATTTTCTATAAAAGCGTATTTTTTTTAAACTATTATTTATTTTATATATTTGAGAGTCTAGCATTTAACCACTATCTCGTCTGGTGGTAAGCGATGATGTGATCAAAGATGGTGATGGTGAAAACCCTGACTCTTAAGACTCTAACTTTTACTTCTGTATGCTGCCGGAACACCGTAAGATTATATCGGCAGATTTTCTCCTTGATGGTGGTAAGCTACTTTGTAGTAGCAAATTAGGCGGACCTCCTACAACCTGTGGTTTTTTCATCGATTCATCATCAACAAAACACTGTCCGTTGTCCAACAGTGCATAGCTAAAGAAGTTCATACTATCAAGACACTGCTTCTTTGCAAAAAAGGCAGGGCTTCGAACAAAAATTTGTACATTCTACTTTTTACAATAAAAAGCGTATTTGTATTTGTATCGATATACGTTTCAATAACTTAATGTCAGTAGGCATCAATAGATTTGTATAGAGGTAGGAATTTTGCTAGTCCACCTGGGGGGGTCCACCATTACTACTATGCCAATTGATTTTCAGCCGTGAAATAGGAATGTTTGAAATGGCAAGGTGTCCAGTGAAATTACTGGGCATGTGAGAGTTAATGTCATTGTGTCTCAAGGTAACAGGCGCAGTGCAGTGACATGCAAGGTTCTGGCAGTCTAGAATGTTGCATGCCGCTGTGTCTGTTAGTAGACGTCATCGCTTACCATTAGGCGAGCGTCGTGCTTGTCGTGCTACCGTACATCATAAAGAAAAAAAAGATAGTGGGCAATCATCACTATACGGCGAATTGTCCCAGTTTAAGCCCATGGTTCAAGCATACCTTCTACAAACACTTGTCTGTGCAATCAAGCAGAGCATTATGCAAGAAGGAAAACAAAGACAAAAGATTCCAATAACCCAAGATACAGCTCTATGAAGCACAATTACCGAGGATTACCGCCCCGCGCCGTTATATGGCAGATTATCTGCTATTCTGAGGATTAACCGAGGTATTAACGTCCCGGGACGCTGTATCGGACCAGAATTAACATTGAATTATTATACTTCTTCTATACATTCAGGCGATACAGCAAGCTTTCAAAAAAGGTAAATTTTGTTAATAAAAAGATGTTGCAGTACTTTAAAAAAAATACGCTGGTTATTATGAAAAAGATTCATCATCATCATTTTTATAATCAGCCGGTATCAGTCCACTGCTGGACATAGGCCTCTCCCAAGTCTCGCCACTGAGTCCAATCTTTGCCTCTTTGTTTCCACGTCAATATACATTAGATAGATTATAATATCGTTTAAAAAAACTAAAAAAGAACCGGCTTCAATGCCGCGTTATTCGTTTTCAGTACCAATTTTGAGATATTTATCTCCATATCTCTGGAGATACTAATTAGACCTCAATAAAATTAACATGGTACCACACTTGAGACATTTCCTTTACAACAAAAAATAATAATCGAAATCGGTTCATAAACGACGAAGTTATCCGCGAACAAACATAAAAAAAAAAAACATATATACGGTTGAATTGATAAACCTCCTCCTTTTTTTGAAGTCGGTTAAAAATAACTCAATTACTCGTCAGCTTAATATTGCATCTTCCAAAGGGTATCAATGGTGTTAACTTTAGCGAAATAATAAAAAAAAAAGTTTTAGGCCAATTCATTTCAATGTAAGATAAATCATTTAAGTTATTCATTAGCTTAAATTCAAGCTAGATGGAGCGATGACATACGCAAGCTGGCTGGCAGCGGTTGGAAACGAATGGCTGAAGATTGAACTCAGTGGCGTGCCATAGTAGAGGCCTATGTCCAGCAGTGGACGGAAATTGGCTGATTATGATGATGATGATTAGTTTAAAGTCATTTGGGATCTAAATCTAAACTTATTTTAATATGATATATCGAATAACAAAATAATATATATAGAAAAAATATTAGCAATTATATTTATAATTATATTGTAATACGGGACTTATCGCCCTAAAAACATAATTTTATTTACCTCGACGTTTCGATCAAGTTGCATTGACCGTGGTCACGAGTAGTCTTCACGAGAAGTCTTCTCGTGACCACGGTCAATGCAACTTGATCGAAACGTCGAGGTAAATAAAATTATGTTTTTAGCGCGATAAGTCCCGTATTACAATATAATTATGTGTGTAAATCGCGAAAGTTTAAAATTTAATTATATTTATTACCCGTACTTATTCATATGTTCTATCATTTTCATCTTAAGGTGGTCTGGAAGAGATCACTATTAGCGATAAGACCGCCCATTGTAACAAGTTATACTAAAGATGATTGTATATAACTTAGTTTAGTTTTTTATGGCCTAACAGTTAAAAGTTTATCTATCTATCTAAGAAATTTAAAACATTCATATCAAGCATTTAAAGTGAATTTACTATCTTCATTTACTAGTGGCTCTATGTGCCGTGTATAAACGTGTATAAACCTCGTGAGTCTGTCTTTACATAACTTAAAATTGAATAAATGTTCACCGCGCACCTAAAAACAAAAAGACACGGTCGAGAGTATCTTTTTGAATTTTATTAGATGAAAAACTTTGAGTATACAGCCAATCTATCTGAGATAAAAAAGATTTTCGGAAAAGAAAGTTGCGTATTATTATAAGTACATAATAAAAAAAATTGTGACCTTTTCAACCTTTTTCATTATGCATTTTGAAAATTTCCCAGAATCTGAATCGACACAAAATAAAATGGAGCCTGCTTACAAAATTTCACATAAACGGTTGAGAAATGCGTCCTGTAAACTAGAACAGATATCCGGACATCCTCCGGATATACAAAAGAATTTACGCCCTAGCTGAAACGGAACCTTCACTTCGCTCGGTCAATTATATTTGAAATAATTTTGTCAGCTCCTAAAAAATAGTAATTTCACATCAAAAACCAATTCCCGAAAATTTATTACAAGCCATTTGCTATTCATTGCAAACGATAAAATGAAACGCCATTACTTAGGTTTTATTATTGAATTCGAAATCTGGGTAACCATAGTTTTTAAAATTAATATAATTAATTCAGAGAGAGAAATTTTTTAAGAGGTACCGAGTTCAAACCCCGCCGTGCACCAATGGATTTTTCTATCCAAAAATGTATGTGCGCTTTTCACAGTGGCCCTCTGATGAAGGAAAACATCGTTAAGAAACCAACAGCCCCCACATGGTGGTAGGATACTATCCAAGTTAAAAAATCTGTCGCCAAACATCTAATGTGTTCCGGCAGCTATCTTTGAAAGCCAGTTCCTATTCTAGGCCTAGCGTGCTTACCATTTTCGACCGCATTATCACTTACCAACGGGTGAGATAGTGGTCAAACGCTACTAACGCTAGCCTATAAGATATAATAAACTGGCCAATTGCAAGTCGGACTCGCACTCGTAGGGTTCCATACCACACTACAGTATTTTATAAGATCGAGCAAAAAATACCACTATCATTTTTCGCCAGCAAAAAATAATAATTAATAAACATTTTATTTCTTATAACGCCATCTAACGTCTAACAAAGGTATTAGGGATCGATATTTCAATATAACGCCATCTATGGGACGTTTACCTAACTAAGCGTTAATAGATGCCGTGAAATGCCGAAAAAAACACGTTTCTTGTATGGGGACCCTCGATTATTTTTAACTTTATTCTGTTTTTAGTATTTGTTGTTATAGCGGCAACAGAAATACATCATCTGTAAAAATTTCAACTGTCTAACTATCTCGGTTCATGAGATACAGCCTGGTGACAGACGGACAGACAGACAGACAGATAGACAGACAGACAGACAGACAGACGGACAGCTGAGTCTTAGTAATAGGTCCCGTTTTACCCTTTGGGTACGGAACCCTAAAAAGGGGCTGTTTTACCGGAACACCGTAAGATTCTGGCGACTTTGTTTTCTCATTGATGATGGTATTCAACTACGTTTTGGTAGCAAGTCAGGCGGCTAATCTATAATTTTACTACAAATTGTTCACTGATCACTAACTGAACCACTAATCTCAGTTAGAGTTTGAGTCATAAGACGTACGATTTCTAATGGAGTGAGGTCATCTTCTGTGAAAGGATATTAACGTGCGGGATGAATGAAGGGAGTGAAAAGGGGTAGGTAGGAAATTTATATGGATATTCAGGTAAAACCGCGGGCGTCACTACTACTGTTCCCATCTTATTAATTAAATTTTAAGGTTAAAATTAATGTTAAAATAATTAGTGCCTGAATGTATACGGCCGTCGACGTAGACTTTTGACTTTTTGACGCAACCGCTTGCGTCGTAGAGGAAGGCCCAAAAAATTGTGGCGAGATGATTTTGACATTTTCGCAAAACCTGGCCACAAATGGCATTGGATAGCGATAGGTGGATAAAATTTTGAGGGACCTTTGCTCAGCAGTAAGGTCAAGTAGTATAATTGAAAAAAAATATACAAATATTTAAAAAATATCAAAAATATATACTTATACATAAACATAATAGAAGTGTACTGTAATGTATACAAAAATGTACCTAAAATTAAAAACATATTAGCTGGGCGTTTTTGTAGCAAACAATTTATTTTTATAAATAGCAACAGTTTCAAATCGAACCATTCAGGTGGGTCACCATTATTGTGGGTCACAAGTATTATAAAAAAATCTTATGCCTTAACTTGAAAAAAAGTTATAATTACCCGCTTACATAAAGTTTATAAATTTCATGACGTTCGATATTACCGCAGTTAATTTATGAAATGACCCTCCATAATTATACCCAACTGACCTCTGAAGCTGAACAATCAAAGGAATACTTAAAAATATTTACAAGGTTTCGACTTCGAGCATTTACTAATGGAGATGTTAACGTTGTAATCCGCAAACATTTTTTTCTGCCGATACTTACGGGGGACGAGGTAAACACGCATTGCACACACACAAATCACCCACTTTAACGATCCCGCACACTAGCTTGAAACACGCACACAGCATTAAAAATACAGCGTAGTTACGCACGCTCATATGGCCAATAATGGTTATATGGCCAGCAGAGGGGTACGCCTTGAATTGACATCTCCATTGGTAAATGCTCGAAGGGTTTCGAGGAAAAGCGTTATCATTAGCAATTCATCAGACATTGCGGCCCCAGTGCCAAGATAGCGTAGTTAAGGAGTGCTTACATATGAATTTGAGTTTGTTTCATTATTTTTAACTTAAGTACACTTAGAAGTAGTTACCGTATGTAAAATTGAAGAAGGTCTTTGCCTGAAAGAGATTTAGTTAGGGTTTAAAAATAATGAGAAGTAATTTGTAGTAAGTGTCTCGATTGCGTATAGTTGTGTTGAGTGTTACAGGAAATTCTTACCATTGATATCCTAATAAAGCCTGAAAAATGGGTCTATAGGGACCAGATTGTTTTACAAGTAGGTCTAACTTGAAAAGCGATCTCGTCTTGATAGACCCTAATATAAGTGGTGTTTTTTAGTTATAATTCTTACGGCGCCTTAGGACAAAAAATATAAGAGTGAATTCTTACGATGCGCGCTGTTAAGCCCGGCTCTTCTATCTTATTTCCCTAACGTTGCACCTATCATAACCACTATTGCAGGATAGAGAATGTTTACTTTCTCCTACGTTCCACCATGCCCAGTCAGTCTCCTCCCATCTTAACTCACGAGGTCGCGTCACCCATTTTTACCAAATCTACTCATTGTCATTAAAATTGTATTTTTCTACTTATTAAAAGTTTTCAGGGTTAATAACGCGCTCAGCGACAAAATTTTTACTACATCCTGAAGTTAGTCGTTAATCTATGTTAAAAATATTTATTTTGGTATATTTTTGGACACATACGGTCTACTTAAAAGCACAAGTGTAAAATCCTTCCAAAACACTAAAATGAGTTCTACCGAGAAAAAATAAAAAGCACGAAAAAGGAATCGCTGACATTCATTAACAATTCTCATTGTTTCCTGAACATAAAAGAAATATAATTAATTTTCTTGCCCCTAATACTAAAACTACACTGAGTTTGTTTCTGTTTTAGAAATATAAATGTATTTTTTTGTTAACCACGAGAATAATTAGCTTTTGTATGTAATATTCAAAGAATACCGAAACTGGGGCTGAGTTAATTAGCTAAGTTTTATTTGCTTTCTTATTTTTTAAACCTTTAGGTAACGTGTACGAAGCTTGCTTTCACTGAAAATTAGTTATATTTACATTTATTGGGTTTATATACCTTGTGTCGAAACACTGATTATGGATATAAATAATAATAAAAATAAATAAAAAATAAAATAAGTTTATTTCAAGTTACTTAGACTCATATACATACACACAATCAACAAATTAAAATTAAAATATATACAATAAATTATGAGTTTTAATAAATATAATATAATAATAATAAATAAATAATATCCCGCAGGGGCGGCTTTGTGGCGAGCCGACGGTGAGTGGCGACACCGCGGACCCCTATCCCGTGAGGGCTAAATGAGACCCTCTGACCCCCGGCTTGCCTTGACCGGCCGGCCGGTGGTGGGAATCGCAAGAGCTAAGACCAAAGCTCCAGGGTGGAAGTGTTAAAGGCATAAAGCCGCTAGTAGCGTTTAGTGAAAGTGCAGCACACCTCTCAACACCCTTAGCTATCCACGCCAATGTTGCCCCTCGGCGCCGACATAACGGTCCGCCTTTATGGGGGGTCCATTCAGTGTATAGCTAGTCACCACTCGCCTTAATATTTTGAAATGAGGCATAATTGGCGGGTGCCGTACCTCATCCCATAGACCAGAAAACAGTCATCAAGCAGCACACATTCATAGCCATAATAAATTATAGTACCATCTTTTTATAGTTTTTCATGTCTCCATCCACAAATCATATTTTTATTTAATTTAATATTGTAAAGGGCCTCTTGACGTTGGCTTCGGCTCCGTCAATGCCTTCCAAAGGACCGGGCGATTTGCAGCCCGTGATGTGAAATAAATAAATATAATATAATAATAATAATAAATAATAAATAAATAATAAGTTAATTTACTCTTACAAAAAGTTCTTAAATTGCGTTACAGAACTTACAGGCAAGCTTAAGAATATCCAACCTATCTTTGAGAGAGACTGCTGCCTGAAATAGGTTTAAAAAATTGTAGTACAGGTCACCAGTGCCCTCCCGCGGATCGTTGTATATGCGATATTGTTCGTGTCTTACTATAAGTTAGATAGCATACGTTTACAAAATATTGGTGTTACAGATTTTTTATATCTTTTAGTTTATTTTTAAGATGAAAACTCAACTCTACATAAAAACTTAATAAAATAAGAACGATATAATTAATCCATATGAAACGAAAAATATATATCTTAATCGATCCAAGGATGGCAGATGTTCTGAGATGCGTTGCTTTCGTACTAATGAAGTAAATTGCTTATGGATTCCATACAAAATATATTTTTAACGGGTTATACATATTGTTACATCGCGTCGTCGAGTCGCGATGTTTCGCCAAGCTTCTCGAACAAAAATAGCGTGGGAAAGAATAGACTAATTAGGGGCTATAAACACCCGACCCGACCGTCATAAAAGTAACCTTCCTGGAATTCCGACCCTAGTCAATGTACCTAGTTTTGTAGTTAAGATTGAACCTTATTCATAAGTAGTTAGAGATCAAATTAGCATGTATGGTAAAGTTGTTTACATCAGATGCTCAAAGGAAAGCCGCCCCGTTTTGTTTGTGATTTTTATTGCTTTGTTTTGAACGTCTTTTGTCTATTGTTTCGAGTCAATACTGGAAAGTTCTGTAGAAATATTCTCGTCCTATATAAGACGTTGAAACCGCGGCTTGAGGCAATCATTTCTTTGGAAGCGACAGTGTAACTATCTAAGCGCGGATAGCGACCAAGTGATCGTTAAGTGTTATCAGTGAACTCGTGTTGTGAACTGTGAACAGTGAAATCAGTGATTGTGAACTAACGACCTCAGTGTGTGTTAACGGACTTTTGATAATTGTGCAAGACGATTTGGACAACTACTGTGGAACATTGTGCTAACCTAGTGATCAGTGGAAATAAACGTTCATCTCATCGGATTGGCATTTTAATACCACCCCGCACGTAACAATATTATAGTACTTACTTACTTAAAACTTAAAACCTGAAACTATTTAGTATTTTTAATGATCACTGACTACACACTATTATTGAAAACACACAATAAACGCATATCATCGTAAATATCCCGTAAATAATTCCGATAATAGTTCTAAATACCTTTCGAAATCGATGCTAGAGAAGAAAATATAAAAAAAAGCATTCACTCGAATTGAATAACGAGAACGAGCTAGCTTGCGGTATCTCTTTTTAGAACGGATTCGGTTAAAATAAAACAAAAATTTTAAATATTCTTACAAAAAAATTCCAATAATTGTGACGGTAAAAAGTAAAACCTTCTTAGACAATCACAAGTCAAAAGTACACAGCGAATCATTTTCGTAACGAAGTAGCTTTCCAATTTCTGTCCCACTTCAAACATTTTCTTAAATAGCTTCGTAATAGAAAAAGTTTTCATATCCTCCTCACAGATTTATGATTTTTTTTCATTATCAAATGAGGTTAAGTAATGAACGTAGAGAGGTTATTTTTTAAAATAATGTCTTCGAGCCCATGCTCGTGTTACGCAAAAACGTTATACTCCAGCTGGACATTGCAAGGTTGAGAATCACTGTGAAGATATATTAATTCACCCGGCTTTGTTTCTCTCTCGCTCACACATACCGTGAGAACAGTCTGTTCTATCAAACACTAAAATCAACGCGAAAAAAGCTAAAACTAAAATAGTTATTAAATACTAATATCACGCAAAATTAACTTTAGTAAAGATTAAGCGAGTCACGCATAACTGACTCATACTCTGTGACAGGTGCTATCGCTTACCATCAGGCGATAGTCGTGCTTATTCTGTTACCAACCATAATATAAAAAACATTGGTGATAAAATACCTTGTTAAATTATGAACAAAAAAATGAAATTGTTTTTTTGCCTCACTGAAAAAAATACTTTCACGCATTATATCCTACAATTTTGACTACGCAAATCAGTAAGACGTATCTATCTCAGATATATAGAGCATCATAGGATAAAATGAAGGGATCCCTTCAGGGTTCTGATATTGACGGACGTCGCTGCAACTTTTAATTATCATCCGGTCCATTCTTTCACGTTGTTTCAATAAACAATTTTTGAGTTAATAATAAATTGTTTGAAATTTCCTGTTATAAGTAAAATAATTAATTTATTGAAAATTGAGTCCATGGTTAATTTAAATACCTACCGTGAAATAATACCTTTTTTCAAATGTGCAGTATCATAGACGCGTAATTATTATACTTTATGAGATTAAAGTTATAAGCTTAGTACTCATAAATAAATTACTATCTTAGTTTGAAAGTTGTCACGAAAATTATTCATTTTAACGTTAACGTACTGGCTATAGTTGCGCTAGGAAACGCGGGCAATACGACCTGCGTTGCCGCCATCCTAGCCGCTCCCAGAAGATGACCTACGTAATAGGTTGAAACCTGGTCGGAGCATATCCGAAGTAAATAAAACGCTAACAAAAGCTGGTATGTTCACATTAAAATTATTATTTGTTCAAAACCTGTTTTGAGATGTTGATTCTGTTATTTCAGTTCACATCTCTAAATATCAGCAGAAAATCTTTGTGACATTTAAGGAATTCCGCCTCGTTATACATTTCCAAAGAAAAAAATCTACCGTGTCGGCCTTTGATTAAATCATGTACAAACCGACTTACAAAATAACGAACAAAATATACCTACTCAAATATAATACCACCTAATTTTTCAACGTCTGAAAAAGGCTGATTTCAGATGATACATTATTCATTATGTTACATGGATATGAATATTCCAATGTATTATACTTACATTTTAAACTTTAGCCTCATATTTGTGTTTCCAACAAAATATGTTCACTTGAAGTTCATCGTCATACCTCTATCAACACGTTAAGTTTCGAAGTGTCGACTTCTGCTTTTAGCTGTCGTTAGTTACACCGTAACGCTTCTATTATAGCAACTGCTACGCCGTTAGCTAAGATCGTTACGAGTCTACGGACTAGCTACGTGAGCTACAACTCTCGCCTGCTACAAGTGCTCTGAGTCTACGGACTTGCTACGATAAGCTCTACACGAACGGTGCGACGCAGTTGCTACGCCACAAATTATTGTCTGAGTCGCCGTTCCTTAGATACAAAATATAGAATGCAGCTGTTCTAAATTGTATGCATAGTGCATCGTTAAATTAGGCTATATAATAATTTCTCCGTTTTACAGCTCAAATTTCTTAGTTGAAATGTGAGTATTATGTTTTTTTTTTGTACTATGTAATCAGTATGGTCGGGTGCAGCCGGCTGACTATGAGGCAGGTCCTGGTGTTGTGCTCGTACATGTTCTGTGTACTGCACGGTGCTCTGCACCAAACTGCAGCAGTAATATTTTTTTAAGAAAACGAAAGAAGATCTTTCAATATTGATTGACATTCTTCGGAAAAAGTATCTTTAATATGGCACCAAAATTGTATAATAAGTTACCGGTCAGCATCAAGAATAATGAATTATCTATATTTAAGAAGACCTTATGTAAACGCTTGACAAAGAAATGTCATTACAAAGTTGACGTATTTTTAAAGGATACTAATTTTGAATGAATTTTATTATAATCCACTTATTATGGCTATTTCATATATTTAATACAATTATTTTTTAGCGTTGATTTGACATAGATTCTTTATCTAACTATTTCATTCCATTTTTTCATATATTACTGGCATTTTGTTTATAGTTTACTGGCTGCACCTCGCGGTTTCACCTGCGTAGTTGCTGTTCCCGTAAGAATATGGGGATAAAATATAGGTTATGTTACTCGCTGATAATTTCTGTCTTCGGTTTAAGAGTTTTTAAGTTATATTGTAAAAACAAAAAAACTAAAAATCAAATATTTTCTTTTTATACATATTAGTTTATTTCTTTTAATAGCCTACTAGCAATTTGAGGTGATGAATATAACTATATATAACTATCAACCATTAAAATAAACTAATATTCAAAATTAACCATAATATTCAATAAACAAAATTAACATTAACGAATAAAAATATTATTTCAACTTCAACTGATAAAGACCTCGCCTTGCAAATCACGAACTAACCCATTTTTACGCACTTAAATTTAAGTTTTAAACGGTAATGGATAAGGATCATATTCGTACATTGATATATTATACGATGACCGGAGTGAAGTTTGAACATATTGTTTTCAACCATATAAAATATTCCATAAGTTAACTGCATTCGATTGTATTCTCTATTGCCTTCAAAATTAAACACTTTAATAATTTATTCGCCGAGTCGATGTTTCCGATATTTTTATTCTTAACAAAGTGAAGTGATATTTTAAACAATTAACTGGTGTATGGAATGAGTTAATGCGTTTAGTACTCTCTGTGGTTATGGTTAGTTTCATTAGATAATAAAGTTGTTGTTGTTGTACTAATACTTATTTTATGTTGTTGTGTAGTGGAAAGTTTATTTTTAAAAATGCTGAGAATATGAATTCATTTCGACAAGTGTGTGGGAGTCGAAAAAGAAAAAACCCAAACCTACTCTAATAATATTAACTAATATGTTTAACTAATAAAATTATCGATGTTTTTTTTATCAATTAACTGTTAATCAATAAAAAAATTCAACCATTATTGCCATCTTTACTAGCAATGTGGGTTGCACATTACAAGCAGTATTGTTAACCCCTCCAACTAAGCTAAACATGCTTGTATCTGGAGTGGGTTCACGTCAATAGTGCAATGAGTGGGGTTTGAAATCACGACCTCTCGATCGCAAGTCCGACGCCTTAGATAAATTATACTAGACAGCAATATTCATTGGAGAGCAAGAGTATTTTTTTATGAAGTCATTCAATTACTCGTGTGGTATTTAAAGTCGGTCTATGTTTATGTTTATATGAATAGAAATGATTAGCTCAACTATTTGACGATCAACTACTTGGGCATAATTAATTAAAACAGCTATATATATAATTTTCAACACAAATACTCCTATAAAGCGTGTAAGTGATATTTCATGTAAAAACGTCTACCCAATGTTCACTTAACTGTATAAACCATCCTTTTACAAATGTACCTCATAAAGTCGGCCTTCAATTCGACGTAATCTCTCGCAATCGACGTAAACCATTCAGCCAAAAGGTCAAGCATCTAAATTAACCGAGTCCGATTAATTCGACGAGTTTTTGCGTGGAGCTAAGTGACGTATTAACAACAAAATTGTCGTATTTAGTAACAGGATTTAGAACAAAGTTTAGTCTTCCTGTTATAGTATACTTCTGCTCCTTCACTTTATCGTTTTTACTGACTTAAAAATGAAGGAGGTTCGCAATTCATCTTTGTGTTTTTTTATGTTCGCTGGTTTCTTTGTCAATAGTGGACTGATTTTCAAAATTATTTTATTATTAGTCTTTAATTATGAGGTCGACCCATTGTAAATTAATCGAGATCTGATGAGATTGATTTAACACCTCACACTTGCTACTGAAAAACTACGCGGCATTTGAAGTCGGATTTTTTAAACGATCATTATGACCCTGGAATAGAACTACCTCTGATTTTAATGGCACAGTAGCCTATGAAATTACAGGACGTGGGCAATTCAATATCTCGGTTTAATACATCTTATATAATATGTTACTTAATGTAAATGCATGGCTCAAGGTAGTGGGTACTGCCAATTCAAAGTTTTATGCGCTACGCATCAGAGGTCAGTGTTTACAGTATTTATTACAATCACAAAAAATACTACAATCAAAACAAAAGTAGCAAAACCAATTTACTTTTCCAATTAACATTTTCATAAGAAAAATACAGCACACATGAGACCGGCATCTTAACTGAGACCTAATACTCGTATATTCTCGTGATAAAGAGGCAAAAAAAGCTGAAATATAACATCGCCTTCGAAGGGTATCCCAAGATACAGATAATTCACGATGAGGTAAAGCTACTCTCAAGAGATGGGGTAAAAATACCGCATGCGGGTAAAACATCAGATATTCCCAGACTTTAATTATTCACGTTTCGCTGACGGTAGCACTTAATGTAAGGTAGGAGAGGTGTTTATAAATTTTGTTTTATTTGCAATGTGACAGGCAAGACTTGGTAGTGTAGTCGTCGGGTATCGGAGTCTAGACGTTATTATGGTAAGTGAAGACATCCGTCTATAACATTTGTATTCCATTGCACACCCAGTGAACTCTACAAGGTTCTAATGGGATTGGGTAAGCGTATTGGGTTATACTGTAATATCTCCATCATCAATATCAGCCTGTATGAGTCCACTTCTGGACATAGGCCTCTCCCAAGACACGCCACTTAGCTCGATCTTCATCTCTTCTTTTCCAATCACTGTCTACTACTCTGCGTATGTCGTTCTATTGCAATGAATATTAGACAGATATAACTAACGAAGAAGAAATAGATATAATATCAGTTCATCAGTTTTGGGATATACTATTGTCATGTTTTTGTTGTTGAAACTTATCGATGATGACGCGATTGTAAGGTAGAGATTTCAGAACCTTGGACATCATCATCATTAGCCTATACACATAGGCCTCGCTAACTACATGTCACTGAGCACGTTTGTCTTTACGTATAATCATTAAATTCGGTTGGTCACCGCGGGGTTATTGACCAATCCCCCTTAGAGCTACAAGACAACTTTAACTTTAACAACACTTCCCAACACAACCCTCAATTCGAACATAACTGTTATAAATCAACAACAAGCTATAATATCAAAATCAAACAAAGAAACAGATTCCAAATAGCGACATACAACATTAGATCACTAAAATCCCAGGAATCACTGACAGAACTGAATAATGCATTATTTGCTATTAATTGGGATATTTTGGGACATAGTGAGATTCGAAGATCAGAGGAGAAAATAGAAGAATATGAAGAGTATATTTTCTACCACATAAATAAAATACCAGGATTATATGGAGTAGGATTCTTAGTCAGAAAATACCTTAAGAAGAGTATAATAGAATTTAAAGGAGTATCGGACAGGATTGCTATTTTAAATATCATACTTCCTGGCTATAAACAACCTACGTCAATAATACAGATATATGCTCCTACTGAAATTGCAAAAAATGAAGTGAAGGATAAGTTTTACAAGGATCTCAGAAATGCCATGGATAATCTGTTCAATACAATTATAATAATGGATGATTTCAACGGCCAAATAGGTAAGAGAAGAAAAAATGAAGACATGGTCCTCGGACCATATACTACTGGCATAAGGAATGACAATGGACAACGACTTATAAACTAAGCCCTAGAACACAACCTTAACATAATGAATAGCTAATATAAAAGAAAATCAAAACATAAATGGACATGGTTGTCACCCAATGGCAAGGTCAGAAACGAAATAGAATACATCGTCACTAATAATCCTCGAATATTTTCAAATATCAAAGACATAAACCATCTTAGCTACAATACTGACCACAGAATGCTCCGTGGCGAACTTTACACAATAAAACCAAAAAGATCAAGGAAACATAAATAATAAAAAATAGACAATCTCTGCAAATGCCATTACCAAAGGATGTGTTACATACACTTCAAGAACAGGTGAAAGAAATACCAAACCTTCAAAACATTCAATCAAAATATGATGCCTTAGAGATAGATTTAAAAGCAATAGAAAACTCAACCGTAACAAACAAACCAAAAAAAGACAAAATTGGACCACATGCTAGAAACCTGATAAACGAACGATCAATGATTTTCAAATATAGAAAAAATAACAAACAAGATATAGCCATATTAAGCAAAAAAATCAACACTTGTTTCAGAAAATACAGACAAGAACAAACACAATTAATTATCATCTACAAAACTCTGGAGGTGTAAAAAAGGCAGGGAAAGAATTAAAAGAAAATTCAGAGTGGATAAACAACCTGAACATGAAGGCAAGAATACGCACAGAGAGTATAGAAGAATATTTTGACATAAACAAAGGAGTCCGACAAGGTGATGCTCTATCACCAAAACTCTTCTCTGCAGCACTAGAACAAATATTTCGCAACTTAGACTGGGAAAATACGGACTGAACATCAATGGAATATATCTAAATCACTTAAGATTTGCCGATGATCTCATTCTGATTGCTAATAACCCTGATGACCTATAGGCAATGTTGGACGAATTGGTATTAGAAAGTGACAAAATTGGACTGTCTATGAATATATCCAAAAAGAAATTAATAACAAATCACAACAAAGTCACGATTAAAACTAACAACAATATCATAGAGTATGTGGACTAATATACATATCTGGGGCAAGTTATATCACCAAAATATATTACTGAAAAAGAAGTTAACAATAGAATCACTTTAGCACGGAGAAGATACTGGTCATTAAAAGAAATTATGAAAAACCCTGACATACCATTAAAAGCAAAAACTAAAGTTTTCAATGCATGTATCCTACCTACCATGACCTATGGATGCCAAACGTGGAGCCTAACAAACAAAAACATCCAGAAACTTGAAACATGTCAAAATAACATAGAAATAAGTATGCTAAATATAAAATTAAAAGATAAAATACAGCTCAGTACGATTAGATCAGAAACAAAACTCATGGATATTACATATACTCGTACTATTAAGAAACTAAAATGGAAGTGGGCTGGCCATATGATTAGAAACAAGAAAGAAAAGTGGACAAAAGATGTAACAGACTGGTATCCCAGACAAAACAAAAGAAGAAAGGGAAGACAACGTAGAAGATGGGAGGATGATCTAAGGCAAGTAGCGGGTATCACCTGGAAAAGAGAGGCTCGAGACAGAACAAACTGGAAAGCTCTAAGGGAGGCCTATGCTATAAAAAGCAAGACAACCTCTATACACACCGATGTATAACTAAATAATCCTACAATAATATTCATTTTCAATTATATCTCTAAACTTAATGTTTATACTTATCTAGAGAATGCTGAAATATATATAAAATTCAAAAATAAATGTTAAAATAACTATCAAATGTAAATAATGTAGAGTTGATGAATAAAGGCTATTTCATTTCATTTCATAATCATTAAAAAGTTTTTAAGGCCACTTTATTTCAGCGCAGTAGGTATTTAGCGATACCTTCGTCCGTCCAATCACGTAGCGGGAAACTGTCAGCCAGAAAAGTGACACACGTCACAAGAAGAAGACGACTCGCGGGCTACTGAAGTGAGGCGCGCTGGCCATTTATATAATATTATGTTAAAAACAAATTTGGTCCATTTGAAAAAGCTATTACATTTAACATTTAATTTACTTTTAAACTTTTTTACCTATGTTTTGACATATTTTTTGTAAGTCAGAGTTAATGTACTTTAAGTAATACCCTAAAACGATTTAAATTTCTTTGTTTTCGTAATTTTTTATAATCAAGTTGTGGCATATCTTTAACCACCTCATACATTTTCGTATATCATACATATACTCTTTTGTATTAAAACGATTTATGACGGAACGTTTTCAAAATTTAAAAAGAATGACGGAAAAATATGAAGGAGTCAGTCTGGAGAAAAAAATGGACGAATAATGATAAAAATCAAGTCCAATATATTGTACAAAAAGAATATAAATAAAAGTGAGCAATGCCGGTGTACTACGGAGGTTATATTGGCGGGGCCCATAGCGGGGGCTACTGCATTTACTCGTTTGATGGTTGCCCTCCCCACCACTGGTGGTTTCGGTGGTTGCGGCGGTTGCGGCGGTTGCGGTTGCTAAGCCTGGGAAGGCAAGTCCGGAATTATAGCAAAGGCCTGTTGCAATAATGACAACTCTAATTAGGCATAATTTATAATCGTCCAAGTCTTATTAAACTGTTATACTTACCGATGTTTCCGAAATGCTGTAATACTACACCAAATGATTGTTGACGGGGACTCTCACCTTTACCAGGATACAATGCAATGGACCCTAAGTGCAGTGATAAACACTTAGTTTTATTTGAGATAAGTATCGTAGAGTATTGTAGAATCTATAGGAATATAACTTTTATAACCCGTCTTTTGTAGTTTATCTTGTCTAGATTCCTGGTTCCTTTAGGGATGTAGCGTGCGGTAGGCCACCTCAAGGGCTCCGTTACGTTAAATTTCGTTACGACGTTACAAAGTGTAGTCTTAAATATCGTGTTTTGAACCATTAAATTATCAAAAATGTTTGAACTACATCATATATGTTTTTCTGATCAAAACAAATAATATTTAATTGTTTACTGTTGAATCAAAAACTTGTCGATTTGGAATATTTAAGCCTTGATGTGTATTTTCTAAACATATAATTAATATAGTTTAAAAACTAAAACAACCGACTTCCATGCCTCGCGAGTCAATTTCAGTTGCAAGATTGAGACGTTTACCGTCATATCTCTGGAGATAATTATCAGATCTCGATAAAATTACAATGAGACTACTTCGAAAAAGTACTCTATCAATTAAAAAAAGAATCATTCAAATCGGTTCACAATTGACGGAGTAATCGTGTAACATACACACACAAAAAAAAAACATACAGACGAATTGAGAACCTTCTTCTTTTTGGAAGTTGGTTGAAAAAGAAAGATTACACAAATTTAACCTTTTTCCAAAGATCGTTCTTCAGATTCATCGAGGCTTCGAATCGGTGAGACATTCCTATGACACATATTTGCGTCAAGTATCCGAGGCACGCGCGCCCCTGCGGACGGACATACTTCCGCCGAGTTAAACCTGACGCGATACAGGTATTTGTGTAGATTGAAACGCTTGAGAATTCAGGAAAACATATGATGGGTAGGCAGAGGCAAGGAGAACAATATCCATGTATGAAAATGTATCTGTCATTATTTATTATTTAGGGCGGTTTTGTTATTATTGTTTGTTTTCGATAATGACAGTATCATAACAACATTCACAACTACTAAGTTCTTATCATAGTTACTTTCTGCCTAAAAAAGCGCCATTCTGATCGTCTGTAGAACTATTATTTACTACAATATGGCGAGCAGCTTTTCAGTTGGACCGCATTAGAAGATGGTTCTTCTTGCCTCTACCTTCCACAGGAAACCTTTAAGAGTCATTCAAGCCGGCGACGTCGTCATGGCGTCCCTGTGTTATAACTTCGCTGACTACGTATCCAAACAATTAGTATTAAAATGTTGAACAGTTAACTCATACTCACTTGGTTAGGGTCTGGCAAAATCGTCCTCTGCAGTGACTTGTCGTGGGAGAGTGGGTGGGTCTATGTCGAATAGTATACTGATGCAGGCTGATTATGTAGATAAAAATATTTAAAAAAAAGACATATTGGAATGTAACTATAAATACATACTACATAACGAGTATAATAATAGGGCAAACTGAGGAAGTTAGCTAAATTAAACAATTAATCAACACCAATATTAAATATGCGAATATCAGTTTGTTTATTTGTTTGCGACTTCTTCACAGTCAAACGGCCCAAATGATTTGGCTGATTTTTTGTACAGGAATAGCCAGTATATTGGATTAGGATTAAGATACTTTTTGAGGGCGAAGCCGAAGGGCACATCTAGTTTTGTTATTAATTTTTGTATTAAGCACAAAATTAAAATGCACATACCAAGTAGATAGTAACGCGACATAAAGACATTAGTGACCGCACGCGTGCATTCGGTTAGGTACTTTGTAGACGAGCAATTACTTATTTATCTTGAAAAGTTGCATGAACGAAAGTCAGGTTGGAATAGTTGCGTTCTGTGGATTGGACTAAAGTCAGTTTCTACTATCACGATTCCATCTTAGACCGCCATCTTTACTTTACATGAAGTGAGATAATCCAATATATATATAATATTCCATGAAGTGAGAGAGGTCCAATTTAAGAGTCGCCTGGAAGCCAAAGCAAAACTTGCATCCAGGAAGCTAGGTGTGCTTAACAGAGCGAAGCGTTATTTCACACCACGTCAACGGCTTGTGCTTTACAAAGCACAAATTCGACCACACATGGAATATTGCTCGCACCTCTGGAACGGCGCTCCGAGCTACCAGCTTCAGCCTCTTGACTCCTTACAGCGAAGAGCCACTAGAATTGTCGACGATCCCGAGCTCTGTGAAAAACTGGAGCCACTCAGCCTCCGTAGAGACGTCGGAGCGCTATCCATCTTCTACCGTCTCTATAATGGGGAATGCTCTGAAGAGCTTTTTGACCTGATTCCACCATCGCCAGTCTTTAATCGTACTGCTCGGCACCGGCAAAAAGCTCACCCTCACATCTTACAGACCTGGACGTCTCGCACTACCCGTTTTAACAGAGGATTTTTACCGCGTACCTGTAACATGTGGAATGATCTGCCCGTCGCGATCTTTCCATCTAGCTATAGGATGGAAGCTTTTAAAAGGGTATCCACAAGCTCCTCAAAGGTCGGCAACGCATCAACAGCACTCATGGTGTTACAGTTGTATATAGGTGATGGTAACCGCTTACGATCAGGCGGGCTGTCTGCTTGTTTGCCAACCATAACATAAAAAAAAGATAGTATTCTTATATAGAGTAGATTAGTACTTATCTGTCAGACAAAAACGTTGTAGTTGAAATGCAAATAATTATCTTAATTACTTAAATTAATCAATAAATTATAAACTGACTCCAAAAGAAGGAGGTTCTCAATTCATCTGTATGTTTTTTTTGTGTATGTACGCGATTTGTAATCGGTAGGGTACGTTTCTGAGGTAGCCCCATTGTAATTTCATTGAGATCTGAAAAGTATCTCCAGAGATATGAAGATAAACGTCTCAAACTTGCGACTGAAATTGACTTGTGGGGCATTGAGGTCGGTTGTTTTAGTTTATAAACTATCTTAATTATTTTTCAACTTAAATTCGAGCAAACTTAAATTATGAGCACGCATACAATTTATAGGTCTAGCTGGTACTAATGGTACTAACCAGCGGTTGGTACGGAAGCCTCGATGGGTGAGTCCAACTCGACTTGGCCGGTTTTTTTTAAATTAGGTAGTAACAACATTATTTTCTATGATCACAGTCACACTTTAAATATACTTAACTAACTTTCTATACAGTAGTTTATCCAAAGTCAAATATTACAGTCACACAAAAAGATAGACCCGTTTCCACTTCAGCCACTAGAGTTAAACCCCTCTTTTTGCGCCTCGTCGTCAGTTAACACCCGTTTGCAAAATCCGGCATGACACAGTAGTTTGCGTAATTATCTTGGACTGCCGCCAGCGTTAGCGAATAGAGATACGGCTTTAAGGCGCTTCATTATGCTTCGGCCTAAAGCCTAAATGATTATCATCTCTATTTAATTTGCTATTGAAAATTAAAGTGAGAAAATTGTATGTCTATACTAATATTATAAACAGAGAACATTTGTATTTTTGTATTTTTGTATGTTTGTAATGATTTGGCTCAAAATCTACTGGACCGATTAAAAAAATTCTTTCACTAATATATAGAATGGACTTTCGAAATGAAAAAAGGCTTCATATTATCCCGTTTAACTCAAAGGTACATTCGTGGAGACCTAATTTGCAACCTAAGTCGACAAAAAACGGTCGAAAAAACACGTTTTTTACGAACGCTGCTCAATTGAAAACAGATGGAAGAATATTTTTTATGAAAGAGTTGTACAACTTAATAAGACCTACAAAAAAGTCCGCGACAGCATATGTCTATATCTTAAGGTTGACTCACAGTAACCATTTTAATCTTTAATTTTTTGTTAAAAAATATTACATATAGATTTCAAATACACGCATCGCAAAATTAATAAAATATTTGCAGTGAAACCACAGAATAGGTCATAGTTACTCAGAAAATATTATTATAAGCTTAGCTTTTCTGTAGATCCCCACCGATCACAATCAATTTGAAGTTAATATAGTATAATAATATGATCTATTGTATAAAATAATAATGATCTATATATATAATATAATATTTTAAACCACCCCGACTGATCTATGTATAATCTTTTCATTAAAAGCATTCCAATGACTCTAAACACGACATTTAAAATCTGAGGTGTAAGTTGGTGAGGATTTGAGTATTCTGTAGGAGGAGAGGATATCTAGGGGATATCCCAGCATCAGGTCAATGCTTCCATGTTCTTACAATATCGTCGAAGAAGAAGATTTTCGAATAGATCAGACCTATGAAAGTTGACTAAAGCTCAAAGTTTTATAACGATTGAACGAATTTTCATGAATCAAAGCTAAGAACACTCTCGATGAAGACATCTGTAAAAAAAAACTATCAATAATAAAATCAAAATCGGTTCATCCGGTTGGGTGTTAAGATTCTACAGACATACACACGTATGTCTACAAACATACACACGTTAAACGTATAATACCCCTACTTTTTGCATCGGAACGCCGTAAGGTTACGGCGGCAGATGTTCTCCTTGGAGGTGGTAAGCTTCTTTTCAACCGACTTCCAAACAGAAGGAAGTTCTCAATTCGTCTGTATGTTTCTTTTTTCTTTCTTTTTTTGTGTGTGTATGTAACGCGATTACTCCGTCAATTGTGAACTGATTCGAATTATTATATTTGTAATCGGTAGGGTACGTTTCCGAGGTGGTCCCATTGTAATTTCATTGAGATGTGATAAGTATCTTCAGAGATATGACGATAAACATCTCAAACTTGCTACTAAAATTAACTCGCGGAGCATTGAAGTCAGTTGTTTTAGTTGTTAAACTATCTTAATTATTGGTAGATTTAATGATCCCACGAAAACCCATGATTCATGAATGAATGAACACATAAAACATTCATTGGTAGGTATATAGCTAGGATTAGAAACAACGACCCTCGGGTCAGAATCAGGGTATATATCCTTTACGCTAAAGGGCCGTCCAATATCACTACGTAAGTATTATAAAACAATTTCCATCACTGCGTCTGTCTGTCTGTTCGCAATAATCTCAATAGCTTTTGAACGGATTATCATGCGGTTTTCACCAATAGCCAGAGTGTTTATATTAGGAAGGTTTGGGTCTTAGGTGCATAATTCGTTAAGGTTTTGTGTAAATTGGTTGAAATATGACGATGATTGTTAAATATGTTAATAATTTATATTCGATGCAACAAACTGATGCAAATTTTGTAGGCATATATGTTCTACCCGTGCGAAGCCGGGGCGGGCTGCTAGTTATTCATATGCCAAGTCAGACAGGTTTTATGACTGTCCTTGGTGGTTTTAGGCAGTGTCTTTATTTTTAACCGACTTCTCGAGGTTCTCAATTTGTCGGTACCTTTTTTTAGGGTTCCGAACCCAAAGGGTACAAACGGAACCCTATTACTGACACTCCGCTGTCCGTCTGTCTGTCTGTCTGTCTGTCCGTCTGTCACCAGGCAGTTTCTCATGAACCGTGATAGTTAGACGGTTGAAATTTTCACAGATGACATAAGTCTGTTGCCGCTATAACAACAAATACTAAAAACAGAACAAAGTTAAAGATTAAAGGGGGTCCCCATATAAAAAAAACGTTTTTTACTACAGCGCCATCTTTGAACGATTCTTTAACTTATTAATTAATAATATTAATTACCTACCTTTGTGTTAACGTTCACTTAGTTGGTATTAGAAGTTCGTTAGATATTCGTTAGATGGCGTTGTAGTTAATAAGCATGTTTGGTATTGATACATTAATATAATATAATACTTATATATTATTATACTGCGGTTTGGAACCCTCCGTATGCAAGACAAAAGTCTGACTCGCACTTGGCCAGTTTTATTTTCTACGATTATTCTACGATTTACTTTGTTTTTTTTTTATGATAATACCTTTGATTACTCATAGATGCTTGAATCGATTTGAAAAATTATTTTTCTGTTTCACCTTTTCTAATTGGTCCCATTAAAATTATAACGAAATTTGAGCCGTTTTTAATATATCAACATTTGTATTACGATGCATTTGAATAACTCGATAACATGATACTAACTACTTTGACTAGCGCGACGTTTGAAGTCGGTTGTTTTAGTTTTTTAAACGATTTTATGTGATCCCAGCAAACCTCACCTGCCCGTGGTGCATCCTGCTGACCAATAAACGAGGCTCTGGCGACCGACAAATGGCGGTAAAACCATTTCAAATTATGGCGTAGCTAAATACTACTGGCCGGTGACGGGCAGCAGCGTCACCGGTGCGAGAAGCTATGTCCTGCGATCGCCAACCCGCCTGCCCAGCGTGGTGATTAGGGCATACCCCTCCCAATGAGCCGAAGATCGGGCTCAGTGGCGTATCTTGGGAGAAGCCTACGTCCAGCTGTGGACTGACACAGGCTGATTATGATGATGAAACGATTTTAAATGATTTCATTGCGACTTTCCATAGATCGCTGACGCAGTACGCCGCGGTGTGGTCGTATCTTTAAAATTATTTACAGTCACTTAGTGAGCTATGGAGAGAGCTATGCGTAGTGGTTATCTAGTGATGGGATATTCTGACGAACTTAAAGTAAGTATTACCAAAGTAGTAATAGTTACTCTGAGGAAATATTTGACAGAGAAATAATTGACATAGCCCAATGGATTAGAGGCTGAAATGGCATTAATGTGTGAAGGTAAGGATTTTCTCTGTAGAGGGACAAAACAAGCTCAAGAAACAGACACGTACCTGAGAGCATTTTGATTTTAATGTCTTTTTATGATGACATTTTTGTGGCCGCACGCCTCTACAATAGCACACCATACCAGGCAACCTACAAAAAATCATCGTTCCATCAAGTTATAAGCTAGTTCGTACTGATAATTGTGATTATTTTCATGGTATGATATTTTACTTCAACGAGGCTTTTATATATCAAAAAAAGCACCTAACTCGTGGTAATACAGTATATTTTCATGTGTATATATTTGAATTAAGTAGCTAACGAACCACGCGAAACTTGAAGCAGATAACGTAACAGTTAATACGACAGGCCGCCGCAACCATGCAGAGGCGACAATAAGCTACTAAATTTTGTTAGCTTATAATTAAATAAGATTATGTTATGTAATATATTTGTATTTATACTATCAGTGTAATTATCAAACACAATAGCTAAGAGGTGGAATAATTTGTCGGTGACATTATCACTAGCATAATAGTAAAAGTTATTAGGATTTGTTAGTTATTAACCGTCACATCTTCCCGGTACACAGAAAAAGGCTGGTGTGGCCGCAGAAGCAGCTGAGAACCTCAAAAGGCGAAAATATAGTGGTTTAGATAGCTGCTATCTATTTGTGCCTTTTGGGGTTGAGACTCTAGGACCGTGGGGACCGGGTGCACACAGCATTTTCAAAGATCTTTCCACACGGCTGGTTGAAACGACACGGGACCAAAATGCTGGAATGTATTTAGCTCAGAGACTAAGCATCGCCATTCAATGGGGGAATACAGCCAGCATTTTGGGAACTTTACCTACTGGTAGTGGTTTGGTAGACTAAATTTTAGTTTTTATGGTTGTTTATTAGGTATATTTATTTGTTTATAGTTAGGTAGTTTTAAAAATATAATGATGTATATAATAAATTAATAACTGGGCCGGACATATATGCCGCATGTCGGACAATCTGTGGGCCAAACTCTCTACAGAGTGGGTTCCACAGAACGTTAGACGACGACGTGGTAGACCCAGACGGAGATGGCGGGACGAGCTGGATAACTATTCTAGCACCTGGACCCAACAAGCAATAGACCGCGATGTGTGGAAGGAGGGAAGGGAGGCCTTTGCCCTGCAGTGGGACAAAACAGGCTGAATAAAAAAAAAAAAAAAAATATATATAATAAATTAAATGAATAGAAATATTTAACTTAAGATACATTGCCAATGGCTTTTGTTATTAACCCTATAAAGCCATAAAGTTAGTTTAATGTGAACGTTCTGGCTTTTCACGCGTTGTATTTATTTCGGATTATGCTCCGACCAGGTTTTAGCCTCATACGTAGGCCATCGTCTGGGAGCGGCTAGGACGGCGGCTAACTCCGTCGTATCGCTCGCGCTTCCCGGCGCATTTGATAAAGTCAATGTATGAAATCGTTCATTACGCAAAGGGTATTTTCCGCGATTTTAGTACGAGATACAACTGCTTCTTCAATGTACATCTAAAAATTTGGATTCTTTAGAAATGTATCCGTTAAACGTTAAATGAGTAGGATACGTCACACATAGATAGAGATAGAATACATACAAACAGTAGAGGCCGATCTAGGCAAACGTATCACGACCAGATTATACACATTTTAAAGAAAGGACTGATGAAAGTGGAAGAAACGAAAGAGGTATGTCAGGATCGTAGCATGTGGAAAGAAGTAGTCTGTCTACCCCAACGGCGTGATTTTTTTGTATGTATGTATGTATGTCACACCTGTAGCATCACTCAACACTTCGCTTCTTGAACCGAAAATCATTGTGTAAAAGTGGTGGTGACGTAAATGGATTAGCAGATTGACTCAATGAAATAAAAAAAGTTTACGAATTATTTTTATTTACCTCGCAAATAACATCAAAGTTCCTAACTAAGAATCGAATTTTAAGACGAATAAGTTATTTTTCAAAAAAAATAAAACCGACTTCATAATCACAAACAGGCACTCAAAAGCGAAAAATAAATTACTTAAAATTATTATAAGCGCTACCCACTTATCTATTTGAAGTCGGTGCCAGCCAAGTCTAATAGGTAGTAGATAGATAATACCTACATGTATCTACCTACTTACTAACCTACATGTACCTACTTACTACTACTACATACATAGTATCTATCTACTATCCAATAGACTTGGCTGGCACCGACTTCAAATAGATAAGTGGGTAGCGCTTATAATAATTTTAAGTAATTTATTTTTCGCTTTTGAGTGCCTGTTTGTGATTATGAAGTCGGTTTTATTTTTTTTGAAAAATAACTTATTTTACCCTTTTAAGTGCATAACAAGTTTTAATTAAATTACATGCATCTATTACATTTGGTGTCTGGGCCGTTATACACTGACGGATATATACTTTTTGAAAATTTCAAGTATGTACCTATAACGGTTAAGAAGATACAGATATGTAAAGTGCGCACATATGTATGGACACACGGACGGACGAACGGACGGACGGACGAACGGACAACAAAGTCTCAGAAAGTGTTCATTTGGTACCCTTTGGGTTCGGAACCCTAAAAAATTGACTTTAAATGCCTTGCTAAAGTGATAATATTCACTAGTGATAATTATGTCATCAAGGTATCAAAGGACAATGTCCAAAATGGCCCTGTTCAATTAAAGCATCTGACACACACGATAATTAATTGTCTTTTTTATTACAATAATTCCAAATACTTTTATAACACGCACTAGTTGTATTCCAAAATGAATATAAAAAAGTATTATTTGCGATTATTAACATTACTTGCCGCCATATGGCCAACAGAGTACTGAATCAATCTACTACGTTATAAGAGGCACTTCCCTATATTGTTGAAACCCGAATTATGAGAGCACTGTGTAGCCAACCTAACAACGGAAAGTATTATTTACGCAGTAACTATTATATAATCTGTGGTATTATGCTTATAATTTTTTTTTGCGGTGTTGGTTGGTACAAAGTACGTACATAATTCTGAGTTATTTAATAATGTATGCAGTGTCGCGGGACTGAAATGGCCGCCATCTTCGGAAAACGTCATGTTATGTCAAAAAATCTTAGGTATGTTTAAAAAAGTTTGCACCCTAACAAGACTTTGCCAGGTAGAACATTCCTGTGAAGACAAATTATTTATATTTATATATAATTTTTTATTATAATTATTAATATATAATTATTCATTGAGGGCCCAGTGGCGTAATTGGGAGAACAGTCGGCTTTGATGCCGTGGTACCGAGTTCAAACCGCCGTGCACCAATGAATTTTTCGATCGAAAAATATATGTGCGCTTCTCACAGTTGCCCTCCGGTGAAGGAAAACATCGTTAAGAAACCAACAACCCCGGTGGTAGGACATATCTAGTGTCCGCCTGGCCAGCTACCACCCTCAAGTTAGAAAATCTGTCGCCAAACATCTTATGTGTTCAGGCAGCTATCCTTGAGAGCCAGTTCCCATTCTAGTCCACTTCTCTATCTTCGACCGCATCATCACTTAGCAACAGGTGAGATAGTGGTCAAACGCTAGCCTATAAGATATGAAAAAAAAAATTATCCCCACCTTTATTTCTATCTCGCTCACAGTTACCGTAAGAATATCTGTCAAAAACCAAAATCAACGAGAAGAAAGATATAAAAACATTATTCAGTCATATTTTTTAGTCTTCAAAAGTATATCCAATAGCAAACTCCATTGTGTATAATCTTCTTGGGACTCTTCTACTAAAACCAGTACATTCTCCTATGTTTGAGGCATTTATCTCTATATCTCTGGAGATACTTATCAGATCTCGATAAAATTAAAATGGGACCACCTCGGAAACGTATCCTACCTATTAAAAAAAGAATCATTTGGATCCGTTCACTATTAACGGAGAAATCGCGTAACATACACACAAAAAAAAAAAAAAAAAAACAAAAAAAACATACAGACGAATTGAGAACCTCCTCCTTTTTTGTGAAGTCGGTTAAAAAGTGAATTTTACGCCGTCTTGTCATTCACAGAACATCAAATACCTACAATATTTTATATTCTGTCTAGCAGATAAATATACAACTGTTTAAAACCATTTCTTGCAAGGTCATATAAAACAACGATGGAACGAAAATAAATAATAGTTTAAAAAAACTAAAAAAATACGCTTTTATAGAAAATCCAACTAAAAAATAGAAAATAAATTTTAATAAATTTGAATTAAAAATAGTGTAAGAAAAAATGATTTTATTGTAAAAAAAAAAGCGTGGGGTGCATGATATCAATAGTTCCAAATATTTTATAAACAGATATGACTAGAAGGGTTATTTTGATAATATCCTGAAAAGCACCCCACGCTTTTTTTACAATAAAATCATTTTTTCTTACACTATTTTTAATTCAAATTTATTAAAATTTATTTTCTATTTTTTAGTTGGATTTTCTATAAAAGCGTATTTTTTTAGTTTTTTTAAACTATTATTTATTTTTAGTCGATTTTTTTTTTTTTAATTTTTTTAAAATTTATTTATTGTCATCGGTCCTTAATAAGTATGCCAAATTTCGAGTTAATCCGACGTTTTGAAGGGGGTTAAAATCATGTTCAAAGATTCCGTTACATACTAACATACAAACATACATACGTCTGATGCTAATAAAAGCGTATTAAAAAAACAAAACGCACAGCAAAAAAGACAACCGCAAGAATCAGAGACCCGCAGCTAAAAAGATCAACGAATATAAAAAAAAAGAATAGGCAAGCGTTGCGCGTGGCTATACCTCGGGGCAACGTAATTATGTCTGATTTATTTAATTAAGGTCTTAATTCCGACTGAAAAGGGATGAGATTAGAGACGCCAGAGTATAGGGAAAACAGAAGGCCAATTTGCGGAAGCGAGATGGTCGGGACGGGAAATTGTTTAAAAACGTTTTCTTTTCATTTATGAAATTAAAAACGTCTGGTGAGTCACCTTACGTTGCTGTGAGCGGGCGTGGCTCTCGCATATTATTGGGCTAAAAGATATAAGTGATTTTAATTTATTATTATACTCCACAGGTGGTAGGAGCATATTATATCGATGTTTCGCCTGACTTGCTACCAAAAAGTAATTTACCACCATCAAGGTATGCTGCCATGACTTTACGGTGTTCCGGCAGCACACAGCTCTTGAGATTCAGAGTATTCTAGGCCTAGCATGTTCAACATCTTCGACCACATTATTGCTTACCACCAAGCGAGATAGTGGTCAAATGCTAGAATATAAAAAAAATCACGACAACCTTATTACAAAAATATTCTTATATTAAGAAATCAATACGGACGTAATTCTTAGAGACGACTTCGAAACGACGTAATAATGTAATCTTTACATATATAAAAGGAAATCGTTATTGACTGACTGTATGGAGAAACAAGATCAGATCGACTTTTTTTATCCGAAATTTCTCATAAGTAATTCTGTAAATAATTGCGTTTTCAATTAATTTTTCTGCTAACCGTTTGTGATCGTGAAACTCATGCTGTACATTGGTATCATTTGGGCATAATGAATTCTACAAAAATATGGCCTCTCTTATGATTATCAACGACGAACTATGACAATGCGAAAAACCTTATCATCACCATTATCAGCCTTTGTCAATCCACTGCTGGACATAGGCCTCTCCCAAGATACGCCACTGAGCCCTTCGCCTTCTTTTCCAGTCACTGCCCACCGCTTTGCGTATGTCGCCGTTCCAACTGTTCACAGGGCGTCCTACGCTACGTTTGCTGATTTGTAGTCTCCTCTCTAGGACAAGTTTACCCCAACGGTTATCAGTCCTGCCGCAGATATGACCACCCTACTGCCACTTCGTGTCTGTCGATCAATATAGTTCTTTGGCAAATTACTCCGTTCCGGATTCGATCCCGCAGATAAACACCGAGCATAGCTCTTTCATATTTCCGACAAACCAATGATATACTTTAATTTTCTTTAACGCGTCTCAACGGTATAATAACCCTCAAACCACTGGTTATGTGCACTGTGTCATCACGCCTTATTTAAAGGGTTTTCTCGACCAACCGGTTCTCGGCTTAACCCTACCGAGGCTCGGGCTTTTGTGACCCTGGGCAATAAAAATTAAGCGCTGTTCAACAATTACGGGACAAACAATAGTGAGAACTTAATTGTCTGAATTTTACCGGTTTTTTTAAGTGGATTAGAGTAAGCTTCAGTCTTTTTATAGTGGCTTAGGTGGCTGCTTGTTTATAGCTTTGCTTACAACTTTCAGCAGGTGTTTTAGAGTTAAAGAGCGCTAAATGAAGCGTTAAAATATTTTAATAATGGTTCAAATTATACTAAGTAACAACTTAATACTATACTCGTATTTTTTAGAAACTTAGTTTTTATAGTCGAATGCAACTTCTAGTTGTATTGCAGATTGGCGGTGCATGTATATATTTCCAAGTTTCAAAAGATTAGATACAACTGAAATATTTTAAAGTTGACCAATTAAACCAATCATTATCAGCCTGTATTAGTCCACAGCTGGACATAATGCCTCTCCTAGCTCCTAGCTCCGCTGAGCTCGATCTTCAACTCTTCTTTTCCAACCGCTACCTTGTAAATATTGTCACGTTGATAAATTACTTAGTATCAAACATTATTGGGATCTCTATTGTCAATAGATTCTTTTGAATGCCACAAGAGTGATATGTTGATACTTACTGACTTTACTCGGTGGTTGATATTCACAGACTGCCGGATAGAATTAGGGGCATATAGACTGGTGAAATTCGCTAGGTACTCGTATATACTCATTTAAAAAACTTTAACGTACAAAATTGAATGAAGTAATGTAAGGTAAGATCCTCAGTATTTTTCAATTGTTTTTTGATCGCGTTTAGTGTGAAACAGTCGGTATACAAATACTACTGCTCTATGTGATCGCCGCCTAGATCGCGCACGCAGGACGCTGCGGTGTGTTCGTACCGTTATTCATCGCACTTCTTTTCCATTATATTTACCTTAATACAATTATTTCTCAAGTCATGGATGGATAACACTAGACCTGCTATCTCACCTGATGTTAAATGAAGATGCGGTCTAGGATGGAATACTGCTTGCATGGAAATAAAAAATAAAGCACTGCTGGACATTTTTGTTTAAATATCTTATATGCTAGCGTTTGACTTCTATCTCACCTGGTGGTAAGCGAAGATGTGGTGAAAAATGGTGAACACGCTAGGCCTAGAATACCCTGATTCTCAAGGGCTGTGTGCTGCTGGATCACCGTAAGATTATGGCGGCAGATTTCCTCCTATATGACGGTAAGCTTCTTTTTCGTAGCAAGGCGGAACATCATTATTACATGGTCCTACCCTTTGAGAAAAAAGATGGCTTTAGTCTAATTTGCAGAGTGAAACTATTCAAACTCGTCTTCCACACTAAGTAGCCTGCTACTGATAATTTAAGATCAGAAAAAAACCCACTTCACATGCTGCGCTACTCATTTTTAATACTAAATTTGAGGTGTTTATCTCAATATCTCTGGAAAAACTCATCAGATCTTTATAAAATTACAACACAACTGAACTGTTTGAGAGAATGTGCTTCTTGTTTAGAAGCAAGAATTATTAAAACAAGAATTATTCAATTCGGTTAAGAATTGACCAAGTTCTGAGGTAAAAAACATTAAAAAACCGTCGAATTGTGAGCCTCCGCCTTTTTTAACCGACTTCACAAAAAAGGAGGAGGTTCTCAATTCGTCTGTATGTTTTTTTTTGTGTGTATGTTACGCGATTACTCCGTCAATTGTGAACGGATTCAAATGAATATTTTTTAATGGGTAGAGTACGTTTCCGAAGTGGTTCCATTGTAATTTCATCGAGATCTGATTAGTATCTCCAGAGATATGGAGATAAATACCTCAAACATAGGAGAATGTACTGGTTTTAAAATAAGAGTCCCAAGAAGATTATACATAATGGAGGTTGCTTTTGCATATACTTTTGAAGACTAAAGGGTTATGACCTTGAATAATGTTTTTACATCTTTCTTCATGTTATTTTTGGTTTTTGACATATATTCTTACGGTAACTGTGAGCGAGATAGAAACAAAGGTGGGAAGAATTAATTTGTCTTCACAGGAATTTTCTACCGGGCAAAGTCTTGTTAGGGTGCAACGTTGCAACCTCATATTTTTTGACATGACATGACGTTTGGCAAAGATGGCGGCCATATGGCGGCAATTAATGTTAATAATCGCAAATACTACTTTTTAATATTCGTTTTGGAAAACAACTAGTCCGTGTTATAAAAGTATTTGGAATTATTGTAATAAAATAGACAATCAATTATCGTGTGTGTCAGATGCTTTTATTGCACAGGTCCACTTCGGACATTGTCATTTGATACCTTGATGACATCATTATGACTAGTGGATATTTTCACTAGCGCGGCATTTGAAGTCAATTTTTTAGGGTTCCGAACCCAAAGGGTACCAAATGAACACTTTCTGAGACTTTGCTGTCCGTTCGTCCGTCCGTCCGGTGTGTCTATATGTGCGCACTTTACAGATCTGTATCTTCTTAACCGTAATAGGTAGAATAGGTCAAATAGGTAGAACCTGAAATGTTCACAAAGTATATATCCGTCAGTCTATAACGGCCCAGACACGAAATTTTAAAATTTTATAAATTACTTAATATAATTATTATAAGCGCTATTGCTTGTGAAACGACTTTACAAAAAACTATTTTTCAAAAAAAAAAAAAAAAACGACTTCATAACCACAAACAGGCACTCAAAAGCGAAAAATATATTATTATTATAAGCGCTACCCACTTATCTATTGGAAGTCGGTGCCAGCCAAGTCTAACAGGTAGTAGATAGATACTACCTACATGTATCTACCTACATACTACTTCTACATACATAGTATCTATCTACTATCCAATAGACTTGGCTGACTTGACTTTGGCTGGCACTGACTTTAAATAGATAAGTGGGTAGCGCTTATAATAATTATATATTTTTCGCTTTTGAGTGCCTGTTTGTGGTTATGAAGTCGTTTTTTTTTTTTAAAAATAGTTTATTGTAAAGTCGTTTCACAAGCAAGCAAAATAAGCCCCAAACGAGTGATCTGATAGTTCTTAGATAACAGTGCTTTACCCGCGGTACGGTCTACGTTGCCAACCTTATAACTGTTCTGGACGTCGGCCATGTCTGATACAAAGAATTTTATTAGTATGTGTAAAACTTAATAGCGATGGAAAATGTTAACGATATAAGACTGTAATAGTGTTTAACTTCCGTGACCTAAGAGGGCTTTTAAGATTCGAATTGGGTTATGAAGTTAAAATTATTTTTTATTTAACACATTTCACTGTATTCTCTAACTATCCCATTGCCAACTCAAATACATATCTCTCATATAGCTTAGCTTTATATTCCACCATAACTCAATGGCTAGTTAATTTGTTCTAGATTCGATGGTATAGAAAACCTAGCCATCTAGAACATCTAGCATAAAGTTTGCACAATTCACAAATTTTGTCGCCAAACCTCTAATTTGTTCCGGCAGCTGACCTTGAGAGCCAGTTCCTACACTAGGCATATTACCATCCTCGACTCTTCGAGATAGTAGTGATATGTTAAGCCTATACTATGTAACTACTATACAACGATACTATATAAAACAATTAGCTGTGACTCACATTATATTTTTAACCGACTTCAAAAAAGAGGTCTGTATATATTTATTTTTTATTGCTTTGTTTGTGTACTGAGTTGCTTGTCAAATATTGAATACCTATTATAATATTTTTTTTACTCGAATTAATATACTTTTGAAATAGTTCCAATAGTTTCTAAGTAGCCTCAGAGATAAATATGAATATAATTTTTATATATAAATATATTTATATAAAACATTATATATAATGTTTATTAATATATATTACATATATAATATATATTTACATTATATATAATGTTTATTAATTATATATATATATATATATATATATATATATATATATATATATATATATATAGATAATTAATTTGGTAATAGACATCAAGCTTGCCACTGAAAATGCTAGTAATTTGAAGTCGGTTTTATTAGTTTAATTATTTACTGTTAGGATGCGTTAACGGAGTCTTGAAATATACTTTCGACATGCTTCCGTCAGTATATGAGAGATCGGGAATTATTCTTTTGACGCGCGCACTGCATAAGTAATTGCTTTTCTGAACTCTCTTCTCGGAAACGTCTTTTCATCAAAAGATGGTTCGGAACGCATGTATCAGAACATACTCTTCAAAGTGCTCACCTTTTTTTTTCATTACATGTTCGTTATTATGTGACATATGAGAACCTGGTATTTTTGGATATGGATATTGGTATATTAATAGTATTTCTATAAGTAAGAGTCTAGTGAAATCAGGTAAGAGCATAAATATGCCGTAAGTTGCACAATAAGAGGTAATAAATCCTACTAATATTATAATGGCAAAAAGTGTGTGTTTATGATTGTTACTTCTTCACGATAAAACTACCCCGAATAAATCCGTGGGGCTCAGCTAGTATTAAATAAGGTTCTTCTTCTTCTTCTTCTTCTTCTTATGGCTTTTAAACGCTGCTTGGCGTTTTTCTGCCAGTGTCAAAAGTATGGCCAGTGTACCGTATATTTATAAGAAAAAAAATCCGACAAAAGAAAAATTTATAAATTAAATATGAACTTAAATAATTGCTTACTCTTATGCCCGTTTGCACTAAACTGCAGTTAAGATCATCCTAGTAAAGTTACAACTTATCGTAAGAACAGCCTATCTGGAAATAAGGTTTGCATTGGTTTGCACTAACAGTCCTTCCCTAACCGTGTCGTAATTTAGGCATTGCCTAGTTAGGTGAACGTTTGAACGAATGAAACCACAGATATCTATAAATGTAACACAAATAAGTATTAAACCTCTTTGATTTTCGCCTTTACGCGCATTGGCGGGAAAGTGATATTTTAATTTTTGGCTTATTAATGTTCGTATATAGTGCCGTCTATGGAGGTTCAATAATAATATTGTATAGGAATATAATAAATATATAATAGGGTATGACTTGGACTAGACTATGACTTCAAGTTGACCTAAAATGTTACTTTGACCCATCTTTATGACTTGAACTCACAAAAACTTGAAGAATTTTAATACTTGGCACTGGTTAAATACACTAATCGTGTGGAGCCATAGTGAAACTAGAAAAAAAATCCAATCCAATGTTAAACGGAATTTTACAATATGTAAACAACTATTACCTTAAAAGCAAATCGAACTAAATTGAATTGGAATTTTAAAATAGAAAATTTTGAATGAAAAAGAACCCTCAGCTTCACGACGGAGGAAAAATTAATATTTGCGCGCAAGGCAACTAAGAAAAGGAACATACATAAACAAATAAATTATAATTATAAAATATTTTTAAAAACAAGCTTTTATCTGGGACAATGAACTAATTTTAATTAAAAATAAATTCTATTAAGTATTTGGCGTGTAGTAAAGCTTGAAGCACTACCTGTTTTTCAGGCAAGGTAAACTATACTTCAGTGCCTCAAGCTTTTAAAAATATAGGTAAGTACCTACACGCCAAATACTTACTAGAATTTATTTTTAACATTTTAGTTCATTGTCCCAGATAAAAGCAGTTTTAAAAAATATGTTTTACTTATAATTTATTTTTAACTTTTTAGTATGTAGGTATAGATACCGACTACCTACCTACTACCTAAGTTCTTCAGAGAAGGCGTGATGTTTTAAAAATATTCCACTGATATTTGATGTGATTATGGGTAAAGTGCTCTTCAAGGAAAATCAATCGACTCGGTGGGGCTATGTTGCTTTATAACAAAAATGCCATGGCCACCTTACATCTTCATCATCAGATCCTGGATATCGTTTAAGTGTAAAGTGCTCCTCAAGACGAATCATTTGAGCCCAAATTCGCTAGCGTTACGTTATCACAGAGATGCCGTGGTGGCCACCTTCCAGCTTCATCATCAGTCGCTAAATATCATCTAGGCGTAAAGTTATCTTCAAGACAAATCAATTGAGCCCAAACTCGGTGGTGTTATGTTGTTTTATCACAGAGATGCCGTGGCCACCTTTCGTCTCCATCATCAGACCAGCTCCATGGTACCATATCATTGTATTGTCGCCGAAGATACATAAGTACACCAAATTTGAGTCCAATCAGACATCGGGAAGTGGGTCTAATTTAGCTTCCAAGATTCCACCCGAACATACATATATACATTGCAAGTTAAATAAAAGCTTGTAAAATCAGTATGAATACCCTGGCTTAGTAAGCTACAAATATGGAGGAATACGCAGCAGCTACAATAACCTAACAAGCAGGCAGTGCAGTTTCCAGTTGGATCCAGAGACCTCATTGCAAGAGCTACAAACCGCCGTTTGACTTCTCCATTATAGCCTCTCTACAGTGTTTCGGTGTTTTAAATTTGGTCTTGAGTTGTAAGGCATTACCAGGTAGTCAAACGGAAAATTAAACAATTTTGTTAAAAATTAAAACAATTTGTTCCAGACGCACACAGCAAAAGTGGCGACAAAATTTGTGTACGTATTAAAATCTGAATAACTTTGTTAAGGAAAGTTCTGTTGATTATTATAAGTAAAATAAATGTTTTTAACTGTGTTTACTGTCGTTTTTTTACCTGCTAGAGCCATTAACATCATCTTTAATTCCTAAAATATGAAATCTAATATAATACCTAAATATGTAAGCCATATTTAGGTATTATATTAGATTTCATATATATATATACATTCATGATCATTTTATATTAGTGAACGTGATGGTGTGGTTGTAGCAGGTGACCTGCTTCGCCTGCAACAACCACGACGATGCAGGCAGAGTGAAACACATTGATCCGTAGTTTGATAAAGAATATTTATTTATTTAATAAAAACTAAAACAACCGACTTCAATGCCCCGCGAGTCAATTTCAGTAGCAAGTTTGAGACGTTTATCGTTATATCTCTGGAGATACTTATCAGATCTCGATTAAATTGCAATGGGACCACCTCGAAAACGTACTCTACCAATTACAAAAAGAATCCTTTCAATTCGAATCGGTTCACAATTGACGGAATAATCGCGTAACATACACACATTAAAAAAACAGACTAATTGAGAACCTCCTTCTTTTTGGAATTCGGTTGAAAATAATATATACTGTCTAAATAAACCTAAAGATACATACAGATACATCATTGACGTTGTTTCGCACACAAATACACCATGCTAACACGTTTTTATTTATCTGGAAACCTCTGCTCTGTCAGTTATTATATCTCATACTCGTTTCATAATAGACGACAGTGACAAAATTTCGTTTCTATTACGTAGGTACTTCTGTTCTTCCATTATAGGTTCTTCCCATTGACTCACAGCCTTAATAAGATGGCTAGACTGACCAATCCTCTTCAAATGTGCGGTCCACGTATCAACTTCAGTGTAAGCTTTAATGATCCCATGTGCATCTTTTGGTGAGGTTTCTTGGTACACAAGCGGCCGCGCTAGCTTTCGGTAGCTCAGTTAGTTAGGTTATTAAAGTAATAACGCCACAAAGCAGCTTCATCTTCTATTAAATTGATGGTGAAGCGTTTCCGTAGACTTCCAAACACAGCAAACGTTACTGCATCTGCGATATATGTATACGATATGATACTGCAATACATATATCATGATGATATTCATAAGGGCTTGGCTTCTTTGGCATTAATTATAAACGCCTGGTCTTCAAACGGCGTCTGTAGTGTCTGTGAGCGTATTTCCGATTGGTTTTTATATATATTCAATTATTTTTGATTAAATTTATATATTTTTCTCTCATTATTTCGTTTGTAATTTTTGTAATGACATTTGTTTTGACATTGTCAGATAACCAAAAATACGACTTAAGCTGTTCCTAAGCTCTAGTCTCTTCCTAATCGGGCTCATAACTTTAGGACCCTCCTAAGCGCATTTAGGAATGACCTAAGGTTAGTGCAAGCGAATTTTTCACTAGGAGTTGCCTAAATTAGTTAGGCAAGAACTTAGGAAGTTCTTAAGTTTAGTGCAAACGGGCATTAGAAACATTACATTTGTTTTGCATTGAAATATAAATTTATAAACGAATATTATTGGGTTTAATAAAATTATATGTGACATATGAGAACCTGGTATTTTTGGATATGGATATTGGTATATTAATAGTATTTCAATAAGTAAGAGTCTAGTGAAATCAGGTAAGAGCATAAATATGCCGTAAGTTGCACAATAAGAGGTAATAAATCCTACTAATATTATAATGGCAAAAGTTTGTGTTTATGATTGTTACTTCTTCACGATAAAACTACTCAACCGATTGAGCTGAAATTTTGTATGTAGATAGTCTAAACCCTGGAATAACACATAAAGTACCCCGAATTTATCCCGTTTTTTTTTCCCGAATTTCTATAATAACTACGCGAATAAATCCGTGGGGCACAGCTAGTATTAAATAAGGTTCTTCTTCGTCTTCTTCTTCTTATGGCTTTTAAACGCTGCTTGGCGTTTTTCTGCTAGTGTCAAAAGTATGGCCAGTGTATATTTATAGGAAAAAAAAACCCTACAAAAAAAATTAATAAATTAAAAATAAACTTAAATAATTGCTTACTCTTAGAAATATTACATTTGTTTTGCATTTAAATATAAATTTATAAACTAATATTATTGGATTTAATAAAATTACACAAAATATATACAAACGGAGTAAATACATATGAAAGAAGATATTTTATATTAACGGGACGAGGAATTATAGGGCTTATGGCATCATATAGGGAGAAATATAATTTTGGACAACAGAAAAAAATATGTTTAAATAAGGTTATCTTATGAAAACGCATTGATGATGCGTGATGTAAAATAGTAAAATGGCATAAAATAATTTAATTTTTTTCAGTTTGACACCTGATCGTTTAAGGTGCATACAATCGATTTTAATCAAAGTTTTGCAACTAACGAGTTTCTAGGCAACATTCGGATGAAAAAAATATTAGAAAACATACATGATACGGAACTGTTTCATAAATATATACAACAAGATACAAATAGATACACGTAAATACACCATCAACAAAATTTTAGTCAAATCGAACAACGGGAAGTGGATCTAATTTAGCTTTCAAGATTCCACCCGAACATACATATTTACATACATACATTGCAAGTTAAATAAAAGCTTTTAAAAAATCATCACACCTGAAGAATGGTTGTTCAAATCCTCCCATACAACAATAGGATTTTTATATCAAAGAGACGTGCGCATTTTACTGTGGCCCTACAGTTTACTATAAGCATTACAAAATACAATATGCATACAGTAAAAGGAAAACATCATTAAGAAACCGCCGAGATAGTTACCTGACAGGATACAGGTGTTGAGCAAGCTTGTATCAAGCTAGTAACGACCCCTGAACTGGCATTAGGACACTGAACAATGTCTTCCTGGCCAAACTGCTGGGCTACCACCCTCAAGTTGGAAAATCTGTCACCAAACAACTAATATGTTCCAGCAGCTGTTCTTCAGAGCCATTTCTCATTTTCGACCGCATCGTCACTCTACCGGTTGTCTAGAGAGATCGCTATTTAGCGATAAAACCACCGTTTGTAATTTAAGTTCGGCATTATTTTCGATTTTTTAAATATTCTGACGTAAACGATTGGATGACAGCTGAATGGTTCATTACTTTTTTTTCTAATTCAAAGCGTTACATTCTGCTTTTGCTATGTTTACTTGATAATTGGTTATGATTTATTTTATGATTTATGATTTTGACGTGTATATGTGCGTATATTTATACTGCCTACATACTGAATAAATGCTTTGATTCTTTGATTCTTTGATTTTATGTGCAATAAAGTGTTTTAATTCATTCATTCTACCAATAGGTAAGATAGTGGTCGAACGCTAGCGGCTAGCATTCAATAACTAGCATCTAGCTAGCCTATATGACGTAAACAAAATATTTGGTACCTTTTTTTTTGTTTCATGAAGAAAGAAGAAAATATTGTTGTATCCTAAAATTGATTCCTTATAAAAATATCACCGCTTATTGAATGATTGCTTGTGACTACAATCTTGTTTAAAGACAACTCAAGTTCCGAAATCCCAATGCCACGGCCGAAGTAGGCACATAATAGAATACCACAATTCCTTCATAAAAGATTATTCTCAGGGAGGGTTTCAAAACACCTTTTCCGATATTCTCGCAATCGCATTCAAGGACAACATAGTACTGAGAAATACAGTTATTTAGTTCCAACTTTCAAAACTTGTTGCTCGGAATTGTTAAGGTACGACCACACCGTGGCGTCCTCTGTACGCGATCTAGGCGTCGACCAGATAGTGCAATGGTATTTGTACCGACTGGTTCACACCAAACGCGATCTACAGCGATCAGAAAACGATTGAAACTAAGATCGCGAACGCGCACACGGACGCAGGACGCCGTGGTGTGGTCATAACTTTAGATCTATTTCTTCTAATTAATTTGAAGTACCTAGTATTACATTCCTTATTGAGGAAATGCAAATATTGAGATGTGAATGTATCAAACTTACGGCCGCTGCTGCTAATAATGTGCGTGTGGTGCATAGGGAGCAAAACAACCTTTCCAGTCGGACGTTTATAAAGTTTTAAAACGATAATTATCATGATATACAACTCATGAATGGGAAGAAACATTATAGATATAGGCGGTAGGAGCATATTATATCAATGTTCCGCCTGACTTGCTACCAAAAATCTACTTTTTGGTATCACTATCAAGGAGAAAATTTGCCACCATACGAGTAACTTTACAGGGTTGACAGTCAACAGCCCTTGAGAGTCAGAGTAATTTAGGTCTGCGTGTTCACCATCTCCGACCGCTTCATCGCTGAGTGCATTGCATCATAGTGGTAAAACGCTAGCCTATCTAATCATAACTATTATAAACAGGAAATATTTAATATTTTTTCACAAGATATTTATATTTTATTATTTTATATTGAACGGGATATTTACCATGTTTTTCATTATTTGTGAGCTTCCGATATTTCGGCGCTGTTGCAAGCACCATGTTCACGGATAAACTGAACTCAGTAATATCCCGTTCAAATAAAATATCTTGTGAAAGTGTTAGTGACCATGAAAACTTAAAAACTTATATTTCATATTTTGTTTGTTTATGTGATTGTTACAATCTAACTCAAAAACTACTGGACTGATTTCAATCATTCTTTCTGGAATGGAAAGCTACATTATCAAAGCGTGAAATCGCAAGCTGCTAGCTTGATATATAAAGAAAGAATCAGTAGTTAAAAGCTTGTGTGCTTCTGTTAAAAACAATACTATGCCAACCTGTCATAGCCAAATCCACATTACTCTGTACTGCCGGATGCGTAAACTATATCAATAGTACCCACGTACAATCCGAGGTACAATATGACAGAAGGGACAAGATGGCACGTTTGAAGGACCTCAAGGGCTACTTGGGGGTCTGCAGTTGATAATCCTGCCCTTTGTGGAGCTACTTGTTGTGTTCTTGTTACGGTACCAAAGAAATATGGTTTTGTGTTTCAGAATTCGTCACGAACTCTTTCTTAAGATTTTTCACTGTGTACCGTGATGTTGAAATAGACTATTTTTACCGACTTCTAGGAGGTGTATTATGTTTCTTTATGTGTTATTAATACACTTTGTATTTTTGTGCATTATTAAATTATTCCAGAAAGAGTTTGTCGATTTGAATGTTTATTTTTTTGTGTGTGTTCTGGCATAACTCCGGCATAATACATACAAAATTGCCGCCAATTAAATTTCATAAAGATCTGATATATATCTCTAGAGTTAGGTAAATAAACACCTCAAACTTGGTTCTAAAAATTACTATTTACGCAGCATTTGATGTCGGTTCTTTTTAGCTTTTTGAACTATCATTCTTGTAATAGACGTTTTATTGTGTATCAATTAATTTCAAAAGATTTTTTATTATATGACTAGCTGATACCCGCGACTTCGTTCACGTACACCAAGAATTTAGTAGCCTATTTATCCTCATTCTATAAAGTATCTCCTTGTTAAATTTCAGTAAGATCGGATAGTCCTTTTAGGCGTGATTAGGTAACAAAAAGACAGAGTGACAGAGTTACAAACGTTTTTTATAATATTAGTATGGATTTAGAGAGTAGTAGATGCAACTTATACGTGTAAAAGTACGTCTTCTACTAAGATACTCATAGACTAATGAGTAGACTGCATTCACTGATTTGACTTTACATTTTCTGTTCTTTATTTTATTACTACTGTTACACAAAACCTCAGCTACCATTTAATCTCAGCAATCCATGAATATTAAGCTGCAAGCACGCCAGCTATCGACACCAATATTATAAATGCGGACGTCAGTGTGCATATTTGTTTGGGGCCTCTTCACAATCCAACGGCTCGATCGATTTAGCTAAAATTTTGCACAAGAATAGTCCGTATAGAAGATCAGGACATACGATACTTTTTAACGCGGGAGAAGCCGCGAAGCGCAATTATGTATACCATAAAAAGTATTATTTATCTAACTTTTTCAGGCATTTTATACATGAATAACTAAGCGTAGCAACATATTAGCTACACGGATATTTTTCCCAAGTTTCGAGCTATAACTCATGTCCGGCCGGTGAAGGAAGCCTGTGATATAGAGCCTTAAAATTGACTTCCTTTAGAATATTCTGTTAGCACCGGCTCTAAATTTTAGCTCGGCCGGTCGATCGACTGACTGAAATGTGATGAATTGAAGGTTCAGCTTCGTAAATGTTGGGTAGTTGACTATGGGAATGATATATTTTTTCTTTCAAATTATCATGACATATAATATGGTGAGATTAATACTTGAGCTGTTACGACCACCACTTTAGATTTTTTTTATATCTTATAGACTAGCGTTTGACCACTATGTCGCCTGTTGGTAAACGATGATGCCGTCGAAGATGGTAAGCGCGCTAGGCCTCGAATGGGAACCGGCTCTCAAGGATTGCTTGAGGGTGGTAGCTGACCAGGCGGACACTAGATAGTGTCCTACCATGCAGTGGTTGTTGGTTTCTTAACAATGTTTTCCCTTCACCGGAGGGCCACTGTGAAACGCGCACAAACATTTTTCGATAGGAAAATCTGAGGAAAAATCTATTGGTGCACGGTGGGGATTGAATTCGGTACCTCTGGCATAAAAGCCGGTCATTCTGATTAAACTACACTTAATTTATGGTCATGACATACGGAGCCGTCGTAACATGCGGAGCCAAAATGTGGACAGTCATAGTTGGTCTGGTATGTAAATGTTAGGTGCGCGCTCAGCGAGCTATATAAGTTTCTATGGTCGAAGTTTCTCTGAAGAATCGAATCCGTGATGAATTGTTGATCTGACAGAGAACCAAAGTTATCGACATAGCTAATTGGTTAACGTAGCTAGTAGGATATCCTCAGACTAGGTGGAGCGATGATACTCGCCAGGTAGTCGGCAATAGCTTGAAAAGACTAGTTAGTCATGGATCGTGCTTAGTAATGTTCAATCGGAGAGGCCTATGCATAACAGTAGCCCAGTATAGGCTGATGATGACGATGATGATGTACTTACTAGCCGTTTACTCCGTTTGAAGATCATTTGAAACAAATATTATGTTTCTTTGAAGTGTCACACACTTTATATTTTTGTAAATTGTTAAACACAATCCAAAATTTCATCGTACCGACGGGACTCGAACCCACACCCCCCGGATTACACGTCCAGGTGCTCTGCCAATTAAGCCACGGTTCGATCCATCGATACAACGAAATTAGTGGATTTCATTTGTTAACCCAATTATGCATTGGTGGCGCCATCTATGACTACTTATTACGTAAGTTAATCATTCGGAAGAAATCATTACAGTTTTCAAATCCGACGAGAGATGTTGCACTGCGTAAATCAAATATTATGTTTCTTTGAAGTGTCACACACTTTATATTTTTGTAAATTGTTGAACACAATCCAAAATTTCATCGTACCGACGGGACTCGAACCCGCACCCCCCGGATTACACGTCCAGGTGCTCTGCCAATTAAGCCACGGTTCGATCCATCGATACGACGAAATTAGTGGATTTCATTTGTTAACCCAATTATGCATTGGTGGCGCCATCTATGACTACTTATTACGTAAGTTAATCATTCGGAAGAAATCATTACAGTTTTCAAATCCGACGAGAGATGTTGCACTGCGTAAATCAAATATTATGTTTCTTTGAAGTGTCACACACTTTATATTTTTGTAAATTGTTGAACACAATCCAAAATTTCATCGTACCGACGGGACTCGAACCCGCACCCCCCGGATTACACGTCTTTACTATATTTTTACTATACTTTTCAAATAACAAAACAATATTTTAATAAAATCTCCCAGCATTCAATACATAGCATAGAAATGTATGAATTGAATACAAATATTGCTCTTTACCTGTTTTGAAAACTGCTTGAGTTTTCAACAATATTAGCTGCAGCTTATCTCGAGCTACTTCAAATTCACTCCTTATTTTATGTTAGTAACTTCCACATGCAAATATAGACCAGGAGCTAAAGGCTGCTTATGCGATAAGAGTTTTGGTAAAATAAGTGAATAAATCTTAGTCTATGATTATTTTCTCCCACATTCTAGCATTAGAGTTCCTACACTAGGTCTTTTTTTTCTAGTCGACTAACTGCGCCCCGCGGATTTTCCTGCGTTAAAAAGTATCCTATGTCCTAATCCACTATACTGGCTATCCCTGTGCGAAATTTTAGCTAAATTGGTCCTGCCGTTTAACCGTAAAGAAGTTCCAAACAAACTTACAAACTGACTTTCGGATTTATAATATTGGTGTTAACGTAGGCAGGCAGTATTACTATATGCACATATATGATTTTCTTCTTGATGGTGGTAAGCTACTCTTGGTAGGAAGTCAGGCGGAACGTCGATATAACAGCGCTAGCCAGATTTTAATTAAAAAAAAATAATGCTCCTACCACCTGTTAACAAACACTCGTGCTGGGGTTTGAACCGGTGACTTCTCGCTTCGAAGTCAAACTATCTCTCCTATATATCAACGGACCTCTTTCAAAATTAGCGTAGGCTTGGACTTATGTTAAAGTTGTATTAAAGTTGTGTTGTGTGCAAATTCATTACCAACTCCTAGACTTATAGTTAGCTTAGTTTCATGCAAGGAAACTATCCTATTGCCGTAGGAACATATCCTGCAATTGGCAGGTGCTCTGAATATAGGATAACCTTATCGAATTGTTCCAAGAGATTATTTGATTTTGTAGACATGTCTACAGCACCCTGTTTAATTTGGTTGTGGATATGAGCTTTCTTTAGATCGTAATTTCTGGGGCCTTATTCAGTATGACCAATGAAATAACGCGTTCCTTAACGCGCCACGTTACGTTATTGAAAAATTGTATTCTGTATTCCACACGATAGGTAAATTATACAAAACGCGCGCGTTACACGTCCTCATATGTGACGATATTTTGACAGCTCAAAACGCGCTTATAACCTTACCCTACCGCGTTTTGATTGGCATAGAGAATACCATAACGCGGAGATGACGTAACACGGCACGGTAAGACTTTAAAATGGTCATACTGAATAAGGCCCCTGGTAGTTTTTGATTATTAGATTTACTCACATAAAGTTAATGTCAGGCGAAATGTGTGTAGTGGTAGGACTTCTGCTAGTCCGCCTGGGGCGGTAACATCACTTTGCCAATTAATTTTCAGCCGTGAAAAGGGAATGTTTGGTCGGTTGAAATGCCAAGGTGTCCAGTGAAATTCAGGGCATGTGAGACTCAACATCTTTATGTCTCAAGGTAACAGGCGCCGAGCAGTGACATGCAACATTCTGGCAGTCCAGAAATTTGCATGCCGCTGTATCTTTAATAGGTAGACGTCATCGTTTACCATCAGGCGAGCGTCGAGCTTGTCCTGTTACCTTATATAATAAAATAAAAAAAATAATAAAATTTAATTAATTATTAATTTTGACGACGGTGCTTCGCCACGGAGATAATAAGAATAGTTTTTAAAGAACGAGTACTTGTAGATGGCGTAGGGCCACAGAATATATAATAGTTACTACGTGTAGAGTGTCGTAGCACGTTGTAGCATTGTCAGTGGAAGGCAACCACACAGAATAATCCTTAACGTAGATCTTAGCTGTGGCTTGCACTATCTTTTTGAAAAGGAGAAGGTCTCAGTTTGTCTGTATAATTTCTTTTGTTATGTATCATCATAATCAGCCGGTATCAGTCCACTGCTGGACATAGGCCTCTCCCAAGTCATGCCACTGAGCCCGATCTTCGGCTCTTTGTTTCCAGTCACTGCCCACCGCTTTGCGAATGTCGTCTTTCCACCTGGTAACAGGGCGTCCTACGCTACGTTTGCCGATTCGCGGTCTCCACTCTAGAACCAGTCTACCCCAACGGTTATCGGTCCTTTTTTTTTTTTTTTTTTTACCCAGGAAAATCCTTTATGGATACCAACTCGCCCGGGGGAGCGAGATGATTATGTGGGACTCGCTGCCTAAAAGGCAGGATACCGCACTAAAAACCTGGGGTGAGCCGTCATCCATCGTAGTGGGGCAAGATAGGATCGCGCTGGCATTCACCACCTTGCCCCGGTGGCAGACCCAAATGGGCCTCTGCCGCTGTGGAGGGATAACCTTGCTCACCAAGGTCACCCCTCAACCGTCACGTGGGGTAGTGCAAGCCGTTGAAGAGTCCCCCGACTCTCCAACAGTTACCCCACAATGACAGAGGAGTGTGGCTCGTCTTCTCGTCAAACTTACCACACCCTCTGTCCCTCTGATGACTGGTGTGCGAAGAGCAAATACCCCTACTCGGGCACCGTCCGCTGTTCGACTCGCATGCCAGTGCCAGTGGCATGCGAGACCCCACTCTTCGACCGTCGCCGGCCCCACCACTCGGCCCGAGCATGTCGGACCCACAGCCTAAGAGGAGTGTGGCTCGTCTTCTCCTCAAACTCACCACACCCTCTGTCCCTCAAATGACAGGTGTGCGAAGGGCAACTACCCCTACTCGCACACCGTCCACCGTCTGGCTAGCATGACAAATTCATGCAAGCAGCCCTCATGCGGCCTTTACCGGCCCCGCCACTAAGTCCGAACATTATGCTCAGACCCACCACCAGGCGGCTCCCACTACCGAGCCCGCCCAGCTAGGCTATTCTGCAAGCCATCTCGACAGCGGAATAGCTGCCCCGTCACGCTGTGCCCTCTGCTAAATATCAGAGGGACACGCGGAGGAGCCCCTCACGTCGGAACTTCGCTATCGGTCAACAACTTAACCCAGTTAACTGGGAAAAGTTGTCGGCCGATACCCAGGGTACACCACGAGGAGGTGTTCCGACCCGCACCCCACGGTTATCGGTCCTACGGCAGATATGATCAGCCCACTGCCACTTCAGCTTGCTAATCCGATGAGCTATGTCGATCATTTTAGTTCTCTGGCGAATTACTTCGTTCCGGATTCGATTCCGCAGAGAAACACCGAGCATAGCTCTTTCCATAGCTCGCTGAGTGACTTTAAATTGGTGGACCAGTCGAACCGTGAGTGTCCACGTCTCGGCTCCGTATGTCAAGACGGGTAGGACGCACTGATTAAAGACTTTTGTCTTTAGGCACTGTGGTATATGCGACGAGAAGACTCGACGGAGTTTTCCAAATGCTGCCCAGCCCAGCTGAATTCTTCTCTGGATTTCCTTTTCGAAGTTATGTTTGCCTAGTTGGATCGTCTGCCCTAGGTAAACATACTTAGTGACAACTTCGAGTGGGATTCCATCTACGGCAATAAGTTCCGGAACAACGTGCTCGTTGTACATGACTTTGGTTTTATCCAAATTCATCCGGAGACCGATGCGACAAGAAGAATCAGCTAGGCCATTCAACATCCTCTGTAGGTCCTGCAGCGTCTCTGCTATAATGACGATGTCATCTGCGAATCGTAAGTGAGAGATGTACTTGCCGTTGATGTTGTTGTTGTTCTTGCCGGTGCGAGAAGCTACGTCCTGCGATCGCCAACACGCCTCCCCAGCATGGCGATTTGTTGGCTTTTTATGTATGTCTACCGTTTTTGCTGTCAATTTGAGTCGATATACAAAAAAATGTTTTTATAAAAAAGAGTATATTTCTGAGGTTGTTCCATTGTAAATTCATCGAGATTTGATGAGTGTTTCTAGAGATTTTTTTTCTTTTAAAAGATTATTCGCAATGTGGGTTGTACATTACTAGTATTCTTGTTAACCCCTCCAACTAAGCTAAATATGCCTGTGTATGGAGTGAGTTCACGTCAATAGTGCAATGGGTGGGGTGGGGATCGAACTCACGACCTCTCGATCGCCAGTCCGACACCCTATCCATTGGGCTATTGCCGCCTCGAGCGATATGGCGATTAATACTTCAAACTTGTTACTGAAAATATTTAAGATAGTTTAAAAACTAAAATAACCGACTTCAATGCCCCGCGAGTCAATTTCAGTAGCAAGTTTGAGACGTTTATCGTCATATCTCTGGAGATACATATCAGATCTCGATGAAATTACAATGGGACCACTTCAAAAACGTTCCCTACCTATTACAAAAATAATCATTCGAATCGGTTCAGAATTGACAGAGTAATCGCGTAACATACACACAAAAAATAAAACTGGCCAAGTGCGAGTCAGCATCGCGACTCTTATCGCACACTTAGGGAGGGTTCCGTACAATACGAAACATAACAGAGTTTCGACCTCATATATTTGACTAATTGATGTTACCAAGAATATTTGGTTTGGTCGCGATCTAGAAAGACGCCATCTATGTCATTTTGCTGAAATTAATTAGATAGATGGCGTTTAAAAACACGTTTTTTGTATGGGGACCCCCTTTAATTTTTAACTTTATTTTGTTTTTAGTATTTGTTGTTCTAGCGGCAACAGAAATACACCATCTGTGAATATTTCAACTGTCTAGCTATCACGGTTAATGAGCTATAGCCTGGTGACAGACGGACAGACAGACAGACAGACAGACAGACAGACGGACAGCGGAGTCTTAGTAATAGGGTCCCGTTTTACCCTTTGGGTACGGAACCCTAAAAACATACAGATGAATTGAGAACCTCCTACTTTTTTGTGAAGTCGGTTAATGACTAGCGCTTGCATTTGTTTCGTTTTTTAAACGATCTTAAATTATAAACTCAGTCATTTTCGATTCGTTTACCATATTTTGTTGCACGATTTCGGTGTATATTAATATCAGCTTAAGCTATTTTTACAAGCTTTTATTTAACTTGCAATGTATGTATGTAAGTATGTATGTGTGTATGTATGTATGTATGTATGTATGTATGTAACTATGTATGTTCGGGTGGAATCTTGGAAGCTAAATTAGACCCACATCCCGATGTCCGATTGGACTCAAATTTGGTGCACTTATGTACCTTCGGTGACAATACAATGATATGGTACCATGGAGCTGGTCTGATGATGAAGCTGGAAGGTGGCCACGGCATCTCTGTGATAAATCAACATAACCCTACCGAGTTTGGGCTCGATTGATTTGTCTTGAAGATAACTTTTCAACTAGATGATATCCATGGTCTGATGATGAAGCTGGAAGGTGGCCACGGCATCTCTGTGATAAATCAACGTAACTCTACCGAATTTGGGCTCGATTGATTCGTCTCGAAGATAACTTTACACTTAAATGATAGCCAGGATCTGATGATGAAGCTGTAAGGTGGCCATGGCATTTCTGTTATAAAGTAACATAACCCCACCGAGTCGTTCGATTTTCCTTGAAGAGCACTTTACCCATAATCACATCAAATATCCGTGAAATATTTTAAAACATCATGCCTTCTCTTAAATATTTAGTTAGTAAGTAAGTAGTCGGTATCTTTACCTACCTACTAAAGTTAAAAATAAATTATAAGTAAAAAATATTTTAAAAACAAGCTTTTATCTGGGACAAAGAACTAAAATGTTAAAAATAAATTCTAGTAAGTATTTGGCGTGTATGTACTTACCTATATTTTTAAAAGCTTGAGGCACTGAAGTATAGTAATTACCTAGCCTGAAAAACGGGTAGTGCTTCAAGCTTTTAAGAATATAGGTAAGTACCTACACGCCAAATACTACCTAGAATTTATTTTTAACATTTTAGTTCATTGTCCCAGATATAAGCTTGTTTTTTTTTTTTAATATTTTTTACTTATTACTAATATTATAAAGAGAGAACATTTGTATTTTTGTATTTTTGTATATTTGTATTTTTGTATTTTTGTATTTTTGTATTTTTGTATTTTTGTATTTTTGTATTTTTGTATTTTTGTATTTTTGTATTTTTGTATTTTTGTATTTTTGTATTTTTGTATTTTTGTATTTTTGTATTTTTGTATTTTTGTATTTTTGTATTTTTGTATTTTTGTATTTTTGTATATTTGTATTTTTGTAATGATTTGGCTCAAAAACTACTGGACCGATTTAAAAAATTCTTTCACTAATATATAGAATGGACTTTCGGAATGAAAATAGGCTATATATTATGCTGTTTATATCAAAGGTACATTCGTGGAGACCTAATTTGCAACCTAAGTCGACTAAAAAACGGTTGAAAAAACACGTTTCTTGCGAACGCTGCTCAATTGAAAATATATGGAAGAATATTTTCTATGGAAGAGTTGTATAAATTAATAAGACCTACAAAACAGTCCTGGACAGCATATGTCTATCTCTTAAGGTTGACTCACAGTAACCATTTTAATATAAATTTTTTTGTTAAAAATACAATTATATAACTTCCAAGGCTATTTTCAAGTATATTGTATTAATCCTTATCCAAATAATTACGTTAATTAGCTTAGCCACATATTATAGATTAAAATTGTCCTTTACAGTATATAATTCAAATGAAAACTCTAGAAGACATCACGGATTTCACATACACGCATCGCAACATTAATAAAATATCTGCAGTGAAACCACAGATTAGGTTATAGTTACTACGAAAATATTATTATAAGCTTAGCAATGCTGTAGATCCCCACCGATCACAATCAATTTGAAGTCAATATAGTATAATAATATTTTTTTACTGTACAAGATTCTATTGTATAATATAGTTATGATCTATATATAAACCACCCCGTCTGATCTATGTATAATCTTTTCAATAAAAGCATTCCAATGACTCTAGACACGACATTTAAAATCTGAGCTGTAAGTTGGTGTGGATTTGAGTATTCTGTAGAGTACAGGAGATGTCCCAGCATCAGGTCAATGCTTCCATGTTCTTACAATATCGTTGAAGAAGAAGATTTTCGAATTGATCAGACCTATGAAAGTTGATTTCATAGCGCAATTAACTAGAAAAAAGCTCATCGTTTTATAACGATTGAACGAATTTTCATGAATCAAAGCTAAGAACACTCTCGATGAAGACATCTATCAAACAAAAAAAATATCAATAATAAAATCAAAATAGGTTCATCCGGTTGGGTGCTAAGATACTACAGACAGACACACGTTAAACGTATAATACCCCTTCTTTGATCCCATGATTTGATTGATTTTGATTCAATGATCCCACTACCTCTGTACGAAAACCCATGATTCATAAATGCACATAAAACTTTCATTGGTAGGTATATAGCTAGGATTAGAACCAACGACCGTCGGGTCAGAATCAGGGTAACTATCCTTTACGCCAAAGGGCCGTCCAATATCACTACGTAAGTATTATAAAACAAAGTCCATCACTGCGTCTGTCTGTCTGTTCGCAATAATCTCAATAACTACTGACCAATCCGGTCATCATGCGGTTTTCACCAATAGCCATGAGGAAGGTTTAGGTGCATAATTCGTTTAGTTTTTATGTAAATTGGTTGAAATATGACGATGATTATTAAATATGTTAATATTTTATATTTGATGCAACAAACTGATGCAAATTTTGTAGGCATGTTCTACCCGTGCGAAGCCGGGGCGGGCTGCTAGTAATTATTAATCATATTTTCGATATTACAAAACATTTAGATACAAAATTATGCCTGTAATAATTTAAGAGCGTTTAAAAAACTAAAAGAACTGACTTCAGACGACGCGCTAGTCATAGAAGCCAGTAGACTAGTAACTATTATCTAATCTGTGCCAGTAGTACTCGAAAGTAGTAAATCGTCGAGATAAGTAAATGCATCGTAATACAAATGTTGATATATTAAAAACTGCTCGGCCTATTTCGTTAAAATTACAATAAAACCACCTCGGAAACGTACCCTACCCGTTAAAAAAAGAATCATTCGAATCCGTTTATAATTGACGGAGAAATCGCGTAACAAACACACAAAAACATATAAAAAAAAACGTAAAGGCAAATTGAGAACCTCCTCCTTTTTTGGGAAGTCGGTTAAAAACGGAAACAATCTAATACTATAAGAATCTTTGTCCTGACCTACTGACTGACTGACAGATAACGCACAGCCTAAACCGCTGGTCGTAGAGACTTGAAATTTGGAGGGTGTATTTGTCTTAGAACGTAACGGTGTACTAATACAGGATGGATAGGATTTTCCAAAATTCACACCTTAAGGGGATGAAAATAGGGGTTCAAAGTTTGCTTGGAGAAACATGATTAGATATTCTTTTCTATCCGAAACTTCACACAAGTACTTCAGTAAAAAAATAAGTAAATACGTGTTTCAGGTTTCTTTGAAATTCCACCCCTAAGAGGGTGAAATGGGGTAACAAAGTGTGAAAATCAATATTGTTACGGATTGCGCTGAAATTTGGCATGCAGATAGTTATTACGACGTTAGTTCCTTCTGAGAAAGGATTTTCAAAAATTCACCCCTAAAGGGGTGAATTGGGGGCCAAAGTTTGTATGGAGAAACAATATTAAATAGCACAGCTTTCTTAGCCGCTCCCGGGACGAAGACTCTCAAATCGAGTCGAAACCGGTCGGAGCATAATCCGAAAAATAAACGCGAGTGAATGCTGGTTAGTTAAAACAAAAGATTAAATAGTCTGTTTTATCCGAAACTTCACACAAGTGCTTCAGTTAATAAATAAGTAAATACGTGTTTCAGGTTTTTTTTTAATTCCACCCCTAAGAGGGTGAAATGGGGTAACAAAGTGTGAAAATCAATATTGTTTTGGATTGTGCTGAAATTCGGCATGCAGATAGTTATTACGACGTTAGTTACATCTAAGAAAATATTTTTCAAAATTCACCCCCCGAAGGGGATGAAACGGGGGTTCAAAGTTTGTATGAAGGAACAAGATTAGATAGTATTTTCTATTCGAAACTTCATACAAGTGCTCCAGTAAAAAAATATGTAAATACGTGTTTTAGGTTTTTTTGAAATTGCACCCCTAAGAGGGTGAAATGGGGTAATAACAAAGTGTGAACATCAATATTGTTTTGGATTGCGCTAAAATTTGGCATGCTGATAGTTATTTTGACGTAGGTATCCTCTAAGAAAGGATTTTTCGAAATTCACTCTTTAAGGAGATGAAACGGGGGTTCAAAGTTTGTATGGAGAAACAAGATAAGATAGTCTTTTCTATTTGAAACTTCACACATGTACTTCAGTAAATAAATAAGTAAATAGGTGTTTCAGACTTTTTCAAAATGCTACCCCTAAAAGGGTGAAGTGGGGTAACAAAGTCTGAAATTAATATTGTTTTGGATTGCACTGAAATTTGGCATGCAGATAGTTATTTTGACGTAGGTATCCTCTAAGAAAGGATTTTTCAAAATTCACTCTGAAAGGGGATGAAACGGGGTTCAAAGTTTGTATGGAGAAACAAGATAAGATAGTCTTCTCTATTCGAAACTTCGCACAAGTACTTCAGTAAATAAATAAGTAAATACGTGTTTCAGACTTATTCGAAATGCCACTCCTAAAAGGGTGAAGTGGGGTAACAAAGTCTGAAATCAATATTGTTTCGGATTGCGCTGAAATTTTGCAGATAGTTATTTTGACGGAGGTATCCGCTAAGAAAGGATTATTCAAAATTCACTCCTTAAGGGGATGAAACGTGGAAAAAGTTTAAACCGATTTGGTGTATTTTATGAAAGAAGTCATAACGCGGGCGAAGCCGCGGGGAGCTTCTAGTACATTAATAAACTTACAAAATACGACACCACGTACACATTCCGGTAAATTAAAATCACATTGTAAATACCCAACAGTTTCCAGCGTAATTCCATTATATACATCCTTTAATATTCACCGACACCCTTTTCGCCGAGAATACTTGCCGTGTAGTACATTATATGTACATTATACGGAGTATATTATCAGAATATTATTGTAAATAACGAGGTTGGGTAGCAAACTGCCTCATTGTTGCCCTAATTGAGGTGGCGCGTTTGTCCTATTTTCGTAAACCCTGTTTGATGTTTTCGAATCTTAAGATATTAATATCAGCGTTAATAAATAATTTGATAAACTTGCTAAGGATTGAGTGGCCTTGTTTTTGAAGTTTCCAAGCTGCCCGATAACCCACTTTGTCAATTTCAATCGACTCTTAAAAAAGAAGGAAGTTTTCTATTTGACTGTATTTTTTAAATATTTGTTACCTTGGAACTCTGTCTAATCTTAACCGATTTGAAAAAAAATCTTTTTGTTTCAGAGATTATGTCTCCCGTTTGGTCCATTTAAAATTTTATCAACATTTAATAATCATCTCCAGTCATATGAGGAAAAACAATGTAAAAAAAAATGATAACTCGATGATATGATTGTGGCTAGTGGATACTTTCACTATTGCGGCATGTGAAGTCGGTTATTTCGTTTTGTACGATCATAAATTATAATTTTATTATGATATAGATTGTTACCAAGAAATAAATAACTACGAGCATATCGAATCAGTTGAAGGTTTCATAAATTCTTACAAAAATAAACCTAATCTAAAACTAACTGAACTTAGCCTAATTTGAGAGGTGTTTCAGATTTATTAAGGTATGGCCACACCGCGGCGTCCTGCTATCTGCGAGCGCGATCTCAGTATTCAATTGCTTTCTGATTCTGTTCGCGTTTGGTGTGAACCAGTCGTTACAAATACTACTGCGTTATCTGATCGCCGCCTATATCGCGCACGCAGGACGCTGCGGTGTGCGGTTATACTAAAAATTGATGAAAATATTATTTCGTCTGTCCTATTTTGTATCTTTGAAATAGAACATCCGAAATTTATTGTTATATTATTCATATAAAATCTGATATATTTTTTTATAAACCTACCTACATAACATCAACAAAGATTGAAACATGTCTTTATTACACAAGACCTAAAATAAAGACAATAGAAGCAAACCAACAAAACAAAAATCTAGATTCTCCAGTACATCTATCTGAATCATAACTTCTGAAGAAAAACAATCCCCACTGTATTTGAATACACAGAAAAAAACTTTCCGTATAAACAAACTTTCCGACTACTTTCCTGTTAAACATTTCGGTGCCCATTACACAGCTTTACGATACAAAACTCATTTACAAAGAAAAGGTTTTAATAGTTCACGCTACACCCCCGTCTTTGTACCCTGTTAGAACCAAAACGAATTTTCCAAGAAAAAATGGGTCTCCTTTCACTAAAAACGCTTTTGCTTCCCACTGTGACGTAGACATCAAAGAGTTTTGTTACAGTTGAGGCGCGTGAAAGTGTTCAGTACCTATTATAATATAGGCCTATGCATGAGAATTTTAATGCCATTTTATTTATTTATTTATTTCATGGAAAGCTAACAGCTAATACATACATGAATGAAAAAACAAAATAATTTTAGACCGAGAAGCCTTAAGGAGCTTTCGCCAATAGAAACGTAATTAAAAATGTTTAAAAGTTCAAACAGTAATAGTAAAAAAAATAAAATAAAAAAGATATAAATATTGCGTTGGTAGTGTAAGAAGTCATATACCAAACGGGCAAATGACACTAACAGCAAAACGTTTTGCAATACTATTAACTTACCATATCAATCAAACAAACAGGAATTTAAAATATAAAAATAAATAATATATTTAAATATATACATATATATATATATATATATATATATATATATACACACATTGACAATAAAATAATAATGCTAGTCTGATTAGTTTAAGGCATTAAAATTTATTTCAATAATATGTATTTTTGTTTAAATATTTGGATTTAGAGTGATATTTTGCATCATGTTTATATGTATTACAAATAACAAAAATTGTGCACCTAAGACAGTTTCAGTATGAGTAGCACAAAGTTTCAAGCGTTTTTAGTCCGAAAATGTTGATTTCAAAGATGCAGCTAGCTCTGATTGCCGGATAAAGTTAAGAGCGTTTATACGAATCGCATCGATTTTCGGGTTTTTTCAAAGGTAATATTGTTGCGGTGCGAGCAGATAACTCGGAGAAAAGTACGGTTTCAGAAAGATCAAGTCTTTGTCTGGAGCACCAAGAAGCTGAAATATTTTATTTAGTCATGGTTTTTGAGAACGAAGACAATCATTTCATATCGTTTCGTGAAATATATACGTCAAAGGTATGTTTCAACTCAATTATAAACACTAAAATGGGCTTAAATACGTTATTTTATGACTTTACCTAAAAGCGTATATCCCCTCAAAGAGCAACATGCAGCCAGATGTACAAAAGTATTACGTATAGATATAAAAAATAAATATATTTACATCGAAAATTGGCCAGTTTAAATGTTTCATATCTACAAATTTTAAACATCATTATCAACATAATACCTATTGTATTAAAATATGGTTCAAGGTACATATTATAGAATTTTTCAGGTGTAATTCATCAGCTTTATTATTTTAAATTATTTGTTTAAAAAATACTATAAAACTGCACAAGTCTGTGCGAGTTCGTAAATCTAGTACCGCTTACGTAGTATTTATATTCTCTTTGGTACCGCCTCGGCCGTGTTGGCGAGTGGGCACGCATCTCCTTCCCACCATTGCGCAGCGCCATTGCGCATGGCGCACTTGAATGCGTTTGATACTTAAGTTTATTAATAAAAAGTGTTTTATGTATAGTATTAAATTTTGTTTAGTGTATTACTATAACGCGAGAAAGTAAAGGATAATGGAGTAATGGACCCGAAGTGCGGTGATAGTTTTTTGGTTTAAGTTAAGTACCGTAGTGTTTTGTAGTCAATATATCTTTAATATGTGTGTCCGGTGTTCATATTTCCCCTTCTAGGTTCCATCCACATCAGGGCTACGTTACGTTACGTTACATTTGTATCAAGTAGAAATATATATTATCATCAACATCAACATCAACACCAATATTATAAATGCGAAAGTCAGTTTGTTTATTTATTTGTTTGTTTGTTTGGGATTTCTTCACGGTCAAACGGCTTGACCGATTTGGCTGAAATTTTATACAAAAATAGAACAAAAGGCAGAATAGGATATAGGATACTTTTTTTTGGCTATCGAGTCAGGGGGTCCAGATATTTTTAATTGAATTTTGTTAATACAAGACTTCTTCTCGAATAAACGGTTTGACCGATTTGCCTGAAATATTGTATTAAGACAGTTCATAGAGCAGAATAGGATATCGGATACTGTTTTTTTGGCTATCGAGTCTGAGTGTTTAGATTTTTTTAATTGAATTTTGTGAATATGTGGCCTCTTATCAGCTCAACAGTTAAACAGTTTCAGCTGAAATTTCATACATATTACAGCTCATTTTGCAAAGAATCACATAGGATACTTTTTTTCTGGCAGCCGAGTCCAGGTGTCCAGAATTTTTAAAGTGAACTTTGTAAATGTGTGGCCTACTCTCGGTCAAACGGGTTAACCATTTAAGCTGAAATTTTGTGCACAGACAGTCAAAACAACAGAAGGACAACGAATACTTTTTTTTGGGTGGAAATTTCGGTTGTCTATTTTTTTATTATGGAATTTTGTTAATGTGTGGCCTCTTTTCGGCCAAACGACTTGACCGATTCTGATGAAATTTTGTACAAAGACATTTAATAGGGCATAAAAGGGCAAATAATACTTTTTTTTTGGCAGTTAAGTAAGGGTGCCTATATTTTTTGTTAACTTTACATAGAGTTTGCATAATCATAAAAGTTTGACTTTAGGTTCATCTATAATGACAAAACTTAATAAGTGCCTTAATTAGGCCATAATACTGTCAGGGTCATTAAAAGTCATCAAAATTTACGCGATGGCTTTGCTTGCCCAACGTGTTTTATCTGCTTTGTCGGAAGAATTTCAAAAACATTCGTGTTTTAACAGCCACATTTAACCCCAGGGTCATCGGTGTTGACTTAGTATGTTACAAAAACTCTCAGGGTCATAAAACGTAAAAATGTTCGCACTCACATCGCTTGCGCAGTGATAGCGCTCGCTGCTCTCGCGCAATAATTTGTTTGATCTACTTTGTAGGTAATATTTTAGCAACTTTTGTATTTTAATAGCCACATGCATCAAAACGAGTTTATAAATTGAAATAGTACAACCTTCAATAATCATAATGATTTTTCTTTAAAATAAGTGGATATCAAGTTTAACCTTAGGTTCATAAAAAGACGTAAAAATTTTTCGCGCTCGCTTCGCTCGTGCATTAATAGCGCTCGCTACACTCACGCAAACATTTCTTTCATCTACTTTGCAGGTAATATTTTAGCATGTTTGTATTTTCAGTATTCAGTATTCAGTATTCAGTATTTTATTGCGTCTATAAAAGTATTTACAAGGTCTTAAATAAAATGTACAGTTCTTTATAGACCCTGGAAGGGTAATAGCCACATGCATCGAATCGAAGCCATAAATAGAAACAGTACAACCTTCAATAATCATAATGATTATTAACCATAAAATAAGTAAATATCAAGTTTAACCGTTGTGTCATCAGTGTTAACTGAGTAGGTCATAAAAACTGTCAGGGTCATAAAAGGTCGTAAAAAATGTTCGCGCTCGCCTCGCTCTCGCAGTGATAGCGCTTACTACGCTCGCCCAGTAAAAGCGCTCGCTCCGGTCGCGCAAGCATTTGTAATATCTACTTTGTAGGAAACATTTCAGCAATTTTTGTATTTTAATGGCTATATTCATCAAAACGAGTCATAAATTGGAACAGTACAACTTTCATTAATCATAATGATTTTTTACATGAAAATAAATGGATATCAAGTTAAACCTTAGGGCCATCGGTGTTGTCTTAGTAGGTTATAAAAACTGTCAGGGTCATAAAAAGACGTACAAAGTTTCGCGCTCGCTACGCTCGCGCTAACTTTTGTTTTATCTACTTTGTAGGTAATATTTCAGCATTTTTGTATTTTAATAGCCACATGCATCAAAACGAGTTTATAAATTGAAACAGTATTACCTTCAATAATCATAATATATATTCACCTTTAAATAAGTGGATATCAAGTTTAACCTATGTGTCATTGGTGTTGACTTAGTAGGTCATAAAAACTGTCAGGGTCATAAAATTCGTAAAAAAATTTCGCGCTCGCTTCGCTCGCGCAGTGATAGGGCTTGCTACTCTCTCGCAGTAATAGCACTCGCTCCGGTCGCGCAAGCATTTGTTATATCTACTTTGTAGGAAACATTTCAGCAACTTTTGTATTTTAATAGCCACATCCATTAAAACGAGTCATAAATTGAAACAGTACAACCTTCAATAATCATAATGACCTTGGTTAGGTTTACCAAGTACCAAGTAATGATTAATGATTTTAACAATAGACGATATCGAGTTCGTCCTAAGAGTCATCTATATTGACTTGATTATTAGGTCATTATACTGTCAGGGTTATAAAAAGTCATAAAAAAATTTCACTCGCCCAATAGTAGCGCTCTTACGCTCGCGCAGCTATTCACCTTATTTTCTTTGTAAGTAATGTTTCAGGAACTGTTGTATTGAGTCAAACATTTAAACAGCACAACTTCGTATACCTTACCAAAATTATTAATGACTTTAACAATGGAGGATATTGAGTTCGACTTTGAGGGTCATCTATGGTGACTTGGCCTAAGAGATCATCGATCTAGACGTCAATGGTCATAAAGACACAAATAACGCGGGCGAAGCCGCGGGTAACAGCTAGTATATTATATTTCTACTTGATACTTTCTCGCGTTCCTGCGAAAAAGGGTCTTGAACGACGGACAGACAGATGGACATATAGACAGATAACAAAGTGATCCTAATAGGTTTCCTTTTTTTCTTTTGAGGTACTACGAAACCCTAAAAAATCCTGAATTTCTATATAAATACGAAGAAACGATTTCCCCGATCTACATTGGAACACAGAAACAAAAACCAAAAATATTATGATATAATTTTGTTTTCATAATAAATCACCAATATTAGAACTACAACCAATCTTCTCTCATAATATGGTATAGTCTATTTATGTAAATTGACAAGAATTTTCTGAAATCATCTAAAATTTGTTATCAAACGATTCCCGTTATTCACACCGAAATTGCCTCAATCACTTCTTTAACTTAGGTATTAAATAGAATTGCTGGTTTCACCAACTTGAGTCACACGAAGTTTAAGCTTCAACTTTATCAAATTGGATCTGAAACTTCTGTATCGGTGGTGGACGGTAATCCACACCTGAGGTTATCTAGATAAGATGAACTGATATAGAAGAATATATATCATATCATATCATATATAAATAAGATATATATATATATGTATATATATATATATATATATCTCTTATTTATATATGATATGATATGATATATATTCTTCTATATCAGTCATATTGCTAAAATTGTTAACCGAAAGCAATTGAATCATTTTTCTAATTTTGGTTTGGTTTGTGTAGATATTCTAAGTGTACGCATCTTGTAAAGTCACATTTTGGCAATCGACTAAATATGCGTTAGTTATTTTTATCTTTTGTATGTAATTAAAAAGGCAAGGCAGTGTAATCTCAGTTTCTTTAGAAAAATAACACTCTGAAGTCGTTTTTATTTGCGGATGCAAATGTGTTCGATGCTTGTTCCTATGTGATTAACGTATCTGTGTGTTTTGTGTTGTTCTTTTATCGGCTCTTTGATAGTGTAGGTGTTAGTGAAGTGTGAGGCTTTTGATGTAACTTGTTATTTCTTGATAGTGATTCGTTGGTTTAGCTACGGGTGGAATGTTTTACTTTACATCGTTATAGGCTAGCGTTTGACCACTATCTCACTTGTTGGTAAGCGATGATGCTATCAACGTTGTAGGCGCTCTGGTGATGGTAAAACATTGTTAAGACCCAACCCCCACTTCTCGCAGGACATTATCTCGTGTCTGCCTGGCCAGCTACTACTCTCAAGATATAAAATCTGTCGCCAAACATCGAATGTATTCCGGCAGCTATCCTTGAGCGCCAGTTCCCATTCTAGGCCTAGCGTCATCATCTTTGACCATATTATCATTTACCAACAGGTGAGATAGTAATCAAACGCTAGCCTATATGATATACTAGCATCTGCCCGCGGCTCGCGTGGTCTAATTTTTTACGACTTTTTATGACTCTAACAGTTTTATGATCTAATTAGCCACTATAGATGACCCTAACGTCGACCTCAATATACTCTGTTGTTAACGACTATTAAGTATTATTTTGCTAAAGTCAATAATCAGTATGGTAAGGTAGATCAAGCTGTACTGTTTAAATATTTAACTCAGTCTGATGTGTGTGGCTGTTAAAACCCAAAAATAAATATGAAATATTTCCTACAAAGTAAATAAGGCGAGGCGAAAATTTTTTACGACTTTTTATGACCTCAACAGTTTTATGGCCTCATAATTTTTAATAAGTCACTATAGAAGACTCCAAGATCGAACTCAATATCCTTTATTGTAAAAGTCATTTTTAATTATGGTTAGGTATACAACGTTGAGAAGTGGACATTTTTATAACTTTTTATGCCCCTTACAGTTGTATATTATATTACCTTACAATCAAGTCACTTTAGATAACTCTAAGATCAAACTCGATATCCTCTGTTGTTAAAGTCATTAATCAGTATGGTAAGGTATACCAGGTTAGGTTGTGCTCTTTTAATGTTTGACTCAGTCGGTTAAAACACAAAAATGAATGAAATATTTCCTACAAAGTAGATAAGGAGAATGAATGCGCGAGCGCAGCGAGCGCGAAAATTTTTATGACTTTTTATGACCCCGACATTTTTATGACCTCATAACCTTTAATTTAGTCACTATAGAGGACTGCAAGGCCAAACTCGATATTATCTATTATTAAAGTCATTAATCATTGTAGTGAGTATACCATAGTGAGTATACCAAGCTAAAAAGTAGACATTTTTATGACTTTTTATGCCCCTTACAGTACCCCTTCCCCTTACATATTACCTAACAATCAAGTCACTATAGATGACTCTAAGTTCAAACTCGATATCCTCTGTTCGTAGTCATTAATCAGTATGGTTAGGTATATCAAGTTGTACTCTTTAAATGTTTGACTCATTCTGATGCATGAAGCAGTTAAAACACAAAAATGTATGTAATGTTTCCTACAAAGTAGATAAGGCGAATAGCTGCGAAATTTTTTATGACTTTTTATTACCCCGACAGTTTTATGACTACATTACCTTTAGTTAAGTCATTAGAGAGGACTCCAAGGACGAACTCGATATCCTCTATTGTAAAAGTCATTAATCATTATGGTTAGGATATACCAAGTTGTGCTGTTTAAGTGTTTGCCAAAATAAAAGTGTCCTATGTCCTACTATGCTCTATTGACTATCTTTGTACAAAATTTCAGCTGAATCGGCCAAGTCATTGATCTGATAAGACGGCACACATTTACAAAATTTAATTTAAAAAATCTAGACATCAGACTTGTCTGCCAGAAAAAAGTATCCAATGTCCTTGTATGTTCTATTGAATATCTTTGTACATGATCAGCTGAATCGGTTAAGCCGTTTATCAAATATGACGTCACACATTTACAAAATTCAATAAAAAAAAATCTTGATATCCAGACTTTTATGCAAAATAAAAGATATCCTATGTCCTTGTATGTTCTATCCTTTGACTATCTTTGCACAAAGTTTCAGCTGAATTGGTTCAGCTGTTTAGCTGATAAGACGTCACACATTTTCAAAGTTCAATAAAAAAATCTGGATCTCCAGACTCGATTGTAAAAAAAGAGTATACTATGTTCTTTTGTGCCTTATTGACTATCTATATACTAAATTTCAGCTAAATTAGTGAAGCTATTTGGCCGATAAGAGCCACATGCTTACAAAATCCAATAAAAAAAATGTCGACACCCAAACTTGACTGCCAAAAAAAGAGTGTCCTATGTCCTTCTTTGTCTTATTGACTGTCTTTATACAATATTTCAGTTGAATCGGTCCTGTCGTTTATCCGAGAAGAGATCCAATATTTACAAAATTTAACTAAAAAAATCTGGTTACTCAGACTTGACAGCCAAAAAAAAAAGTATTTTATATCCTATTTTGCCCTATGAACTGTTTTTATACAAAATTTCAGCCAAATCGGTCAAGTCGTTTGACTGTGAAGAAGTCCCAAACAAACAAACAAATAAACAAATTGACTTTCCCATTTATAATATTAGTGTTGATCTCTAAGACCAGCGGATTAGGCTGCACGTTGATATATCAGTTAGTTAATTAGACGATTGCGTAAGGGATAATTTTGGAAAAACTGTGAAACACGTGTCTCATAATTTTAATTGAAGAGTATGTCTACATATTTTCAAGTCCATCACCCCAGAGAATAAAATGTTTCACAGAAAATTGTGTCTCAAAATTTTAATTAAAGAGATTCGCTAGATAATCTAGCGACCGAACCCAAAGAATAAAAAAATCACATAAAATGTAACCTTACATCATACTCTCTTAGGGGTAGAATTTCGAAAATCGATGTCTTAGTGAATACTTGCACTTCACAAAAAACACACCCTCCAAATATCATGTCTCTAAGACCAGTGGTTAAGGTAGTGCGTTGATATATCAGGCAGTTATTAAGTCAATCAAAAGAAAGCGTGAGGGATGATTTTTGAAAAACTGTGATACCCGTTACTCACTATTTTAATTAAAGAGTATGTGTACCAATTTTCGAAACAATTAAGCCAGAGAATAAAAAGTTTCATAGAAAGTTCAACCCTCCATTTCACCCACTTAGGGGTGAAATTTTGAAAACCTATTTCTTATTGAATACTTGCACTTCACAAAGAATACATCTTCCAAATATCATGTCTCTAGGACCAGTGGTTTAGGCAGTACGTTCATATACCAGGCAGTCATTCGGTTAGTCATAAAAACGCGTAGGGGATGATTTTTGAAAAACCCGTAACTCATTATTTTATTTAAAGAGTATGTGTACCAATTTTTGAAACAATTGACCCAGAGAATAAAAAGTTTCATAGAAAGTTCAACCCTCCATTTCACCCACTTAGGGGTGGAATTGCGAAAAATCCTTTCTTAGTGGATGCCTACATTTCATAAAGAACACTCTCTCCAAATTTCATGTGTCTAGGACCAGCGGTTTGGGCTGTGCGTTGATATCTCAGTCAGTCAGTCAGTCAGTCAATCAGTCAGTCAGGACTTTGGATTTTATATATATAGTGTTAGAATATTTCCAACTACCCTCACGCTGCAACTGGGCTCGATAGTATAAAAGCGGACAGCGAGCGGGTATCAGGCTTCGGTGGACCACCGGTACGATATAGCGGGCCCCACAACATGGACACACTACGCAAACAGCGGAAGTGGTGACGTCATCGATATAGCGATATATAGAAATCTGAAATCAGCACCTACATTCTATGTACTGCCAGACCTTCCGTCAGACCACCGGCCAGTACTAATAATAATAGAAAGCGCACCCACCACCACAGTGAAGCCCAACACCAGGACGAAGATCGACTGGGAAAGGTTCGCCGAAGAAATTCACGAGCGCACCAAGACCCGGCCCATCGAAACACCGAGCGACGTAGACACAGCGGTGCAGGAGCTATCCACAGCTGTCCAAGACTCCCTCTCAGCATCATCTCACACCTCTAAGGCTGGACAGAGATTGGACCCTCTGCCCACCTGGATAAGGAACCTCATAAAGGAGAAAAGGGAGAAACGGAAGCTGTGGCAGGAGACAAGGTGTCCGACTCTAAAAACAGAGGTCAACGCACTAGTTGAAAAGGTGAAAACCGCCCTGGACAACAACGCCGCCGAAGATTGGGAAAGGCACATATGCGAAATCACAGATGACATCCCATCGGTACATAAGCTGTGCAAGCAGATGTCCTCAAAGAAACCACCGGTGCAACCCTTGATTGGCCCCGACGGACAATTTAAATTTGTAGCCAAGGACAGAGCGGATCTTTTCGCAAAGTCACTGGAAACACAATTTACACCTAACCCGACGTCAGATTTAAACCATGTTGAGACGGTAAACGAATATCTAGAAGAATACTTTAGAACTCCAGAAACAGCAACCAACAACACGGAAGAAGAAGCTGAAGAACACAACCTCTTCTTCACCCCCGGCCGAGTACAACGCGCAATCCAAAGACTCCCCCGACGAAAAGCGCCGGGGCTGGATAGGATTACTAATGAAACCCTTCGAAGATTCCCACCAAAAACCATAACTGCACTCACTCGGATATTCAATGGCAAACTACGCACCGGTCACTTCCCGACAGAGTGGAAAGCGAGAAAGTAGTGATGATACAGAAGCCGGGCAAAGATGCAAGAAAGCCAGAGTCATACCGCCCCATCACATTGTTGAGCTGTATATCCAAACTGTTCGAAAGAGTCCTGATGCCATTTATTCTACCCCATATAAAACCCAGAAACGAACAGTTTGGATTCCGGGCACAGCACTCAACGACTCTCCAAATCACAAAGATGGTGAATGAAATGACAAGACACTACAACAAAAAGGAGTTCGTAGTAGCTATATTACTGGATATGGAGAAGGCCTTCGATAGAGTCTGGCACGAAGGCCTTCTCTATAAGATAGCTAACACGCCGATGCCAAAGAAAATCGTCCGAGTGATAAGAAGCTTCCTCAGCGAAAGAAAAGTCACTGTCGCTATCGAAGACCAGCTTTCGGAAATGGTAAACGTGAAAACCGGAGTACCACAAGGAAGCTGCATCTCCCCCGTATGCTACGCCTGGTACACCGACGGCATTCCAGTCGTTGGGCAGGCGCAGCTCGCTCTCTACGCGGATGATGCAGCCTACTACTGCGCTTCCATGAACCAAAACCACGCAGTCAAGATGATCCAAAGAACCCTAGACGCCCTCCCCGAATGGCTACAAAAGTGGAGACTATCGGTGAACGTGAATAAAACACAAGCGCTGTGCACCGGTAGATCAAAGAACCCCGCGGCCGCGAAATTGATGGGCCTAGAAATACAGTGGAAACGAGAAGTCAGATATCTAGGCATCGACATCGACAAAAATTTGACCTTCGGAAGTCACGTCGATCGCGTCATATCTAGCGCAAAGGGAGCAAGAGCGCGGCTCACAGCGTTATGGACATCGAAGCTTCCCACCAGAACGAAGTTGATGCTTTATAAAACATATGTGAGAACGCGCCTCACATACGCAGCCCCTGCCTGGTACCCTCTCCTGAGCAGGCGCAATAAAAACCAACTACAGGCACAAGAAAATCAAACCCTCAGGAAGATGGTAGGGGCTCCACGCTTCGTGAGGAATGACGTGATTTGACGTGACCTGAAGATAGAAAACCTGGACACATTTGTCAGAAATCTAGGAAGAAAGATGTTCAAAAGAGCTGACAACTCCATCTATGAACACCTACGCGACATCGCCCCACTCCACGCGCGGCCACCAGAAAGGAAAGGACGAAACCTGACTACCATGAAAGCGAGCACGAGAGAATTCTTTCAAAATACAGAAACCGACGAGGAAAAAGAAGAAGAAGATGACGCCAATGATGTAAGGAGGGACCCGCTGGTAGCCGCTGCCGGGTTCGCTGATAGGTTCGCTGGGCTTCCTCGAACGGGGATCAACCTGGCAGGGCTTGATCGCACCGGCGTATAGTGGCCGCCGGCGGTCCCCCCCCTCCTGAAATCATTTGAAAAGAAGACGCGCCCATAGTCATGGGCGAAAAGAAGTCAGGGGAAGAGGGCCTAGCCCTGACCCCCTATCCCTACACCATATGGTGTAAGCGGTAACCTGGACTGGTATCAGGCTTCAGTCTTCGTGTGGCCGTCGTACGGTGCGGACATGGTTATGTTGTTAGCTTAGACACATTATGTAATTGCTATTATGTTGAGGTTCTGTGGCATTATATAGCTGTGGGTATTGTGATAGTGTTTATTTTTTTAGCCTTTTTCACTTCTGGTCTCTAAGATCAGAAGTGGGATAGGTCCACGTGCACTTTACGCGTATAAGCCGTCTTTGACAATTGCCTTGATCTATTCAAAGTAACAGTTTTGAATAAATTAAGGTGCAACAATGTTTTTGAATCGAAGTGATACTGTGATCTAGTTTTTCGTGAATATTGAATTTGTCAGTTAAAGTGTAAATTAGACGTTTGTGTGGGTATTCAGGGTATGTGATATTTCTTAAAGATAAAAAAATACTCCAGAAAAGTAATTTCGTCAATTTTTTTTTTTGCAATAAAGGGTAGTTTGCCAGGGTTCTTATCTGGTAGTGTTTACCACCGCGTCTGAATACGAAACGCCACGTGTAATTGCCGTTGCTCATAACAATTTGATTTCTCAGTAGTTGTAAGCTGTTTCGGTGTGCTACTACCGTGCAACATAGCTGATAATGCTCGTCGGGCAAGTAAACGCGGCGGACAGGATTATTTGGTTGTTGTGGATACAGGAATGATTGCAATGTTACTTTTGTTTCGTTACTTGACTATGCGAAGAGGTTGACTGTGTTAAATAATTTGGCAAGCCCAAGAGATTTAGATACGAGTAATTGTCTACTTAGAAATGCAAAAGAGTAGTCAAATCATTGTGCGACAACCTATAATAGGTCGTGTTAACATTTGTATTTGCTGTTACACCCACAAGGCGACATTGATATTACTTTGCGTGTTATTACTTTGAGTGATGTTCATAAGGTTTAAGCGCTAAGGTATCTGCTATAGGGAGACTATCGTCATGCCGACAAACGAGCGCTGTACATGGGCTGTTATCTACATTCTATTAGTGTTATTTGTCAATACGTAGACAGTTATTATGGTACGATCCCAGTTTAGACCGTGCAGTAGTAATAGTAATAATGAGTTTAAATACTTAGTACAAGTTTTGAGTAACATTTATTAGGCACAAATTACAATAAATGTAAAACGATTTCATTCATCCGCGTGTGTCTGTAACGTACTCGTAGTAGGTTATTGTGAAATATGCTAAGTTGCAAAAATAAGTAAAGTGGGTAAGTGTTCCGTACAATTATGTTATCGTGACGAACGGACCTAGTCTATACCTACATGCCTGGTGACAACGTACAGGGTTTGGTGTACGATATGAAGTTAAGTAAAAAAAAATAAAAATGTTTAGTTACTTCGAAATCTTGAGATATTGTTAGTTTTTGCGGTATTGTTGTTAGTACTTCATAACATGAGCAGTTTAGTTCTGGCAGTAAACTGATGGCGTTGTTTCGATGGTCAGGTTGGGCCGAACGTAGGAAACTTGAATCTGGGGAAATATAAGACTTACAGCGGCAAGCTTAAGGTGAGGTGATAGAAACAGTAAGCAAGTTACTTACTACTTATGATGCAAACTGTTATTTTAGTTTGATTTTATTTCTATTACTTACGAAGCGTTGTTCAACACTGGTGGACCATTTTAATAGCCCCAACATTGCGGCTATTCTGTGCACCGACATTGTGGCAACTTGTTACTTTTCTTTACTAACTTGTTCGTTTATTTTGTATTTTGTATGGTGACTATTGAGTGTTTATTTTGAGTAGTTATTTTGTACCCCGACATTTTGGTACTCTTGCCTCGACATTTTGGTACTCGTGCCTCGACATTTTGGTACTCGTGCCTCGACATTTTGGTACTGGTACCACGACATTTTGGTACTCGTACTCCGACCTTCTGGTGTTTGCAGACCTCCGAGCATCGCGGCATCTGTTGGCGATCGCGCGCTATGCTGTGCGTGCTGATGCTTGCGTGCCGTGCTTCATGCTGAGCTCCACGCAGAGCGGCGCGCTGAAGCGCGATGCTGTCGGCAGTTGTGCTACTGCGCGAGTGCGCGCAACGCAAGTAGTTGTAAGCTGTTTCGGTGTGCTACTACCGTGCAACATAGCTGATAATGCTCGTCGGGCAAGTAAACGCGGCGGACAGGATTATTTGGTTGTTGTGGATACAGGAATGATTGCAATGTTACTTTTGTTTCGTTACTTGACTATGCGAAGAGGTTGACTGTGTTAAATAATTTGGCAAGCCCAAGAGATTTAGATACGAGTAATTGTCTACTTAGAAATGCAAAAGAGTAGTCAAATCATTGTGCGACAACCTATAATAGGTCGTGTTAACATTTGTATTTGCTGTTACACCCACAAGGCGACATTGATATTACTTTGCGTGTTATTACTTTGAGTGATGTTCATAAGGTTTAAGCGCTAAGGTATCTGCTATAGGGAGACTATCGTCATGCCGACAAACGAGCGCTGTACATGGGCTGTTATCTACATTCTATTAGTGTTATTTGTCAATACGTAGACAGTTATTATGGTACGATCCCAGTTTAGACCGTGCAGTAGTAATAGTAATAATGAGTTTAAATACTTAGTACAAGTTTTGAGTAACATTTATTAGGCACAAATTACAATAAATGTAAAACGATTTCATTCATCCGCGTGTGTCTGTAACGTACTCGTAGTAGGTTATTGTGAAATATGCTAAGTTGCAAAAATAAGTAAAGTGGGTAAGTGTTCCGTACAATTATGTTATCGTGACGAACGGACCTAGTCTATACCTACATGCCTGGTGACAACGTACAGGGTTTGGTGTACGATATGAAGTTAAGTAAAAAAAAATAAAAATGTTTAGTTACTTCGAAATCTTGAGATATTGTTAGTTTTTGCGGTATTGTTGTTAGTACTTCATAACATGAGCAGTTTAGTTCTGGCAGTAAACTGATGGCGTTGTTTCGATGGTCAGGTTGGGCCGAACGTAGGAAACTTGAATCTGGGGAAATATAAGACTTACAGCGGCAAGCTTAAGGTGAGGTGATAGAAACAGTAAGCAAGTTACTTACTACTTATGATGCAAACTGTTATTTTAGTTTGATTTTATTTCTATTACTTACGAAGCGTTGTTCAACACTGGTGGACCATTTTAATAGCCCCAACATTGCGGCTATTCTGTGCACCGACATTGTGGCAACTTGTTACTTTTCTTTACTAACTTGTTCGTTTATTTTGTATTTTGTATGGTGACTATTGAGTGTTTATTTTGAGTAGTTATTTTGTACCCCGACATTTTGGTACTCTTGCCTCGACATTTTGGTACTCGTGCCTCGACATTTTGGTACTCGTGCCTCGACATTTTGGTACTGGTACCACGACATTGTGGTACTCGTACTCCGACCTTCTGGTGTTTGCAGACCTCCGAGCATCGCGGCATCTGTTGGCGATCGCGCGCTATGCTGTGCGTGCTGATGCTTGCGTGCCGTGCTTCATGCTGAGCTCCACGCAGAGCGGCGCGCTGAAGCGCGATGCTGTCGGCAGTTGTGCTACTGCGCGAGTGCGCGCAACGGTGGTGCGCGCTCCCCGCAGCGCGACTGCGCGCCGCCCGAGGCGTGCTGGTACGCGCTTCCCGCAGCGCGACTGCGCGCCGTCTGAGGCTTGCTGGTGCGCGCTCCCCGCAGCGCGACTGCGCGCCGTCCGAGGCGTGCTGGTGCGCGCTCCCCAGAGCGCGACTGCGCGCCGTCCGAGGCGTGCTGGTGCGCACTCCCCGCAGCGCGACTGCGCGCCGTCCGAGGCGTGCTGGTGCGCGCTCCCCGCAGCGCGACTGCGCGCCGTCCGAGGCGTGCTGGTGCGCGCTCCCCAGAGCGCGACTGCGCGCCGTCCGAGGCGTGCCGGTGCGCGCTCCCCGCAGCGCGACTGCGCGCCGTCCGAGGCGTGCTGGTGCGCGCTCCCCGCAGCGCGACTGCGCGCCGTCCGAGGCGTGCTGGTGCGCGCTCCCCGCAGCGCGACTGCGCGCCGTCCGAGGCGTGCTGGTGCGCGCTCCTCGCAGCGTGACTGCGCGCCGTGCGAGGTGTGCTGGTGCGCGCTCCCTGCAGTGCCACTGCGTGCCGTCCGAGACGTGCTGGTGCGCGCTCTCCTCAACGTGAGACTCGGGCCACTGCGCGAGTACGCGCCATGCTGTGCGTGCTCGTTGCACGCTGGTACTCGCATGCCGAGCTTCATGCTGAGCTCCACGCTGGGCAGCGCGATGCTGTCGTCGGTTGCGCCACTGCCCGAGGACGCGCATGGTGCTGAACTCTGCACCGAGCTTGACCTGCCATTGCTGATCACGTCACTGTGCGGTTACGCGCATGATGCCCCGCTAGGTTGAGCAAATCGATGCAGATGCTGGTGCCAGGTGGAAACCAGGTGGCTGACGAAGCGGTCGAGGACGTCCCGCTGTCAGGAGAGGCCGTGTTAGAATATTTCCAACTACCCTCACGCTGCAACTGGGCTCGATAGTATAAAAGCGGACAGCGACCAGGTATCAGGCTTCAGTCTTCGTGTGGCCGTCGTACGGTGCGGACGTGGTTATGTTGTTAGCTTAGACACATTATGTAATTGCTATTATGTTGAGGTTCTGTGGCATTATATAGCTGTGGGTATTGTGATAGTGTTTATTTTTTTAGCCTTTTTCGCTTCTGGTCTCTAAGAATAGATATAAAAAAGGATGTAAAACAAACACCTTTTTAAGAGCTTCAATCACTAGGCCTATAACGCAGCACCCATAATATCTAGATATTAACAGTTCTGGTTATTTATTCTCAAGCAAGAAAATATTTTTCAGAATCTATACACAGTCTTTACAAAGAATTTAAATCAAATTGAAAACCACCTCGTTTTTGTGAAGTAGGTTAAAAAAACACGAGATGCTGCAACAGGGCAGTCTCAGTACATATTTAAATTTCCTGACAAAAACTAATGTCACTATCCGATATCCAGTTTCCAAACGGAATCGATTTTAAAAACGTTACAGTTTGCAAGACAATAAAAACGTTTACGTTGGTCGGCACGTACGGTACATGCCAATCTAATCAACGTTAGGGAGAACACGCAGTCCTAAGAGGTAGAGTAAGCGGAAGCAATTTATAGAGGTACGGCCAAACCACTGCAATCTGCGGTAGCATAATACATTATAATTTTTATAACTTACTAGCTTTATTCCCGCGAGTTTGACTGCGTAAATTTCGCTATTAATGTAAAAATTAGATATATATAAAAATTAAGTATATTTGCCACGTTAACACGTAACTGATGTTTATGTCAGTCAGTCCCTTGCCTTTATATTGATAGTACTAGATATTTAGGTATATTATTATGATAAAGACTTGGAGATTTTTTAGATTTTGACGTGATCATTCCGAAAATATATTTTGCCACCTCTGCCTTACTTTTTTTGTCACACTTTTTCTGCTTTTTTGCTTTGTTTACCACTCGCGCCGTCCTCTTGAAATAACGGCGCACTCAAATAGTTTTTCTATACAATATCTCCTTTCATTTGGAACAGATTTGGATGGAATTGGACACACATATACTTTTTAGCATAAGTAAACACAAGGGATACTTTAAAAGCGGGCAAAGACGCGGGGCACAGCTACTATTTAAATACAAAGTACTATATAGTTTATGGGACTCAAAGCTAGCTAAATCTGTAACAAGAACTTGCCTGTTATATGTCGATCGCTCTTACTTGTAACATAGTCCAAAATCCAAACGATCTCTTTGGACCCCATCCAAATGCTGGCAGCTACCTCAGAGCTAAACAAATATAAAATAGCTATATACTTCACTGATTGCAACGCGTATGTCCCACATTACAATGCAATAAAATAACTGCAACTTAGTATACTTGGCAAACGGTTACAATCCATTTAAATATAGTTAACTGGGATCATTCTGAGCGAAATGAATGAGAGAATTTCAGTTACAGAACATAATGTTCTTAAAACTCGTAGCATATGAAATTAATATTTGAAAGTTGTTTTATTCATTTACCTTGTTAAGATTTTAGTAAATAATTAGTGCTTAATTTTTTTAGTTTTTGAGTTACCATTTTCTTAGCGTCTAGCATGATATTGATACCAGAATACTACTTGAATGACAGGAACCCAAAAGTCTTGCTTTTACATAAGACAAGTGTATTTAATTACTGAATGTGCTATTTGTTGATTGATTGTAATATATTTGTGCCAAATTTTATTCATACCCGTTTTGCTGTTTGTATTGTTACTCTTTCACGCAAATGAAAGAGTAACAATCATCCGTCATCCTCACACACTTTCGCATTCATTCACTTTCTTCTACATATTTTTGTAACATACTGAAAACACTAACACCATATTATTATTAAGAAAGTTTAAACACTAAAACAACTGACTTCCATGCCCCGCGAGTCAATTTCAGTAGCAACTTTGAGACGTTTATCGTCATATCTCTAGAGATACTAATCAGATCTCGATGAAATTACAATGAAACCATCTCGAAAACGTACCCTACTGATTAATAAAATAATCATTCGAATCGGTTCACAATTGACGGAGTAATCGCGTAACATACATACGAAAAAAAACATACAGACGAATTGAGAACCTCCTTCTTTTTGGAAGTCGTTTGAAAAGATACCGTGTTCTAGCAAATCTGACAAAATAAGTAGACATTACAATTGTATACTAATTTGCGTAATAAAACTTTAAAACTTAGACAGTGAGATTTCAAAAGGGAATACAAATCAAGCTCGAAGAGCAATTGAGTACAACCGCAGCCGTTTTACTACCCTCCCTTCAAAGTTCTAAGCATACAACTATTCAAGTATTTCAAGTTTTCCAATCAAACGTCGGCGATAGCTATCAAACTTGATTGGACAAAGGTGGGATTCTGGATTCTGTTAACTTCAACACGGTTAAGATGATGACACTATTTATGGGTTTGAATTTAAACTAATTTACAGGTTTTAAAGTTGATTTCGGAGCAAGATTCGCGAAGCTTATATAATTACAAGCATGTGAGAGTTCTAGTTGTCTCAGGGTAAGTGAATGATTCTAACAACTCAGATTTCATCATATCACTGTATCTGTTATTTAGTAGACGACTAGGTGATCGTTCGGCAAACATCTTGCTTGTCAGGGGTGGAAGTCTCAACATTGATATCGATGCGTCCTCTCATCACAAACGTCTTATAAATCGCTACGTGCTTCAAGACCTTGCTTATTGCCAAATTGTATGATTCTACGTCAGCGGGAAGTACCCTATGCCTACATTTTTGGCATCAGCTTGATGCGTCGTGTTTTAATTAACATCTTCAACAATAATCATCATATTTCAACCAATTTACACAAAACCTTACCGAATTATATACACTTTCCTCATGAATCACTTTTGTATATTGGTGAAAATCGCATAATATCCGTTCAGTAGTTTTTCTTTTAATATCTTATTGGCTAGCGTTTGACAACTATCTCACATGTTGGTAAGTGATGATGCGGTCGAAGATGGTAAGAACGCTAGGCCTAGATATAACTGGCCCTCAAGGATAGCTGCCGGAACACATTAGATGTTTTTACGGTACACTAAATAGTTAGTTCACTAAACAGATAGATAGACAGACAGACACGGCAAGGCACTTTTTTTTTCAATATGTAGTGATCTTATTTTGAGAAACCAATTTCAAGCATGCTCTGTTATTAATGTTAATCCATACTTATAAAAACTTTTGCAACTCTGTCACTCTGTCTGATTGTTACCTAATAACGCCTAATCGGAAGACCCGATCTTACTGAAATTTAACAAGGAGCTACTTACTTCATAGCATGAGGATGAACATAGGCTACTAAATTCTTGGTCTACGTAAACAAAGTAGCGGGTATCAGCTAGTAATTTATCAATACTGATAATTAATACAAGTGCGAAGAACCCGAAGTGTGATTCAGAAGTAAAGTATTTAAGAAGCGCAATTTTCTCCGAATTTCTCGCTACGTCAACAAAATCAAAATAACTGAAACTTTCTCGATATCCGTCTTATCTCACGACTTGTTTACGGAAAACTTGCAAATATTTAGTTTTACTTTACTTGTCATCTCCATCACGTACCCAGTGACATATTCGCAGCTGGAAAACATCGTGACTTCATAAAAAAATATGGCCGAGAACAATACTTCAGCTTGCTTGGCATGTAACCATAAAAACTACCAAACTAAAAATAGATCCAGCTAAAACAAACCCAAAGTTTGCAAATAAATCACTGAATAGAGAGGTTGCTTTCAACAGGGAGAGTTAAACTAACTCGGATTGTACCAGTTGCCTAAAAAATAGGATGAAATAACACGGAGTTTATTAGAAGGCACTTCGCTTCGCAATACAAGTTTTTATTAAAGTTATATCTCTTTCTAAGGTAACAGAGCTTTCAGGAAGTGGTAGAATTTAAAACTGTGATATACTTCATTTTTGAAAGAATCGTGAGTAACATTCATGTTTAATTATTGTGACCTCTTTATGCGAGTTAAATGGCCACAATTATTACACCTGCAGTATATATATTACACCACCACCTAACCGTCAAGCAATTGTAAAATAAAATTCTTAAAAGAAATCCCGCTAAACGTTATCAATTATTGGTAGTATAACCTACAAACATACATATTTAGCTTTACGACTTCCCCAATCAGCAAAACAAAGAAGTTCACGTAAAAAATAAGATTTCCTTTACGTCGCCGTAGCAAAGTAATTCAACTGCCTTTCTAGGCCATCAGAACTCATAATGTTGTTAAGAGAAACTTTTTATAGCCCTCCTTGCCCTTCTATATTACAATATATTTAAACTTGGGGTAACTTTCCCTTTGGAACGTGGTTGAACAATTTGATTGTGTTTGGGTAATTTGATTTTTATGGGGAAGCGAGATTGAGACGGCAAGTGGCATTTTTACAAGGTTTTATTTTCCTTGTTAGCGTTCAAACTCATTGTGCAGCATGATTTTGTGGAGGTTAACTTGATCTCATTTTGAGCCGTCTTGCTACTCGATTTCTTCATCAATGTACTGCTGATCTTTTGAATGAATGAACAGGGTTGTTAAATTACATTGATGTCAAAACGTGTTTCTAGGTCCTACTTAGTCAGACACGCACAATGTTATTAAATAAAAGATAATATAAAGTAATAATAAATGTATGTCAAAAGTCTAGAATTAAAGAAAACAAGAAAGACAAATCATTTATTTGACATAACACATTAAAATACTTACTAAAACAATAAAACGAGAAAAAACAAGAAACAATGTGAGGTGTCAAAAAGGCTTGTCTCAGCACATTATGTCTAGATTTACACCTGGACGCTGATTTTCAGACAAGCCTGCGAAAAATGCGAAATATTTATAAATAAAATAATAAAAATAAATAATAAATTGATACATAGATAAAATAGGTACACTTAGATAGATATTAAATATATATATATTTAATAATATTAAATATAGATATTACATACTAAATATATGTATAAAAATTTATATGTCGGAGCGAAAAAATATAATAAAACTTATAAATATGTATTTTAGGTTAATTAGGAAAGGAACAACATTTGGAGGCTTTTAATTTAGAAAGGAATAGCTGGGTCATTTGGAAGGCAGCACTAAATAAATAAAATTATTAAGATGAGCGAGAATATATTGTATATGTCTTATATGATCGACATATCTTTATTTACGTCAGCATTTTTCTGCTGCTCAACTATCAGGTACTGCTTTAACTTAAACTTGAAAGAACTTAAAGTTTTAGTACTCCTTATCGGAGGAGGGATGTTATTCCAGCACCTGGTAGCGGAGTAGCGGAAAGAGCCCCTAAATCCGGCTGAGTGATGATGCGGTGTGGAGAGCTGCTGTGAGACCTGTCTTATGGGACACGACCTTCTCTGAGATCTCCAGATGAGCCTGTCGTATAAGTATGACGGTTGCCCGTAATTAAGAATCCCGAAAAGAAGGGACGCGAGGTGGAGTTTACGTCGAGATTTCATTTTCAAAGCGTAGTGGTTGTTAAGAAAAGGTGTGACATGACCTCTAGCGGGGATATTATAGCTAAATCTTGCACAGGCGTTTTGTACTCTTTGAACTAAATGTTGAGTTCGAGACAGCAATCGTGATCCATACACAGTGTCCGCGTAATTAAGCTTAGACACGATGAGTGATTCAACCAATGCAATGCGAAGGTCTTCGCTTAAAAAGGGTCTAAGCTTATAGAGCGTTTTTAGTCTATAAAAACAGTTTTTAATTGACTCTGCAATATGCTCTTCAAAACGCAAGTGTACGTCTACTTTAAGACCTAGATTGCGAGCTACGTATACTCTCTCAACTTTTTCGCCCAATATAGTTATATTAATATCAAGAGGTAGCAAAGAGAGTTTATGTTTACTTCCAAAAACCATAAATTTAGTCTTACTGGGATTTAGTAAAAGGCAATTATTAACAGACCAGCTTACTATAGCATTTAAATCTTCAGTTATATTTTTAATAGCTGTGTCTAGAAAGTCTGGTGCAAAATGTATATAAATTTGGATAGCATCGGCATAAATGTGAAATTTGGAATGTTTTATGTATTTTGTAACGTCATTAATTACGTTATTTCTCCTCAAAAAATCATCAACTAAATAGTATGCCTTCTTGATAAGATATTCATACAATTTTGTCATAAACACATGAACATTGCTTATGTCTCGAATTGAGATTGGAACCGCATTATAAATTATTGGCGCCATACAAATAAACACTTTTATTTTAAGTTGTGTTTTACATCCGTGGTTTCTGATCTTATTTTTCCGTCGACTACCAACGTCAAATTTTGTGTAAAATAAATGTAAAATAAATAAGAATTTTTTTTACGAAAAGAGTTACTTCACTTGTGTAAAGACTTGGAAATGTCAATGTTCTGCGTTTAAATTGAAATTGATGATTTTTTTTTGTTTTTATTATACATTTTTTTTTGTTCCTGATAACCTAGCGTTTGACCACCATCTCGTCTGGAGATAAGCGATGATGTGGACAAAGAAGGTGAACATGCTAGAACGGTCTAACTTTTAAGGGCTGTGTGGATTACCAGACAGTGGAGACCTACTAGCGAGATAGTGGTCAATCGCTAACATAACAGATATATTATAAAAAATCTCTGATTGTGGAAATGCAAAATACACCCCAAGTAGGCAATCAGGGCAGGGCAGTCCACCTTGCTGCTAACCTCAAATTAGCCTTAGAAATACATAGTTACTCGTATCGACCGACTACTACTATAACCGACTATCCAAAAAGGTTTTTTTACACCAAACTAGGTAGCACTTGACCACTATCTCACCCAATCTTAACACGTTAGCTGCGGCACCAATTTTTGCATACTTTCCGTTCCTGCGGCACGAGGTATAATCGGCCCGTACCGTGACCAGACGTTAGGGCGACACGCGGTCTATTAGACCCCACCTCCTTTTACAGACTAAAATCCATTTTCTGGCGCGAAATCAAAGATAAATGAGAATTTTGGTCCTTATTGATATAGACAGTGAATTGATGAACCCTAATCCACCGTCGCCCCGGGATCTGATGGCTAGTTTAGGAATTATTAGCAAAACAAAATATGGGATCTTATACACCTCGTAACGCACTGAAATAGGGCAAATTTTCGCTGCGATTAGTGATGGGAAAAATAATATCGACGTTTTTAAACTGTCTTAACTACGCAACGACTTGACCGATTTTGATCAATTATATCTCATTAGATCGTTTTAAGGGCAAAACCTGGCAAAACAACACAAAGCTATCAAAGGATACATTTTTTTTTAAATAATCTAAAAGGACGTGCTCTCCAATCGACGTGATGCACAACACTGGTCGCGGGAAGCTCGCGTTGCGGTACGAGGTCAGGGGGGATATGGGACGTTTTAGCCTCGTTCCGCACTGCATTAAAATTATATTAATTCAGTGCGGCACGAGGCCTAAGACATCCGGTACCAAGGTAGGTACACCACCGAGTCCGGGAACCATTAGTGATCTCAAATATATATTTATCTCTTTCCTACACTGGACCAAACCAAAGCTATGCCATTCGCACGACAGAGAAATTCACTTTTTTGCTTGCCGCACCACAGGGAAGTTGCATCAGGGGTGATTTAGGCCTCGCTTCGCACATAACGTGTTAAGTGATGTTGCGGTCAATTATGGAGCGTGCTTACCCAAAAGACTATACTTAACCCGAAATAGACACAGGCAGGGCATTCCATTCCCTGGCGGTTCGTATGATGAACGAAGAGTAGTTCTTTTTATTATTATTTATTTTATTTAAGGTTCAATGGCTACATAGTACTCGCATATTTCTATACCTATAGAGGTTCACTCACCTGAGAGACATTTCATCTGCCTATATAAGTATTCTCTGTGAACAATGTCAACTAGGGCGACCCAGGGCCCTAACAATATCTACATCTAATAATTTCCCAGCATAATGCGGCATTATACTCGAGTTCACTGCGAATGTATGTATATTCACAACATACATTTTAGGTAATTTCTTGGATAAATACGGTACAACTATTACTATGGCTTTATATTATTATTTATGATGTAGTTTTTGGATGTAACATTAATTTAGATTTTATTTACGGCAATACATCTACACCAAAGGAGGGGGTCTTTAAATAATGAGTAAACAGGTATCTTCTAGGTAAGAGTGCTACATCGTCGATCATATATTCATTTAACATCAGGTGAGAAAGTGGTTAAAAGCAAAGAAAAAAAAGTTTGTGAGTTTGTTTGTAGGTAAAGGTAAAAAAGTTAGGAATCAATTTAGAAAATTATTTTACCAGTAGAAAGCTACATTATTCTTGACTGACATAGGTTATCGAAGTAGGCACGGGTCAGCTATTAATAGAAATCACCTATTAATAGAATTAACATCTAGTGCTAGCATGCTAACATCCTCAACTTCATCATAACTTACCCATGGGTGTTTAGTGGGAAACGTTATCATATTACCTAAACATCAAATGTGTTCCGGCAGCTATCCTTGAGAGACAGTTCCCATTCTAGGCCTAGCGTAATTACCATCTTCGATATAAAAAATATAAAAAAATATTTTCATTGTAACAACCTATTCAATTCATTTTAACTGCACGGTCAACCCAAATATAAAAAAAAATGTCTCAAATGAACATTATTTTATTTACTCAATTTTTACCAGGCAAACATGCGTCTTTAATCGTATTATGAAAATGACATAGATGATAGAATATAGTAGTGTGAATATATAAATCCCAAAAAAGAAACAGAGCTACTATTATCCTAATACAGATCTTGCAACCTTCAAATAAATCGGATATCAATTTCCACATCTTCGACTCTTTTATTAAACCGCGTGGCCACAGATGGCACTGATGGATTATTCAAATTCAAAGAGTTACAGCTGAACTTAGACCTAATACAATAACCTTGGACGGTCCAAGGGATAAGGGCGAGTATGAGCGACTCACGGTAACACACGGATTGCATGGATTCTAGAACAATAGTGGAATTTTGGAGAATTTGTTGAACAAAACCTGAACTACACCGACAAGGCTATAGCTTTTAAAATGTTTAAAGAGTTATTTTAGGATATAATTGCTTGACATTTCACTAACGGTAGTCCAATTCAAAAAGTCTCGCGCGATGTGTGGTCACTGTTCTAACATAACCTAACCTAACCGACAGTTTTTTGTTGCCATACTTTTGTTTCCATACTATATCCATAGCAACGGTTAATAGTTTGTGGCGATTTCAATGTTAATTTAATTGAGCAGTCTCCGCTCAGCGACAAATTAAAAAATTTATTTCTAAGCTTCAATCTGAAGCATCTTTTTAATCAGCCAACAAGAATCACTAGCTCGTCAGCTACCTGCTTGGACAATGTGTTCTGCAACTGTGAACCCGAAATAATTGCAATTTTTGATAAACTTGGCTCGGACCATCTGGGACAAAGTGTCACTTTTTCATGTAAATTATCCATCAAAGGCCAAGAACATTTTTACAGGCCCATTACCACCAAACGGGTTGAACAGTTTGTGGATATCATTGACAAGCAATTAATGAATCTAAGATTTTCTGAGGATCCTGATGACCTATGCAGTGCTTTATTTCAAATGTTAGATGCAGAGTTCAATGATATTTTTAAAATTAAAATGGTTAGAAAGGGTGTGAAGGTTCGTTTCGATGACTGGGCAACTCCTGGTATTTATAAAAGTAGAAACAATTTGTATAACTTGTACTCACAAAAAACCATTAATTTACATAATACTAAATTCATAAATCACTTAAAATTGTATTCAAAAACTTTTAAAGTTGTTTGTCAGACAGCAAAATCACTGCATCTAAGTAGAAAAATTAAGCATGCCGATGACAAAATAAAATCAACATGGAAAGTCATTAATACAGAAACTGGAAAAATTAAGCAGAGGGACGGTAAAATTATGTTAAAAGTTAATAATAAATTAATCATAGATAATAATGATGTCGCTAACACATTTGTTGAGTACTTCTCACAAGTACCTATTATTACTACTCAGCCTTTAAACTCTTCCCCTAAGGATGCTTTTGTTTTACTATCGAAGTGTGTGAATGTATGTGACTCTATGTTTGAGTTCAGACACATAACTTCAATATCAATTATCAAAACTTTTAAAATGCTCAATCAAAAGAAAACCGAGGATCTGTGGGGTATGTCAACCAAAGTACTTAGTTATATTATTAATGCAATTAGCCCTCACTTAGCGTTTATTTTTAACAGATGCGTCGATGAAGGTGTATTTCCTGATGTAATGAAAAAAAGTAAATTAATTCCCCTATACAAATCAGTGAACAAAAATGACCCTTCAAACTATAGACCAATCTCTATATTACCGGCGCTCAGTAAAGTTTTTGAAAAAGTTATATTAGACCAGCTTTTGGCACATTTTAATATTAATCATCTTTTAAATCACAAACAATATGGTTTCACTAAGGGGCGTTCTACTACTGATGCTGGAGTAGATCTTCTTAAACATATATTTGATGCCTGGGAGAAAGCACAAGATGCTATCGGCGTTTTCTGTGACTTATCTAAAGCGTTTGATTGCGTCTGTCACAAAACGCTAATTTGCAAATTAAAACACTACGGCGTTAACGGAAAAGCACTTGATCTGGTCTCATCCTACCTCAGTAATAGAATACAGACGGTCGAGGTCAATGGCGTCAGGTCATCTGGATCCCTCATAAAAATGGGAGTTCCGCAGGGATCGATCTTAGGACCATTTTTATTTCTAGTTTATATTAATGACTTGCCGTCTTTCGTGCAAAACTTATGTGACATTGTTTTGTTCGCGGATGATACATCCTTAATATTCAAAATAGATAGGATTGCGCCTGGATTTGACGATGTTAACAAATCAATCGCACAGGTTTTGAATTGGTTTACAACCAATAACTTATTACTGAACGCCAAAAAAACTAAATGTATTAAATTCTCGCTGCCAAATGTAAGAAAGGGTGTCATTAATAGCAGGATATTAATAAACGATGTACCGATAGAATTTGTTGAATCCGCTACATTCTTGGGCATCACCCTGGATTCAAAACTACAATGGGGTTCTCAAATATCGGCTCTAGCAGGTAGATTGAGCTCCGCTGCATACGCAGTACGTAAAATCAGAAACTTGACTGACGAATCCACTGCTAGATTGGTTTACTTTAGCTACTTCCATAGTATAATGTCCTATGGCATTTTATTGTGGGGGAAAGCCGCCGAAATCCAATCTATATTTGTTTTACAAAAAAGAGCTATTCGATCTATATATACCATGAAGTCGCGAGACTCACTTCGTGAAAAATTTAAGGAGATTAAAATTCTCACAGTGGCATGTCAATATATATATGAAAATATTATGTATGTACGCAAAAATTTGAATGAGTATGATAAGAGGTCCGATGTACATAATTTCAATACAAGACACAAAAATAGATTAATTCTACCTCAATTCAGGTTGTGGAAAGTTAGTGGTTCTTTTCTGGGGAACTGTATACGATTTTATAATAAACTTCCTAAAGATATTGATCAACTGTCTATAAGCAGATTTAAAACCTTTGTAAAATCCAATTTAATGAAGAAATCGTACTATACAATAAATGACTATATGAATGACAAAAATGCTTGGCCTGAATGCCCCAAGCTCCAAGATATAATATAAATTGTATGATAATAGAATTACTTATTGTACATTAAACATTTATTTAATATGAATTAAAAAAAATGAATTAAAATAAGTGACAAGCCCCATAGAGTTTCTTGGTGTTTCTTCTCTGATGGGAGTACTTCCGAAACACCAGTAGATTCAACAGTCAATCAGTTTTCATCTTTTGTTTGCAGATCTAGGGTTGCCTGTTACGACGGTATTATGCGGCTGATAGTCGGACAATCAGTTCCATTCGGAACATGATTTGTACTGCAATTAGTCTGCGTTTTATTTATCTATTATGTTTCATTATTTCACAATTTTTTGGATAAAAATTGTCTGAAGTACTGAAACATGCACTGGGTTGCGGGTGCACGTAATGGTACGGTTGGCAACCCTACATTAATAAGGGGAATTAAACATGTGTTTTAAGTGTGACGTTCGACGTCTAGATGAAAGCTGAATGGCTCAATACCTTTGTTTTTTTTTTGTAAATTCAAAGCGTTATGTTTCTGTTATATCTATATTTTTTGTTGAATATGATCTATTTAATGTTATTTGACGTGTGTAAGTGCTAATTTTTAATTTGCCCATATACTGAATAAATGCTTTGACTTTGACTTTGACTTTGACTAACGGAACGAAGTGACACAAGCAAAAGAAGCATCTGTCAATGTCAACATAATGGCGGCATAACGTTTCTTCTCACGCATTTTGATAACTGCACTTTTGAAATTGAATTGACAAGAAATCAAAGAAAATTACGTTTAAAGTCACGTATTCGTAAGTTCTGTTGTAGGATTTGACGAAATTTCAAAAATTAATATTTTATATTTAGATGCATCTCCGGCAAGTTTTGCTTCAGGGTGCTTAGTACGAACCGTTTTAACCCCCCAACATTAACGATTTACTCAAATTCAGGCGACTCGATATAAGATCCAACCCCATTTAGGTTTAGGTTACGCTGAAATTTTGCACAGAGATATAATAAAGACTATTATAAATTAGGCTATAGGATACTTTTAAGCACGGGTGAAGCCGCCGCTAATATATTGTTTAAATCAACTCAAGTGGTAGATTAATAAATTCTTATTATATTTATTAGCTTGAATTTCATTTTGTTAAAAGATTTTTGTATATAAATAATTCAAGGTTCTAAAATACGTCTTTGGATGTCAATTATAAGCTCTGAATTATTAAATTCGCCATTTTTAAGGGTCTCCGAAATGGAGGCAATAATTTTACTTGCAGCGTTTATTTATTTTTATTCTGTACACGTATGTACTCGTGCAAATTTCCTTTTTTCCAATTTGTATGATTTGTTTTTGTTAATTTGGGATATTTGAGTTGTGAAATTATCACGAATTATATTATATTCATATTTAGTTTTTATACTACTCGTGCGGCATGCCGCAAGTTACAGCTTTCCTAGCCGCTCCCGGATGAAGACTCTCAAATTGAGTCGAAACCGGTCGGAGCATAAGCCGAAAATAAGCGCGAGTGAAGGCCGGTAAGTATAAAAACTAAATATCGTCATAATAAGATGTACATTTTCAAAATGCATAGTTGCAACTAAAACACTTTAGCGTTTATAATATGCGTTGATTTAATGAAATATATATATATTTTTAAATATTATTCATCACGTATTGACTACTGTCTTACCTGCCGTAAATGACAATTCGGACGAGGATGGTAGCACGCTGAGCCTTCAAAAATCCATATATTACTGAAATGGCACCTTCGAGCATTTACCAATGGGGTACGCCTTGCGTTAACATCTCACGCAAGGCGTACCCCTCTGCTGGCCATATAGCCATTTTTGGCCATATGAGCGTGCGTAACTACGCTGTATTTTTAATACTGTGTGCGTGTTTCAAGCTAGTGTGCGGGATCGTTAAAGTGAGTGATTTGTGTGTGTGCAATGCGTGTTTACCTCGTCCTCCGTAAGTATCGGCAGAAAAAATGTTTGCGGATTACAACGTTAACATCTCCATTGGTAAATGCATGCATGCTTGAAGAATGGCACACATAAATTCTCCCTCAAATCGTCCAACTGTGGATATTATTAGATATAGTATTTAAACCAATACTATATTTCTCTCGAGACCTTTAGTTTGAAACTTCCGTGTCCTGTCGAACCTTCCGTGTCGATTTATTCAAAATGTCAACCTCCCGTGACAGTATTAATGAGGAAGTCATGTTTAAACTTTCATCGCTAAAGTTCTATCTCTTGTCCACCGTAATCTCAGCGCAGGTGAAATTTTACTAATAAACTTTGGGAGTCAATAAAAGAAACGAGACAGAGGTACGGAATTTGATCTCTCTGTTTTAACTTGAGTGACACACTGGCCAGAAAAGACTCCAATTTATTAGTTTATTGAAAGAGCGAGCGAAGCGTCTCCGTTTCGAATAGGCCACAAAGGCTTTTGTCCGGTTGTTTGTCCGTCAGTTCCCCCCTACAGGTCTCATTTTTCAACCGATTTTGACGAAAATTGGCGTACGTACATTGAGGACCTTAATTTTTTTTTTGATTGGGGAGAAAATACCGGTGGCGGGGGTAGGGGAGAAGTGTTCTGTAGCGTTTTTTGTCAACGGATTTCAGTCAAATTGGAAAGGCACGTAAAAAGTTTGAGAACAAACAATTTTTGAAAATCGGTCCGAAATGGACAGAGAAATTGGCGAACATTCTCCTTTAATCTTTCTCCTTTTTGAAGTCGGTTAATAAAACACACTTGTTATATAAACAAACTAGAAAAAGCCATCCATCAAATGTATAGTATAAGTTTTAGGACAGATTCAAGTAGAATCAATAAGTAGCCAGGCACTCAGCTAAAGGGGGATTTCCTCTACTTCCTTTAGCTATGCAGCCATCCATCAATCTCATAGTGAATGCACATCGATAGTTCAAAGGAAGCTATGCTTTAAAGGAGACGATCCGTCTTCTTTCATAATTATTGATCATTAGCAGCAAGGGTATAGAACTAATAGACTGGAGAGAATATTTCAAGATTATTAGAATATTATTATTAGAATATAGAATTTTAATATTATTAGAATATAGAATATTTCACAATTATGAGTAAAAGTTTTTGCTTGATTAATAAAATAAAATTCAAGATAATAGAAATTTATAGCATTATAGCGGCAATAGCCTAATGGCTAAGGTATCGGCCTGGCGATTGCGAGGTTGTTAGTTTAACTTGGATTAGCTTGGATTCATGAAAATTCGTTCAATCGTTATAAAACTGTGAGCTTTTTTCTAGTTAATTGCGCTATGAAATCAACTTTCATAGGTCTGATCAATTCAAAAATCTTCTTCTTCAACGATATTGTAAGAACATGGAAGCCTCCTGGATTCTACAGAATACTCAAATCCTCACCAACTTACAGCTCAGATTTTAAATGTCGTGTTTAGAGTCATTGGAAAAAGCTATTATACATAGATAAGTCGGGGTGGTTTAAAATATTATATTATTATATATTTACATGAATATTATTTTTACAATAGATCATATTATTATACTATATTGACTTCAAATTGATTGTGATCGGTGGGGATCTACAGCATAGATACAGCATAGATCTAAGCCTATAATAATATTTTCGTAGTAACTATGACCTAATCTGTGGTTTCACTGCAAATATTTTATTAATTTTGCGATACGTGTATGTGAAATTCGTGATATCTTCTAGAGTTTTCATTTGAATTATATACTGTAAAGGACAATTTTAATCTATAATATGTGGCCAAGCTAATTAACGTAATTATTTGGATAAGGATTAATACTATATACTTGAAAATTGCCTTGGAAGTTATGTAATATTTTTTAGCAAAAATTTAAAGATTAAAATGGTTACTGAGAGTCAACCTTAAGAGATAGACATATGCTGTCGCGGACTTTTTTGTAGGTCTTATTAAGTTGTACAACTCTTGCATAGAAAATATTCTTCTATCTATTTTAAATTGAGCAGCGTTCGTAAGAAACGTGTTTTTTCGACCGTTTATTTGCCGACTTAGGTTGCAAATTAGGTCTCCACGAATGTACCTTTGATTTAAACGGGATAATATATAACCTATTTTCATTCAGAAAGTCCATTCTATGTATTAGAGAAAGAATTTTTTAAATCGGTTCAGTAGTTTTTGAGCTTACTCATTACAAACATACAAAAATACAATAATACAAAAATATACAAAAATACAAATGTTTTCTCTTTATAATATTAGTATAGATATAGACTAACTTCGTTACGCGGCAACGGCAAGTTAAATAAAAGCGTGTAGTAATGCTGTCGTCTAAATTAAGATGTCAGCATCTGAAAGTGTAGTCGTCATAAGCCAATCTCTTTTTACTATTGGACATAGATGAGATAGATATAGATAGATGATAGATCTCCCTTATGGTATAAGACCACTGGATTCGGTTTTCAGCATTCGTTTTCCGTTTCTTCCAGCCAGAATGTATATTATTGCTATAACTAGTAAAATCAACACTTCAAACTTAAAACCTCTCTAAAACTTAGGCGTGTAATATACTCAACTGTGACAATAATGAGTTAAGATTTTTAAATTGTTATTAAAAGAAACAAAACGAGCATTTTGTTTGCTACAGATATGAACAGTGTGGCCCTGGCAGTTATAGCTACTGCTTAACTTTTCCAATAAAATCGAAGTGAAATGAAATTTGGAATTTAGGAGTAGAGGTACGAAACGCGAGGTAATCGAGCCGTGATGGCGGCGAGATGCTAATTCTACCGATTTCTACCGATTTTTACCGCTTTTTTCCCGACTCCCCCAACGTACGGGCAAATTAAATTTAGCATACAACCCTCAAATTATTTTCGATCTTTTCTTCAGTTTGAAAATTATTGCTGAATGATGACAGGGGGAGGCTGGGGCTTGTGAACTAACATTTGCTTTGTGGGGTGTGTTCGTGTTATTTAATTTACATTTTTATTTGTATTATTACTTGTAAGATTTATTTGCAACACATAATTACACACTATTACAATAATTACAAGTCTTTTAGAGGCTAAACATTGACTATCAATTGTGAGGACAATATTACTGTTATATATCTTACATCATAATGGTTGAAGAAAATTACTGTCTACAAATACATAAACTTTTTTTTTTTTAATTTTCCACCAATACCATCATTAACTTACTAGCAAATACTCTTTACGACCACACTTGCGAAATACATTTTTTTTCTGTTCATAATATATAAATATAGATCATCATCATCATCGACAGACAGTATTCGTCTACTGCTAGACATAGGCCTCTCCCACGGCACGCCACTGAGCTCGATCTTCAGCTCCTTGTTTGCAACCGCTGCCAGCCAGCCTGCGTATATCATATCGCACCACCTAACTGGAGGACATCCTACGCTTCGTTTATCGAGCCGTGGTCTCCAAATATAGATCAAATTTAATCTTTTAATCACATTTCACCTTAACTATTCTCAAAAAGGTAGACAAAACTAGCCACAAAGGAAACTAACTTGAAACTTTGGCAACCGCTTCAAATTTCACCATCAAACAAGGTCTCACCTAGTTTGCCGCACCTCTAAGCCCACACGTTACCAAATACCTATCACTTGCAACTCCCAACTTACAAGCCGTTGTTATGCTCCGACACGGCTGCGATAGCATGAACGTGACGACTACTACCTAACGAAATTACCGAAATACCAACACAAATCTACCATCAACATACACCTTATCTTCACCACACTAAAACTCACAATGCTATAATTCAAAGCTCAGATAATTTTGTCGATAGGTTAAACCAGATGGTAAAGACAATTTGGATTGTAATGCGTTTCGTTAAAGATGAATTTGCAGTGGATTGAATTGTGTTTCCACAGAAAAATGTCTTTCATAGAGATGGTTGCAGCTATTAAGTTGAGGAAATGTAGTGTTAAGGTGGAATGATACTGTGAAATTGTGTGTCGGTGAAAAGGTGAGGAGGTACGGTATTTTGTCTATGTCCAAATTTAGTATGAGATCGAATAATGTTCTTCTTACTAAACTTCCTTCTGGACATGATTAGAAAAGGACATTATTGAGTATATAAAGATAGATTGGAGGATATGACAAACTATAAAAGGTGAAAAAAATTGACTTGGCCATAACTCTGAACCAATTAATTAATAAACTAATTACATTAATAACAAATCCCTGGCCAATTGGATAAAATGAGATTACGACATATTAATTGCAATAATTTAAAATTAAGTACTAGACAAGTTTTGTTACGGAGTTGTCCAGACGCCTAATTGACATCACCCGTGACCAAAGAGCTGGCGCTTACCTCGGCCAACGTATTAGCCTAGCTATACAACGAGGTAACGTCGCTAGCTTTTTGGGAACATTACCGGCAGGTAGCGACCTAGGTTCTGTCTTTTATTTGTAGTATAGATATTATTATTGCAGTTTATATAATTTTGATATTGTCATTAGGTAATTATTTTTAAGTTGTTTATATAAAATTATTTTAGTACAAAACGAAAAACTGACTTCAAATGCCAAGCTAGTCATTTTCAGTACCAACTTTGAAAAATGTATCTCCATATCGCTGGAGATGCTTATCAGCTCTCGATGAAATTACAATGGGACCAAATGGGAAGTATATTCATTTAAACAAACCAAAAATTTTGTTTTAAATCGTTAATAATAGACTGAGGTTGAGAGTTCTGAGGTAAAAATAAACTGGCCAAGTGCAAGTCGGACTCGCACTCGTAGGGTTCCGTAACACCGTTAAGTATTCCAAAACTATGATTGTTTGCAACTACAAAATGAACTATGTTTTTCATAGTGTTTGTATGAAAAACAAAGTTATCTTTGCGGTCACCATATCTCTAAAACTGCTGACTGTATCTCGTTCAAACTAAATTTCGTTGTTAGTTTTTATTGAGGTCTACAGCATATATTTTCTTTAGATTTTTCACTCCTATACTTTAAAAGTTAGAGGGGGGGGGGACACACATTTTACCACTTTAGACGCGCCTATCTTTCAAATGATTGACTTTGAGAAAAAATGATTTTAAGAACCTCAATGTCATTTTTGAAGACCTATCCATAGACAACCCACATGTATAGGTTTGAAGAAACATTTTTTTTTTGTTTCGTTTCCATGTATGGGATGCCCCCTCTTAAACTTTTATATTTTCTATTTTTGTATAAAAATCGGAAAGCGGTTTACAGAATAAATCTACCTACCAAGTTTCAATTCTGTAGTCCTAACAGTTTCGGAATAAAATGGCTGTGACATACGGCCGGACAGACAGACAGACATGACGAATCTTTAAGGGTTCCGTTTTTTGCCATTCGGCTACGGAACCCTAAAAAGGAAAACTATTTTTTTTTATTGGTTGAACATCGTTTTGACTTGGGGGATAGTCAATGAGCGTAAATAGTACCTACTATAATTTTGTAGGTACTATTATTTATATTATATAATTTACTCTAATTTACAAGAACTGATTTAAAAATGTACAATTTTAAAACCACAAATTACTATAACTTGTATTATTAATGCATGCAATATCACGTATCGCAAAAACCCTTCTCACTAACATTTTTAAATAAAGAACCCTTAGAAAGAAATACATTTTTAATTTGCACAGATGCGCACTGAAGTTTTAGTAAAGTGACACTTTAATCCACAATGATTTAAAATATCAAACATTTGACTTTGCAAGGTCCAAGAGTAGGTATTTTTTACTAAAACTTTAAAAAGTAGATAAGTACTTTTATATAAAATTGCAGTAAAAGTTTACTGAAATTATTATTTATTAACAATATACTGGTTTAAGGTGGTTCTCAATTCGACGATTTTTTTTACCGATTTCGCAAAAAAGAAGGAGGTTCTCAAATCGACGGTTTTGATTGTTACCTCAGAACTCCGTCAAATCATAATCGATTTGAAACATTTTTTTGGAGAAATTATGCTTCTCTTGAAACACTTCTATGAGATACACAATATAAACAAATTTGTATACCTTGATGATATGATACTGGCTCTTTTGACTATAGCGGCATGTGAAGTCGGTTTTTTGGTTCTGTACGTTCATAAATTACTATCCATAAAATATTTTATGACTTTACGCGGGTAGGTTGGTGGGTACATGCTATAATGTGAAATTGGAAATAATGTTTTTAGTAGCGCTATTTAGTAATTCGTTAAATAGAGCCTTAATATAATAATCGAATACAAATTCTTGGATGATTGAATCGACCTAGGACTAATTATTGACAAGAAACGAATATATGTACTCGTATTTCTAGTTGGACACCAAACGCTACACACTTGGATTTTGCATATTTTAACTTTAAATTATTTTCTTAGGTAATATAAATAATTTAAGATCGCTTACAAAATGAATAAAAACTGATTTATACATTATGGCAAACAAAAGAAACGATACAAAGAATAAAACAATTATTAAAATAGTTAGTTAGTTAGTTAAAATAGTAAAAACTAAAACATCTGACTTCCATGCCCCGCGAGTAAATTAGCAAGTTTGAGACGTTTATCGTCATGTCTCTAGAGATATTTATCATATCCCAATGTAATTACAATGGGACCACCTCAAAAACGTACTCTACTGATAAAAAAAAGAATCATTAGAATCGGTTCACAATTGACGAAGTAATCGCGTAACATACATAAAAAAGACATACGGACGAATTGAGAACCTCCATCTTTTTGTAAGTCGGTTGAAAATAGTACAAATGGCGGTCTTATCGCTAAACGGAGTTCTGACGTAATAACATAAAAACAATCGCCGTATTTACTTCTTTGTGTGGATTGTGAGAGTTTGGTTGGTGTGGCTCATCTATTTAAGTTAATATAAATAAATAAATCATTAATTCAGGTAACTTAAGAAAACAGTACATGTTATTCTAAGACCCATATTATAAATACCTTACAGACAAACATATAACATACATATAAATATAACTATTTTAATATAGGAGCACTACGAGTTTCAGGGATTTTTGCCGGTATAGTATCCCTGTATTCACGGTATACAACCCCTGCAGGCCAGAACTCCAGTACGAAGAACATCTTCTTGTGCTCGGTTGGAACCTGCAGCACGTATGACTTGAAGTCTGTCGGCCGCTTCTGCTCCAGATCCTTCAAACACATTCGCATGCTGTCCTCCCGTTGTAGCCTCCCGCAGAAGTATCGCTGGACATCGTCGGTCTTCGTGTCGTTGTCCAGGCGCGCGTTGTGCAGGATGTAAATTTTGGTGGTCGGGGGTACAACATGTAGTGAGGATGTTGTATCCTTGGCGGTACCGCGTTGGTTGCGGTATTTTCGTGACCGGACCTTATTCTCTACAAGAGTAAAGCCATCAGCATCTATATTCGGTTTATTAACCGATCTTGCATTTTTATCAGTTACGGTGGTATTCGAATGCATAGATCGGTTTGGTCCGGTCACCTGAGCGTACGACTTCTTCTGTTTCCGGGATGGTGCAGGTAACACAGGAGAAGCCAGTAGCTGAGGCGAAGGTGTATCGGTTGCCGAGGTCGATAATGTAGGTCGTTCAATAGCCCGCGGAGTCGTTTCGTCATGTGACACCGCAGGAGTGCTGAGTCGCGTGTTGCGTTGGACGGGACGGCGCACGGTGACGTTTTGCGTCGAGGCCGGCGACGGCAATTTGGCCTGAGCAGCACTATTTCGCAACACCACGAGTTCGCTACACAACTTAGACACCGTGGATTCCGATGCCTCGAGTTTCATCCTTAGATCGGTGACGTCAGCCCTCAACAGCATGATGTCCTTCAATACGAGGGTGCCACATGATCCCACGTTATTGGCGGCTGCTTGTAGAGGTCTTTCACTACGTACGTTGGGACGTCGTCAGGTTCAGTCTCCTTGAAAACATTGAAGATGTCCTGCAGGTCCTTCTTGCCAGTTCCATCCTTATGTCGTGTAGCAAGCCGGATGGAAGTGGCAGCGGTGTCGGCCAAGAACTTCTTGGCGGCGATGATCTTAGCCTCTGTGTAGCTGGTCGTACAGATCTGTGAGAGACTCACTTCATCCATGACGTCCAGTTTGTTCTGCACGAAGGCCAGGAACTCGTTCACCAATATAGTATCGGAGCGCTTAGATTGCGCCATCGCGATTTACTTTACGTGCGTTTAATCAACGCAGCGCACAGTGTTAGTCAGCATCGGAGCGATCGGCAAATTTTGCAGCGACCGCTCTAGTAGAAGGTACGAGTGCGACGAGTAGAAGGTACGAGTACGAATATGGATACTAAAATTGTATAAGGTACTATTTATTTTAGTCTTTTACCCTTTATGCCCTTTATGCCTTTATTGGAAAGTCAACTGTCAAGAAGACGAAGGACCGCAAAACAAATAAATCAACTCCTTACTGGGTTGACTCATAGAAATGTACAGGAGGATTTCATATTTTTATTTTTAGCAATCTTGAATGGTTCTCATGGATTTTATGCCAATATTTTAATGGACGGCCTGTTGAAGTAAAGGATAGATTACCTCGCCTTCGGAAGATTGCCAGTTCACTTTGTGCCCGGCTAGGTACACAAATGAATTTTTAACAGACTTCACAAAAAAAGGAGGAGGTATAGTGTAGGTTGTAGTAGTAGGATTTTTGCTAGTCCGCCTGGGGCGGTACCACCACTTTGCCTGCCGCCATAATTTTAGTGTTCCCGGCAGCACACAGACCTTGAGAGTCATACCATTCTAGGTCTCGCTTATTAACCATCTTCGACCACATCAACGTAGTAGATATAAGCATAATATATGTATCCCACAGAGTAACAATTCGATGTATAGTCTGGCCATTACTGCTGTACACTCCCTGAGGTATGCGCGGCGAGGACGGGACGGGACGGGAAGAAGTTTAAATTATCTCTTAAAAACTGGGTTGTAAATAAAGTATTTTATAATATAAAGGAATATTACGATCTAAAAACAGATTAGGTAGATATAGATAATTTAAATGTATTGAGTGTAAATACTAAGTAGTAGTTTTAGTTCATATTTGATATAAGTAAAATATGTTATTATATTACTAGAGCAAGTGATACTAATTATGTACATAAGTAATTCGTTATTTAGAATATTATTTTTTAGAAACCATTCTTACATTTTATAATTTTACATTGCACACCCGAATTGGGAAAACTGTTGTTTACGTTACTACACATAAGACCTTGTAATCATGTACTTACTTCACAGTTTATGCAATAAAGAACATTCTTATTCTTATTCTTACCAAAAGGCGAGATAGTGTAACCACTATCTCGCCTATAGCGCTACCCTATCAGATATACATATATATGTAGGTCAATATGTATATGAAAAAATGTTTAAAAATAATAACTTCACCGTAAAAAGGTGTTGTGCAAGTATTCTTTGAATTTAAAACGTTTCGAGTGTTGTTTTTTAAATATATTATTTTGTTTTTCTGCCAATATTTGATAAACAGCATAAAAAAAGAGATTAAAAAACCAAGAACAGTGCATTAATTGAATATTGCGATAAAGTGATTCATATTTTAATTAAATATTTAATCACACAAAATAGATCATTTAAATGCGATAAAAATCATAAAATATTACTTCTTCAAAGTCATAAATACTCTAGAAAATCTTAGAGCACGCTGTATAAAAAAAGACGCGGTCAAGTAACACCGAGTGAGCAAAAAAATACTTGTTCCAAAGTGAGTTCCTAGTCCAGCCCCAGTGGATGTCTCACAATAGTATTTGCTTTTTGCATGACAGCGTCGAGTTTTTGCAAACTAGTTCTAACCAGTTATATTGAGATTTGTTTGTGGTTTTCGCAGTTCTGCTGAACTTTAAAAATATAAAAAGAAAGTTTTGTTTATGAAAGTTGTGTACGCTTTGCGGAAATTTTAGGGAAATGTGAAATCTATACTTGTATCCTAATAAGAAAAAAAATGTATTTTTATATGTTTGTAACGAATAGAAAAAACACAACTAAACCGATTTAAAAAAAATATTTTACTAATGTTTGAAATGGACTTTTGGAATGAAAACGTTTCTTTTTTATCTAATTTTTAAATGATAGGTACATTTGAGGAGACCTATTTTAACACCCAAGTCAACAATAAAACGGTCGAGAAAATACTTTTTTACAAACGCTGCTTTTACGGTTAAGGATAATAAAAAATGTCTATGAATAATAATTTAAAATCGTTTAAAAAACTTAAGAACCGACTTCAAACGCTAGTCAAAGTAGACAGTAGACGTAGTAACTATTACATAATCTGTGCCAGTAGTTAGTAGTAAGTCGTCGAGATAAGTAAATGTGTCGTAATACAAATGTTGATACATTAAAAACGGCTCAGCCAATTTCGTTAAAATTTGAATGGGACCACTTGGGGAGGGTACCCTTTGAAACAAAAAAGATTTTTCAAATCGGTTCAGGCATCTGCGAGTAAACGGTGAACATACATATAAAAAAAAGGTTTCGACGAATTGAGAATCCTTTTTTGTGAAGTCGGTTAAAAAGTTTTAGAACTTTATATTACCTATAAAAAAGTCTACAATGATTATGTAACAATAGAGTAACATTGTTGACTATTGAAGGTTGACTAGCAGAAACTATTTTTATCTTCATTTTTAGGGTTCCGTAGCCGAATGCCAAAAAACGGAACCCTTATAGATTCGTCATGTCTGCCTGTCTGTCTGTCTGTCTGTCTGTTTGTCCGTCCGTATGTCACAGCCATTTTATTCCGAAACTGTTAGGACTACAGAATTGAAACTTGGTATGTAGATGTATTCTGTGAACCGCTTTCCGATTTTTATACAAAAATAGAAAATATAAAAGTTTAAGGGGTCCCCTCCTTAAATCCCTTAATCCCATACATGGAAATGAAACAAAAAGAAAAATTTTTCTTCAAACCTATACGTGTGGGGTGTCTATGGACAGGTCTTCAAAAATGACATTGAGGTTCCTAACGTCATTTTTTCTCAAAGTCAATCATTTGAAAGATGCGCTTAAAGTGGTAAAATGTGTGTCCCCCCCATTCTAACTTTTAAAGTATGGGAGTGAAAAATCTAAAAAAAATATATGTTGTAGATCTCAACAAAAACTAACAACGAAAATTGGTTTGAACGAGATACAGTCAGCAGTTTTAGAGATATGGCGACCGCAAAGATAACTTTGTTTTTCATACAAACACTATGAAAAACAAAGTTAATTTTGTAGTTGCGAAAAATCATAGTTATGGAATACTTAACTGTGTTAAGGAACCCTACGAGTGCGAGTCCGACTTGCACTTGGCCAGTTTATTAAATATTAAAAAAGTACAAAAATATCTACAAATTATGTTGAGATTTTCTCCATTACCGTTATTCCTTATTAAATTATTTTGGTTATCGTGGCCATATATGATATGCATTGTGACCATGATATGTACTGTGATCGGTGTGCGCTTCTTTAAGAGTTGTGTTTCACTATTTCACTTTTTTTTATAATATAAAAATTGCCTGAAGTACTGAAACACAAAGTTACGTGTATGGTTGTCAACCCTACTATAATATTTTTTTTAATAGTCTGACGTCAACGATTGGATGATAATTGGGTAAATGTTCATTACTTTTGATTTTTTTTAATCAAAGCGTTAAATTCTGCTTACGATGTTTACTTCATAATTGATTATGGTTTCTTTTATGATTTTGACGTGTATATGTGCGTATATTAATACTGCCTACATGCTGGATAACTGCTTTGATTCGATTTGATTTAATGATATATATATATATTTAATTTCCCTTTGGTATACATAGTTTACAAAAAACTTTAGTAGATATCACAGATTTAAAATTGCGTGCAAAGCAATCAAAAAATATTTGCAGCGAAACGAGAGATTAGATAGTTGGTACTGTTCTTAAAGCCAATTAATAATTAATTAATTAAGGTTATCCACCTGCACTGTTATATAAATTTCACCCAAATAGAGCCACGGTGGGTCGCTTACAAAATCGTATTACAAAAAAACAAATTTAATTATTAATAAAAATGTTAAATGTTGTATTATCTGATGTGATTTCAGATATAAGCTAAGAAATGGTTTTTTGTCAACACAAATAAGTGTAGAACTTATGCAAAATAATATATTCTATCTTTCTGTTTTTTGTTGTCTATGCAAAGTTGTATTAGTGTGTCTGACAGACCAATTTTAATTTTGAATTAAATAAAATTGAATAATTTTTATCCAAATAGAATCAAGTCTATATTAAAATATTTGTCTTATTATCAGTAATAATAAAACATCACAATAAAATTTCCTAAACTATTTCAAAAGCCGAACTCGAGAATCGTATTAAAACTTTGTTAATTTCATAAACTTTGAAATTTCAAATTACACGCGTAGCAACATGCTACGTCGTAGAGAGTACTACGAGTACGTTGATAGCAGCGTAGAACTATTTGCATCCGCAACTTGGCGCAAGTTAGACGGTTATATCTGAATGAGAATAATATCAGTAAACGTAGAAATCTACAAAATAAGCAGTGATTTAATTTATTTCTTTAATTGGAATATCGGCCTCCGACATTTAGAATTAAAAAAAATCAAGTAGCACAGTTTGGCAGTCGTGTTTAGACAGTTGCGATATATATATTTTTTATCTTTTAGGCTAACGATTGACCGCTATTTAACCTAGTGTTTAGCGATGATGTGGTCGAAGATGGTGAAGATACTAGGCAAAAGCTTGTAAGTTATTTGTTTGTTACTTTTTTTTTATTTTGCGTATTTACACATATCCATTGCACAGGCAACCTAACTATGGGTAATACCCTTCAACGCAGCAAGTATCTAACAATATAAACACTAAAAACCTTAATTCACAACATCCAGACTAATATTATAAACACGTTTGTGTCTCTGTCACTCTTGTCTATTTGTTACCTAACGTATTTAAAACTAACTAAACTAACTAAACTAACTAAAATAACCTATTTGTTACGCCTAAGCGGTCGATCCAATCTTACTGAAATATAACAAAGAGATACTTAATATCACGAGTATGAACACAGGCTACATACAAAATAGTTAAGATAGTTTAGAAACTAAAAGAACCGACTTCCATGCCGCGCGAGACAGTTTCAGTAGCAAGTTTGAGACGTTTATCGTCATATATCTGAAGATATATCTGAAGATACTCATCAGATCTCAATGAAATTACATTGGGACCACCTCGGAAACATGAACCTACCGATTAAAAAAAGAATCATTCAAATCGGTTCTCAATTGATGGAGTAATTGGGTAACATTCACACAAAAAAAAATAATTAAAAAAACATACAGACGAATTGAGAACCTCCTTCTTTTTGGGAAGTCGGTTGAAAAAATAATTATAACACATAATTTAAATAACATCTGAATTATTTAAATTATGTGAAATATTCATCTGTCATCAGATGATGAATATTAATGTGAATGCTCTGTCACACAATGTTGATTGAGAGAGATTTACAGATATAAATTCTTGGTGTACAGTGCACCAGTATAACTTGGCGGTAGTGGTTTTTGGAACTAATTCCGCTCTCTTGAAACTGTGAGTTTGAGGTTTGAGAGATTACCTCGACATTATTGTTGATAAATCTGCTACATTAAAATAGTTCAATAATGCCAAATGTAATTAAAAGAGGTTTAAGAGAAACCGTTATCAAAGTACAAAGTAAAAGCACAGTGGCGCACAGCCGCGCCAAGTTATACTTGCCGGACTGTACGTGAACGAAGTCACGGGTATCAGCTAATACCTTCATAAATTATCAATATCACGACAAGCACGTCACACGGGCACCGGACATTCTCGAGTGTATTTATTTCTTAAGGGTAAGTCACGTGACTGCCGCCGGCTGTTGCACACGTGACTCTATCGAAACCTGCCAATAATCGCCGAGCAAAGGGTTCCGTGAAAGAAATATTACTGTAACTTATATACACCGAGAAGATATTACTCATTTGTACTGCCTATGTGAAATAGGGGTTTGATGGCTCAATAGGAAAGAGTAAAGTCGTATTGGAAATGTGTTATTGAGGTGATATTGTGTCTAATATTTCATGATATCTGGTGTGATATAAATTGCGTTCAAGCAGCTATTCAAGTAGTTTTATTTTAAATTTAGTTAATAGTAATTTTTCTAATGTTGGTGGACGTTTATTTTAGATTATTATTGCCATACAGTATACCTTTTTAGATGTTAAGTATACATTTTGGAAAATGAGGCCTGTTCTGATGTCGTGTATTTCGCTCAAGTACATCTGCATGTTTAGAACCTCCCATTAGAACCTTCCACCAAACATAGACATGCCATTAATTCGTTGGTCAAGTTTCAGCATAATGTTATGTGCAAGCTAGCTTAGAAGGGTTGGGATAGTGGCGCTTTATGGATTGCGCTTAAGTGAGAAATCCTGAGCTTCGTCGCACTACTACACACTAGTGGTTCTTTTTTGGGGAACTGTATACGATTTTATAATAAACTTCCTAAAGATATTGATCAACTGTCTATAAGCAGATTTAAAACCTTTGTAAAATCCAATTTAATGAAGAAATCGTACTATACAATAAATGACTATATGAATGACAAAAATGCTTGGCCTGAATGCCCCAAGCTCCAAGATATAATATAAATTGTATGATAATAGAATTACTTATTGTACATTAAACATTTATTTAATATGAATTAAAAAAAATGAATTAAAATAAGTGACAAGCCCCATAGAGTTTCTTGGTGTTTCTTCTCTGATGGGAGTACTTCCGAAACACCAGTAGATTCAACAGTCAATCAGTTTTCATCTTTTGTTTGCAGATCTAGGGTTGCCTGTTACGACGGTATTATGCGGCTGATAGTCGGACAATCAGTTCCATTTGGAACATGATTTGTACTGCAATTAGTCTGCGTTTTATTTATCTATTATGTTTCATTATTTCACAATTTTTTGGATAAAAATTGTCTGAAGTACTGAAACATGCACTGGGTTGCGGGTGCACGTAATGGTACGGTTGGCAACCCTACATTAATAAGGGGAATTAAACATGTGTTTTAAGTGTGACGTTCGACGTCTAGATGAAAGCTGAATGGCTCAATACCTTTGTTTTTTTTTTGTAAATTCAAAGCGTTATGTTTCTGTAATATCTATATTTTTTGTTGAATATGATCTATTTAATGTTATTTGACGTGTGTAAGTGCTAATTTTTAATTTGCCCATATACTGAATAAATGCTTTAACTTTGACTTTGACTTTGACTTTGACTTTGACTACCATCTTCAATTTCCAGACGATTCATCTTAGACCGCATCATCACTTAAAAATCAGATAAAGTGGTCCAGAGCTTGTTAATCTGGATGAAAACTCAGGGTGACAATGCGCAAAATGCTGAAAATTAACAGTGCCATAGTACGTCACCATCAGATGAATCCTGCAATTACTTTATTTATTATTATGATGGATGAGAATATCATAATAAAATATTTTACAAATATTATTTATCAATATAATATTTTCACAAAACTATACATTTGTTTTAATACAAAATAGAAACACACCTTTGAAAATTTGGATGACCGATATAATATTTCATTTTTATTTAAGTGTTTGTTTTAAATTTACAGTTCATTTCAATACCATTCAAAAAAAAGAATCAAAGCATTTATTCAGTATGTAGGCAGTTTAATATACGCACATATACACGTCAAAATCATAAATAATAAAATAAATCATAACCAATTATCAAGTAAACATAGCAAAAGCAGAATTTATAACGCTTTGAATTAAAAAAAAAAACAAAAGTAATGAACCATTCAGCTGTCATCCAATCTTTTACGTCAGAATATTAAAAAAATATTAAAGTGGGTTATTTGTAAAGTTGTAAGTGTATTGTGTGTAAAGTGGGTGGTTTAAACTGTGTGTTTCAGTACTTCAGACAATTCTTATATAAAAAAAATATGAAATAGTGAAACACAACTTAAAGAAACGCATACCGATCAAAGTACATATCATGATCCAAATGGAACTGATTGTCCGTCTGCCAGCTGCATAATATTGTTTAAATAGAAATAAAAATGGCAAGCCTAGAAACAAAATCTACGGACAAAAGGGGAAAACTGAATGGCTGTTGAATCTACCGGTGTTTCGGAAATACTTCCATCAGAGACGAATCATCATTGAACACTATAGTATTTGTATAGTAGTAGTACGAGATCTCCAGAATCTTTAGCAGAAGAACAATACAATACAAAATTCTTTATTGTGACACCTCTTATCCTAAAACTACATACGTACAATAAATAGGTAATAGTTATAGTGTAACAATGGGCGGCCTTATCGCTAACAGCGATTTCTTCCAGGCAACCTTTGGATGGACTGGACTTTAAAAGATACTTTAGACGGAGGTGTTCCTTAAATAAATAGTGATACAAAAAGTCTATGAACTATACTAATATTGTTCTAAACCTTCTTAATATTACTAACCTACCACAAGAATTGCATATATATATATATATATACATATATATATTTAAACAAAAATATGTTTATACAAAAATGAAGCCAGAGCAATCTAAAAGAAGTTTAAACATAATTTTAAGAACTTATTATTCAAAAGATTAAAACCCTTTATATCTTTCTCATATACGTCACGATATTTTTTTAGTTCTTCAGTCCACGTCAGTATTCCTCGAAACGATGCTGTTTTTCTACAAGTTCATTTATGTTCTATTTTTCTAGAATGGTTATACTATATTCTTAGCGATCGTTCATCCGCTTTTTTTTTTGTTGCGCTATTTATATTCTTCTGATACAGGCTGCAATTTGTTTAGAGGGTTGTAATATAAATATTTAATTTTGTTGCAATCTTTGAGCTTTCTTGCAAATACATATGTATACATTTTTGTGTAAAAGTTTTTTATTGTGTGCATTGCAATGTGTTCGTGTATGTATATTGTTTTTAAATATCTTTGTTTATCTGCTGTTATAATAAGACAAAAATCGTTGACGTGATTTGCAAGTTTTCATTCATTTTAGAGTTCCGTTATACAAGAAGCACTTATAAGTTCGTCGCATTACGTGATTTGATAGCGGAATGAAATATTTTGCTTTTGAAATACAACTCCGTAACGAACAGCTTAGACGGAGGCCGATGCAAATATTATTTGATCATATCTTTATCTTATTCTAGACAAACAAGCTCAAAATCAATGAAATTATATTAGTCTAAGGTTATGACATACTTCAAATGGATCGCATTTCAAACGATCGATCTTTTAAATGTACAAAAATATATTACTAAATAACCCGGCAAGTTCAGTTTGTTTTCTTTCTACCCACTGTAATTAAAGTTATGTCGGGTCTAAATTCGAACCCAAGCCATAAACTTCTGACCGCCAGCGAAATTAGAACAGTTGAATTAGCTTTATGACATGTTTTTCTCGACCTTTTGCGGGTCTATTTTTTATCTGATTGCTTTTAGAGATTGGCCTTGAAAAAGGTTTTATTGTTTTATGGTAGAGGAAAAACAAGGGGTTGGCAAATTGGTGTAATCGTTCAGTGTGAATAATATAATTCTTTTATCGAATTTGTAATATTTCTGGTGTGACTTTAAATTGGATTGACTTTCTAGAAAAATGTCTTTTCTATACGAATATATATTTTAAATCGTCAGTATGTTTCATACTTTTCAACTTAAGTATCGATTATGCCGTGCCTATTTTGGAGTCAATGTATGAAATGTGTGGGAAAAGGATTGACGTATACAACAAATGGTTTTATTTTGCGTCAATTAACGTAGACTCATGCAATGTCGAGATATATTGATCGATAATAAGTTTTATACGCAAGTCTTTTATAGGATCTTGAGTAAGAAATCATCGTAATCAGAATCAATTTTATATCACGTTTATTAAGATTTAAGTTCAAAATAAGAGGGTGTTGTAACAGCACATTTCACTGCATACTTTTTTTATATCATATAGGCTAGCGTTTGACCACTATCTCACCTGTTGGTAAGTGAAGTGGTCGTGCATGGTAGTACACTAGGCCTAGAATGGGAACACATTAGATGTTTGGCGACAGATTTTCTAACTTGAGGGTGGTAGCTGGCTAGACGGACTCTAGATAGTGGCCTGCGGTAGTTGGGGGTTTCGGAGGGCCACTGTGAAATGCGCACATACATTTTTCGATCGATAAATCCATTGGTGCACGGCGGGAATTGAACTCGGTACCTCTGGCGTTAAAGCTGACCATTCTCCCACTACATCATTGAGCCCTCAAAATACTGAAACTTTAAATACTTATAATTGTAGAAAAGTATTGTAACGTTTCTACTAACATCAAAAGATACCTAAAACCCACATTCCGCTTTATCTTACACCTTGAGCACTTATTCCCGTTTATTTGGCAGTCGGAATGATAAATGTTGTTTCATTAGTGGCCGCTGAAGCGAGGCAGGTACGGCCACCAATATTTGCCTTTTTCAGCCATATTCGGGCAGAAATAGGGTGTTATATCAAACAGAGACACTTAAATTGGCTCATATTTTCTTCTTAAAATGAAAGGGAGATAGATATATATATATACATAAAGAAGGTAAGGAAACCTTTAGGTTCGATTATTTTATTCCAAGTTATTAGATAATAACCGGCCAAGTGCGTGTCGGGCCACGTGCAGTGTAGGGTTCCGTAGTAGCCTGTTATTCAATGCAAGTCTTTACCCGTTATAAAGAAGCAACTAGGTACTCCGTCTTTGTCACTTTAAAGGATTTATTCTAAGGATTTTGTATTTGGTACAAAATTATCCAACACCCAAGTTTAACGACTATTACTGCTAAACTAATAAAGTTATCTTAACCGCTATAATTATCCTTGAAGGTTCATAAAATGCGCTATAATCATGAATTTTTCCAGATTTTTCAAGCCCGCAGTTTAGCTTTTAGAGAGGGGGGACGCCCTACTGGAACAAAAATGTGCACTTTAAAGTTTAATATTTCGTAAATGGAGCATTCAATCGAATAATAGTATTAGCAACCCTGAAGTCATTTTACAAGACCTATTCAACAATACTCCACACGATGGGGTAGACGATGGAAATCATCCCCACTTCACATATGGGGGAGAAACCCTAAAAAAAAATATTTTTCAATATTTTATTTCAGCGCTTTGTCGGCGTAATATATATTCATACCCCCACAAAATTACAGCTTTCTAGTATTAACGGTCTTTTAGCAAAACCTCGGACAGACAGACAGACAGACAGACGGACATGACGAAACTATAAGGGTTCCTTCGCAGGACTACGGAACCCTAAAAAACGCTTTCTTTCTAATCGAGAGTTTTCTTAACTTTGATTCATCAAAATCCGTTTAGCCGTTTTAATTACTTTAACTTTTATAAGCTTTATTTTGATTAACGACGCCATGTAATCAACTTTCATAGATCTGATCAATTCGAATTCAGTATTCTCTTACTTCAGCGATATCGTAAGAGCATAGTAGCCTGATGACACATAATACTTAAACTTAAAATTTAAAACTACCCCCGACTGATTTTTATATGTATAATTTGTTCATGGAGAACATTCAAATGAGCCGAAACACGACATCTCAGACGAGGAGTTAAGAAAAATCTGGAACGTGAATCTTAACAGATTCAAGGAAATATCTCAGCCAGCATTTAATTTAATTAATTTTACCATATTCTTGCAAGTTGCAATATCATTGAAGTGACAGGATACTGAATTTCAAATTAATGTTTTTGATTTGATTAATGTAAATAACGCTAAACAGACGGCAGCAGAGTGGCAGTTTTTTTTAAATATCGTATAAGATAGTGTTTGACCACTATCTCACCTGTTGATAAGTGATGATGCGGTCGAAGATGGTAAGCACGCTAGGCCTAGAATGAGAACTGCCTCTCAAGGATAGCTGACGGACTATATTAGATGTTTGGCGACAAATGTTACAAATTGAGGGTGGTAACTGGCCAGGCGGACACTAGATAGTGTCCTACTACCATGCGGAGGTTGTTGGTTTCTTAACGATGTTTTTCCTTCACCGGAAGAGGGAAATTCCATTGGTGCACGGTGGGGATTGAACTCAGTACCTCTGGCATCAAAGTTCCGACCGTTCTCCCACTACACCAGCGGGCCCTCAAATATATACAAGAATAATCGTTTAAAAAATGAAAAAAAAATCGACTTCAAATGCTGTGCTTATAATTTTCAGCACGTAGTTTGAAGTAATTATCTCCATATCTCTGGAGATACATATTAAATCTTTACAAAAGTTAAATGGGACTATTTCTATAAAATCTTCATTTAAACAAAAAACATGTTTGCAAATCCGTTTATATAGGTATGAAGAGTTTTGCCCAAACAAACATACATAAAAATAAACATCAAAATTGATCCTCCTTTTTGGAAGTCGGTTAAAACACAATCCATTCATTGTTTTGCAGATTTTTGTTTGAATCATTTATTGACAGAAATGTATAACAAACATTATTCATAAATCACAGAGATAACTTACAACAAAATAACATTTAAAAGCTTCCAAATTACTTATTCATAAACTTTTAACATTACGCGTAAAATTAGTATGAAACCGTAGACTCAGTGGCGACGAAAAGGAATAGAAAAACACATTACATACATTACTGCGTCGTCAATAAGAAATCACATTCGCACTTGAAGAGTCGTCACGAATTTTTACAAATGCTAACTTCATCGGAGGCTGGTTAAGTCATGAGCGATTTGTATTTCTCTTATGAAAACATCTTACATAAATATAGGTTTTCATGATTGCATGGTCACTGAGACTATTATTATAACTGTTAACGAGATAATTACCATGTTAACAACATCAAACATGGTAAATATCCCGTTAAAACTTACAATAATCTAGCATAAACATTAAATACACGACATAGTATACTGACATAGTAATCTCGCCACGTGACCTCGCTCAGAACGGAACGTTTTTTTTTAAATTATATATTATAGGCTAGCGTTTGAACATTATCTCACCTGTTGCTAAGTGATGATGCGGTCGAAGATGGTAAGCACGCTAGGCCTAGAATGGGAACTGGCTCTCAAGGATAGCTGCCGGAATACATTAGATTTTTAGCGACAGGTTGTCTAACATGAGGGGAGCTACCCAGCGGACACTAGATAGTGTCCTACCACCATGCGGGGGTTGTTGATTTCTTAATGATGTTTTTCCTTCACCCTAGGGCGAACCTAAAATTCGTCTGAAGAACTTGTATTATTATGAAAAGTTAAGATGTCACTAAAAACTTTTATTTTTATGACTATCTTATCTTATCTTTAATGTCGTTTCTTTAAGTGTTACTACACTTTATGTTTTTGTACATTGTTATAAATACAATCCAAAATGTCACCGTACCGACGAGACTCAAACATGCACTTCCCAGGGAAAATGTTTAAGGTACGAACACACCGTAGCGTCCTGCGTGCGCGATCTAGGCGGCGATCAGATAGCGCAGTAGTATTTGAACCGACTGGTTCACACCAAACGCGATCAGAAACAATTGAAAAGTACTGAGATCGCCCGCAGATCGCAGGACGCCGCGGTGTGGCCGTACCTTTACCCACTGTACCAATATTGGTACGATGAAATTTTAAATTGTACACTAACGGACTCATAAACTGCATTCAGGATTACTTTCGAATTCATTGAATGGTGAAATTTAAATTAAAACCTATAGTTAGATTCGTTAACTTTATAACAGCGTAGTATCATATCCTTAAGTGTATGTTTGTATTCTAGAAAGGACCATTCAATTAATTCGAAAGTAATCCTGAAGCATAGAAAAGATAATAATACTACGCCTGAAGTTTGATGCAGTTTATGATTCCGTGAGTGTTTATAATAAAGTGAAAATGTTCAAGATATTCGAAATCTGACGAGGCTAAAACATATGGACAAAGGCAGTTACGACATAGTACCCCAGAAATGGATACTTAGAGGATTCATGGTGTACTGCTAATTTGACAGACAGATGATATCATGAGAAAAATACAGATGATATCATGCTGAAATACAATGGATGATAATTTTACTGGATAGGGCTGGAATTAGTATCGTGAACCAGGAGATAAGGTGAAAGATCTTTAACCTTATTTAATATTATTGTTTCAACCTGTAGGTTTAAACAATCAAATGTAGCAGTCAATCTGGCAGTTACATATAGAATCTCAAATATACATTTGAAAACTTTTCAGGGTAAAATTTACCTACGAGTACTCACACAGATGCAGAATTAAGAAACAAAATACTTTGTATGCTAAGGAAGAAAAAACATAGGCTTCTTTTTGTTGAAAATAAAATTAAGACTTATACACATCACTTAAATAACTTAGATCACATAAATGTTGATTGACAGAGCCTTCAAGTGATAAAATGTTTGGTGTACCGTGTTCCTGAACGAAGTCGCGAATATCAGCTAGTTTTCTATAAAAATGCATCACATAAACGCTTTCTCTCACAAATGACACCAACCTCATCTTAAGGGCATAATAAAAACTTTTTCGTATAAATAAATAATTCAAGAACATTGCGTTTGCGGGCGAAAGTCGTAGTGCGTAAAGATTAAATTTAATTTTACTTACACGCGACGGGCCGCAGTCTCTGTTTCATTATTCAGATGCTTTCACGACATAGATGGAGTCAACAAATGGAGTAGTTGGGAAGAATTGATTGTAGATATTTAGGGATCTTTCGCTTCACTCAGGAAAGTAACTGTATCATTGCTGTGAAATGAAACTTTCAAGCTACGTCAATATTAGATTTTTGTGCATTATAAATTCATTATTTATATTAGTGGTAGGACTTCTGCTAGTCCGCATGGGGAGGTACCACTACTTTTCCAATTCATTCAGCCGTGAAATATGTTTTTTGGTTTGAATAGTTAAGTGTCCAGTGAATACACAGGGCATGAGAGACTTAACATCTTGTCTCGAGGTAACTAACGCAAGGATTATTGACTTGTAAAATTCTGGCTATCCAGAATTTTTGAATTTTTTGCATGCCGCTGTATCTGTAACAGGTAAACGTCATCACTTTTCATCAGGCGAGCGTCCTGATACTTTATACCATAGAAAAGAAATAATATGTTCTTACGATCAAATAATATACAAATCAATCTGGGTTTCCATAGTTGGAAACTTTCAGTCAAGTAAACTCCACGGGTAAAACCTGAAATGATTTTTAGATTTATGTATATATTTAAGTTTTGGGTCGCATTGTAAGATAATTTCCAAAAATATATTGTGTTTTACATTAAAAAAACTACTGACATTAAAAAAAGGAGGAGGTTTCGCAATCGACCGAATATATAATTTTTTATGTGCGTTTGCGATCCTTGTCGTTTATCCTTTTAGGATTATTAGGAGGATTATTATTATATTAGGATTGTTTTTTGTTGGAAAAAAGATATTCCAAGGGTGATATTTAATTTCATTGAGATCTGATAAGTATCTCCAGAGATATGTCGGTAAACGTCTCAAACTTGCAACTGAAACTGACTCGCGCGTCATGGAATCGGTTGTTTTAGTTTTTAAAGTATCTTAATTTTATTATTAATGACCATAAAATCACCAATAATTATAGATTTCAAACTATCGCTTCGGTCCCAAATACATCAGTGAATTATAAAAATTCAAACAAAAGCATGTTTTTAAAATAATATTGAGTCTTGTATTTTTGTCACAAAAGAACACAAAAAAGGTATCTTACAGCTCCTCTGTGAAGCGAATTGTGTTTCTTCTAAATACAATTCCTAGTTCCCTTAGCATTACAGACCGTTCCACTTGAAGAGAGCGGCCTTGGGAGACAAGTAGCATCTTCTCGCTTAATTTTCCTCAAGGAAAAGTCAAATAACACTTCTTAATCTTGATTTAGGTAGGTGAAAAGTAATGGGAAAGGAGTTGACTCGCATTTTGAACGTTTACCTCGGTGTGACGTTTGAGATTTCTTTTTGGAGAAATAAAAAATATTAAAGTTTTCTTTATAATATATTACACGATTTATAATATATTACGTTTTTTTAAGGAACAGTTTCACCGGCTCCAGATAGCTCTATTAGGTCAAAAGTCAGAGCATGAATTCAGTATATGGGCAAATTTAAAATCTGCACTTACACACCTCAAATAACATTAAATAGAACATAATATCAATAATAATTATTCTAAATATAACAAAAACGTAACTTATTGCTTTGAATCATAAAAAAAAACAAAAGTAATGATCCATTCAGCTTCTAAACGTCAAACGTCACATTTAAAACCAATGTTTGATTCCCCTGATTAATATAGGGTTGCCAACCGTAATATTACGTGCACCCCCAATGCATTTTTCAGTTCTTCAGACAATTTATTTCCAAAAAGTTCTGAAATAATGAAACGCAATAAATAAATAAAACGCAAACTAATCGCAGTACAAATCATATTCCGAATGGAACTGATGTGACAGATTTTTGACAGCTTTCATACGGAGTCATCTGTCGGATAGCTATCTGAAAATATAACAGGAACCGGTAAAACTGACTCTAAGTGTTTTATATTTTTTTGTACATTGTTACACACAATTCAAAATTGCATCGTACCATAATAGATTAAAAATGCAACCATTACTTTTGTCGTATTGATAGGATCGTACTGTGGCTGAGGTGGTCACAGCGCCTGGCCATGTTTCCCAGGAGGCGCGGGTTCGAATCCCGTCGGTACGATGACATTTTGGCTTTTGTGTAACAATATTCGATTAATAAAGTTAAGTGTTAAGGTCACCGATAGCCAATTCAAATGCTGTGCTAGTCGTTTTTAGTACTAAGTTTACTAAAATACTCTTCAGATCTTTATGAAATTACAATGGGACTACTAAACGAGAAGTATACTGTCTCATTAAAACAATACTTTTTCATCCCGTCTATTCGAAAAGTCATGGTTTGTTCCTCGATAAGTGCGCGCAAAATAGGTCTTTTCCGCCCTAGGGCGGTTAAGGTCACCGATAGCCAATTCAAATGCTGTGCTAGTCGTTTTTAGTACTAAGTTTACTAAAATACTCTTCAGATCTTTATGAAATTACAATGGGACTACTAAACGAGAAGTATACTGTCTCATTAAAACAATACTTTTTCATCCCGTCTATTCGAAAAGTCATGGTTTGTTCCTCGATAAGTGCGCGCAAAATAGGTCTTTTCCGCCCTAGGGCGGTTAAGGTCACCGATAGCCAATTCAAATGCTGTGCTAGTCGTTTTTAGTACTAAGTTTACTAAAATACTCTTCAGATCTTTATGAAATTACAATGGGACTACTAAACGAGAAGTATACTGTCTCATTAAAACAATACTTTTTCATCCCATCTATTCGAAAAGTCATGGTTTGTTCCTCGATAAGTGCGCGCAAAATAGGTCTTTTCCGCCCTAGGGCGGCAAAGTAATTTTTAATTTTTGGCTTATGACTGTTCTTTTAAAGTGCCATGTCCTAAGGTGGTTCAATAATAAAATTGTACGGGAAATGTTACTGTCCTATTAAATAGTGAGCGCGCGGCGCTAATTAAATTTAAAAAAAATGCCGCAACGTCAAATAGACGGGGAAACAAATTTAAAAAAAAATTAAGCGCACAAAGTGCGGATAAGAAGATATTTATCGGGTGAATACTGCAAAGAGTGCAGTTTTAATCGGAAACTGTATGTATTTATTGGTTTATTACGTTTGTTTATGTTAGTCAGCGTCTTTCACAATATTATGCTCTTGAATTGCTATTTTATTGAGCCTTTTATCTATTGCCTTTTCTCATAGAGGGGGATGAAAAGCAGAGTGTAAAACTCGGCTGCAATATTATTTTCTCTTGGCCGCCGTACTTTAAATCCCTCGCTAAGCTCAGGATTCTACTATAGAATAATTCGCTTCGCTCTGGATTCAAAATAGCGGCCTCGCAGAAACGTACCATATTGCACCCTTGTTATACAATCTACTATTCCGTATCCTATCCTACTAATATTATAAAGGCGAAAGTTGTGAAGTTGTGAAAAGGCGAGTGTGTAAGTATCTTTGTAACTTATTCATCCTTAAACTACTCAACCTATAGAGCTGAAATTAGGTATGTAGATAGCCTAGAGGGTACTGTACCTTACTTACAACACCTTTTTATCCCGATATTCCTACGGACCGATGTCTACGTGGTAACAAATATTTTAAAAAAAACAGTCATATGAAGATCCTCTTCTTTTTTGAAGTTAATTGAAAACTAATTTATCTTTAATTGGCATAGAGATACCGTATGATATCTAAATTAATTAAAATCGTTTGAAAAACTCCACATACCCACATACCGTACGGACCAGTTCACAATTCGCGTAGAAATCGAGTAGCATACAAAAAAAAATTAAACTGGCCAAGTGCGAGTCAGATTTTTGTCCCGCAAACGGAGGGTTCCGAATTTCGGAAGTACGAATGCCACGTACGTTGGTGTTAGAAGTTATAATACCAACTAAGTACCTATTAACACAAAGGTAAAGGTAATTAATATAATTAAATATCTGGTAAACAGAGTGTCCGTAATACTGCGCATGTTTAGTTCGTATGACTAACTTTCTACTGATTCTAGCTAATCAAAGCTCTTTAAGTACTAAAATTGAAGAGTTATTATTCAATACTGTACACTATGTATGCACAAGTAAACCTTAACTAAGTAAACAAATCGACCGAGGCCCACAAATTTAACAAGTGAAACGCTTGCGCTTGCTAATTTTTCCTGTGCTGCCATCTAGCTGCGTCGAGGTGAATTAATTTCGTATCATATCATAAAAAACACGTTTTTTGTTTTAAACCCTTTAATTTTTTACTTTTTTCTTTTCTTACTATTTGTTGTTATAGCGGCAACAGGATGTATTTCTGTTGCCGCTATAACAATTATTTTATTTTTAGTATTTGTTGTTCTAGCGGCAACAGAAATACACCATCTGTGAAAATTTCAACCGTCTAACTATCACGGTTCATAAGATACAGCCTGGAGACAGACGGACAGATAGACAGACAGACAGACAGACAGACAGACAGACAGACAGACAGACAGACAGACAGACAGACAGACAGACAGACAGACAGACAGACAGACAGACAGACAGACAGACAGACAGACAGACAGATAGACAGACAGACAGACTGACAGACGGACAGCGGAGTCTCAGTAATAGGGTTCCGTTGGTACCCTTTGGGTTCGGAAACCTAAAAATAAACATACAGATGCATTGATTGAAAAGCGATTAAAAAACTACGTTAAAACAATGGTTATTTGCAAATTCATATTATTTCCATAATTGAATTTGGTTAAATATTTTCAGTAAAATAACCGCAAAAGCATTTATCTTGGCTTCCATAAGCAAGCTTATTTTCGAAGTTTCCGAAGCCAAATTATTGTAACCGAAGCGAAATAATTGTAACTACACAGCGGAACATTAACAGAATCGTTACGGGCTACCAACTCTGCAGGGTACTTGTATAACCATGATTCGATTCCGACCGATTCAATCGAAGTTCCTGCTTTTTAAAACCCGACGCAATAAGTTTGACGTGTGTACCTGTGGGTGTGTGTTTCTGTCTGTGGCATAATAGCGCTCAAACGGATGAACCAATTTTGATTTGGTTGCTTTTGTTTGATAGGTGTCTTAATCGAGAGTGTCCTGAACTTTCATCATCATCATAATCAGCCGGCATCAGTCCACTGCTGGGCATAGGCCTCTCCCAAGTCATTGAGCCACTGAGCCCGATCTTCGGGTCTTTGTTTCCAGTGGAGTGACGAGTTTCGAGAGTGTTCTGTGCTTTGGTTTATGAAAATCCGTTCAGCCATTAAGACTATGAGCTTTTATCTAGTTGATGAGTCTGTGAGATCAACTTTTATTGGTCTGATCAATTCTAAGTTCGGTATCCTCTTAATTCAGTCAGTTGTAAGAACTGTTGGGACATCTCTTGGAATCTGCAGTATATTTAACTACAGCACACCAACCAACTTACAGCAACGATGTCGAGTTTGAATTTATTAGAATGGTCTTAATGATCACAAATATTTATAAATCAGTCTATTTATTTTTAAATTTTGTGTTTAAGTAATACTACGAGACCGCGTCAGTGTAACGTTTATGAGGCAGGTACATTAACACAGATATACTTCTTGTACCTTAAGCCCAATTGTGTATGATCTAGCCAAGTAGCTTAATTGGCTTGATGGATTTTAATTTACTACTACAAATTATAGTTGTAGGTAGGTACAACTATTTCTAGCAGTCCTCAGTAAGGCCGCAATGAGGTTTCTGATGACTTTACTGAAATCTTGCCATGTAAGAGTTACTATTATGTACGGCAAAAGTTTTTTTATTATCACGATTCAATTGTTTTTGTTGTAATTAAATCATAATCAGGGTAGTGATGCGTTTATTTAATTAATACTCAATCGTAAATATTAGTTATTAGTATTATTACCTATTATTTTATTTAAGAGTCATTGAGTCATCCTAAAATAAAAGCAAGAATTGTATCCCTGTAAACAATCACCAGTATTACACAATACTTTCCCGCAGCTGAACCCATTCCCCATACTGCATACTACTTATCTGTGACCACGATTCGTCTCAAGAGGAAAATCAGAATAGCAGTTTTGGAACCAAAATGGTCTACGCTGATCAACTGGCGAGTTAGATTGTTTTCTTCGGCTCGGCGAAAACAAGTTGTTTTGATTGTGTAAATAGGCTTTATGTGAATGACAATGATGATTATTTTGGGGAAGCTACGGAAGACTGGTCTTTAAGGGTTATTTTTACCGAGGTTCGTATAATAGTTTTGGTCGAAAGTTTGTAGGAGTTGCGATGTATTATAAAATTTTATTATAAAAGGAAAATGTGTTGTGATTTTCTTTCATCTAAAGCTGACCATACATTGGACACTCGCCAGAGCGATAGTTGCTTTGTTGAACTACTATTTTGTTGCTTGAGCTACGTGCTGAAGTGTAAGCTAATATTTAGTATGTGGTTGCCCCAAAAATAGACTCGTTTAGGAGGAGGTTCACCTGTTTTTAGTTTTTTAACTCAAAACTCAAATTATTTTTATTAGCTATTTATTAGCTTCACCTGTATGTTTGTATGTTTGTAACCGACTTCTTTGGGCGCGATTTTGACCCACTTTAAACGGCCAGATTTCGTTCAAACTTTGTAGATTTATCGAGGACCGATCCAATACTAATTTGATAAAAAATCATTCCATTTTTCAACCAAAAAGTAGAAAATAAAAAATAGTTAAAAAAAACTAAAAAACACGCTTTTTATAGAAAACCGAACTAAAAAATAGAAAATAAATTTTAATAAATTTATATTAAGAATAGTGTTAAAAATTTCAATAAATAAAAATTAATTATAGTGTGAATAAAAAAAATATATAATATTTAATATATATTATTTGTACATCACGGTTGCGGTGAGGTGATATTGAAGGTGGATGTCAAAAATGCCTTTAACTGTGTTGATCGTACTACTCTTTTGAATGAAATTCAAAATTATATTCCAGAAACTTTTGACTACCTTTGGCAATGTTACGGATTGGATTCTAAATTACTTTACCGAGACCATTTAATAAATTCTTGCTCAGGTTGTCAACAGGGCGACCCTCTTGGGCCAGCCATTTTCGGACTAGCAATACACCCCGTAATTCCGAGTCTAAATTCCAAATTAAACATGTGGTATCTGGACGACGGAACCCTCGGAGGCAAAGCCACAACTGTATTACAAGATTTACAGTTTTTAATCGACAAATTTAAATTGATTGGCTTGGAACTAAATTTTTCTAAGTGTGAACTTTTTATCACAGATATTGTACCATCGGACCAAAGAGACGATTTGTATAATAAATTTAACAGTTTGGCTCCAAATTTAAAATTACTCAACAAAGAAAGTCTACGCCTCCTAGGAGCTCCGATCCTTCAAGAGTCTTTCCCGGTCTTTGTGGATGAACATCGTCAAAAATTTGACGATACGTCTAAGCGTCTCACCGAAATTCATAACCACATGGCTTTCCATCTAATTAAATTTTGTCTTTTTGTGCCTAAATGTACATACATACTACGCTGTAGCCCTCTTTGGAATCATATACCATTACTATTAATTTTAGATGACGCGATCAAAAATATTTTAACCCAAATTCTTAATTGTTCACTTTCAAATAATTCATGGTGTCAGGCCTCTCTGCCTATTCGGTTTGGAGGCATTGGCATCCGCAAAATTTCAAGTGTTTCGCTACCGGCCTTTTTATCTTCTACTAATAGTGTTTCAGATCTTTTTAAAAAAATAATTTCAAAATCATCATCTGAAATTTCCATAGCATACGTAGAAGAAGCTAAAACGGCCTGGTCTTTGGCTTGTCCAGGGGAGGTCTTACCCAAAAAACTTAGTTCACAAAGGCTATGGGACGAGCCCCTTTGTAAAATTATTCAAGATGAACTATTTCAAAAAAGTGTTGATATTAGGGACCGGGCTCGACTCCTTGCCACACGTGAAAAAGAATCTGGATACTGGCTACACGCATTACCTTCTTCCAACATAGGTACCCTTATGGACGATGACAGCTTCTCCATTGCTGTGGGATTACGTCTGGGCATCTCCCGGACAGTACCTCACAATTATCACTGCGGCAGTGAAGTAGACAGATTAGGCCACCATGGCCTGTCATGCCGCCGCAGTGCAGGGCGTCTCTCACGTCACGCCTCTTTGAATGACGTCATTCGTCGGGCCCTTGCCACCGTGAACGTGACGGCTATATTAGAGCCGAACGGTATATCACGTGACGATGGCAAGAGACCCGACGGTATGACGTTGGTTCCGTGGTGCCGAGGGAGACCGTTGGTGTGGGACGCGACGTGTGCTGACACGTTAGCAGCGTCCCACATATGCGGGACCTCACGAGTAGCGGGTGCGGCAGCGGATGCGGCAGAAACCCTCAAACGGAGGGAATATGCTGCCATTGGTGATGGCTACATTTTTCTTCCGTTTAGGGTCGAAACAATGGGTCCGTGGGGTCGAGATGCCCGAGGTTTTGTAAAGGAGCTGTCCAGACGTTTAATAGACGTCACTCATGACCAAAGAGTTGGCGCTTACCTCGGCCAACGGATTAGCCTAGCAATTCAACGAGGTAACGTCGCCAGCTTTTTGGGAACGTTACCGGCAGACAGCTGCGACCTAGGTTCTGTTTTTTATTTATAACTAGTTCAATTTTAATTTATAATATTTCAAATAGTTTTATTTATTTTTAAATGTTGTATATTTGCTGTAAATATTTGATGTAATAAATTAGTTAATATTATTTTAAAAAAACGTGGGGTGGGTGCTTTTAAGATTTTACCAAAATGATAATCACTCTACTCATATCTGTCAACAAAATATTTATAACTATTGACACCATGCACCCCACGCTTTTTTTCAAATAAAATATTTTTTTGTTATTCACACTATTATTAATTTATATTTATTGAAATTTTTAACACTATTCTTAATTTAAATTTATCAAAATTTATTTTCTATTTTTTAGCTTGGTTTTCTATAAAAAGCGTGTTTTTTAGTTTTTAGGGTTCCGTACCGAAAGGGTAAAACGGGACCCTATTACTAAGACTCCGCTGTCCGTCTGTCTGTTAGTCTGTCTGTCTGTCTGTCTGTCCGTCTGTCACCAGGCTATAGCTCATTAACCGTGATAGTTAGACAGTTGAAAGTTTCACAGATGGTGTATTTCTGTTGCCGCTAGAACAACAAATACTAAAAATAAAATATAGTTAAAAATTAAAGGGTGTCTCCATACAAAAAACGTGTTTTTAAACGCCATCTATCTAATTATTTTCGGCGAAATGACATAGATGGCGCTAGTAAACGAGCCCCGTCTTTCTAGATCGCGACCAAACCAAATATTCTGGGTAATATCAATTAATCAAATATATGAGGTTGAAACTCTGTTATGTTTCGTATTGTACGGAACCCTCCCTAAGTGTGCGATAAGAGACGCGATGCTGACTCGCAATTGGCCAGTTTTATTTTAAACTATTATTTATTTAGATAGACCTAACTGAAAACATAAACTAAATTACAATGGGATAAGTATCTCCAGAGATAGTAATACTGCAAATAACTAGCGCAGCATTTGAATTAAGTTTTTTTCTTTTTGTAAACGATCTTAAATTATTCCGTAACCTAGTCGCTTTTACTGATATTTTATCGCATAAAATAAAAGAAACTTTTTATTCATTCTGGGCATATTACATTACAATCATTTGACTACTATCTCATTTGATGTTAATTATGGATAAGGTGCAATCGTTCTTGTCTTTTTTGGCTTTTACCTGTTAGATGGAGCCGAGACTTGGACACTCAGGGTTCGACTAGTTCACCAATTTAAAGTCGCTCAGCAAGCTATGAAAAGAGCTATGCTTGGTGTTTCTCTGCGGGATCGAATCCGGAACAAAGTAATTCACCAAAGACCTAAAGTGATCGAAACAGCTCAGTGGATTAGCAATTTAAAGTGACATTAGGCTAGTCTTATCTACCATAGAACAGATGACCGTTGGGGCAGACTGGTTCTAGAGTGGAGACCGACCGAGCGTAAGACGCCCTGTAACCAGGTGGAGCGACGACATTCGCAAAGCGGTGGGCTGTAACTGGAAACGAAGAGTCGAAGATCGGGCTCAGTGGCATATTCTGGGAGAGGCCTATGTCCAACAGTGGACTCATACCGGCTGATAATGATGATGATAATAAATACCTGCTAGACACTTTATTTGAATGTTATAAATACCATTTTTTCGGTATATATTATGTACTACAATCTACGAAAATGCTACCTACACCTACAAAGTCAACGAGAGTTTGTACTTTTTTATCCACGCCAATACAGCCTTCGTCACCTAAAAATTTCAGATGACGAAGTAACAAAAAAGGAAAATGTCCTCCCCTGGGGTAATTCGCGCCTTCAATGCTGCAAACTTTGAACTTCTCACGTCAAGGCATCTTGTTCACAAAAAATATTTTATTAATAACATGAAACTTTTTAAAGCTTGTCAACAAGGCTTCTTCAAAGCATGTAATGGCGTAATTGAGTACACTGGAAGTTATGAAGAGGGCGCCACGGTGGCGCCGCGCCGGATATCGGCCCCCGCTCCCCGCTTGCACCGGATGTAGGGTCAGTAGAAAAAGGAGATTTTGTATTAATTAAGCATACTGCGGTTATCAGGCTAGGAGACAGTTTTGCTGCAATATTACTTTCTTATTATGCGGTAAGTTGTTCGTTATAAACGTATAGTTTATAAACTGTAGAACATAACATTTATTTGGTATATCATTTATTTTATTTTATTATTAGAAATGTATTTAGCGTTATTTTCACTAACGACATAATTTGTAACGTTACTTAACTTGTCTTGGTCTAACCGCTGATATTCAATAATATGTACTCGTATATTATATGAACATATCTTGGTACTTACTGAAAACTAAGTGTTGGTTTAGACAGCATAATATTGAGACTTTTAATCAATTGGTGGATATTATTAATAGTTACCAATCTAAAACATGGTAGAGTTCTATATTCAAACTATTTTTTTTTGAGGGCCTGTGGTGCAGTGAGTGAATGGTTGGCTTTTACGTCAGAGGTACCGAGTTCAATCACCGCCATACATCAGTGGATTTTTTATCGAAAAATGTATCTGCGCTTTTCACAATGACCCTCCGGCGAAGAATCGATCCCCGCATGGTGATAGGACACTATCTAGTGTCCGTCTGGCCAGCTACCACCCTCAAGTTAGAAAATCTGTCGCCAAACATCTAATGTGTTGCGGCAGCTATCCTTGAGAGTCAGTTCCCATTCTAGGTCTAGCGTGCTACCATCCTCGACCGCACCATCACTTACCAACAGGCGAGACAGTGGTAAATCACTAGCCTATATAAAAAAATATTATATATATATATATAGTAGGCAAGTTGCTCTGCACCTGAGGTATCATAATCACGGTGGAACGTTTGCATAATATAGCAACACTATTTATACATATATAAACTAAAAGTGCCCTGCTGCTTCGCCCGCGTTTAACACTTCTTACATTTACTTAAAAACTTTTCTTTCGTAAAAATCTTTCCATCATAAAAACACATCAAAATAGAATTAACCAAATCGGTCCACCCGTTTTCAAGTTATCGCGTGAGGCGTGACTAAGGGAAATAGGGATTATTTTTTATAAAACCCGAAAATCATATTAATTTTTACACTTTGTTATACACCATTTTACCCTCTTATGGGTGGAATTTTGATAAAGCCTGAAACAAACATTTACTTATTTAATTACAGAAGTACTAGTGTGACGTTTCGAATAAAAAGGTTATCTAATCCTGTGTCTCCATACAAACTTTGAACCCCCGTTTCATTCCCTTAAGGGGGTACGATTTCCATACAAAAGTATAATGCACAAATATAAGTAAATGTAGGAAAAACTTGCACTGAAATCACATCTATTGGTATTTAATAAGTCTTTACGTGTCGGGAAACGTATTTACCTACATGATTTGATTGATTGAGATGAAATTATTTTTAATAATAGTAAAATTCAAGTTAAACCAAAAAATATTGATTGAGTAATATGTTTATATTGTTCATATAAATCATGTAGATAAATATAATTCCCGACATGTTAAAACTTATACAAGACCAAAAGCTGTGATTTCAATGCATATTTTTGCTCCGTTTACTCATATTTGTGCATTATAGTTTTGTATGGAAATCGTACCCCCTTAAGGGGGGGGGGGGGGATTTTAGAAAATCCTTTAGTAGTTACGTAGTTATATACTAAGAAAAATATATTTACTAAATTTCAAGTCACTACAACCAGCGGTTTAGGCTGTGCGTTATCTCTAAGTCAGTCAGTCACTATGTCAGGACAAAGATTCTTATAGTGTTAGGTATTAATATTTTACCCCGTTTCTTACACACTGCGCAATCACAGCGAAACGATTTCTATCACGATTTGAATTTAAGTTCAAAACTATCCCTTCCAACTTTAAATCTGTCAATTTATTTTTGTCCTGTTAATTATTTTTTCTCCCGACGCTACCAGTACCGAACTCATTCTAAAGATCTTCCGATGAACTCACAAAAAGTTATTCGAAGGAGCTTGCCGTCCATTTATTTTTATACCGCCACTATTGTTTAGCAGTATCTCATTCTGTACAGCTCTGGTTTTACGTCAGATCCCATTATCGTCATTGGAATTGTTATTTATTACTTCGACCAGGCTTGTTTGTGTTTTCGAGGCGCTTTTGACCTTGAGATCAAGTTTTATGACTGTGGAAAATTATATCTGTAAATCTATATTGGTTTTCTCTCGAAAAATTGTCTCTAAAAATATGGTTTTTCGTTTTAGGTTTCAAAAAATATTCTTGCCAGTATAGGTTTGATATCTACGATTAAAACCTGTCAATTTTACGACACTTTTGTTCACAAATCCAAACAGTTACGTACATATAACTACCACTTAATTACTTACTTTACACTTTATAAGCAATGCTAACCACTCCAGCGTTACAAATTAATTCTATTCTCATTGGCTACGATGTGCTACGACATGCTACGACTTTTCCGAGTGCTACCGTGTGTGTGTGTTCTCTACAAAAAATATTACGTAGTTAGGCAACACAACTACGTAGCACTCTGACAGCATTTATAATAGTTATATATTAGGAATAGTTAAACCTAAAAAAAATATTCACATGCCCTGCGAGTCAGTTTAAGTAGCAAGATGTTTATTTCCATATCTTTGGAGGTACTCATAAAATATCAATGAATTGATTAACGAGACCAACATGACATAATAATAATTTGGATCAGTTTAGAATTGGCGGAATAATTGCGTAAAAAATATACAGACAAATTGAGAAACTACTACTTTTTGGAAATGGGTTGATTTTGTAACTATAATAAATATTATACGATTTTTTTGTAGAAATTATTAAGCAAAGCAAGGTTTAAAGAATTTTTATCAATGTTTTAATTCTGATTGAGCTTATATTCCGTTACATTCTCTACTATTCTCATCAAACTTCGACAGTCTAAAGTTTGTAGATTATGCGGTAATAAGACACAGTTTTATTGTATTTCTACTACATTCCACAACCGTCGAAAGCATTAAAGTGTTAACAGCCAAACTTTTGCAATACGTCTTGACCGGAAGACGAATAAGTACGGTTGGAAATATAGTTCTTCCTCAAAGGACCTTGTACAAGTTGGCGCAGTGACTTCGTGGCTTGTGATAGTTTATTCACAATGAAACTTGGGATCGCTATGCACTGCTGGGTATAAGACGACATCTCAATAATAAAAGGTTATACTGAATTAATCACCGTTTAAGTTTAGGTTAACGTTCCAAAATAAAAATAAAACTCCAATATGTAGTATGGGCAAATGGAAAGTAGAAACGAGTATGTCTTATTTTTGGAATCGAAAGCGTAGCAACAGTATTTTCGCGTACTTAGTAAAGTTAAAGTATCGGATAATGTGTATTTATATTAATACATAAATGTTAAACCCCCGACTGATCTACTATGTAGGTATGATCAGTTCATTGAGATCATTTCAATGAGCCTAAACACTACACCCCTGCTGTAAGTCGCATAGAAGTTTAGTATTTTGCAGATTACTAGAGATGTCCCTGCATCAAGTCATATTTTATTAAGTCATGTTTCATTAGATTATCATGTTCTTGCAATATTGTGGAAGTAACAGATAAGTATAAGATAATAATTTTGAATTGTACAGACTTAACGAAATTTGCTTTTAGTCTAACCAACTGGAAAAAAGCTTATTTTCAGAATGATGATCGAATTTTCTTGAAATAAAGCTAAGAATACTCTCGATTAAAGGAACGGACAAACCGCAGCGTATTGCGTGCGCGATCTAGGCGGCGATTAGATAGCGCAGTAGTATTTGTATCGAATGGTTCACAACAAACGCGATGAGAAAGCAATTGAAAAGTACTGAGATCGCGCCCGCAGATCGCAGGTGTGGCTGTACTTTAAGTCTCATATCAAAAAATCAAAACTATATCAAAATCGGCTTATATTTGTGGGCGCTATGACGCCACATACAGACACATAGATACTCAGATACACAGATACACACGTAAAAGTTATAATACCCCTCTTTGTGTGTCGGGTAAAGTAAATAAAATATAATAAATATTATTATATAAATAAAGTTAAACGAATTAGTTACATTGACGAATTTAGGAACCTTCAACTGACACTACTCGTCAAAATACTTTATCAATATAAACACCAGCACAATGCACCATATTATATGTACGAGAATGTCTGTGGAAATTCTCATTTAATAGCGTGCATGTAGCAAGCACACTTTATCTTTACAAGGCGACAAACAAACTATTTCTATAAAACAAGTTCATATTTGTTGAATTGAACCTCCATGCTCTATTCACGCTTAGCCAGGCGAGTAATTGGGTAAATTTTAAAATATCTGGATTTATATCCTGGCTTCCCGACTGGAGTGTATTTTCATGTTAAAGTCCAAAACTGCACTGATATGTACCATCTGAATTTTATTATCACTCAATTTTTCACAGGTGGACAGTTAGCAGCATATTATTTCGATGTTCCGCCTGACTTACTACCAAAAAGTAGCTTACCACTAACAAGGAGAAATTCTGCCGCTAAAACTTTACGGTGTTCCGTACCCTTAGTACGAGTTTTTATCGTAAACGCTTTTGACAGATCTCACATAGTTTTCGACTTATTCTAGCTCCTTGATTGGTCTAAATTTAGTGAAGTGTAGTAACCACTAGAGGCGCTGTACTGTTTTTCATACAAAATTTGTTCGATAGACGATATCGAGTTTGGTGTGAAAGCTCATACTAAGGGTACCGGCAACACACAGCCCTTAAGAATCAGAGTATTCTAGGTCTAGCGTCTTTATCATCTACGACCATATCATCGCTTACACCAAGCGAGACAGTTAACCTAGGTTGCTACAGTCGAAAAAAAAATCTGTACGATAAAAAAAATGAATTAATTTAAAAGAATTTATTCCGGAACATGTTATTCCGGAGGTTGCGGGTTCAAGTCCCGTCGGTACGATGAAATTTTGGATTGTGTTTAACAATTTACAAAAATATAAAGTGTGAAACACTTCAAAGAAACATAATATTAAAAGAATTTATTGTTAATTTAAATCCAACCTTAATAGCGCCTTCCACATTGCTTATAAATTTAAGCCGCGAGACGAGCCTTGTGTTTTCATATAATTAACTCGATACGAATTACTTAATCGTATCGAGTTACCATATAATGTTTTTATGAACCACTCTCACCTAAAATAATTACTTAGTATCAGCTTGATAACTTAAGTGGCACTTTAGATATAATCTGATCCTACGCCCTTTATGTACTCGACAGATTTAATTAACTTTAATAAGTTACAATACGGTGTGAGAGACGGCTTATAAAGCGTAGCTCACATAATTGGCATCATACTACCTCGGGGTTCAAACCCGCAATTAGTACTACACAATGCTTGCTAGTACAGTCAGCTGCAGTTATGATGCATTAAAAATCTAAATGTTTTTTTATAGGCTAGCATTTCACCACTATCTCGCCGGGCTGTGTGCTTCCGGAACACCGTAAAGTTATGCTAGCAGATTTTCTCTTTGATGGTGGGAAGCTACTTTTTAGTAGTAAGTCAGGCGGAACATCGACATAATGTGGTCCTACCTCCTTTGGAAACTATTTTGATTTTGAATTTTTTTGATTGACTATTTTACTAAAATGACTACCTATATACGAGTAGTTTACTAAACTACAGCCTTGTAAGTAAGAAACATTACTTTTTTTAAGAGTTTTGGCAAGTGACAGATTGAAATATGAAGACGTCTGAAATTGCGTCTTCTCTCCCTCTTCCTCTCTTTCTCTCTTTCTGATTGTTGGACTGAAGACCAAATCTGAGTTGCTGCATTTTATTAATAAATACAAATTTTCTTAAGAAATACTTACCTATAACTATGTAATATGTACGTAACGCAGATTTTTTTTTACAGACTAGCGTTTGATTACCTGTTGATAAGTGACGATGTGGTCAAAGATTGTAACAATGAGCACGCTAGACCGAATTATAAGTCAAAAGAAAAATTATAAGTCACTGCAGTCCAAAATCTTACTCCGAAAATAATGTCAACCAGTTGAATCCGTGAAAAAAGGAAAGTTTATAAACCAATAAAGAAATGTCCACCAAATAAATATGTTTTTTTACACATTTCCGTTATTTCTGCATCAGACTGTACCTTATTCACGCTCCGACCGCTCTTTACACTTCGCACACAAACATGACCAAGCCTGAAAGAAATCTCAACGAGTTCTTTAGAACATTCGGTAGAGGGCGTGTTACTCTACGGTCTTAATAAGCCTTTTGATAACACAACCCACGAGCGAGACAACATTTGCTCCATGAGGCAATACTAACTTTGCACTGAAAGAGCTACCCACTCCAAAAAGGATCTTGTTTTGTGCTTAATATATTTTGTGGGGTTTTTTATGATAGAAGGTACTTAATATTACTAGCAAAACAGCATGATGGTAACGAGAAGAAAAGACTTATATTTTGAGGGCCCAGTTGGTAGTGGGAGAATTGTTGGCTTTGAAGCCAGAGGTACCGAGTTCAATCCCCGCCCAGCACCAATGGATTTTTCAATCGAAAAATGTATGTGCGCTTTTCAAGTGAAGGAAAAATATCGCTAAGAAACCGCCAACCCCCACACGGAGGTAGGACACTATCTAGTGTCCGCCTGGCCAGCTACCATCCCCAAGTTAGAAAATCTGTCGCCAGACATCAAATGTGTTCCGGCAGCTATCCTTAAGAGCCAGCTCCCATACTAGGCCAAGCGTGCTACCATATTTGACCGCATCATAACTTTTATCAACAGGTGACATAGTGCTCTAACGCTAACCCTACGAAAAAATTGACTTATTTATTTATTCGTAGCGCTAGCCTATTATATTATATGAAAAAAAAAACAACGGTTGAATAACAGATAAAGCATTGATACCGCCCCAGATGGACTAACAGATAACTACAGAAAAAGTACGAGAATATCGTTTTGTTGTAATCATAATTTTTACATACTATTAAACAAAATCGCTCTCCGCCATCTGTCCCTCCCTATGTACCTACACTTAGATCTTTTAAACTACTTAACTGATTTTAATACAGTTTTAATTATTAGAGAATTATTCAAGAAGAATGTTAATAAATAGAATTAAACGCGAGCAAAGCCACAGGGCGCAGTAAGTTATGTATAAATAATTCATAATGAATAATGCCCACAAAATATCTTGCTAGGGTGTCGGAACTTTTACTATCAATTAAGTCAATATCTGCCAACGTTAAAATTATTATACTCAAAGAATCAAGAATCAAAGCATTAATTCAGTATGTAGGCAGTATTAATATACGCACATATACACGTCAAAATCATAAATCATAACCAATTATCAAGTAAACTTAGCAAAAGCAGAATTTAACGCTATGAATTTAAAAAAAAAAAGTAATGAACCATTCAGCTGTCATCCAATCGTTTACGTCAGAATATTAAAATTAATTAAGAGTAACTGCATTAATATTTGTTCCTTAATAATTTTAAAACAAAATTTTACTACAGTGATGTCAATCAATAATTAACCAAATTAAGTTGTAATTGTTATGCGCCCGATTCCGAAAGTGTCTTATAGTAATTTTGCACTCTTTTATATCTAAGTTAGCCTTTAAGTATCACCATCACGTTATTTGTACGCTTTTTCAGCAGCTAGAAGAATAGAAAAAACTTGTTAAAAGTACAAGAAGTCATATAAGTTCAAGTAGGCACTAGTAATCTTCTTAAATTTTATGTTCAATGAGTACAGAACACCAATATAACAACACTAATTACCTAGGAAGACTTATGAACAGATCGGTTTTCAATACAGATTTGGGAAGTCTGCCAATTGCGTAGTATCGCGTTTCTGAGATGCTTCGAGTCCAATATTACTCGTAATTGTAAAGACAAGGGCTCTCCTACGCCTATATTGAGTTCTTTCGCTTGATCTGAAAACCTGTTTTCGTTTATTTAATTAAGTTTCGGGACGCCTCTTGAAGACCCCGGGAGAGGGTCAAGAGAAGAATGCCTAAAAGGAAGACAGTTAAGTGTAGAAAAAAACTGAAATACCTACCTACTTGTCTCGAAGGGTAAAACGACAGTAGATCAAGGCAAGCGCTTGACTACTGATTTTGAGGGCTTACATTTAATTAGCGACCTAAATAAAATACTGTCAAAACTTTAGCAATATTACATGGTAACCTAGAGTGGAAACCGCGAATCCGCAATCGTAGTGAAGGACGCCCTGTGACCACGTGGAGCGACGACATTCGCAAAGCGGTGTGCAGTGACTGGAAAAAGAAAGAGCCGAGGATCGGGCTCAGAGGCGTTCTTGGGGGAGGCCATGTCTCTAGCAAAAACATATTTAAATATGTTTAATATTTAATAGTAAAATATTTTGCCAGCTCCAGATCTGATAAAAATCTGTATTATTATGAATGTGAGATTTTAAAATGATAAGACCATGAAGGATTTGGCATTGACTGACGGCTAGTAATGTCAACTCGGTTTTCAAATGTTTTACTGCAGTTCCACGAATCAGATTACTGAATGAATAAATTCATTTTTTAATATATTTTATGCTAGCGTTTGACCACTACCTCGCCTGGTGGTAAGCGATGATGCGGTCGAAGATAGTAAACACGCAGAACTCATAATATTTGTTTTTAATAGTAAGTATAAACTTACTTATGATATGCCGAGTGCTATAACTGTCGTTATAGATAGTTACAGCACTACATGTATGTCGGTCATGCAATATCTACCTGTCAATTATTTGAACGTAATAGCTCTGCGAGAAAACGACAGCAGAAAGTGACTCGCTTTAGTCAAACTACCTTAGATTGCCTTAATCCTAGTTCATCTAGTCGAGTCTAGTCGAGTCTGTCACCTAACTCGATCCTCTAGACAGGCTAGAACAAGATTGAACAATCAGTGGCCATCGGCTCCGACAGTGCACTGACTGAAACTCAAACCAGATTTGTTGGCTGACAGCTGTACACTGTAACTCACTGTTAGGCTAGTAGCTCACTACGATCTTATCAAGCATAAGACGGGCGCAGTTTTGCTATTTTGACTGTAGGTAAAAGTCCAGTGTCTCTCTTATTTCTTTTGTAAGGACGTTGATACGGACTATTATAATGTATTCTATATATAGTGTATACTATGTATAATGTATTCTATGACACAGGATTTCCTAGTGCGATTCCAGGGTAATCTTACCCTTACAAACAAATTACTTAGCAGCCAAATTTCCAAGGCCCTTATGTAACCCTAGTATGGTATTTCAAAATAAATAATTAATTAATTCAATGTTGAATGAACGAATGTTTCACATTAGGTATTTCTTCCTATCTGATAAGATCTTTGTTTTGAAGTAGTAACTGTTAGGTAAGAAAGTATATGCAAATATACTTAGAACATGAATATTCAATGACACATGCATTTTTAGCATCGACCCCAAGTGAGTTTTGCAAGCCAGAATCGAAGCATTTTATTTGAGAATTATGCAAAATGCAATACTGACTTTATAGACAAAACATTTATAGTGGACGAGCCTTTCAATTTAATCTATTACTTGAGCACCTCAAAAAGTCTAGCGACAACCTCCTCTTACCAACACTACTTGCCAAGTAATAGACGCTGCTAATCGCTGCCGTCGCAGTGTGAATTAAGCCTAAAAGCTGTGTTAGTCAAACGGAGCGCAATGAAAACCGCACTACACCGGCCGACCAATAGCGAATCAAATTAGGAGTTGACGGGATGCAGTTACGTCTGCAGGTGATTTTGATTTGTGGTTTGTGTTTGTTCCACTGATGAGAGGGACAGCAGCAAAATTGATGGTTTTATTTCATTCTCTATGAATCAACGAACTGTCTCTACCCTCCATTCAACGAACAAGATGTGTGCAATGGAAAGTTAGCGTGCTAGTTCGACTTATGTGACCAAAACTGAATTTGTATATATTTATCAACTAACCTATTTGATCACACTGCTGGACAAAGGTCTCCCCCAGTTGTTTTCCACCTATTCTTATCTAACGCCGTTTGTGGCCAGTCATTGTGAAATCAATACAAATCGTCTCGCCACCGGTTTTTCAATTCAATTCTTTATTCTTCCAACAACAATTCGTACACGCAGGTACCTTAGCTATTACATGTTTAGGTACTATTAATATAAGTATCGAAGGCCACCGGTTTTTGGGCCTTTCTCTACGTCGACGGCCGTCTTCACTACGTGACAATTTTGGCCCAATATTATTTATTATATTTAAAAATAATTATTGTTGTAATGTTGGTCCCAAATAAGATTATAATTTGAAGATGTGATTTTTTTTAATGATATAAGGTATCAGACAAACACGACGCTCACCTGATGGTAAGCGATGACGTCTACCTATTACAGATACAGCGGCATGCAAAATTCTAAACTGCCAGAACGGCATGCCTGCGCACTGCGCCTAGGTTACCTTCAGACATAAAGATGTTGAGTCTCACATGGTCTGTAATTTCACTGGACACCTTGGAACTTCAACCGTTCAAAAAACATTCCTATTTCACGGCTGAAAATTAATTAGTAAAGTCATGGTACCGCCCCAGGTGGACTAGCAGAAGTTCTACCTCTACATTGACGTTTGGTGTCTCAGAACTCCTTTTGTTAAACGATTTGGAAAATTATTTTTTTGTTAGAAGTATGCTTCCCATTTGGTCTCATTATTATTTTATCGAGATCTAAGTAAAGGTTCGGCCACACGGTGGCGTCCTGCAATCTGCAGGCGCGATCTCAGTACTTTTCAATTGTTTTCTGATCGCGTTGAACCAGTAGGTACAAATACTAGTGCGCTATCTGATCGCCGCCTAGATCGCGCACGCAAGACGCTGCTGTGTGTCCGTACCTTAATTATTTCCTAAGATCTCCAGTCCTCGGTATCTCCAGAGATATGAAGATAAACACCTAAAATTTGGAACTGAAAACGACTAGCGCGGCATTTGAACTCGGTTTTTTTTTTCATTTTATGAACGTTTGAAGCTGATTTGTTCAGACGTTTTAATTAGCTCCTTGAAGTTACCAATAAAACTCTCTATCTCGCGCAATTAGGTTAAAAAAAATTAGAAAACATCGCAAAAATTTGCTCCAATATAAACAAGATGAAAGAGAAAATACTCCAAGGACCTCGATACAGAGGTTTCCAGGCGCTTTACGATATCTCCTTATCTTGAAATATGAGGAAAATCAGCTATTAGCATTGCTAATATTTTATGCGGTCGTAACAATTTGTAGCTGTGGAGACTTTAACAGTGAGAAACTGTTAAGGTCGTCACATTACATATCACTAGTAGTACCCCGCGGATCACCTGCGTAAAAATACATAAGTAGCTCATTTACTATATTATAGTAATTTATAAAAATATTGGGTTAAATTAAAAAATATAGTTTAATTTAAAAATATGTTGGTTTAATCATGTTTGTTGTTTTTTAATGGTTGGTTCTGTTTTTAATTGGTTTAATTATTTGTTGTATAGTTGGTTTAATTATATATTTTTTTCTCGTGATTTATTTACGTAGAGTAGATGTCTCACTGCTAATTACAATCTAGCCTTATAACTAGACTAATAAATAATTTGATTTTAACTTAATTTACTATTAAAATATTATACTAAGAATGTGCCCATTAACATTTTTCCTAATGTCTCTATTAAGGGGAAGACACTTTGTTATTGTGTTCTTTTAAATAGCGTTCACTATCACTACACCTATGCTCACTTAGTAAAATATCACTGAAGTAACTCAAAAGGTAAACCCTTTAAGTAAAAGTTTAAGTGAACCCTTTTTAGGGTTTCGTAGTCCTGACAAGGAACCCTTATAGTTTCGTCATGTCCGTCTGTCTGTCTGTCTGTCTGTCTGTCTGTCCGAGGTTTTGCTAAAAGACCGTTAATACTAGAAAGTTGTAATTTTGTGGGGATATGTATATAAATTACGCCGACAAAGTGCTGAAATAAAATTGTGAAAAATATTTTTTTCAGGGTAGCTCCCCTATATGAGAAGTGGGGATCAATTTTTTTTCATCGTTTACCCCATCGTGTGGGTTATTGTTGAATAGGTCTTTTAAAATGACGTCAGGGTTACCAATACCATTTTTCGATTGAATGTTCCATTTACGAAATATTAAACTTTAAAGTGCAATTTTTGTTCAAGTAGGGCGTCCCCCCCCCCCCCTCCAAAAGCTAAACTAAGCTTGAAAAATCTGGAAAAATTCGTGATTATAGCGCATTTTATGATCTTTCAAGGAAACTTATAGCGGTTAAGATAACTTTATTAGTTTAGCAGTAATAGTCGTTAAACTTGGATGTTGGATAATTTTGTACCAAATACAAAATCCTTAGAATAAATCATTTAAAGTGACAGAGACGGAGTACCTAGTTGCTTCTTTATAACGGGTAAAGACTTGCATTGAATAACAGGCTACTACGGAACCCTACGATGCGCGTGGCCCGACACGCACTTGGCCGGTTATTAGTCTTCTCACTATGTCCGTGTTGTCGAGGAGCTGGATAGCCTCGACGTTCACTTATATATGTGGGGTTTAATTTAAAAATATGGGGTAACCTAAAAGGGGTTTAATACAATACCCCTCATTATGTAAGCTACTTTTTGTAAGCAGCTAGACCAAACATCCTATTTTACAACATTACTCTTTTCTATATAATTTTGTTATTCAAGAAAACCGTAAGGTTATGGCGGGAAATAAACTTAAGCTCTTGAAGACAATCGGCTACGTCCAGTCCTTATCAGACGCTCCGCCAGAATCATCGCTTCACCTTGTAAAAGGGTCAATGGCCCTTTGTGACTACGCTAGATTTATCGTTTCATTGTCTTTTTTTATATATAGCTAAGCTAGCGTGACCACTATCTCACCTGTTGGTTGCACCACAAAAATATGAATAATAAGGTACTTATTCATATTTTTGTGGTGAGCACGCTAGGCCTAAAATGGGAACACATTAGATGTTTGGCGACAGATTTTATAACTTAAGGGTGGTAGCTGGCCAGGCGGATACTAGATAGTGCCCTACAACCATGCGGGGGTTGTTGGTTTCTTAACAATGTTTTCCTTCAGCGGTGGGCCACTGTGAGAAGCGCACATAATTTTTTCTATAGAAAAATAAAATTGTCTATGTCAACTTAACCTTTAAAACTGTATAAATAAATAACCGGCCAAGTGCGTGTCGGGCCACGCGAAGTGTAGGGTTCCGTAGTAGCCTGTTATTCAATGCAAGTCTTTAGCCTAAAATATATATTATATACTAGCAGCCCGCCCACGCTTCACACGGGTAGAACATATATGCCTACAAAATTTGCAAAAGTTTGTTGCATCGAATATAAAATATGAACATATTTAACAATCATCGTCAAATTTCATCCAATTTACACAAAACCTTAACGAATTATGCACCTAAACCTTCCTCATAAACACTCTGGCTATTGGTGAAAACCGCATGATAATCCGTTCAGTAGCTATTGAGTTTATTGCGAACAGACAGACAGACGCAGTGATGGACTTTGTTTTATACTTACTTACGTAGTGATATTGGACGGCCCTTTTGGCGTAAAGGATAGTTACCCTGATTCTCACCCGACGGTCGTTGGTTCTAATCCTAGCTATATACCTACCAATAAAAGTTTTATGTGCATTCATGAATCATAAGTTTTCGTACAGTGGTAGTGGGATCATTAAATCTACCAAAAAGTAACTTACCACCAAGGAGAACATCTGCCGCCGTAACCTTACGGCGTTTCCCGACGCAAAATGTAGGGGTAATATACGTTTAACGTGTGTCACGTTATCTGTGTGTCTGTCTGTAGCATCTTAGCACCTAACCGGATGAATCGATTTTGTTTTTATTATTCATAGTCTTTTTTTGTTTGATAGATGTCTTCATCGAGAGTTTTCTTGCTTTGATTCATGAAAATTCGTTCAATCGTTATTAAACTATGAGCTTTTTTCTAGTTCATTGCGCTATGAAATCAACTTTCATAGGTCTGATCAATTCGAAAATATTCTTCTTCAAAGATATTGTAAGAACATGGAAGCATTGACCTGATGCTGGGACATCTCCTGGACTCTACAGAATACTCAAATCCTCACCAACTTAGAGCTCAGATTTTAAATGTCGTGTTTAGAGTCATTGGAATGCTTTTAATGAAAAGATTAGGTATACATAGATCAGTCGGGGTGGTTTAAAATATTATATAATTATATATATAGATGAATATTATTTTACACAATAGATCATATTATTATACTATATTGACTTCAAATTGATTGTAATCGGTGGGGATCTACAGCATAGCTAAGCTTATAATAATATTTTCGTAGTAACTATGACCTAATCTGTGGTTTCACTGCAAATATTTCATTAGAGGATACATTTTGAGGGCCCGGTGGCGTAATCGGGAGAACGTTCGGCTTTGATGCCGTGGTACCGAGTTTAAACCGCCGTGCACCAATGGATTTTTCTATCGAAAAATGTATGTGCGCTTCTCACATTGGCCCTCCGGTGAAGGAAAAACATCGTTAAGAAACCAACAAAACCCCCGCATGGTGGTAGGACACTATCTAGTGTCCGCCTGGCCAGCTACCACCCTCAAGTTAGAAAATCTGTCACCAAACATCTAATGTGTTCCGGCAGCTATCCTTGAGAGCCAGTTCCCATTCTAGGCCTAGCGTGCTTACCATCTTCGACCGCATCATCACTTACCAACAGGTGAGATAGTGGCCAAACGCTAGCCTATAACGTACAAAAAAAAAAAAAAATAATAATAATTTTGCGATGCGTGTATGTGAAACTCGTGATATCTTCTAGAGTTTTCATTTGAGTTATATACTGTAAAAGACAATTTTAATCTATAATATATGGCCAAGCTAATTAACGTAATTATTTGGATAAGGATTAATACTATATACTTGAAAATAGCCTTGGAAGTTATGTAATATTTTTTAACAAAAATTTTAAGATTAAAATGGTTACTGTGAGTCAATCTTAAGAGATAGACATATGCTGTCGCGGACTTTTTTGTAGGTCTTATTAAGTTGTAAAACTCTTCCATAAAAAATATTCTTCTATCTATTTTCAATTAAGCAGCGTTCGTAAGAAACGTGTTTTTTCGACCGTTTTTTTGCCAACTTAGGTTGCAAATTAGGTCTCCATGAATGTACCATTGATTTAAACGGGATAATATATAGCCTATTTTCATTTTAAAAGTCCATTCTATGTATTAGTGAAAGAATTTTGTAAATCGGTTCAGTAGTTTTTGAGCCAAATCATTACAAACATACAAAAATACAAATGTTCTCTATTTATAATATTAGTATAGATATATAAATATATAAATATATTATATATATATATTTATATATATTTTTTAGGGTAGCCTTATATATATATATATATATATATATATATATAAGGCTAACCTAAAAAAAAAATTTCACAATTTTATTTCAGCACTTTGAAGGCGTAATTTATATACATACCCCACAAAACTACAGCTTTCTAGTATTAACGGTCTCTTAGCAAAACCTCGGACAGAAAGACAGACAGATAGACAGGCAGATATATAGACAGACAGACAGACAGACGGACATGACGAAACTATAAGGGTTCCTTGGCAGGACTACGGAACCCTAAAAACCAAGGAAAATTGCCGCATTTACGACTATTTACAAGTTTGTTTAGATACAATAAATATCTAAATGTGGACCCATTAGGTTTTCTTGCAAGGGGCGGAGATATGGACAACTATAAAAAAATATAGGTGGAGGAAATGGAAGGGTGAAGGGATTCCATTTTGATAGACTAGAATGGGATATGCTGACAAAATGTACCTTCTACCTACAACACGTATTAATTTTTGTATTGTAAAATTTAAAAACTTTAATTAACGGCAAAGTGTGTATATGATATATGAGCCACACGCAGTTTAGGGTTCCGTAGTTGCCCGTCACAATTAATAATAAAAAAAAAATTCAACTAAAAAATAAAAAATAAATAATAGTTTAAAAAACTAGAAAAATACGCTTTTATAGAAAATCCAACTAAAAATAGATTTTTTTTTTAATAAATTTGAATTAAAAATAGTGTAAGAAAAAATTATTTTACTGTAAAAAAAAAGCGTGGAGTGCATGGTATCAATAGTTCCAAATATTTTATGAACAGATATGACTAGAAGGGTTATTTTGATAATATCCTGAAAAGCACCCCACGCTTTTTTTACAATATAATCATTTTTTCTTACACTATTTTTAATTCAAATTTATTTTCTTTTTTTTAGTTGGATTTTCTATAAAAGCGTATTTTTTTAGTTTTTTTAAACTATTATTTATTTTTCATTTTTTAGCGAATATTTTTTTTAATTTTTTTTTTTAATTTTTTTTTTTAAATTTATTAATTGTCATCGGTCCTTCAACTTCGGCCAAATTTCGAGTTAATCCGACGTTTTGAAGGGGGTTAAAATCATGTTCAAAGATTCCGTTACATACTAACATACAAACATACATACGTCTGAAGCTAATAAATGCGTATTAAAAAACATAACTGCAACTAATAAGTTCGTTGATTATTACTGGCTAACTTGTGAAGCTTTCCTAGCTGTCATAGTTAGGTTTACCTTCTTCTACCGTGAAACAACCTTTTTTCTGGCGGCGGGAGGGGAAACTAAACTATAAAATGTTTTGCAAACGGACCCTGAATCCAAAAATGCTTTTTACAAGCATACAATATTTTTGTAAGACCTTACCAACGACACTGCACACCCATGCCTTATCGCTAATTAGCGATCTCTTCCAGGCAACCGTGGGCTGATTTGAGACACATTTATATAATACAGATGGTAGGTGTGCATAAGATCAAGCAATATATTATTATTTTAAAATGATTAACTACAAATAAAATAGTACACGTAAAATTAATAACTACATAGTTACATATACATTATAACATACTAATGTCTACATAATATAAAAATAATTCATAGATAGGCATATATTATAATAAACAATTATACATACAAATACATAATACATACGAATACATACCTAAATATACAATACATACAAATGAATTAAGTAGGAAGAAAAAAAAATGTATATAAACAATTTATTGGCATAGCAACATCAAGACACTACTTATAATTAACACTGAGAAAGGTAAAATAATTTAACACGATTTTTGAACACATTCAAGGAAGTAGACATCCGAATATCAACTGGTAGCTGATTCCAGAGACGAGCTGCTACAACTGTGAAAGATTTGTCGTAAAAGGAACTCACATGTGGTGGTATGCTTAAAGTCAGGTTTTCTGATGACCTCAAATTGTGTTGCGTGGAACAATGTAGAAAATTAAACCGTTCCTTAAGATAGTGCGGAAAGGAGGGAATAAAAAGAACACTGTATAGAAAAGTATATATATATACTGTATAGTGCATCCTCATGATATAAAGAATCTCCTTGTTACATTTCAGTAAAATCGGATCATCTGTTTAGGCGTGATTAAGTTACAAACAGACAGACTGACAGAGTTACAAACGTTTTTATAATATTAGTTTGGATTACAACTTTCTATCACCTACCAATAGGCTCTAATTAAGCCATGGACAGACAATATACTGAAAGACTGACAGTCAAATAAACATAACACAACTATAGGTGAGGGTTCCTTGCTTAACCCTTGTACTAACTATTATTTATTCTGTGACGGAACCTTCAAAAGTAAAAAGGAACATTTGTAAAGCCAATCAAAAAGGTCTACGACTATACATGTTGCTCCCAAAAATGTTGCCTATTTCACTCCCTCCCGCAAGCAAAAACCAATTAAAACCCCGAAATTATTTTTACGCAAATCGTTCAAATAACACTTTTCCGTACAAACGAGTCGTGGCGACGGTGGCGTCCAACTCAATATGAATATTGATACCACATGCTTTGGAACAATGATTTAGAATCAAAATTGTTTTAGTGTTTGAAATGCAATCACATTTTTAGGGTTCCGTAGCCGAATGGCAAAAAACGTAACCCTTATAGATTTGTCATGTCTGTCTGTCTGTCTGTCCGTCCGTATGTCACAGCCATTTTATTCCGAAACTGTTAGGACTACAGAATTGAAACTTGGTAGGTAGATGTATTCTGTGAACCGCTTTCCGATTTTTATACAAAAGTAAAAAAAATAAAAGTTTAAGGGGGGGCATCCCATACATGGAACTGAAACAAAAATTTTTTTTTTCTTCAAACCTATACGTGTTTCTATGTGTCTATGGATAGGTATTCTAAAATGACATTGAGGTTTTTAAACTCATTTTTTCTCAAAGTCAATCATTTGAAAGATAGGCGCGTCTAAAGTGGTAAAATGTGTCCCCCCCTCCCTCTAACTTTTAAAGTATGGGAGTGAAAAATCTAAAAAAAATATATGCTGTAGATCTCAATAAAAACTAACAACGAAAATTGGTTTGAGTTATGGAATATTTAACTGTGTTACGGAACCATACGAGTGCGAGTCAGACTTGCACTTGGCGAGTTTATTTCCTCGTGGTGTTGAGAATAAATAAAGAGCTTAAAACTTTTGAAAATAATGATTTTTAACCAAATTTACAAAACAGGAGGAGGTTCTCAATTCGACTGTTCTTTTAATGTTTGTTACATCAGAACTCCGTCTAATCTTAACCGATTTGAAAAATTATTTTTTTGTTTGTGAGATTACACCTCCCGTTTAGTCCCATTTAAATTTTATTGAGATCTGATAATAATCTCCGATACGGAGATACGGAGATAAACATCTTAAACTCGAAATCGATGCATATACCTTGATGACATGATACTGACTACTGGCTAATTTGACTATCGTGACATGTGAAGTCGGTTTTTAGGGTTCCGTACCCAAAGGGTAAAACGGGACCCTATTACTAAGACGAGAGAATATTACCGCTGTCCGTCTGTCTGTCTGTCTGTCCGTCTGTCACCAGACTAAAGCTCATTAACCGTGATAGTTAGTCAGTTGACATTTTTACAGATGGTGTATTTCTAGAACAACAAATACTAAAAATTTAATAAATTTAAAAATTAAAGGGGTCCCCATACCAAAAACGTGTTTTTAAACGCCATCTATCTAATTAGTTTCGGCAAAATGACATAGATGGCGCTAGTAAACGAGCTCCTCTTTCTAGATCGCGACCATACCAAATATTTTTGGTAATATCAATTAATCAAATATATGAGGTTGAAACTCTGTTATGTTTCGTATTGTACGGAACTCTCCCTAAGTGTGCGATAAGAGACGCGATGCTGACTCGCACTTGGCCAGTTTTATTTCATTTTGTACGATCATAAATTCTTGTAAAGACGTTTTCATGTGTAATGACAAGTATTAATAATAAACAACACATACTAGCTCAAATTCGATTGTCCTACCATTTGCCATTACGGAGTTTCAGTCTCTTTAGCGCAGCTCCGTCATCAAGTCTGCCCAATGGCACTTACTATATGATTGAATTGTCACCAAAGGTACGTAAGTAGGTATACCAAATTAGTGTTCAATTAAACATCAGGAAGTGGTTCTAATTTAACTTCCAAGATTAGACCCACCCAAACATGCATGTTGTGCTTGTTGCCTTTTAGTATGTACACACATGTGTGTACATACTAACAAGGCAAGTTAAATAAAAGCTTGTAAAAAACTTGTTAAATGACATGTAAGTAAACGAAATTGAAATAGTCACGATTACTTATTTTTATAGTGTATATTTTAACTAGAAGTGCCCGCGGCTTCACCCGCGTTAAACACTTATTTTATTTGCTTAAAACTTTTCTTTTCTAAAAACGATTAAAGACATCAAATAAGAATTAGCCAAATCAGTTCACCCGTTTTCATGTTATCGCGTGACTAAGGCAGTTCGGGATTCATATTTATAAAACCCGAAAAACCCAAATTTTCAGACTTTGTTACCTACCCCATTTCGAAAAATCCTACAACACGTACTTTTTCTCATCTTGTTTCGCTATGCAAACTTTGAATCCCCGTTCCGTATCCGGGAGGAATTTTTAGAAAATCCTTTCAGAGCGGATACCTACGTCATAATAACTATCCGCATTCTAAATTTCAGCGCAATCCGAAACAATATTGATTTTTAGACTTTGTTACCCCAGTTTATCCTCTTAGGGTGGCATTTTGAAAAAGTCTGAATCTCGTATTTACTTATTTATTTACAGAAATACTTGTGTGAAATGTCAAATTAAATGACTATCCAAACTTTGAACCCCCGCTTCATCCCCTTGAAGAGTGAATTTTTAAAAATTCTTTCTTAGCGGATACCTAAGTCAAAATAACCATCTGCATGCCAAATTTCGGCGCAATCAATATTGATTTTTACACTTTGATACCCTATTTCACCCTCTTAGGGGTGGAATTAAAAAAAAACATAAAACACGTATACTTATTTGTTTACTGGAGCACTTGTATGAAGTTTCGAATAGAATATACTATCTAATCATGTTTCTCCATACAAACTTTGAACCCCCATTTCATCTCCTTAAAGGGTGAATTTTGGAAAATGCTTTCTTAGTATACCCTTACGTACTAAGACAAATATACCCTCCAAATTTCAAGTCTCTACGACCAGCGGTTTAGGCTGTGCGTTGTCTGTCAGTCAGTCAGTCAGTGTCAGGACAAAGATTCTTATAGTATTAGATAGTGGAAAGAAGTAGTCTCTGCCTACCCCAACGGGAAAAAGGTGTGATTGTATGTCTGTATGTATGTATTTATTTTTATACGACTACTCAAAAATAGGGCTTGTAGGTGTTTTCTACCTAATTAATAGGTAAAGGTATGCGTATGAAATAAAATTATAATTCTAAGAGTCATTTAGGAAAAGAGAATTAAATTATTAAGACTGATAGGCCAAAATCACGTCGAAAGGAAGCCCTCAAAATCAAAAGATGCCAAAAATACAATTTACTCACTCGTTACATCGATTTCAATATTTACCTACGCACCAGCTTGATTTAAGCGAATCTTAAGGCTCTGTCTACACTGAGAAGGTTTCTGCTGCAACCGGAAATAAGACAAAACAATAACTCAAGTACACTCTGAATAATAACGAAAAAAAGATGGGCTATTATACTATATCGACGTATTCAACTTCGGCTTTAGTTTCTTACCAACTAGGGTCATACCTGTGAGCAATGTGTAAACAACTTTAAATAACATTAAGATAAAGTATGCAAGTTGGCTAGCACCGGTTGGAAACAGAAACCTGAAGATCGAGCTCAGTGGCGTGCCATAGGTGAGGCCTATGTCCACCAGTGGACGGAGATAGGCTGATGATGATGATGATGATGACAAGAAAACCTAAGCGCAGGTCTTACATCCTTAAATATCCGCAAAATATAGAAAATATTAATGGTAAAACAGATTATACAGGCTTTTTGCTTAGGTATGCGGGTGAATGAATGAATGATTGTATTTATTCAGCAGTTGTTATATATTACTTATGCATTAGTATACAAACAGTGTCACTAGGTCCTACTTGATCATTACAAACGCATTCAAGTAATTTAATATAATAATTGTGCATAAACATAAATAGATAATATCGAATAATCATAGTAATTGCGACACGATTAAATTAAAATGAATATGTCAAAATTTTAAAATTATACATTGAAAGCTATATGTCTACAGAAATAGTACCTACGCCTTTGATTATTAGAAATACAATTAATTTCGTTTTAAACACATTAATATTATTCATATCCCGAATTGAATCTGGGATAGCGTTATCGATTAAAGGTGCCATAAATAACACACTTTTTTCATATTTAGTTTTGTAGGAGTGGCTAACAATTTAATTTTCTCGTCAACTTTCGTCGTCAACATGCTGATAGATATAGATATACTTATATATATAGATCTATATATCGCTCAGTATTTGTATGTTTTGACAAAAAGTGCTACTTCGCTTATGTATCCGTTTCCCACTCCTGGCCGGTCAAGACATGCCGGAGGTCAGGAGATCATAATATAGCCCTCATGGGATAGGGGTAACCTGTGTCGCCACTCACCGTCGGCTCGCCACAAAGCCGCCCCTGCAGGATTATTATTATGACCCTAAATTGTCCCACTGCAGGGCAAAGGCTCCCCTTCCTTTCTACCACGTATCACAATTTGGCTGTAATTGTACCTACTACATGAATCTTTTGCGAGTCCATATTCCCATTAGGTTCCCGCCGTCTCCGTCGAAGTCTGCCTCAAAGTCTTTGGCCTTTGTTGGTATTCCAGTCAGTGGGCGTCTTGGCTTAGAGTTCGCTGGCATTCCCGGCGCAACCCTACTTTAAGTTGGCTGCTTTGTGAGTCACGCTCACACACCTAAATAATATGTAGGCTATTATTTAGGTGTGTGAGCGCAGTATGGTTTTTGCATTTACATTATACAAATGTTATTGTTGAATCGTGTTGATTAGCCGCGTACTGACTGAGCGAGCAGCCTCGCGAGGCAGCTCGGACGTTTGCCGCGCGAGGCCGCCTCAGTCAGTACGCGGCTAACGAGGCGCTTTTGAGCATTGACAAAAACCGACAACATTCGGCTCGGGCCGCGGCACGCTCGGGCGAGGCAGCGCGAGCATTTGCCTCGGCCGAGGCACGTCCTGACTGACCGAGGATTTGCCTCACGCGGCTGCCTCGCGAGGCTGCTCGCTCAGTCAGTACGCGGTTATTGATTTAAATGATGACAATAACGATTTGTAGACCCTACCAATAAAGGATAATACGGCCACGACTACTGCCGTTCCAGTGTGCCTTGTACCTTATAAGGAAGTCCGTCATCCGAAAAATATTGATTCTAATTTCTTTCGGCTCAATTGACGGAATGTGATTGAAAAACGTAATGGATTGCCTGTTCGGTTATGGAGTGCTCGTGGACGGCTTAAGGAGCTGGTGGGCATGAATCAGTCTATTTAGAATGACAGTTAAGATAGATAGTGCGATGTTTATTGAAAAAATACGGTCTTGAAAAAATTTGGTCTGCTATTCTTTTTTAACCCCGACACGTTTTTAACCACTGCAAAAAGTCATAAATTCTATTGTTCTAGTAGGTAGGCCTACCTTTTGAGTACCTAACTAACTTGGTAATATTTCAGTACCTAAGTGAGAGTTCGAAGTGAGCGCAATGCAGGTACCTCCTTCTAATTACCTAGTACGTATTAAGCTTATCATTTGTACCCCTCCTACGAACATTGTAAAATAATAAATAAATAAAAATAAATTGTCTTTGTTCCAGGCCACTATACCCATAAACCTAAAAACTAATTGAAAAAATTATAAAGTTAAAATAAAACTAGTTATAGCAGATTTCCAACTACCCTCACGCTGCGACTGGGCTCGATAGTATAAAACCGGACAGCGAGTGGGTATCAGGCTCAGTCTTCGTGTAGCCATGGTACGGTTCCGACGTAATGGTTATGTTGTTAGCTTAGACACATTGGTCCCTACTACAGCCGGAGAACCTCCGCGCGAGCATGTTGCGTCTGATGGACAGGCTCCTCCTTTCCCTCTCCATTTCTTTGTCGTCACTAAGATCTTCCGAAAGTATGTGGCCCAAGTATTTGAACTGCTTGACGAGCCTCACTGGTGACCCCGCAAGTAAGCATCTGGTATTCTCTCCGGAGCTTTACTGGCTATGAATACCATCATCTCAGTTTTTGCAACATTGTATATGAGTTCGTGTTCTGTAGCGGAAGAGGTCCGGAGAGGTTAACCCTCCTTGTCACACACCGCATACCAGCCTGTATTCGCTGGAAGTCGAGTCGCCCCATTTTACAACATTAGTTTGGTTATCGTACCAGTATCTCAACAGACCGACCACATCTTTGGGTACTTCGGAGCCAGAAAATGTAACCCAGAGAATTTTATAATTCACAAGATCAAATGCTCTGCTCAAGTCCAAGAAGCATGTGTATATAGAGGTGTCTCTGTCCACATAGTAGTGCCTGTTGAGAGACCCGCACGAAAACCAAACTGCGCATCGTCAACCTTCATGTTGTTCACCAGCGAGGGCCGCAGCAGTCGTTCAAACACTTTTCCTATTACAGTACCCAATGAGATGGGTCGATAGTTCGCAGCACTACCCAAATCGCCTGTCTTGTTCTTTACAATGGGTACCACCACCGCTCGCATCAGTCTGTCCGGCAGATATGTATACTTTAAACATAAATTAAATAAATTGGACAATTTACTTATGTGTCGTGACTCGCCCACTGAATGTGTTCGATGCTCAGGCCATCGTGTCCGGGTGACTTCCCACGTTTTATATCTTTGACTGCCTTCGTAACATCTTCAGGCGTGAACGTTATCTGTGACACGTTGTCATCGGACTCGATGACTCAGGCCTCCCGCGCATCCAGTTTCTCCGGCAGAATCTTAAACCTGCCGGCAAACATTTCAGCGATTCGGGCAGGATCTCGCTCACCGCCGACCATCAGGGGGATCGCTTTTTGTGATTTAATTTCTTAGTGGCGTTCTAAAATTTTATAAAGTTTTTTTGCCGTCTATGTTTTGCTAATATGTCCATTTTAATAGTTTCTTCATTATTTTGACACCATTTTAACTTGTTTTTGAATATACTTCTACTTGATCTCATTCGCTCGTATACTTCTCCACCTCATGGTCTGCCGGCAAGAACCCAACACGAACATTCTGTTCTGGCTTCTTGATGAAGATGCTTGATGTGGTAGTTCCAATCTATAATACGCTTTTTTTGTGTTTCTGTGCACCAGAATGTGAAACACTGCTAATAACAGCCGCTTTGTGTATTATGCTAATTATTTCATTATAAAATATTATCAATAAAAATATAATGTTTGTACAATTGCGTACATTTAGTATTGTTCGCACATTGATCACACTCTAGTTCATCATTAATCTATACTAATATTATAAAGAGAGAACATTTGTATTTTTGTATTTTTGTAATGATTTGGCTCAAAAACTACTGGACCGATTTAAAAAATTCTTTCACTTATATATAGAATGGACTTTCGGAATGAAAATAGGCTATATATTATCCCGTTTAAATCAAAGGTACATTCGTGGAGACCTAATTTGCAACATAAGTCGACAAAAAACGGTCGAAAAAACAGTTTCTTATGAACGCTGCTCAATTGAAAACAGATGGAAGAGTTGTACAACTTAATAAGACCTACAAAAAAGTCCGCGACAGCATATGTCTATCTCTTAAGGTTGACTCACAGTAACCATTTTAATCTTAAAATTTTTGTTAAAAAATATTACATAACTTCCAAGGCTATTTTCAAGTATATAATATTAATCCTTATCCAAATAATTACATTTATTAGCTTGGCCACACATCATAGATTAAAATTGTGCTTTACAGTATATAATCCAAATGAAAACTCTAAAAGATATCACGGATATCACATACACGCATCGCAAAATTAATAAAATATTTGCAGTGAAACCACAGAATAGGTTAGTTACTACGAAAATATTATTATAAGCTTAGCTTTTCTGTACATCCCCACCGATCACAGTCAATTTGAAGTCAATATAGTATAATAATATGATCTATTGTATAAAATAATAATGATCTATATATATAATATAATATAACCACCCCTGATCTATGTATAATCTTTTCATTAAAAGCATACCAATGACTCTAAACACGATATTTAAAATCTGAGCTGTAAGTTGGTGAGGATTTGAGTATTCTGTAGAGTCCAGGAGATGTCCCAGCATCAGGTCAATGCTTCCATGTTCTTACAATATCGTTGAAGAAGAAGATTTTCGAATTGATCAGACCTATGAAAGTTGACTAAAGCTCATAGTTTTATAACGATCGAACGTATTTTCATGAATCAAAGCTAAGAACAGTCTCGATGAAGACATCAAACAAAACAAAAATATCAATAATGAAATCAAAATCGGTTTATCCGGTTGGGTGCTAAGATTCTACAGACAGACACAAAGATACACACGTTAAACGTATAATATCCCTACTTTAAATCAAAATCGGTTCATCCGGTTGGGTGCTAAGATGCTACAGACGGACACACAGATTACACACGTTAAACGTATAATACCACTACTTTTTGCGTCGGGAAATGCCGTAAGGTTACGGCGACAGATGTTCTTTTTGGTGGTAAGCTACTTTTCAACCGACTTTCAAAAAGAAGGAAGGTCTCAATTCTTCTGTATGTTTCTTTTTTCTTTCTTTTTTTGTGTGTGTATGTTACGCGATTACTCCGTCAATTGTGAACCGATTCGAATGATTATTTTTGTAATCGGTAGGGTACGTTTCCGAGGTGGTCCCATTGTAATTTCATTGAGATGTGATAAGTATCTTCGGAGATATGATGATAAACGTCTCAAACTTGCTACTAAAATTGACTCGCGGGGCATTGAAGTCAGTTGTTTTAGTTTTTAAACTATCTTAATTTTTGGTAGATTTAATGATCCCACGAAAACCCACGACTCATTAATGCTCATAAAACTTTCATAGGTAGGTATATAGCTAGGATTAGAACCAACGACCCTCGGGTCAGAATCAGGATAACTATCCTTTACGCCAAAGGGCCGTCCAATATCACTACGTAAGTATTATAAAACAAAGTCCATCACTGCGTCTGTCTGTCTGTTTGCAATAATCTCAATAGCTTCTGAATGGATTATGATGCGGTTTTCACCAATAGCCAGAGTGTTTACGAGGAAGGTTTAGGTCTTAGGTACATAATTCGTTAAGGTTTTGTGTAAATTGGTTGAAATATGACGATGATTGTTAAATATGTTAATATTTTATATTCGATGCAACAAACTGATGCAAATTTTGTAGGCATATATTTTCTACCCGTGCGAAGCCGGGGCGGGCTGCTAGTATATTCTAAATTGCTAAAACAAACCGAACTTGTTTATCTGTTCAACGTCCCTTTGCCCCCACAATATTCCCTTCGGTAAACAATCATAATTACTGCCTAAAATTGGTACCTGATTCACACCAGTTCCTTCAATGGTCAGACCACATAATAATAATTATTCATAAAAATAATTATTCATAATAATGATTATTTATTCATAATAATAATATTAATATTTGCAACTGAAGTTTTTTGACATTCATTATGTGTATAACATGCATAAGTCGCGTACACATGTTAGTTCTTATCCTATAAACGATTAGAAAACCGGCCAAGTGCGAGTTGGACTCGTGCACCGAGGCTTCCGTATAAACGTGTCAACACAAACATTACGTTGCAGTTAGAACAATGCCTAGACATTGTTCATGAACCAACCGCAATTAATAAGTTTGTAATTGTAGTAGATTCTTTTGGTTTTAGGGTTCCGAAGCTAAAGGGTACCAACGGAACCCTATTACTGAGACTCCGCTGTCCGTCTGTCTGTTTGTCTATCCGTCTGTCACCAGGCTGTATCTCATGAACCGTGATAGACGGTTGAAATTTTCACACATGATGTATTTCTGCTGCCGCTATAACAACAAATACTAAGAACAGAACAAAGTTTAAAATTAAAGGGAAAACAAAAAACGTGCTTTTACGATAGCATAGATATGAATCGTTCATAGATGGCGCTATCGTGTTTACCTTAATCTCGGAATCTGAATCTCGGAAACGGCTCCAACGATTTTCATAAAATTTTGTATATAGGGGATTTCGGGGGCGATAAATCGATCTAGCTAGCATTAATTTTCAGGAAATGTGGTTTTATTCGTGTTTTCAATAATGAACTTTATCGATAATCAACTTAAAATATGACTCTTCCCGTAGCTTTAGTGTTATTGTGTCGTTAAAGCAGTTAGTTGCTCTCAATAAAAAAAAATGTATTATTATTCGCCAATAGATGTCGGGAAGAGTAATATTTTTTGTTTAAGTGGCAATAATAGTGGCAAAAAATACGGAGCAAATCTCGGTCAACCAGATATTTAACAATATTAATTACTAACACCTTTGGGTTAACGTTCACTTAGTTGGTGTTAGAAGTTCGTTAGATATTCGTTAGATGGGGTTCGGGACCCTCCGTGTGCGGGACAAAAGTCTGACTCGCACTTGGCCAGTTTTATTTGTCATTATTCTAGAAAAGAAAGAAAGAAAGAAAATACATTTATTCAACACTGTACACAGAATAAAGGAAAGTAAAAAATAAACAAAACAAAAATGTTATGGGTATAGTGCCGAAAAGGTCGAGACTCAGCATAATGCGGAGTGCCTACATAGTACACATCCAGCGCTGGTTTTCAGTCACGACCTAGAGGTGGCGGAAACACAGTTCTTAGTGTCGGAAACTACTATTATATTACATATTCATCCAAAAACACAAACATATAATAGATAATAGTATTTACGAATATATATATATATAAAATAAACATGCATGATGGAATAGATACTTAATATGAATTAATTAAGATATATTTTACAATATATATAAATAAAATAAAAATAAATTGTTATAGGTAATGAAAAGAAAAAGGTTAAATCATTTGGTACATAACGGAATAATATGGCTGTTTAGGCGATGGCTGCTTGGCTTTGATTACAAGGTAATATTAGCAGTACGATTTCAAGACTAAATAAACGAGAAATCTATATTTATGTCTTCATTTTCGGTCTGTAATCCGATTAAGTATTTTTTTAGTTTTGATTTATACACAGTCAAGTTTTTTACTAGCTTAATAGGCGGTGGCAGGTTGTTCCAGACCTTGGAAGCTGCATAGCGAAATCCCCCTCTAAAAGCTGCTGTGTGGTGTCGTGGTAAGGAAAAAAGTTGCGAGCTGTTTCTACATATTTATTCTACATATATTCTACATATTTAGGTACGTTTTTCAGATTTTCTTTCCTTTATAAGTGCTTCAAGACTTTGCTTCTTTCTAAATTTAATGATTCTAGGTCAACGGGAAGTACCCTATCAATAGGTTTTGATTCCTCTGTGAAATCGCAAAATATGCAAAAATTTGCGACACCAACGGTCATATCTTTTGATCGCGTTGTTGAAAAGTCGAAAAAAAATTAAAAAGCTGAAATCCGTCCATATATAACGCTACAGCAAACTACCCACCTTTTCCCCCTTTTGGATTTTTTTTGCAACACCGGTAGAATGAAGCCTCAAATTTGATTGAAATCAGTCGATAAGTAAATAACGCGAATGCAAATTTCCCCCCTTGCCCCCCCAATCAAAATCTCGAAACTGAGCCGCTTCGCTCATTCGGTCAATAGTATTTTTGAATACATCAAGCGGGCGTTTTTCTTGTCCCGAAAATAATACCTTTTTACCTACCATTATAATGATCAGAATGTCTAGTTTAGTATAGTTGCAATTAATTCAATAACAGCAAACCCATCCTAACGATCAATGAAACTGACCACCGCCCAGTCCCATCAAAACCACATTACAGGAGCCTTAGGAGGTAATATCACGAACCATTACTCGTCGTTCTAACATCATTAAACATCTCATAAAGTCATATTAATACGGCATTCTGAGAATTCTATAAATCATAATGAGTGCTTCCTTATTTGTCAACGTTTACCCCGACTCGGCTTGAGAGATGGCCAGCTATTAGCGCGGCTCCATCTTGAGCCATTCAGGGCAGCGTTCTTAGGCCTATTTGTCGTCGAAGTCGGTGACAAATGGAAGTGTCCCGGCCACTGGAATTAACCAGTAACATCGGCAGGCGCCTACGATAGGTAGGTGAGGTATACACGGGTAGGTAATATGGTTGAAGACGCTGATTGGCCGTGACGTTAATAATTTAAAGGCGCCTCAATCAAAGTCGGAATTTAAAAAAAATGTGTATTCGCCTGATAAACTCAGACTGTAAATATCTGAAGACATTATTGTCTAATATTATTTATTGAATTTAGTAAGAGTTTTTAATGTAGTTAAATAAAGAATCGCTTAGTCGTGGGTGCTTGTCCATACCACTATGGGTTCATATCTATATCAGATGTTTAAAGTAGTGACCTAAACCGTGGTATAGGCTAATGACCTTGTGCATACAAACACCTATGACTAAACAATTCTTTATCTAACTTGGTACATTTAACAACCTAGAGTAGACCGTATATTGTGTAGGTGTATTTAGAGCTTAAGGCCTTACGGTCTTAAGGCGGTACGATTTCCATACAAAAGTATAATGCACAAATATAAGTAAATGGAGGAAAAACTTGCACTGAAATCACATCTATTGGTGTTTTATAAGTATTTACGGGTCGGGAAATGTATTTACCTACATGATTTAATTGATTAAGATGAAATTATTTTTCATAATAGTAAAAATTCAAGTTAAACCAAAAAATATTCCGATTCCGTTGGAAAGGCTAATAACTAAAGAACTTTTTAAAAGAAAGCTAATTTCAAAATGACTTTTAGTTTTTTTTTCAATGAATTTAGAAGTTGTCACTTTTCATAACATTTACACCGATTTACCACTTTGAAAGCTCAGAAGTTTTTTTGTTGATATTAATCGTAACAGGTAATGATTTATTTAGAATAAGAAAACATTGTAGAATACAAGCATAGTTTATTTTGTGGTATTATAACCACACACAAAAAAGTTATGACGATTTAAAGACAAGATTTCGGGGGGTTTAAAAAAAAACTTAAAAAAAAAATATCTAAACTACCGTGACACTTGGGAAATCGGGCCCGGCGGGGAAATCTAGCGCATGACCCCCCACCCCCCAAAAAATCCTGTCGGTCCATGTACCAAACACCCTGTATAATACCCGACATGTTAAAACTTATACAAGACCAAAACCTGTGATTTCAGTGTATATTTTTGCTCCGTTTACTCATATTTGTGCATTATAGTTTTGTATGGAAATCGTACCCCCTTAAGCTCGGAATACACCTCACAACGCCAAATCAGCTAGGCTATTCTGTAAGCTATCTCGACAGCGGAATCCGCGGTGAGTTTTGATTCTCGCATAACGAAATTCAACCGTTTTACGAACGTGATACGATTGAATTTCGTAGTACAAAATTCGAATCTCACCGCGGATTCCGCTGTCGAGATAGCTTACAGAATAGCCTAGCTGGTGTGGGTGTGGAACGACCTCTGGTCGATAGACTCCCATCAGCTTTGCTTTATAATCTTAAAAAAATAATTTGATGTGCCGCACAAGCGAAATTAACCTGATACCAGCTGATTATGTTAAGCATTTAAAGTCAAGCGAAATTATTAATTGATGTTCTGAAGTAATTCACTCTTCTCAGAAGAATACCATACATTCTTAATAAAAAAAAACGGAAATCGGAAAAGGTGAGTATCATACAGTACCTACATTACAGTGGGTACTTCTGTCTTCAACTAACTAGCAAAGAACAGTCCCCATCAAGTTACCTGCAAACAAACAATAAACAGACCGGTGCCTGACTTACTTTTGTTTTTGGGTGGGTTTTAGCTGCTCTATTAACAGCGCACTTTGTACTGTTGCAGCCTGCACGCAATACCATCCCGTATTAACCAACACTATACACGCGAAAATAATATTCACCATCACGCCATGCTTTACAACATTTTATCCCCTACCACGTTCGACCTAACGATCACTTTCCGCTACCTCCCTCGAACATTACACAGCGCCATTATGAATGGTTATTGATGCGTTTTTTTATCGATGTTATGTGCCAGTACTTATCTATTAAACTACGTATGTATACAGAAGGCTTTTAACGTTGATTTGTGTATTACATGGGTATTTACTGGGGCCAGGAAGCGGAAAATATTTTATTGCACGCTTGCTTTATAGCCTGTGACGATAAGGGGTGTAGAAAAATAGAGAATACCTACAAATGTAAAACGTAGAAAATTGGACGCAAACCGTCAAATAATATACGTATTACGCCCGAATATGGACCGGTCACAACATCTCGGGTTTTGGCCCCCTATAAAACCATAACATATCTTTAGATTGAGAAATCTTTCAGGCTAGCGTTTGGCCACTATCTCGCCTGGTGGTAAGCGATGATGTTGTCGAAGACGGTGAATACGCTAGGCCTAGAATACTTAGACTCTCAAGGACTCTGTGCTGCCGGAACACCGTAAGGTTTTGGCGGAAAATTTTCTCATTGATGGTGGTCAGGTACTTTTTGGTAGCAAGTCAGGCGGAACATCGACGTTATATGCTCGTACCACCTGAGTGTGTGTGTGTGTGTGTTTCATCTTTGTATATAATGGTATCATGGTAAGTAGTAATGATATCACTGAATACTAACACAAATTCGACTGTCGTAGCATTTGCACAAAAACAAAGCTTTTTCTAAAATGTTTTAACATACAACTCCACCAAGCTAAGTTGGCACCTCGCTGGAATACGGCGCTCCATATTTTTTTGCGTATATTTTAATTATCATTTATGTATTATAATGTATGTACATATGTATAATATAATGTTAAAAACAATAAATGCAAAGTAAAATCTTACAAACATTTGTTTACTTTTTTAAAGTCATAGCGAATCCTTTTTTGCAGACCGTACCTAACCGTCAGTGTGACGTAATCAACGCGAGGTGCAAACTTAGAATCACAAATAGGATCTAGGATGTAAGAGGATTGAGTGAAAATAAACAAAACAAAACATAATATTTATTATACATCCATTTATTTTTGGTCCAATAAAAAAACCAATAAGTATTTACAGAGTATTGCTATTTATCTACAATTATCAGTAATACAAAGTGATTTTGAATTTCCTTAGAAAGTCTTAGTTAAATACAAAATAACCCCCTTAATTAGGTTTCAAATAAAATATAAATTAAAAAAAACATTATTTATAGATATTTTACAATTTATTTAAAACACACATTTTATAAGCAGAATACTCTATATATCACAAACTCAGAGCAATGGATTTGAACTGTCAAGAAAACAATTATAAACCTACGTTTTTTTTTATTAATATTGTACTTCATTTACACTGGTAACAATGTCACATTTATAGATTTTTACATGGCAACTTTTACTTGGTCTATTTTATAAGCGCAGCGATTTAGCGGCCCTGTTTTAAACAGTTAAAACAGTTTAGTATTATCAAGCGATTTGGACGAAGATATGCTGAATAGAGAGAGACGGAGCTATCTATGTAGCAGTATCTCCTTCACGTTCGGTCAATTGACAATACATTTTAGTTCGTGTCTTAGGGCCTTATAAGTGCTTGCAAGTGGCGTTAAGGACTTACTGCATAAAAGTGTTAATGTCAAGGTTAAATCAATGCATTATGCATATTTATTGATGCAATGTTTGATCTTGTATGAAAATAAGGAGCCAGCTAGTTATTTGTTAAAAGTTCCTACCAGACCATACAATTTCATCAGTTGATCGAGTGAAAGCCGAATAGACGGCAATTTTGCTATGTAATTGTAATCATCTCCTCTTTTCTGGACAAATATTCATTCAACATTAACAATTTTTATACGTCATTTTTGTTGACAGATTTGCACGTCTTTTCAGTTTTATTTGTATTTTCTTAATCGCTCAACTCGTGTTACTTAACCCACACAAAAGTAGAGTAATAGAATATTAAAGATTATCATGAATTTCTTTCTCTCTCTAAACTTAAATAATTATAATATTTCTGCGTGTAACGGTGTAATACATTTAAATTGTGAATGCAGTGATGATCCTTTTTCTAAAAAAAAACTGTTAATGTATAAAAAATATACAACAAAACTTAACAGTTCTTTTTTTAATTATTTAGCTCAAATATAGATATGTGTACATAAAAAGCTGGATTTTCGTTTAGTAGCAAATCTGAAAAATCTATTTACAAGAATTGTATTATACAACACAAATACAAAACAAAAACTCTTTATTGATCACTAAAGAAATTACAAATTGTACAAACTACGTTATAAAAGACAGTAGAATAATAAGGCAATACTATCGGCGGTCTTATCGCGTAAAGCAATTTCTTCCAGAAAACCTAAGCATGGGAAAGAAGAATAGTAGCGTACAATGAAATTAATTATCTGAGAAAAGAAATTAGTTATTTTATATTAAAAAAAAATCGATTCAAAAACAGAAAAATAAAATGTAGGTAATGTAGGTGTGTATAAATATAATTTTTCAATACGGTTTATTGAGAAGTATACTTACTTACAAAATAAAAAGTAGAATTTAAACCCAGATAAAAAAAAAACAAAATATAAATTTTTATTTAAAAGATAATAATTATGATAGTTTAAAAACAAATAATTAAGACAGTTTAAAAACTAAAACAACCGAGTTACATGCCCCGCGAGTCAGCTCCAGTAGCAAGTTTGAGACTTTTATCTCTGGAGATACTTATCAGATCTCGATGAAATTACAAGTGCATCTCGGACCTCGGAAATCTACCCTACTGATTAAAAAAAAAACATTAAAATCGGTTCACAATTGACGGAGTAACCGCGTAACAAAAAAACACCTACAGACGAATTGAGAACCTCCTCCTTTTTGGAAGTCGCGTACAAAGGCTTTCATTTTCATAGTAACTAGTAGATATACAAATCGATTAGCAAAACGAATACCCAGCTTATTTTCAAATCCAAGCAACTTTTAACATACAATACATATTCTATCTATATTTATATCATACAATATCCATAACAAGAGTCTTCATTTCGTTGTCTATTGTCCCCGTGCGATGATATACGGATGTTAGACGAAGGTCCATCAGACTCCCATAGACCTGGTGTCTCGATTATCTACGAAGAACATTTTGTATTTTTATCACTTTGAATCTTACTAGGAAGGGTTAGAGTTGAATTTGCTGTGAGCTGTTGTTGTGTTTTCTGTTTAATTTGCACAAATCTCGGAAGAATTAGGGTTCAATTTACTTTGTCATATTCTACTTTGGTTATAGCTTAGGTTTTTTACTGGTGAAAGGCATTTGTGGGTGATGCAAGTCGCCAGTAAAAACATAAACACAGTCACTGTCCTAATTACATAAAACGTGTAGAATCTAAAGGAGTAAAATGTAGCTTTTCAGTTCAATTCCTCAAGTTAGAAATAATTTAAAATCATTAAAAAAACTAACAGGACCGACTTCAAAATACGCGCTTCAATACTAATTTTGAGGTTTTTATTTTCATATTCCTGGAGATACGTATCATATCTCGATGAAATTTAAATTGGACCGCCTGGAAAGTATACCGTTTCAAACCAAATATAAAAATCCAAACCGGTTCAGGCTTCTTCGAGTAATTGGTGAACATACATAAAAAAACCGACGAATAGAGAACCTTCTCCTTTTTTGAAGTCAGTTTAAAATATGATCCAAGATCAATCAAAGCTCTTTTACCTTTATAGCTTATAAAAAAAATCATACATAAATACAACTCACCTTTTGTGTAAGCTCTTCGAATGCCAAGTTGATGCCTTCTTGAGTTTTTGCGCTGCTTTCAATGAACAGCATTCTGTGTTTCTGTGCAAATGCCTGGCCCTTTTCCCGTGCAACAGCTCTGGGCTAAATAAGACATAATAAGACATTATATATATTACATATAAGACATAATAATAAGAACATTATACACGTGTGTTATAACAAAAACCATAACTTATCACTTTTAATTATCAAACAAAAGTTATAAGCTATTCAGCTTTCATATATTTTGATCACGTTGACTTAAGGTCGGCTCTCACCGCGACGCGTCGAGGCGCGCACAGTTATTAAGACAGTGATACAAAAAAGAACTTTATTTACGATGCAAAAAGTTACACATTTCATGGAGTTAGTTCGGCGGCGTCGCGCTGTACCGCGGGAAGAAACAATTGCACCGCGTGATAAACAATTGAACTTTATTAACTACACAACAAGATACACAATGCATTGAGATAATGTGGTGGCGTCGCACGTTTTGCTGCGCCGCGCCGCGCAAAACCAAAATCATCGTCACGTCGCGTCACGTTGCGGTGTGAACTGACCCTTACAAGTTTATTTTTTTTACTGCTAAAAGATACCGTGGACTAAAAATTAGTTAATTTCAACTTGATGAATCTACGCTACGCGTTCCTGAAAAGGGTCTTGACAGACGAACAAACAGACAGACATACGGACCGACAGAATGCTGTTTGCTGGTAAGTGCATGATCACTTGGGAACATCTGGGTACATAAATAACCCCTGATAAAAACTTTTCATTTATTTAAAACTTTTCTTTCGTAATAACATTTCTTTCATAAAAACACATCTAAAAAAGAATTAACCAAATCGGTCCACCCCTTTTAAAGTTATGACGTGACCAAGGGAAATAGGGATTCAGTTTTATAAAACCCAAAAACCACATTGATTTTAGATTTTGTTACCCTCATTTCAGGCTCTCAGGGATGGAATTTCAAAAAAGCCTGAAACATGTATTTACTTATGTTTATAGAACTACTTGTTTGAAGTTTCGAATAAATTAGACAATTTTTCCTTGTTTCTCCATACAAACTTTGATCCCCGTTTCATCCCCTTAAGGGGCGAATTTCGAAAAATATTTTCTTAGCGGATAACTACGTCATAATAACTATCTGCATGCCAAATTTTAGCGCAATCTTTCCACATAGACATTGTTACCAGACTTTACCCCATTAGGGGTGAAATTCTAAAAAAAGCCTGAAACACCTTAATACTTATTTATTTACAGAATGTGTGGAGTTTCAAATAAAAAAATATTATCTAATCTTGTTTCTCCATACAAACTTTGAACCCCCTTTCATCCCCTTAAGGGGTGACTTTTGATAAATTCTTTCTTAGTACACCCTTACACACTAAGGCCCATAGCACACGGCGTATTTTAAACGCGCAGACGACGCGCAGATTACGCGCGTATACGCGATTCAAACGGGATTCGATCGCAACCTTGTAACTTAAGCACACGGGGCGATCGTGAAACGCGCTTCTACTGCGCGTATACGTGCAGATACAGCGATACAGACGCGCTGTAGTCGCCCCCCCCCCCTGCCTGTAGTTCCCCCCCCTGCCCCTACTCCGCTCCTTTGTACGCGCGTTTGTATCGCTTCAAACGCGCGTATACGCGCTTCATGCGCGCGCTTGTATCATCAATGCAAACGCAACAATCAGCGTCTACGGCGCCGAAGACGCGCGTTCCTGAAACGCGCGTCGTCTGCGCGCTTAAAATACGCCGTGTGCTATGGGCCTAAGACAAATATATCATCCTAATTTCAAGTTTCTACGACCAGCGGTTTAGGCTGTGCGTTGTCTCTAAGTCAGTTAGTCAGTCAGTATATCAGGACGAAGATTCTTATAGTATTAGATAGGTTTTAAATGTAACAAAATTCTTACCTGATCAATTTTGTTTCCGACAACTAAGCAGACAATGTTCTTCTTGGTGGTGTACACTTGTAACTCTTCCACCCATTCTTTTAACTTGTCCAATGTCTTTGGATCTGACACGTCATACACTAATATAGCACCGTGTGCATCTCTGCAACAAGGTTTTAGGATTATTGTGTCTCCGGCTAAATACATACAATATGGGGGTCTTAAAATCGCCAGTGAATAGGTATTTTTTGGGTAAGCGCGTCACCATTTTCTATCGCATCATCACTTAACATCAGGTGAGATAGTGGTCAAGTGCTACCCAGTTCTATGAAAAAAAAATGGGACTACAATTTTTTTTATATATCCTATAGGCTAGCGTTTGAGCACAATCTCACCTGATGGTAAATGAATGGGAACTGGCTCTCAGGGATAACTGCCGGAACAAATTAGATGTTTGGTGACATATTTTCTAACTTGGGGGTGGTAATTGGCCAGGCGGATACTGGATGGTGTGGTGAGTGTGGCTTGGGAGTTTCTTAACAATGTTAAAATGCTGCCAGTTTGTTCTGCGCTTTGTCTCACTTCTGTCTACAACATTCAGACAAGACAGACATCTTAACTCATTCTATTTTATACATATTATCATCACCACTTTAGATCAGGTGAGATACGAGAAGCAGTCAAGTGCTAGTCTGATTCCAAATTTGGAAGTGACATGATTTCTAAAATTCTACTTTTTTATTGTTATATGTAGTTCATCCCTTAAATGTGTATTATGGTGGGCTGTTTGCTTGAAAAACAACATCTGACATATTAGTAATATGATATGTTGGATTGACTGACTAGTTGGTAATAGTGGTTAGTGAGCACGCCCACAAAATCAAAGGGTGTGGGTTTAATGCCCACACAGGACAATTCTTTGTATGATCCACAAACAATTGTTCTGAGTCAGGACATAAATTGTGTCTGTAATTTGTATGATTGAGAAGTCTCCTGCAAAACTTTGCAAAACTGCAAAAAAGTAGTCTTTATGAAAAAAAAGATTATTCAGTGAACTAGTGCAGTTCAATATGCTAGTTATCATCATAAACCTTGGTGTTGCTCTAGTCTTATTTTTAGACTAAGTACTAACAGAACAGCAAAAACTCAAAACATTTATGGTATTAAATAATTACTTAATTTAAAACAAAACTATTATCAGGTCGCTTACCTATAGAAGCTAGAGGTCAATGTCCTATACCGCTCCTGTCCAGCCGTATCCCAAATACCGAGTTTGACTTTCAATCCGTTTACTTCCATTTCTTTGTTATTGTAATCCACTCCAATGGTAGCGGGGAACTGTGGCTTGTAGTCTCCTTTTGTGAAAGCTAGGATTATACTGAAAAATAATATACATTTTGTAAAACAATGTCTAAGTGGCTTGACATAGACTCGTAACCCACTTGCTTAGTTTTGCTAAACTTTACAGGTGGTAGGAGCCTTATATTAATGTTCCGCCTGACTTGCTAGCAAAAAGTAGCATACCACCATCAAGGTGAAAATCTACCACCATAGCCTTACGTTGCTCAGCTAGCTCTTGATAATCATACTATTTTAGACCTAGCGTGTTGATCATCCTCGACCACAATATTGCTTACCACCAGGTGAGATAGTGGTCAAACACTTGCTTATCAGACAATTAAATGGCAATTTCATTCCTCTTTTCACCTTTAGTCCAATTGCAATTTAATTTCTTATTAAATGGCACTTCTTTACGGTACTTATGGATTTTAATCCATAAGTACCGTAAAGAAGTGCCAAACAAATTGACTTTTGCCAGGCGTCCCTCACTCGCCCATAGCTACTGCGCTTTATACCTAAAGATTTGTCAACGCCGGTGTTACTATCTGCCAGTCGGTTGTCACTGCTCATGTGCACGCAATGTATATTATTCTAGGACGCTAGATATTATTATTCAAATGACGGGATAACTGCACATTAATATTCTATATTAGAATCGATTTAAGTTTTTCATAGTCATTTTGGAGGTTGGACAATAAACAAGCATAATATTTTTCATTTTTATATGCTAACGATAATAAAATTACAAGATGGCGTTAAAATTCACTTTCTCGACTTCAAATTTGACTCTTAGTTAAGAATTTTGATGTTATTATGTGAGAAAAATAAAATGAATTCGTAAACTTTTTTTTTATTTCATTGATTCAACCCTTTACTGTATCGGGCGTTCGCCGGTACATCGTGCGCTGAACGAAGTAATAACAACGCTAGGTCGAGCGCCTTAGACACATTTTTGCTTGTATTGTCTGAAATAATCATTGGTATTGTGTTTTTGTAGGGGAGTGAAATATCTGTTATATAGTAACTATTATACAATCTGTGCTTTTGCATTTCTAATATTGGTGTTGATGAGACCATTCCTATTAATTGTTCTGTGTAGGTGTGTAAAATCACTTTGTTTAGTCACAGGGTGACCTATACATACGAGGGGCGGCTGATAAGTCCATGGCCTAGATAACTTAATAAAAGAAAAGTGTAGTTTTTACATTTTTATTTTTCAATATAATCTCCTTCAAGTAAAATACACTTTTCACATTATGAATATAACCACTTTAACCCATTGAAAAAATATTCCGAAGATTTCTCCTGAAAATGGCTCTCCACGGCCGACTTTATCTCATTGTCATCCAAAAATCTTCGTTCCTATAACTCCTTTCTCAAATTTGAAAAAAGGAAAAAGTGACTGCGAGCCAGGTGGATGATCAATTTCTGCAAACCCAGTGGTTCTTAAGGCATCCCTCGCAACACAAGCGGTGTGAACGGGCGCATTGTCTTGCAGAAACAGCACTTCACAAACAACTTTCCACGTCTGTTCTGTACGACTGCTGCATGTGCCTGACCCAATAAATTTGCGTAGTACTGACCATTCATAGTAGTACCTTTAGGCAAGTAATCAATTAATAAAATTCCTTCGCTATCCCAGAAAATCGTTGCCATAATCTTAGAGGCCGACTTTTCAACTTTAAACTTCTTTGGTGGTCTTTCTCCCTTTTTAATCCACTGCATAGACTCTTGGACTCTGGATCATATTGACGAATCCAGGTTTCGTCTACGGTCACAATGCGGTTACAAATTTCATCCAAATGCTCTGACACAACTCCAAAAAATCCTTACAACTTGTTAGTCGTTGCTGTTTGTGGAGCGGTGTGAGCATTCGCATAGCATAAAATTTCTCCGATTTGTTCTTTCCTAATCTGTAGTTCTTCTGCTATCTGCCACAATTTAATTCTACGATCGGCTAGTACTAATTTTTCAACTTTCTGGACATTTTCTTCGGTCACTACCGTCACTGGGCGGCCTGGGCGGGGGTCATCTTGACAGCTCTCTCTTCCTTGTTGAAAAACCCGAGCCCATTTTTTTACCATCGAATATGAAGGCCCAGAATCCTGAAGAACTGATGACATCACATCACTTCAAAAATGTCTTTCAGCTAATTTCCTTTTTTTACAAGGAATTTAATCACTGCACGGTGCTCAAAATTGCGAGAATATTCAGTTTCTGATGACATGGTGTTTGTTGTTGCTTGTTCCAGGGATGAAGTGTTAATAAACCAAATTAAACAAAGGGGTATTATGTATACTACCAATGAGTCAGGTAACTAGTGTTATCAATAACACAGTGATAAGTCATTGCAAGTACCCTAGGCCACAAACTTATCAGCCGCCCCTCATATTTGTACATTTGACAGCAATTCACCCTACAATTCAGAATAATTGTTTCTACTCTATTACCACACCCTGCAACTAATTTGACTACTCTGTTGTAACTACAAAAGAGGGCTTATTTTGATCCTTTTGGCTTTCTAGTTGCATGCTTTGTTATGAATCCAATTTTCACAGATAATCATCAATAAGTAGGTACCAATATATACCTAGAATGAATCTTTACTATTCAATATATACGTAAAACAAAACAAATTGGAATCTGGGGCATGATGTCAAGGTTAGTATATTTAGTTATGTATCACAAATATGGTATTGGTGGTATTGTTCTTTAAAAGCTACAAGTGTTTTTATTTTCTTTGAAACCCATGGATGAAAATCTGTATTTACATATGATCAGTACCCCTATTTCACAATTAGGAAATCATTATGCCTATGACTCAACGATAAATAAGACCTACGTATGATTCCATAAGTAGGCACGACGTTATGTACGTAGTTCTTTGCAATAACATTAGGATATTGACCCTAACTTTACTTTACTTGAAAACATAGATTAACTTACCTAGACTTCCCAACACCACTTTCTCCTATAACTAGGATCTTCAATTTAGCGACGCAATCCATTTTTTATGGCGAAACTGAACGTACTATGGTATTTGAATACCAAAAAGCAACGATGCCTCTTTGTGACGTAAATGTAGTAGGATTTAATATTATTGTAAAACAACGCTGACTATACTTTCAGATAACTTAGGAATCACTGTGATTATAAATGAGTCGCAATAATTCCTCAGAACAAACGATTAAATCCAATTTTTGATCAAATTATTTCACTAAATTCACGAAAACAATGTTTGACAAGGTATCAGGTATATGACTATTGTAACTTTTGACAATGACATTGACGTTTTGCAAATTTTCTTAATGGTTTTTATGGCTCCACACGATTAGAGTATTTAGCCAATATCAAGTATTAAAATTCTACAAGTTTTCGTGAATTAACTCATAAAGATGGGCCAAAGTCACATTTCCGTTGATGTTGATGTTGATGATAGTCTAGTTCAAGTCTTACGATCAGTAAAGATGTGGAGTTTACAGAAGATTTTCAGTGGATTTTTTGTGTGAACGCAAATAGCATGATTTTCAACATTGTGCTGTTTTCCTACCACTCGCACACATTCACCGGCAGTTATTGGTTAATAATCCACATTTATTACATATAAACCGATTTTGAAGATATTTTTAATCAGTAGGTAGGGTACATTTCCGAGATGGTTGCATTGTAATCGGTTGTTTTATAGTTTTTAAACTATCTAAACTATTTTCTTTCCCATTCCATTGGGTGCTACAAACAAAATGTGTATATAATTATATTGTTCTACATAGCAACCAACCTAGATCTACCTGCCTTGACCTATGCTATCTATTCCACTTTCAATAGAATATCTATGAATGGAAATAGATTTATAGACATGTCATATCAATGGGGTTGTGCCGTGGCCATTCAGACCTGCATTTAGGTCTCGACTCAATGCAGAGAGAGGACAAAACGTTTCTTTATTTCATTAGAATGCATTCAGTGGGAGACCATTGTAGTCGGTTAGAGGCAAGTGCGCCGTTCAACCTCCTTTCTAAACAATTCCCCGAGGAAAAGAAAATGTATTGCTTTTGAAATTGCACTCTAAATTGTGACTATTTTGGCTTACATGTGATAAATGTTGTACTCTTATTACAGTATCTCCTACCTAGCGCAATTCAAGGTCTGTGATACTAATAGGAATGGAGTCACGTCTCTTGCCTTCGGGTGAACATTTACTTACCTAATTACCTAGTTTTTGTTTTTATGGACACTTGCTGCGCCCCGCGTCTTTGCCCGCGTTTTCTTTAAAATTACCTATTCTATATGTTAATACAGGTTAAAGAGTATAATAATATAGGCCCATACAAATCCGTTTAGCCATTTTTGCGTGGATTTTTCAAGTTTCACGTATAACCACAGAATACTTAATAGTATTTTGATTTTAAAATTATCGTGATTTGTAACATTATTATTGTTGTATACCGGTTGTAATTCACGTACCTTTAGTCGAATTTTCTCGACCTAGGTTTTGAGCGAGTCAGTCGCTCTTCCTCGGGAGTGAGGTCACGCGGTGAGATCGCGATGTTCACTGCGGGCCGCCGCTCGCTGCGCTCGGCTTGATAGCCGGGGTGGGGGCGGACTCGGCGGCGATCGGGAACAGCTGTTCCTTTTCGGTACCGAGGATGCCTGAGATAGCCCGAATGATGTCATCGTCGGTTCTTCATCGCTGCTACTCCTATCGCCAGAAGTACCGTCGTAAACAGTGCTGACTGTGTCACACTCCAGACTGACTGACACTTTCTTTTTCGAGGACGCATTAAGAATCGGTTTCCACGCTGACGGTAAGGTCCATCCACTATCTCGGTTGAAATTGGGGTGTCTATTTATCTCAATAGCCTCACGTACTTTTCTAGGTACAAAGAACTTCTCTCTAGCTAGTACGGAGGCTTTATCGAATCGGATAAAGTGGTTTGAGTCCGCGAGATGTGCATGCTCCGCGATGGCGGATCTTGTCGTATCCGAATTCTTAATGCTCCTTATGTGTTCCGTAAGTCTAGTCGTGATGTTGCGTCGAGTTTCTCCCACGTAGCTCTTGCCACAGTCACATGGTATTCTGTACACAACCGGAACGTTCAGCTCGTCCTTGTCCTTCGGTGAACGTAGCATCTGTCTAAGATGACCTGGTGGGCGGAAGATCGTCTTGACATCATATTTTCGTCGTAAAAGATATCCGACTCTGTCCGTTACTCTTTTACGAACGGTACATAAACCGGTGATCGATCCGCTACTTGTGGTCGCTTACGGTCACTCTGTTTACACCACCGGCCACATTGTCGCCAGCTGTAGCCATTATCCTCAAGTACCCCCTTCACATGATTTTACTTAATAGTATACTACGTATAACAAACATCCATATACTCACTAGCATCCAGATGGCGCTGAAATAGGTTGCACACACAGAAATATGAATAGTAAATTAAATAAAGCATAGACGTAATAAAAACGATGGTGCAGTGCAGATGTTTTAACAAATTCAATTTAATCCGTATGCTTTAACGATAGGGTTGTAATTGCTTTGTAGAACAAAACGGCTAAAATTGAGAGACACCAGGGTGAGAGTGTGTCCTTGTCTAACAACCTGATAGTCCTATATATGTTCTATACTATATGTATGGTATACGTATAGTGTATATATAAGTTGTGCATACAAAAGAAAGGGACAAACTCCGTTCAAAGTCGTTCTCATGTGGGCCAGTGTACGCGATCGAGTTCAATATATAGCAGGTCTGTGATTAAAAGTGACTACTCACGATACAATTTCGTTTTCAATTGGTTGATTCAATTTGTTGCGGTCGAGTCGACGGAAGGTCGACTCGACACACAACATGTTGAAAGTACTATGCGTTAACTTGCCTCTTCACCGAGTCAAAACAAATCAAATTGGATCAACGGATTGAATACAAAATTGCACCGTGAGTAGTCACTTTAATATTTCTGTGGTTGCACCAGCGATATATTTTTTTTATTTTTTTTTTTATACCGAACTTGGTAGCACTTGATCACTATCTCACCTGATGTTAAGTGATGATGCGATCGATGATGTAGCATGCTTACCCAGAAGATACCTATTCACTCGCGATTTGAAGACCCCCATATTGTACTTAATCGGAAACACGGACTCAGGCAGGGTATTCCATTCCTTAGCGGTTCGTATGATGAACGAAGAAGCAAATCGCTTCGTTCGGGTAGATGGTATATCCACCATAAATCGGTGGCGCCTTTTAGTGTCTCTGGATGTCCGATTATAAAATGGGGATGGTGGAATCAAATCATGCAGTTCCATTGCACACTCTCCGAAATGTATCCGATAGAAAACCGATAAACAAGCGACTTTGCGGCGATGCGCGAGACTCTGGAGTCTCTTGCTTACTAATAGGTCATCGCTGATGAGTTTTTTGGCTCTCCTCTCAATAGCTTCCAGTGTCTCCAGCTGGTATTTAGCAGAACCATCCCAAAGGTGAGAACAGTACTCCATACACGACCGGACTTGTGCTTGGTAAAGATTAAGCAACTGTCCCGGTGTGAAGTACCGTCTCACCTTAGCCAAAATGCCAAGCTTTTTTGAGGCTAGCTGGGCTCTAGACTCAATATAAGAGCCGAAATTGAGAGTTGGTGTCAAAGAGATGCCAAGAAGCTCGAGATTGTTACTTATCGGAACGGACACATCCCGGAAAGTAGGAGCCAGTAGAAATGGGCTCCGTTTAGCGGAGAAAAGACACGCCTGGGTTTTCGCAGCATTGAACTTGACCAGATTGGCATCGCCCCAATCAGAGACTGCCTTCAAAGAAAAGTTCAAGCGTTCGACCATCGCTTCTCTATGAGACTGGATTTGTAATGCACTGGTTCGTGCGTTGGATGTATAACTCTCTACAACAGTGCTGTCATCTGCGTACCCAAAGATACCGGGTTTAAGCAGGTCATTAATATGCAGCAGAAAAAGTGTTGCAGAGAGTACTGATCCTTGAGGGACTCCGGCATTTATGGCCAATTGGTCGGAAGAACAGCCATCGATGACCACTCGAATCGACCGATCCCTTAAGAAATTATTATAGCAAATTATAATGTCGCTGGGTACACAGTTCTCCTTGTAAAATTTAAATGTATATGGGGTATTTCTACAGATTCTAGGAGATGCCCCAGCATCAGCATCAGGCCAACGCTACCATAGCTGAAAACACTTGATTAAGACATCTATCAAACGAAAAAAAATAAACAAAATGAAAATCGGTTTATACGTTGGCGCTATGCTAAGCGATATGATAGGCGCTATGATGCCACACACAGACACACAGTTAGGTACACACGTCAAGTATATAACTCCCCTTCTTGTTGCGTCGGGAATCAAAAATATATAGGTAGGTACTTATTCTATTACAAAACTGTCGCGCTCTGACATTTAGTACTAAATATACATCCTATAACATTAACAGCCTCAATAGAAGACTAACAGGAAGCTCGCTCAGCGATTCTTTAGAATGGAAGCAATTGAATGACTGACCGGTAGAATAAATGAACGGATGAAACGCTTACTCGGCGGTTCTCGCTGGTAGGTATGTGTATTATTTTGATTGGTAAGGAGTAAGAAACTGTATGCTGGTTGCACATTTTGCAACTGTATTTTTTTTTATGGTCAAATGGTTTTATGGTATGACAGATACAGCGGCATGCAAAATGCTGGCAGTACAGAATTTTGCATGTCACTGAACTGCGCCTGTTACATTGAGACTTAAAGATGTTGAGTCTCACATACCCTGTAATTTCACTGGACACCTTGCCATTTCAACCGAAAAACATTCCTATTTCACAGCTGAAAATTAATTGGCAAAGTGGTGGTAACGCCCCAGGCGGACTAGCAGAAGTCCTACCACTACTACATTCAATTAATTAATGTATGCAGGTTTCTTAACGATGCGAGAAATATGCTTGTGTCTGGAGTGGGTTCACGTCAACAGTTCAATGGATGGGGATCGAACTCTCGACCTCTCGATTAATCCCTCACTAAATATTAGGTTAATCAAAAAATAAATGTTTTTATATCCAAAAACAAGAAAAAATCAACACATAACAACAGTTCAGAAATAATAATATTACCTACATATATTATTTAGACATGAACAAAAACTTGGGCCCCATCCCAAGTTTTTGTTTTGTATGACACTCATACAAAATCTACCACATTTTTAATTAAAGTTTTTTCTCATAATGTTGTGGGGCAGGGCTTTAAAATTAGACATCGTTATGATAACGTACCTACTTACTTATATTCAAACTATGTTCATAATTATAATTACAATATTTGATTTATAATTTAAAGCAGTGTAACAAATTAAATAAATTATTTTGTAGTACGCGTATCAATTCCCATTTTTATTTTTATTTAAACAATATTATGCAGCTGACAGATGGACTATCAGTTCCATTTGGATCATGATATGTACTGTGATCGGTATGCGTTTCTCTATGTTGTGTTTCACTATTTCACTTTTTTTATTTTTTTTATATAAAAATTGTCTGAAGTACTGAAACACACAGTTACATGTATGGTTGGTTTTAATCTACTTTATTTTTTTTTAAATATTCTGATGTAAACGATTGGATGACAGCTGAATGGTTCATTACTTTTTTTTTCTAATTCAAAGCGTTAAATTCTGCTTTTGCTATGTTTACTTGATAATTGGTTATGATTTATTTTATGATTTATGATTTTGACGTGTATATGTGCGTATATTTATACTGCCTACATACTGAATAAATGCTTTGATTCTTGATTCTTGATTCTTCTTTGAATTGAATGGACATATCATTAGAGACACCTGTGAAAACAGACAAAATAATAAATAAGTAAATATTTTGAAATTCCTTTTAAAACACAAGGTTTTACATAACCTAGGACCAGAGGAAGTCACGACAAATCCAATGAGCCCAAACACGATGATGCAAGTGAAAATTTTGTTTACGTGTAGCTACGGTAGGTGGCTACTATGTATTTATTACAGCCTGTATGCAAATATGTCTGCGGAAGCGTCCGCCAATCACAGCTAGACCTAAATGCCCAACATCGTATCCACCCGGCGACATGCGATAGATGGACGATAAAAATTAAGGCGATGCAGTAAAAGTTTCACATGTGGTTTCACTTCAAAAACAAATACCTAAAGCGATCCTAAATATACCCACCACCTAGTTCTAATGTTCACCCCTTCACCCTGTTACCGTAGGACAAAGCACAAAATTTTGATAGAATAACAGCAGTTCTGAGCTCAAAGTTCCGACCGGAGGTTTCAACTTCAGATGCATGGTAAACCAGCATGATGGGTATAATTTGCATGATAGCTCGTACATTGAAGTTGGAAGTATCCATCTATTTCACGAAGAACTATTTTATTATAGCTCTACGTGTAAAAAAACTGTTCATAACATTGTGAGAGAGGTACGTATATTATGGAATTCATGTTTAGGATTGGACACAAGTTCAAATCCTAGCATAGGTATTGTTCCGCAGGTGAGGAGGATATAGTACTAGTAATCTTGTTAGCTCCTCTAACTAAGCTAAATATGCTTGTGTCTGGAGTGGGTTCACGTCAATAGTGCAATTGGTGGGGATCGATCTCACGACCTCTTGATCGCCAGGCAGGCCGACGCTTTAATAAGCCATCGGGCTATTGCCGCTTCATTATCCATATATTTCGATTTTTAACCGACTTCAAAAAAAGGAGGAGGTTTCTCAATTCGACCGTATATTTTTTTTTTAATGTTTGTTCGGGGATAACTTCGTCATTTATGCACCGATTTTGATTATTCTTTTTTTGTTCGAAAGGAGATATCCCAAGTGTGGTACCATGGTAATTTTATCGAGGTCTGATAAGTATCTCCAGAGATATTGAGATAAACATCTCAAAATTGGTACTGAAAATGAACATTGAAGTCGGTTCTTTTTTAGTTTTTAAACGATATTATCTAATATTACTGAAATCAAAATTAGTGTAAAACTTTTAAAGTAATGACATAAAATTGTGAAAGCATCCAACAAGTAGGTACTCCCTACAGTTACAATTAATGTACGACCACACCGCGGCGTCCTGCGTACACGATCTAGGCGGCGATTAGATATCGCAGTCGTATTTATACTGACAGGTTCACACCAAACGCGATTTACGGCGATCAGAAAACGATTGAAAATCAGATCGCGAACGCGCACGCAGACGCAGGACGCCGCAAATAGTGAAAACTGTTGAAAACCTAGGTTCAAAAAGTAGAATAGTAGAATTTAATTAATCTAGGTTATCAATCTACTAGTTTCCAATATCCTGGTACAAAACCGCATAACTAAATGAATTCAAAGTCAACGTTAGTTTAGTTCAACCGCTACACTTCAGTTATTTTGGGCTTGTTGAATACTAACCACCTGGCTTTTGGGTTTGCGGTCATAGTGGTGATTTAACACGACCACTTTATTCGTGATTGCTGTTTCAGCATGTTATGGTTTTAAATTGGCTTGTTGTGAACCGTTTGTAGATTTGAATGTTTGCGGTTTTGGCCGATGCAGTTGACATATCAAATTTAATTTAGGGATCGTAGTAATTGTCGCTATTACTACATCGAAACTTACAGTCCCCGGCGGTATATAATGCACTTCGAGACGATGCTCTATCTACGAGGCCGAAACTACCTTATTATCTCCATAGACATTATATATTTTTAGCGTAAGGACTAGGCTCTTTGGTTTATCCCTGCAGGGCTAGCATGGCAAGGGGACTATTTTGTTTTTCCACCTATTCGTGTTTTGTTTGGTGGAGAAGGCAAATTATAATATATATTAAGTTTTACGACAATTATAAACGCCCGCTGACTTTTAATCAATTCTTTTTTTAACTTTTTAATACGAAACAAAATCAAAACTCAGGGTTAGACTTCAACAAGCGTTTAAATTGTTGTGTTGATCTCCTGTCAGTGGCGAAAAACAGGGAAATAATTTTGTCTTTCCCCGGGGATAAGGCAATGCTAGCCCTGCTGGTACTGACTTGTTTGTCCTAAAACCGCTACAGTAGAGCTAAGAGATGGGTCTTCGTTAAATGGTCACTATCGATGATTTTTTTATAAAATTCCTTACTGTCTAGTATAAAAAGAGCCCTCGATCCTAGCAATCTCAGGCCTCATACATTTATCAGTATGTTATCATGGGTAGATTCTTATAAGTATTTAATCAATGATTTTATATCCTTCTTTAGCTCGTAGGACATTCTTTATCGTTGGGTACTGATATAATTATACACGATATTGTAAGTAAATTTGCATACTACGAGTAATTCACGTGAGAAAACGCAAAGTTAATATTATTGTCTTGGCGTAAACGTATGTCACGTTAAATTTCCGTAACTATAGATAGATATATAGAAACACTTTATTGAACACCTTATTAAACATACAGAGTAATTACTTAACAACAAATTATAATAGTGTAAAAATAGGCGGTCTTATCGCTAAAAGCGATCTCTACCGGACAACCTTTAGATGGAGAAATATGCGGCGGTGTATGGTGCAATTATAAATAAGACATAACTTTTAACGGATACTAATTCAATACAAATAAAAATAATAACTTTGATACTTATGCATATATTATATTACATAAAATAAATAGTAATATATGAGAAGATCAGTGTATTTAAATTGATAACATATACTTATATATTAGTTGGATTGTATATAGCAAACGTAAGTAATAACTATACAAGATAATACGACTTAACGCGTACCTTGAATGTATATATAGTTTGTGATTGTTTTATCTCTAAAGGAAGCGCATTCCAGAGTCTGACAGCTTGTACAACAAACGATTTGTCATAGAAAGTGCTGCAATGAGTAGGAATAGAAAGCATTAGATTCTCTGATGACCTTAGGCTTAGTGAAAGGGAGTTAGTGGTGTGAAGAAATTCGAAGAGTGTTTTTAGATAGCTAGGAGAAGTGGGATTAAATAAAATATTATAAAGTAGTGACAGAATGTGTGTATTCCGGCTATATTTCAAGATGAACGGAAATTTTTGTAATGAATTTATCTATTTGTGGCGTGTTCAAGTTACGCGATAGCCAACTAAAGGTACGGACACACCGCGGCGTCCTGCGATCTGCGGGCGCGATCTCAGTACATCAATTGTTTTCTGATCGCTTTTTTTTTTATACGTTATAGGCTAGCGTTTGACCACTATCTCACCTGTTGGTAAGTGATGATGCGGTCGAAGATGGTAAGCACGCTAGGCCTAGAATGGGAACTGGCTCACAAGGATAGCTGCCGGAACACATTAGATGTTTGGTGACAGATTTTCTAACTTGAGGGTGGTAGCTGGCCAGGCGGACACTAGATAGTGTCCTACCACCATGCGGGGGTTGTTGGTTTCTTAACGATGTTTTCCTTCACCGGAGGGCCACTGTGAGGAGCGCACATACATTTTTCGATAGAAAAATCCATTGGTGCACGGCGGTTTGAACTCGGTACCACGGCATCAAAGCTAACCGTTCTCCTGATTACGCCACCGGGCCCTCAAACCGGCGTGTGGTGTGAACCAGTCGATACAAATACTATTGCGCTATCTGATCGCCGCCTAGATCGCGCACGCAGGACGCCGCGGTCTGTCCGTACTTTAACACTAATAAAACTCATTTGGCTTTGAAAACAACCCTCAAAGGCTAATTAAGCTCACATGGACAAAATTACCCTTGCAGATAGACGTAGTGTCTCTCTCAGTACCTAACTATGTATGTTACTTAGCCATTAATAGGATCTAGCCGTAAATAGAGTGTTTTAGGTTTAAGCTTGAGCACTTAAGCACTTCATACATAATTGAGTTTAATTGCGTACCACCTAGGTATTCTACGGCTTACATAGTTATGTGATGTATATAATTGTGGAATATTTTGGTTAGTGTTGCAACTGGGAAGTAGTTTACTAGGTGCTGGTATTACGTTACTTTAAAGATTATTACGTTAACCCAACGTTTCTTTGAGATTTTATTGACAATAATTTAAAATCGTTTATATAACGAAAATAAACTGGCCAAGTGCAAGTCGGACTCGCAATCGTAGGGTTCCGTACAACAGTACAGTATTTTATAAGATCGAGCAAAAAATACCACTATCATTTTTCGCCAGCAAAAATAATAATTAATAAACATTTTATTTCTTATAACGCCATCTAACGTCTAACAAAGGTGTTAGGGATCGACATTTCAATGTAACGCCATCTATGGGACGTTTACCTTACTAAGCGTTCATAGATGGCGTGAAATGCCGAAAAAAATACGTTTCTTGTATGGGGACCCTCTATTATTTTTAACTTTATTCTGGTTTTAGTATTTGTTGTTATAGCGGCAACAGAAATACATCATCTGTGAATATTTCAACTGTCTAACTATCACGGTTCATGAGATACAGCCTGGTGACAGACGGACAGACAGACAGACAGACAGACAGACAGACAGACGGACAGCGGAGTCTTAGTAATAGGGTCCCGTTTTACCCTTTGGGTACGGAACCCTAAAAACCGATTTCAAATGCCGCGCTAGTCATTTTTAGTACTAAGTTTGAGTTGATTATATCTTTATCTCGGGAGATCTCGATTAAATTTTAATCGAACTAAACGCGAAGTATAGGTACTCTCTCAAACAAGAAATAAAGTTCAATAATCCTCCCTTTCTTGAAGTCGCGTAAAGAATACGTGTGAATTATATTTTGAATTTATATTTATTTTATTTATTTATTGCAATAACAACGGTATTCTACCACTTCTACATATTGCTAACGTACAGACAGAACCATAAAAAAAAATCATTCCATAATATTACACACAATACTAAACTAAACTGGCCAAGTGCAAGTTGGACTCGCACTCGTAGAGTTTCGTACCACACAACAGTATTTAATAAGATCGAGCAATAAATACCACTTAAATTTTTGCCAGCAAAAAACAATAATTAATAAACACTTTACCAAAACAGAGTTGTAAGACGCGTGCTTATTTCTTATAACGTCTAACGCACGGTATCTAAGTGAAAGTTAACACAAAGGTTTTAGGGATCAGCATTTCAATATAACACCATCTATGGACGTTTACCTAAGCGTTCATAGATATCGTTATATTGAAATGCTGAAAAAAAAACACGTTTCTGATATGGGGACCCCCTATAACTTAAAATTTAATTTAAATTTAGTTGTTATAGCGCCAACAGAAATACATCATCTGTGAAAATTTCAACTGTCTACTATCACGGTCCATGAGATACAGCCTGGTGACAGACGGACAGACAGACAGACAGACAGAGAGCCAGACAGACAGACGGACAGTGGAGTCTTAGTAATAGGGTCCCGTTTTACCCTTTGGGTACGGAACCCTAAAAATTAATATCATTTTCATACAAAAATAGAATTAAACTATTTGAACAAAAGGTAAATTTTAAATTAATCAGTGAAATGGGTGCCGTGTGATGTTGGCACAGGTTATTCGCTCATTGTAGCTTTTTAGGGTTCCGTAGCCAAATGGCAAAAAACGGAACCCTTATAGATTCGTCATGTCTGTCTGTCTGTCCGTCCGTATGTCACAGCCATTTTATTCCGAAACTGTTAAGACTACAGAATTGAAACTTGGTAGGTAGATGTATTCTGTAAACCGCTTTCCAATTTTTATACAAAAATAAAAAATATGAAAGTTTAAGGGGGGGCATCCCATACATAGAACTGAAACAAAAAAAAAATTCTTCAAACCTATGCGTGTGGGGTGTCTATGGATAGGTCTTCAAAAATGACATTGAGGTTTCTAAAATCATTTTTTCTCAATGTCAATCATTTGAAAGATAGGCGCGTCAATCATTTGAAAGATAGGTGGTAAAATGTGTGTCCCCCCCCCCTCTAACTTTTAAAGTATGGACGTGAAAAATCTAAAAAAAATATATGCTGTAGATCCCAATAAAAACTAACAACGAAAATTGGTTTAAACGAGATACAGTCAGCAGTTTTAGAGATATGGCGACCGCAAAGATAACTTTGTTTTTCATACAAACACTATGAAAAACAAAGTTAATTTTGTAGTTGCGAAAAATCATAGTTATGGAATACTTAACTGTGTTACGAAACCCTACGAGTGCGAGTCCGACTTGCACTTGGCCAGTTTTATTTTTATTTGAAGTGAAACTTTTTTAGGCGCACTGGGGTATAATTTGACGGATATGACCTAGCGTCTCGGTCCGAAAGGCAGCGGAAGTGACGTAAGCGTCATCTTGTACAAAAAAATAATTAGTGATGTTGAGAAATAAATTATGAACTCGGTAGTTTAACTTCTACGCAGCCTCTTTTTTAGGGTTCCGAACCCAAAGGGTACCAACGGAACCCTATTGCTGAGATTCCGCTGTCCGTCTGTCTGTCTGTCTGTCCGTCTGTCACCAGGTATCTCAAGAACCGTGATAGTTAGACAGTTGAAATGTTCACATATGATGTTTTTTCTTCTGCCGCTATAACAACAAATACTAAAAACAGAATATAGTAAACAATTAAAGGGGGTCCCCATACAAGAAACGTGTTTTTTCGGCATTTTACTATAACGCCATCTATGAACGTTTGGCTGTACTAATTATATTAATTACCTATGTGTTTAGTTAGACAGTTGAAATTTTCACAGATATTTATTTTGCCGCTATAAAAACAAATACTAAAACAGAATAAAGTAAGAATTACAGGGGGTCCCCATATAAGAAACGTGTTTTTTCGACATTTTGTTATAACGCCATCTATGAACGTTTGACTGTATTAATTATATTAATTACCTATGTGTTAACTTTCACACAGTTGACGTTAGGCGTTTGTAAGATTGTAAGATGGCGTTGTACTAAATAAGAACGCGGATCCTGTTTTAATAAATGTTTGGAATTGAAATAGATCTATTTATCAATTTATTACAATCTACGTGATTTCTTTCAGCATTTTTTGCTCGATTTTATAAAATATTGTAGTGTGGTACGGAATCGGAACCCTACGAGTGCAAGTCCGACTTACACTTGGCCAGTTTATTTTATGTATACTACATTTTGACCACTATATCACATGTTGATAAGTAACGGAGTAGTCGAAGATAGTAGCACGCTAGGCTTACAATGTTATACATACGTTCGTAACCGCTTACTGCAGTGAAACAACGGAAAACGCAATATTTGGAACCGTAAGTAGTACCTGTTTTCAACTGCTGTCGTGATTTAGACGATACGATGGTAGCTCCCGGCTGTTTGTTGTTTGTCAGATGCTTGCATGCGATCTATAAGCTCTAACAACAAGGCTAGGTAGGCAGTCCACACAAACATACATAACACACACACACAGGCACCTAAGTGGCGACGTACGTCATTAATACATTGATCAACACTTCAAACACAAGTCCGCAAGTAGCATTATAAATTAACTAGCTGCGCATCGCGGCTTTGCCCGCATTTAATTCTGGTTATTAACCTTTCTCTTGAATCACTCTATCTATTGATGAAAACCGTACTAAAATCCGTTACGTAGTTTAAAAGATCTAAGCGTACAGACGGCGGAAGCGATTTTGTTTTATACTATGTAATGATCGGCCGGTCAGTCATCGGTCATCAGTCTCCTGATGGACATAGTGAGACATCTTATGTTTTATAATGATCGGCCGGTCAGTCATCAGTCATCAGTCCCCTGATGAACATAGTGAGACATCTTATGTTTTATAATGATCGGCCGGTCAGTCATCAGTCATCAGTCCCCTGATGCACATAGTGAGACATCTTATGTTTTATAATGATCGGCCGGTCAGTCATCAGTCATCAGTCCCCTGATGCACATAGTGAGACATCTTATGTTTTATAATGATCAGCCGGCCAGTCATCAGTCATCAGTCCCCTGATGAACATAGTGAGACATCTTATGATTTATAATGATCGGCCGGTCAGTCATCAGTCATCAGTCCCCTGATGCACATAGTGAGACATCTTATGTTTTATAATGATCAGCCGGCCAGTCATCAGTCATCAGTCCCCTGATGAACATAGTGAGACATCTTATGATTTATAATGATCGGCCGGTCAGTCATCAGTCATCAGTCCCTTGATGGACATAGTGAGACATCTTATGATTTATAATGATCGGCCGGTCAGTCATCAGTCATCAGTCCCCTGATGGACATAATAATAATAGAGCTTTATTTATTCCATACATGCAATTACAAACTTGAATAACATTTTACATAATCAATACTTAGTAATCATTATATCTTAACATCAATTTAATTATCAATTATATTATCAATTTAACTACGATTATCTTATTAATCTATAGTAAATTGTTAGTAGCAATTATATTTTAGTTTCTTTAAGCATTCATAATCTAATAAACATGAGTTCAATTTAACATATTAAAATATGCAATATTACATTAATATTATATATTTTGATGATGTATGGACCCCTTGCGGGTAAAAGCCTCCTCCAAAGAGTTCCAATTTTGTCCATCTAAGTCTAGGGTGTTTCAAACCAAGTGCTTCGCGTTTAATTTTGTTGTTGGGTCGAACTCTGCCTCAGTGTTATAGTTGATTTGCAGTTCTATAAATGTTGTCCAATAAGTTACATATGTAGGTACATGCATTTTCACGACGTTGTTTTATATATCTAATACCAATATATAATACATTCTTTGCGATAGGTGTTGATAAGGCAGATATGTAACTATTTTTCTATTCAAGTATATGTCTTTGGAGGGTTGTGGTCGATCTCTCCCTCGGTGACCGGCCGTACTGGGAGATAACTGGAGGGAGGGGCCATTTTTTGTTATTATTTATCTTGCTGTGTATTTTTTGTTTGATCTTGAGAGTTCATTATTTGCGTATAGATTTGTTTTGGTTGTTTTAAAATAAAATCCTTAATGTTTGTCGGTATGACTTTCTTCTGCGCTTGGTAATTTTTTTGTTTGATTATTTGACCGTTGTAACTAGATGTATAAGGTGATTCAAATAGGGTTCTTTTGCTTGTGCGATTTTGAAAGTTGTGGTTATTGGTTTTTTCCAGTACAATCAGTTTATCGTATTTGATAAAAGCTGTTTTTCCTTGGCCTTTTTCTATTTTAAGTTGGATCTGTAGTTCTTTACGCTTATTCAGGACTTCTAAGGGATAATCTTGCTTTTTGTAGTACGGGGTGTTCATTAAGCATTTTTTATCCATCTGAAGTTTTAGTTTTAATCCAACTGTACTAAATGTAATCATCACAGGTCTCACTCTGTCGCCTTTTTTACCTATTCTTCTGACGGCTTCAATATTGTTGTAGTCGTATTGTACTTTGAAATTCTTATTAATTATATTCAATACTATTTCCTCTAATTCGTGATAGGATTTTTCTTCTTCCTCGACTCCAAACATGACCAAGTTTTTGCGCCTGATATGTCTCTGTAGGTTGCTTATTATATTATTTTGTTCCTGTACTTTTTTCTCCAGAACTTCAAACCTCAATTCTAGACCGCAAAATTTTTCATTTATATTATTGATGATTGCTGTGTTTATGTTTTCTTTCATTTCTAGCATGTCAGTTTTTTGTTGTCTTAATTCTTATTGCATATTTATTAAAAGCTGCTTAATTTCCTCCATTTTTATAAAGCAATTTATTGATGTCTTGAAGTGCTACTATTTTTTCTCTAGGCGTTTTGTAATTAATTTTGTATCGGTGAACTCGTTAGTTTTGAGGTTATACATACATACAACATATCAGTTCTATGTTTTATTGTTTGAATCACACTCAAAACATATTTTGCACTGTTTTTATTGTATTGGTAAGTCTCTTTAGCACTTCATTTTTTAACCGTCAGTATTCCAAAGTTTTTCCAAAGTCTTTATTAAATCACTTAAAATAATAAATTCACTACAAATTATCTACTGTATCGATGGATTATCGTGTTATTTATATGATTTACACTTTTTCACTTGTAATACTGCACAATTAAATTAATTTATTTATTTATATACGGATACGATATTACCAGAGACGCAGTGGCGCCCTCCTCCATCCTCCTCCTCCTGATGGACATAGTGAGACATATTATGTTTTATAATGATCGGCCGGTCAGTCATCAGTCATCAGTCCCCTGATGGACATAGTGAGACATGTTATGTTTTATAATGATCGGCCGGTCAGTTATCAGTCATCAGTCCCCTGATGGACATAGTAAGACATATTATGTTTTATAATGATCGGCCGGTCAGTCATCAGTCATCAGTCCCTTGATGGACATAGTGAGACATCTTATGTTTTATAATGATCGGCCGGTCAGTCATCAGTCATCAGTCCCCTGATGGACACAGTGAGACATCTTATGTTTTATAATGATCGGCCGGTCAGTCATCAGTCATCAGTCCCCTGATGGACATAGTGAGACATCTTATGTTTTATAATGATCGGCCGGTCAGTCATCAGTCATCAGTCCCTTGATGGACATAGTGAGACATCTTATGTTTTATAATGATCGGCCGGTCAGTCATCAGTCATCAGTCCCCTGATGGACACAGTGAGACATCTTATGTTTTATAATGATCGGTCGGTCAGTCATCAGTCATCAGTCCCCTGATGGACATAGTGAGACATCTTATGTTTTATAATGATCGGCCGGTCAGTCATCAGTCATCAGTCCCCTGATGGACACAGTGAGACATCTTATGTTTTATATATTTTAATTCATAATTAAATATCTTTCGTAAAATCAGCGCTGTGAAAACACCACCAACTTTGAGCAGGGACATGGCTGACATGGGATACTTTATAATAAGGACCATAAGACAAAGCTGAAACCAGTAATCCCACTAATAAAATTATGCTATCGCGCGAACACGCGATGGTCGCATCGCTTACTCACGCGATGATAGCGCATTCGCTCGTTCAATTAGGATAATGCCTCATACTTACTTACATTGAGGCCATATTTACAAGACAAACTGTGCAAAATGCATCAGCGCCATCTAGATTTATTATTAGAGATGAACGGATGTTTGTTACTCTTTCACGCAAAAACGGCTGAACGAATTTGCATGAAACTTGGCAAACTAATAGTTAGTTATTAACTCATTTATTTCAGATTCGTTTTTTTCATACATTAATAACACATTATTATAAATTATCATAACCTGGATACTTTTTAATGCGGTCAAAGCCACGGACGTAGCTAGTAATGTAACAAACCACACTATAGACTCAATAATAAAACAAAACACGCACTATTGCATTGTGGAAACAAAAAAAAAATGATCGATAGCAATACCAAACGTTTTTGTACAGTTTTTACGATTTTATCCGGCCGCCACAAATCAATCTAGATTTATTCACAGCCCATAACCCCGGCCCGTTCTCACTACATAAACGTTTTGATATTACAATAAAACGGAATAGACGTATTACAATCAAACCACATAACTCGATGACGTTTTGAATGGCAATTTATACCATTTAAAGTTGGACTGTTGTGAGTAGCCAACAGTTGAGACAGTAGGTCAAGAGAGCGAGAGTTCTTCATTTAATAATTTTTATATCGTGTTGCCTGCAAAATGAAGTGCAGTGGGCTGGTCATATCTGTCGTAAGACCGATAACCGTTGTGGTAGACTGGTTCTAGAGTGGAGATCGCGAATCGACAAACGTAGCGTAGGACATCCTGTGACCAGGTGGAGCGACGATATTTGCAAAGCGGTGGGCAGTGACTGGAAATAACGTGTCTTGAGGGAGGTCTATGTCCAGCAGTGGACTGATACCGGCCATTAATGATGATGAAGATTGGCTAGCATTTGACTAAACAGTCTCGCCTTTTGTTAATTAATGACGCGGTTGAGGATGGTGTGTTTAATTCCTAGCGTGTTCGCTAGGCCTAGAATATTCTGACACTCAAGGGTTGTGTTCTGCCGGAACACCGTAAGGTTATGGCAACAGATATTCTCCTTGAAGGTATATAGTAAGGTACTTTTTGGTAGCAATATATAGATATAATATGCTCCTGTGTATAATAATATGCTGCTGCTTAATTATGACGAAAGCTGCGGTCTAAGGCGATTCTCATACTGCACCACATCACGAAGCGTAGCGCGGGAGTACGTGGTCTTACCTTTGTTTGCAAGTATCTGTGTTTGTATCGAAAACACGGGTAGAGCAACAGAATTAAACCACATTCACGCGCAGTGTTGCGGATCACGCGTCTATATGCGAAGAAACACGCACCAACGCGTAGGAAATCAATACAAAAAATCTGCATGCGGACGCAGATCTACACTCGCGCACACGCACGCGTGTCTCCGCCGCCACGCACCCTGCAGCGTGGTGCGGGGCAGTATGTGTACTGAGACAGAATCGTGCCTATCTGGAATTGAATGACGGCAGTGAGACAAGCCGCTGGACTGACTTATCTACAGAGAGCAACTAAGCCAAGCCGTCTTCCATGCTAGCTGGCCTGATACCTGAATCATCATCCCATCAGGCCGAATGGTGGTTAGTGTAATGCACCAAATTTTATACTATCTTAGTCACTTCGATGATTGCATGCTTATGTTACTTAAAATTGGTGCTGCAGGACTTTCAAAAAGGAAGTTCATCTGTTCCAATTTCCAATAAAACCGGCTAAGTCGAGTTGAACTCGCCCACCGAGCCTTCCATACCAACCAATTAAGCTAGACCTCTAAATTGTATCAGCGCTCATATAACTCAGAGGTCTACATTAATTGGAGCAAACTATGTATGTATGGGGACACCCTTTAATTTAATTTAAATTAAATTAAAGGGTGTCCCCTTAATTTGTGCTGTAAGACCTTGCTTTTTGCCAAATTTCATAATTCTAGGTCAACGGAAAGTACCCTATAGGTTTTCAACCCAAATCCTATAGGGTACTTCCGGTTTACCTAGAATTGTCAATATTGGTTATAAGCAAGGTCTTAGAGCACAAGTAAAGGAAAAATACCGAAAAATAAAAAAAAGTTGTAAATTAAGGTACATTTTGGTACTAACAAGTTTTCGCGAAAATCTAAATTTGCCCATATCTTTTTATTGTGATGATTCAAGACCTTGATTTTTATACACCCAATAGATAGGAGACTACTATAGACCTCAGTATCTGGTATAAATTTCAACTTGCTAGGTCCACCCGTTCCTGAGAAAATCAGTGGTGACACACGGACAGACAGACGGACAGACAGACAGACGGACAGACAGATAGACAGACAGACAGACGGACAAGAAAGTGATCTTATAAGGGTTACTTTTTTTACCTTTTGAGGTACGGAACCCTAAAAAGGAGGAGGTTCTTAATTCATCTGTATTTTTTTTTGTACGTATGTTACGCGATTACTCCGTGATTTGTGAACCGATTCGAATGATTTTCAGAGGGATCACCTCGGAAATGTACCCTACATTTCCTTGGTGGTCCCATTTCATCGAGATCTGATAAGTATCTTCAGAGATATGACGATAAACGTCTCAAACTTGCTACTGAAACTGACTCAAGGTGCATGGAAGTCGGTTGTTTTAGTTTTTATACTTAAATGTTTGTTACACGATTACTCCGCCAATTTTAGGCCAAATTTAGATAGGGTACATCTCCACGGTGGTTCATTTATACAATTCATTGGGAATGGATAAGCATCATCAGAGATATGACGATAAACATATCAAACTTTCTACTGAAACTCCCTCGCGCATGTGAAGTCAGAATTTTAGTTTTTAAACTATTTTAATTATTAGTAGCACAAAGCAATTTTTACAAGTCTTCTCGCTGTTTTTACGCTGTATTGCTTCCATTCAGTAGGTACATTGTAGTTCCGCTTTGATAGCCCATAGCTCCACGCTATTGAGTTACAAGTTATATGATGGTACAACCGCGAAAACATTGTATTTTAGCATTTTTGGCAAACCAACCTTTCTTCTGCACTTTCGCACTCCTTATTCCATGCAAATAAGGCTTAGAATGTAGTAAATTGTGTATTTACGGTTAGTTTAGCTGAAATGGAGTGGACAGTGTAACAAAGTTGTGAACAGTTGTAGATATAAACTTGCAGTTTTGACCGTAATGCTTTGAATGGTATTGTATGGTGTAGTGAACTGGCTATGAGGCCAGGACAGTTCTCGATTTATATCACATTGAATTTGTTTATACCTTATAGGCTAGCGTTTGACTACTTAATCACCCGGTGGTAAGTGATGATGTTGGTTGAAGATGGTAAACACGCTAAGCCTATTACTCTGACTCACAAGGGCTGTGCTGCCGGAAAACCATTTGGTTGATTAGATAAGTATATGCATATGCATATATTTATGCATACATATATGTATATGCATACATATATTTCTGGTTCCCCCCTCCTCGCTACGCTCGTCGGCGCACGTCACGCGCTAGTACTGTTCTTAGTGTGTTGCCTTAGTGAAGACTAAGACATTATATGACTGGCCTAAGCATTAGCCAACCAGTTTATTTAATGTTGTAATAAACGCTACGGCTGGATATCATTCAAGAATTTAGTTGAACGGCGCTGTTTAGTTAAGAGGCTTGGCGTTCAATTGAACGGCTAGATAAGCTATCTGCCTGCGACATATACAGTGTGGAAATTAAACTCAGGCCCTGGAGGGAAACTACTTTAAATCCTTAAGCTAGCTCATTTTACTTAAAGGAGACATTCCTTTATTTTTGGAAAGAAACAAATCTGCATTAAAAGATTTTTTTAAACTCGCTTGCTTCGCCCGGGACTCGAACCAACTAAAATTAAAAAAAATAAACACTCTTTATTTTAATATACTAATCGGTAGTATTAATATTCAGGATAAAGTTTCTCTAACAAACATTAGGTCTTAAAAATAAAAATAATCGTTAAATCTAACATCAACTTTATTTTACTATCAATTTTGTAACACTTAAATTATTTAACTGATAAATTGTTCGAAATGAGCCCCGTCGTTCCGGCTACACAACATTAGTCGCCGTTAAAATTCATTTCTTGTAGCCTTCAGCAAAGTGTTGTGGTGTATGCCCCTAATAACATTTTCTATCGCAATCTTAGCTCTTGAACGGTTTCATAGCAAGTTTCATAAACAAAATTTTTTACATGACCCCATAAAAAGAAGTCCATGGGCGTCAGGTCTGGACTTCTTGCAGGCCATCTAATCGTCCCGTTTGTACCTATCCAGGCATTGAAATTTTCATTAAGGTATGCCCTGGCAATTCTGCTGTTGTGGGCAGGTGCACCATCTTGTTGAAAAATGATATTATTTCGTTCCTCTTCTGGCAGAAGGTTTAATTGATTTTGTAAAAGCTCCAATATTTCAATGTATTTTGCTGCATTCAGATGTCCTTCGTAAATGTGCATCAAAACAACCATGTTACTTTTGATTCCACACCAAACATTAAACGAAAATCTGACCTGATTGTTCGTTTCACGGACACGGAATGGATTTTGACGAGACCAATAATGATTGTTATGTCTGTTATACATTCCATTATTACTAAAATTTGTTTCGTCAGACCATACAATACAGTCCAAGAAATTTGGGTTGCGGGCTATTTCTGTTTGAATATTTTCACAAAACTGTAATCTCCTGTCACTATCTCCGGGATATAGTTTCTGCACCAATCGCCCATCACGATAACATTTGTATTTGTATTTTTTCAGAACTTTAAGTATACTAGTATGGTTGATGCCTATCTCTTGAGCAGCTTCCCTGCTTGAAGCCTTCGGGTAACACTCGAAGTATGTCAAAATGTTTAACTCAACATCGCTATAGTCCAAATTTTGTTGCTGTGGGCGTCCAGTCTTCTTTTTAAAACTTCCAACGGTCAGTAAATTATTCACAATTCGAGACAAAACTTTTCTAGATGGTAGTTCTCTGTCTGGATACTTCTCGCGATACCACTGCAGAGCTAAATCGTAGCTCTTGTTGCAAACAAAGTAAGCTTCTAATAACTCGAATTGTTCTTGATACGCCATTATGAGATAATTTAATTACGTAAGGAAAGCAACTCTAAAATAAAATCTGTTGATAAAAATCGTTCGAATTTTAAAATTATTGTCCCGCATTGCAAACAAAGTCAAACGTTCCATTTTTAAACTTCTCCACTGAACGCCTCGGATCATGTAAGAAGGAAATGTGCATAGAGGTATTACCACCATTGAATAATTTTCTTATCGAAGATTTCAACAAGGTACTTAACGATAAATTAGCAAGCGTGTACTTCATACGAAGTCTTTGAGTGTTGGAGAGATAACAGAACTGTTACGTGTCTTTTACTTGTTAAAAGTGACCAGTAACCAAACATTTTTTAGAGAAACTTTATCCTGAATATTAATACTACCGATTAGTATAATAAAATAAAGAGTGTTTATTTTTTTTAATTTTAGTTGGTTCGAGTCCCGGGCGAAGCAAGCGAGTTTAAAAAAATCTTTGAATGCAGATTTGTTTCTTTTCAAATATAAAGGAATGTCTCCTTTAAGTAAAATGAGCTAGCTTAAGGATTTAAAGTAGTTTCCCTCCAGGGCCTGAGTTTAATTTCCACACTGTATATGATTAAAGCAATATAGGTAGGTAAGCAACAAAAAATACTTTCTTTTCAAATTACACCGATGCCGTAATCTGTCAGTTGTTAAGCTTCACAAAATCACGAAATATATAGTTGGTTCCATTAATATAAATACATCATCCTCATCATCTTAATCAGCCAATATCAGTCCACTGCTCATAACCCTCTCCCAAGTCACGCCACTGAGCCCGATCTCTTTGTTGCATCCCTTGGGAGGGATATGCCCTAATTGCACGCTGGGCAGGCGGGTTGGCGATCGCAGGGCGTAGCTCCTCGCACCGGTGACGCTGCTGCCCGTCACCGGCCTGTAGTATTTATAGCTACGCCATAATTTGAAATGGTTATACCGCCATTTGTCGGTCGCCAGAGCCCCGTTCGTCGGTCAGCAGGATGCACCACGGGCAGGTGAGGTTGGCTGGGAGCACTTAGATGGTATGTGTGCTCCCTTACATCCCATCCATTTGAACGTTACCGACACTATAATTAGGTTTCATTTCGCATATTTGCCATGAAAGAGTAAGCTTTCTGTACGTAATACTATTAAATACTCTGTGCCACTTAGCCCGATAGTAAATACATATATGGCATCTCCCAAGATATGCCACTTACCCCGATAATAAATGTTTCTATAATAAATATCAATTTTGGATTGTATAATATAACAATCTATAAAAATATAAGGCGTAGTAGTAGTAAGCGAAGAACACACAACATAATAAATACATTGTAATTATCAGTCTATTTCCATCCATTGTTAGACATAGGCTTCTCCCACGCCACTAACTGAGCTCGATCTTCAGCTTTTCTTTTCCACCCACTTTTACCTACTTTGCAGATTTTGAAATAAAATAGTTTTAAAAATATTGAATAAATAGCTTTTAATGAAAAAACTATTATAACAAAATAAAATGAGACAAGTACAATATTAAAATCGGTGCTTACAGACAAGAAGCAATAAAACTACAAACTCCCCCTTATCATACAAAATACCTATACATTCAGTACAAGCTGCTAAAACACTAACATTTTATGTATTCACAAAAGCTTATGTAAACGGTTAGTCTCTTTAGCTATTTTAAGGGAGGCCGAGTAAATGTAGACTGCACTGAAGGAAAATGTTGTGCTGAAGTTATAGGAATTTGAACTATAACGCTATAAAATAGAGTAGACTGAGGGTAGTTTGTGAAATGTTAAAACTGCGCGGGACCCGTCCAGACTTCGGTATACAAACGGTATGGGCATTGGCCTCTTGGGTTTCGCGGAATGGATAGGGTTTCCAATACTTTATGGTATTTGGGACACTGTGTGTATGTCGTGACGTCACGTACGTTTCATCTGTTCGTAAATAAAAAGATGTTTTATGCGACTGCATTAGAATACGTGGGATTTATTTAATAGAACCCACTTTTTCTAAGTACCACGTCTAAGTCTAAAACGGGAACTGGCTCTCAAGGACAGCTCCCGAAATACATTAAAGGTTTAGTGACAGATTTAGACAATGTAAGAGTGAGGATGGTGCCTCTGTATCCTAAAAAGAAATATTTAGATAATACAATAGTCAAACAATAAATTAAATAGCTCAGAACATAAGTGAAAGACTTATGTGTGTGTATGTATGTGTGTGTGTCTATGTGTGAATATGTGTGTACGTAAATGTATCTATGTGTGCGTGTTTTTTTTTTTTGAAATAGCAGAGATAATAGTAAAAAAATTAAGATCTTTGAGATAGGGGCCTGTTCCCAGCACTAGACGACACGATGTAAATCTTTAGCAGACATCTGTTTATCAGAATATAAAATATAAATATCAGAATATAAAATATAAATAAATAAAGGTCAATAGGGGGCACAGTAAACTCATGAAGACTTAATTGCAGATACCTGCTAAAGATCTCATAGGTCTCTGCCGTTCCATACTTAGGGACAGGCCCCACAGCGTTATCTATCTACTCGTAATACCATCTCTGTCTCCTCATAGCCCAAAGACATGAGCCAGGTGGTTATTTTGCTCTTACAGACGTATCGTGTTGAGTTTAAAAGTTTTAATTTTCTATCAAGAGATCTGTATAAGAATACTCCTTTGTAGGAAAATGCGCGCTGGGCAAATTGGGTATTTGTTTTGGGGAGCATCCTAATATTACGTCTTGTGGATCGTCTTGAGTCGTTATTGCAAACAGTACTGAGGGCGGTTTTGTGAAATCGTAGTGTGGTTGCTAGGATGTATAATTGACGAACACGAAGATATTTAGTTTCCTCATACAGACTGTTAGTAGGATAACGGTAAGGTTTTCTATATGCAACTTTCAGTAGGGCTCGTTGTGCTCTTTCAATTTTTAGAAGTTGTGTTTTAGATGCAGTACCCCAAAAAACTATACACTAATTGAGAATCGATTGAAATATGGCTAAATAGATAATACGTTTAGTTGCAGGGTCTGCGGATCTGCTAAGTTTTTTGAAGATGTAAGTTATTTTACGTAGTCGTGCACATAAGTAAGAAATATTGGTTTCCCAGTTAAGATGCTTATCAATGACAATGCCTAGGTATTTTATATTTTCTACAGATTCTAATTCAGAGCAATTGCATAAAGAGTTTGGTACTGTGTGACAAGAGTGGAGTTTCAGATTGATGGTTGGTGGTTTCGAGCGCTGAGAAATATGGAAGGGTATGTATTTTGTTTTGGTTGTATTTAATGTGAGGAGATTAACTCGTAACCAGTGCTCGACTGCCGCCAGTCCTTCTTGGGCCACATCAACAACCTCCTGCCAGCTCTGTCCGTGGAAAATGATCGCTGTATCATCAGCAAAAGTGAAGATATTAGCCTGAGTTAGTCTAAGCTGGCAGAGGTCATTAATGTAGACCAGAAATAGGGTTGGTCCCAACACAGATCCTTGGGGGACGCCAAAAGTAACTGAAGCATAGCTACTGCACTCCTGAGCTATTCGAACTCGTTGATGCCTATTACATAGGTATGACTGGAACCAATCTAGAGTAACACCACGAATACCAAGTAGCTCGAGCTTACAAAGTAGTATCGGCCAAGACACTGTGTCAAATGCCTTGGCTAGATCTAGAAAGACACCTATGCATTTACGCCCTGAGTCTAGTTGTTCAGATACATGATCCACAAGAGAGACCACAGCATCTTCTGTAGACTTACCTGCTCTAAAGCCAAACTGGTTTTGGGATAGTAATTTATGTTTTTCCAAGAAATCAAGTAGGCGTTTATTTATTACTTTCTCTAGTATTTGACACTGTGTCAAATGCCTTGGCTAGATCTAGAAAGACACCTATGCATTTACGCCCTGAGTCTAGTTGTTCAGATACATGATCCACAAGAGAGACCACAGCATCTTCTGTAGACTTACCTGCTCTAAAGCCAAACTGGTTTTGGGATAGTAATTTATGTTTTTCCAAGAAATCAAGTAGGCGTTTATTTATTACTTTCTCTAGTATTTTAGAGAGTGAGGGTAGTAGAGATATGGGTCGATAATTGGAGATTAAAAGTTTGTCACCAGATTAGTAAATCGGGCAAACATCCGCAACTTTTAGGCAACTAGGTACTATGCCCGTAGAAATACTAAGATTGCATAGATGTGATATGGGGAAAGATAAAATATGTTTTGCGCGTTTGAGAATATTATTGCTAATGCCATCAAAGCCAGAGGAAGATGAGGTCTTCAAATTTGAAATTATTTTATTAATTTCTGAAGTATCTGTGATACCAAAATGTATTCTTGGTTGTAAAATATCCTATAAGTCAGTGATAACAAACAGTTCTCTAAAACACGTGTTTTATAACTAGGTGTTGGTAGACGCATATAAAATGTGTTCTCACGGTGAAGCCACACAAAAGTCCAGTAATTTTTTACGATTAGAATAACCCATTCTGTAACCGTAATAGTTGCATAATATTGAATGTCAGTCCTAAGGAAGCGTCGCCCGTGCGCAGTGGTGAGATTTATCGGTTCATCTCGTAGTATTAGACAAAAACTATGAAAAATGTTTGTAAATAGAAGTTGTTGTGGTGCACTTTTAATAGTAACTATACTGTATATGTTGTAGTTATTAGAGGATGTATGTATATAATGTAAGCGTGAAATGTAATATTGTGTGTGATAGTTATATATAAGGTAATAGTAGTGAAATAGTGCGTGTAATTGTGATGTGTTTATGTTGTGTGTTAATATATAATTGTTTAGTGTATCTAGGGATTGTTTATAATTAGTAAGTACATTAAGAATAATGAGACATAAAGTTAGTATAAAACATAATAGTCAATTAGGTTTTGATTTGCTTTTTAAGCTTTCAAGTTGTGTTTCGTTCTTGACGTGAATATAGGGAGTTCCGTCTTGTTTGCGCAGATACACCTTGCCGTTTGAGGTCCAGCAGTGGGCATAGGATTCCGACTTTGCAATATCCCGAGCCAGGAAGTGAAGCGTCTGGTTCTAGGTGTCAGTCGCTCAAAATAGGTGATTTCACATCTGTGGTTAGCCCAAGCTGTTTTGAATTAAGCTGGTCTCCAGGACGGCTTTTATTATATTTTTTTTCGGCATAGAGGAAGTCGGACTTAACAAAAGTATTCTGGAACTCAACGATCATTGTTGAGACCTTAGAGTCGGCCTTGCTAGGCAGGCGGAAAATGTCCCGTATTTCTGTGCGGCTAACCGGCAAGCTCAAGCTTTTAGAAACTTGCTCCACCATAGTTAGCAGGTGGCCGTGCGGTTCTTTATGTAACTTCGGAACATTTCTGATCTCCACGCAGGTCTTTATTGAGTTCCGCTCAACGTTTTCGATCTGATCGCGAAGCATGACTACGTCGTTAGCCAGTAGTTTACGTTCGTTATTTATACTAGTTAGTACGGATTCAACGGACCCGACTTTTTCCGAAATGAAGTCCATTGACTTTTTCGTATCCTGGTTGGCTACAGTATGTTCAGAGCTCACTGTCTTGATAAGTGTCTCAAGAGAATCTAGTCTTGATGTCTGCGTTTCAGTGACAATTGAAACCATGCTTTTTAGTTCTTCTATCTCGGAGCTAATACTGCCATCTGAGAGTCGACGACGTTTGCTCGTTTTCGTTATGTTAGGCATGGACTCTGTGCGAGAAATGTTACTGCCTGGCAAGATCCTGTTTATATGGTCCTGAAGCGGGTTTTTCATGCCAGATTCTACTGGAGTTAGTGGCGGTGAACGCATCATTGTTCTCTAGGTCTAAATAGGCCGAAGGGAATAAAAGTAAAAATGCGGCGTACCAAGCGACCGCGTGCGCAATGCAGTTAGCGGGCAAGCTGCGGATATAGTTTCGTCCCTTTCACTTAAGTGAAGTAGTGATTGTGTTGTCTTTGTTACATAGAGTGAAGCGTGTGGGTAGCACTCACCACCGTCCAAAATGTATTATATTGATTGAGCTGCGAGATCTGAGACGTCAGCTACGCTCGGCGGCCGTCAACGGAAGAGGAAATATGGAAATGATGGTAAACTAGCTGTGCCCCGTGGCTTCGCCCGCATTAAAAAGTATCCTATAGCCTAAACCAAGGCTCAACCTTTTTAACAATTGGGTCAAACGGAGGATTCAGATATTTACGCGGGCCATTAACAATTTCTATTGGACATGCATAATAACGTACCCAATATTGAGAAATGAAATTCATATTTATTGTTTATTAAGTAATATTACACTTAAACAAAGAGTGCATTATGCCCATTTAAGAAACAAAAATCTATCTTCACAAATCTAAATCTAAGATTGTTACCTACAATCATTGTGATTTTTGCCATTATTTCTCTTTTAATAATTTTCTAATTTTAACGGTCAAATTTAATGTTGATAGTTACAACAATTCACAAATATGTTGCTCAGTTAATGATGTGGTGTGTTTATTTTTACATAATTAAGGTTTGAGAAACTTTTTCACAAGCATATGTTGATCCAAAGCTACTTAAAAACGGTAACGCCAGGTCAGTTATTGCTAAAAAGTCTTCTTTTGGTACCAATTTACAGAAATATGCAATTTTTTTTGAATATTTTGTTTACTTATAGATTTTTATAGATCTATAATTTTTTGGAATAATATTGTGGTTTCGAAGACACTTTGTGAGTACAGAGGTTTTTTAATGTATAACCATTTTGCAGTTCAACGAGGTCCAACTGAATATTGGCAGGTTAACTAACTATTTCAGTCAAACTGATTGTGAAAGGATTCGTAAAAATTTGTATATGCCTTTTTTTTGCTTTTTTTTTAAATCAGCAAATTCAGAAATTAAAAACTCAAATTTTAAGGAAGATAATTAAACAATTCGATACGGTAACGCGCGCGCTCTATGGTTTCTCAAAGCACAATGAATGAAACCGTAACGGGGGAGTGCGTGAGCGGAGAAGACCGTGCGTAGATACTTCGTTCCTTCTGCGGCATGCAATTTGGCGGGATTTTTTAATTTGATGAGAATTTTAGAACTTGCTTGCACGGGCCATTTAAAATTCGTTCGCGGGCCAAAATGTGGCTACCTAAACCATATTGGCTATTCCTATACAACATTTCAGTAAAATGCGTCCAGGCGTTTGACCGTGAAGAAGTCCCAAACAAACAAATAAACAAACTGTTTTTCACATTTCGCCTCTTTGCTTCAATAAAGTGTTATCTTAAAAAACACTATTTTACAGTATGCTATTTTTTAACATTAAAAAAATATTTTATCATAACTAATTGATGTTTTACCTTAATTTTAAATAAAGTACGTAGTTTAATAAATAAAGTTTCTGAAATTATAAGAACATTTTGATAATGTAATAAAATAGGCAAAAAAATGGAGAATTTATAAGAAAATGGTGATTATGTCACATTTTCCTGAAAATATAATGTTAGATAAAATAAAAATCGATCACGGAGATTTATATTGTCAAATAAAAAAAGTGAGTTTTCGGACTTGTCACGTTATTGAAGCAAAGAAGCGATTTATAATATTGGTGTTGATGGATTATTAGTTTTCATTGGTGTTTATTATAATGTTAGTGTTGATAAAAAAGTAAGAATAGTACTTGACGGCAGAGAGCAAGCCGCTTAATATTACTTTTATTTATTACTAGCTGTACCCGCGACTTCGTTCGCGATTCCTACAAAACTTAACAAAACCTTAACGTTAGTGTGGCTACACTTCATTTTTTATTCGTCTCATTAAGATTCAAATCAATGCCTTACATTATGATTAGGCCAAGAGAAGTTATATCTGCTACGCTGTAATTTTTTTGAATGTGACAATTCATGTCTTAATTTAAATAATCCACAATAAACATCAATATATTATGGGCACTATTGCATTGCCCAGTTGGTTACAACTTTAATGACAATGTATTTTAAATGGAATACTTAACCAATGTTTAATTCTAATCTAATCCTCGGAGAAAAGACAAAATTATTTCTATATATATTATGTAATAGTGTAATATACAATTTGTATATACTATTACATACATTTCCCCCGGGGATAAGGCCATGCTAGCCCTGCAGGCATATGTGCGAAGCTGGAGCGGGTCGCTAGTTGAATTTAAAGTTTAGTCAGCCACTTGGCGTTTTGACTAAAGTTAGACAATATTTCACCCGGGACAGCAGTTTAATCTATATAAAAGCAATGGTTGACGGTTATAAAAAAATGCAGCTAAGTAGATGCTTAAAACTATTGATAGCAGAATCGAGAAACTCATCAACGACGACTCCAATAAATTCGACAACCGGGGATAGGCTTATTAAAAATTTCATTCGTTCATATATAACCTTTAATAAAAGGCACCTTTCAATTTCAGCCGGGCTATTCACAATCATTTGAAAAAAAAAATCGGATTCAGAAACTACCTCCCCTTCGACATAGATCTTTGCAATTCACAACTATCTGAACGGAGATACTTGCATTTCAATTCGTTAAATCAGGGATTCTAAATGGAAATATTATTATGATTATAATTTTAAATGACACTTTCAATGAATTATAATGTATCCGATTTAAATTAGAGTACGGAGAGTACTCATAGATACATTTATGACCATCTTCATAATAAAAGTTAACACACTCTTTTTTTGTAAATTATTATTATGATGATTTTTTAGCACGAAATAGTATGTTACTTTCTTGTTTGTCTGTCGGTCATTCCAGGTGTAATCTGACGGCTTAAATTTCAAAAACTTTCCAATTAGTTATCCAGCTGAAAGTTACAGAGAAGTTAAAAAATATCGATGAAAATGCATTCTATAGCGTGGTTTTTAGATCAATTTTAACCGACATTTATTGCTTTGTCTCAAAGCATGATTTAAGTTTTTCGGGTATATATCTAAAGAGAGTGAACTTAAACAATAAAAAGTCTTAACTGGCTAAGTGCAAGTCGGACTCACACTCGTAGGGTTCCGTAACATAAGCGTTTTTATGAAAAACAAATTTATATTTGCGGTTCGGAAAATGTGCTGAAAAATTACTGACTTCTAACCAATTTTCGGTTAAAGTTTTATTGAGATCTACAGGATATTTTTTTTAAGATTTTTCACTTTTTACACACACATTTTACCACTTTAGAGGTGTAAAACTTTCAACCGAATGACTTCGAAAAAAAATTGTTTTAAAAACCTCAATGTCATTTTCAACGACCTATCCAAAACATACAGACGGACGGACAGATAGACGGACATACATGACGAATCTAAAATGGTACAAAACTGCACAACATTTCTACCTAATAGAACTACGCCAGCGATACGAATTCAAAAGCTGGTAAGCCCGATGATCCTGTAATATGTGCAGTTATAATGTGTAATGTTAAGTAAAACATCGACTGGCACAGCAATTCGTCATCTACATCTCATGTTTCAAATGGAAACCTATTTTGGTTATCTTACTTAGCTTCGCTTAGCTCTCATACATTTGGCTTTGAGTAACTCAAAGATAGTTGGCTGATCATCTGATTGATCATCGGCAGAAGAACGATCGAGTGTCGTTTGCCGAACTCAGCTGATCTTCTTAAACTTAAGATAACAAAAGTGAGTGCGTATGCCACCATCATCCGAATATCTTTCTCAAGGATTTATTACTTTATTAATGTTATTTCTTGAGAGGGAATCGATTAGCGACATAATTTTATTCGATTGATGGCTGGTTCGTGCTAGTCACAACTCTAACCACCTTTGGCCACACGAAGTAGGAGCATTATATCGATGTTCCGCCTGACTTGTTGACTTAAAATAGCTTTTTACCATCAAGGAGAACATCTGCCGGCGTATCCTTACGGTGTCCAGCAACAAAAAGCCCTTGGTATTTAGGATCATTTTAGGCCCAGCGGATTCACTATCTTCGATGACATCATCGCTTAGCACCAGGCGAGATAGTAGTCAAACGCTAAGCCTATCAGCAGGGTTATTCTCAATCATTCGAAAGCAAATTCGATTTCGGAAACTGCCTTTACTTCGACTTGGATCTTTGCAATTCACAATGCTCCGATCGGTTAATTTTGATATTTCAATTAGAAAAAATCAGTGATTGGAAAATTTTCCGCGCAAAACAGCTCAGGGATAAAAAAAGAATAAAATTAAAAATGAAGCTTCTGAATCTAACTAATAACTACAAAAACATTACATTTTCGACAAAATTTCTCACGTGTTGAAATTCGAACCTACAGCCTTTGTTTCTTAAAGCAAGCTCTGTTCCGCCTCATCCAATCATTTACATATGCAGTGTGGCGAATTTAAGAATAACAATGTAAATCTGCACGTATAATTACGGAACCAGGAAAGATTCCCGTATCCCGTTTATTTTTTTTTCATGAAAACTTTGTTATACATATACATTTGATCAAAGTTTCATTTGAGAAGTGTTTACCTAATAGATGGCATAACATTTACATAAAAATATCCTGATTTTCCCGTGTCCCACCAAAACCTTTGTGTTTTTCAGGATAACCAATATTCTAAAAGTTATTCCATAGTATAAGCTATGCTCACTTTAAGTTTCATTAAAATCCGTCCAGTAGTTTCGGCGTGATGATTTTTCAAACGGACATACATACAGACAAAAAATTTAAAAATTATATTTTTGGCGTCTATAGCGTTTATAATGCTACCCTAATTTAAATTTCATAAAAATATTCAATGTACAGTTTTCGCTTAGTTACTGTTTTACTATAGTAAATAAATATAGACTAACTGGCCCGGCGAACTTCGTACCACCTAACAGACTATGAATGGCGTGTTACCATTTAGGTGAACTTAATTTAGGCTTTTATGAACGTAATACAATGAATACAAAAGATATAAGTTTAGTAATGTATTATGGCAATACAGAAATATAATAAAAATACAATAATCAAATACTTCAACTGCGTTTCAGCAAGACATGAATGAATTAAACAATGTTATTATTGCTATAGATAAGTTATAAATTTGACATTAGTTTTATTGAGTTTAATTTTAATTGTAAAAATATAATCACCAGTATTTAATTTTAATTCTGGATAAGTATACTTTCTTCACGAATAACTGTCTAATATTTGTTTGCCTTATGGATAAAACTGTATACATACAGCACTTATAAATTGGCTATCACATTCTTGCATATCTCTGTATTTACCTACATTCTGACAAAGTATAAAATTGATTAGGCATTGATTATTATTGTCTTGATTGCTTGTAAGCTAGGATGATGGATTATAACTTGTAAGCATACATTTCTGAACGCACGCATATTTGACAATCACCAAATATGTCATACAATTGTCATTACTGACAGTATTTGAAATTTATTAATATTTGTAAAATTTACATGACTTCAATTCACAAAAACTTGAAGAATTTTTATAGTTGACCCTGGCTAAATACTACCTACTACCTACTAATCGTGTGGAGAACCCTTATAAATTTGCGGTTTACCGAATCCACGGAAAAACAATTGAACATCAAATGATTGGCAGTTTTGAAGCCCAGGAACATTTTGGCAAAATATTTTTTTCTTATATAATTTTTTTTAGATCAATTATTCATTGTTTTTAATACTTATTATCCTATTCCTGACAAAGACAATTCCAAAAATATAAAAATCATAAAAATTGGTTCTGCCGTTCTTGAGTTATAAGCGCAGTAACTAACACAACTTTATTTTATATATATAGATAAATAGTATCCTATGTCCGTCTCCTGGCTCTAAGCTATCTCCTCACCAATTTTCAGCCATATCGGTAAAGCCGTTCTTGAGTTATAAATAGTGTAACTAACACGACTTTCTTTTATATATATAAGATTTATTGTCACCCTTTCGAAAGTAATGCCGGTGTTCTCTCGGGTACCATACAAACTGAAACTATAATCATACACTTTAGTACCGTTGCTTTATCTTCTTGTATCTTTACAATGTCATGTTTTATATTGAAATAGAATAGCGACAAAAAGGTATCAAATCGTTATAATCAATCGACTTCCTAAAAGAAGGAGGTTCTCAATTCATCTGTATGTTTTTTTCTGTGTATGTTACGCGATTACTCCGTCAACTCTGAACCGATTCAAATGATTCTTTTTGTAATCGGTAGGGTACGTTTTTGAGGTGGTCCCATTGTATTTTCATTGAGATCTGATAAGTATCTCCAGATATATGACGATAAACGTCTCAAACTTGCTACTGAAATTGACTCGCGGGGCATAAAAGTCTGTTGTTTTAGTTATTAAACTATCTTAATTATTTACAGTAGCTATTCTAATTATAACCGTTTGCTCTAATAATAAGAATCTCGTAAATTCTTGATTAAGTCATTTAGGCTAGCTACTCCTGGTGAAAAATTCGTGAACCTACGGCCGTTCCTAAGTTCGCTTTATGAGCCAGATTAGGAAGACACTAGAGCGTCGCACTACTAAAAAGCAAGACTACTAAGCTTTCTCGGAGATCGGCATTAGTTTGTAGCATAAGTTTCGACTACAGGAGTCTTATGTACGTACGCCTGTGGTTAAGAAGATAGCTTATTTATTATTTACATAATAACTGGCCATATGCCAGTCGGATTCTCACACGTAGGGTTCTGGTTGAACAAAATTTGCCAGAAAATAAAATAACTTTAGTTGTTAACTTTTTAGGGTTCCGTAGTCCTGACAAGGAACCCTTAACGGACATGACGAAACTATAAAGTTTCGTCATGTCCGTCTGTCTGTCTGTCTGTCTGTCCGAGGTTTTTCTAAGAGACGGTTAATACTAGAAAGCTGTAATTTTGTGGGGGTATGTATATAAATTACGCCGACAAAGTGCTGAAATAAAATTGTGAAAAATATATTTTTTTAGGGTAGCTCCCCTATATGAGAAGTGTGGATTAATTTTTTTTCATCGTGTACCCCATCGCGTGGGGTATCGGTTAATAGGCCTTTTAAAATGACTTAAGGGTTGCTAATACCATATTTCGATTTAATGCTCCATTTACGATATATTGAACTTTGAAGTGCAAATTTTTGTTCCAGTAGGGCGTTCCCCCCCCCCCTGTAAAAGCTAAACTGCTGGCTTGAAAAACTGGAAAAATTCGTGGTAATAGCGCATTACATGAACTTTAAAGGAAAATTATAGCGGTTAAGATAACTTTATTAGTTTAGCAGTAATAGTCGTTGAACTTGGGTGTTGCATAATTTTGTACCAAATACAAAATCCTTTAAGGTGTCAAAGACGGAGTACCTAGTTGCTTGTTTATAACGGGTAAAGACTTGCATTGAATAACAGGCTACTACGGAACCCTACACTGCGCGTGGCCCGACACGCACTTGGCCGGTTATTTATTATTTGCTGTTATAAGCAACACTATGAGACAATTTTAAGTCTCTATCTACTACGGTTTATATATGAGATCGAACAAATAACGCCTGACAAACTTTTTTTTCTATGGGGACCCTTTTAATTTTTAATTTTATTCTGTTATTAGTATTTATTGTTATAGCGGCCTTATTAACATACTTTGTGAAAATTTCAAGTGTCTATCTAATATGGTTAAGGGCTTATGAAAGACGGACAGATGGATGGATGGACAGATGGACGGACAGACGGAAGGACAGCGACGTCTCAGTAATAGGGTTCCGTTGGTACCCTTTTGGTACGGAATTATACAAACTAATATACCTTCATGTGAGATCCATAATATATTATTCCTAAGGTGTATTTTAATCCTTGAAATATACAAACGAATAAAATCTAGAGATATATATAGAAATTATAGAGCAACGGAAACTTTTATCAACAATCCACTCTCGAATACAGGAACAAACTTTGTTTCGTAGCCTGAGACCACTTTATTAGTTTGTAGCAAGCATGAAACATTTTCATCGAAATAAATGGTAATTTTCTATATTTATTCGTGGAGTCCTCAATTTCTGTGTTGAACATTTTTTTTTTTCCTAATTTTGAATAGAGAACACGTTGAGGTGTTTACCTTTGTTTAAATGATTATAGATTTCTTTTAGATATTTGACTCTTCTTTTCAAGTCCATGCCCACTGCGAAAGTCATCGCTCCACCTGGCCAAAGGGCGTCTTACGCTAAATTTTCCGATTCACGGGTTCTCATAACTTGTTTCTGTAGCTACTATAGATGAGTTACCTACCGCTTTGTTCCAATCTCAAAAATCCTTCCGATATACATTTCAAACTAAAAAATAGCTGAAGCTATTATGTATATCATTTCTCCGCTGACACGGACATTTCAGCCAGACGATTCCGAAAGCTTTCTCATAAGCCGAATTCGGCACACTACGTGACCGACTTAAAACATTCGGTATTCAGTGGGTGGAGCGAAGAATAAAAATTCCATAGCTCCGCGAAGTCCCGTAGATCACATAAAGTTATGGTTTACGATCGAGTGGGACTGGGAATGTGGAGTCGATCGACGTGCTAATATTTGTGCTTAAGTTCAAAGTTTATGTGCTAGGAAGTTGTCAGAAGCCCGAAAGAGAGAGACAATTCGACTTTCGTATGGTTCAATGGATTGTTTATGACTGCTCTTCACGAACCTTGTATGAATGAAGTAGTGTGGAAGTAAGTGTTTGACATGGATTTAAAATATAAGGATGGTGCACAGCAGATGTTTTGACAAATTCAATTTAATTTGTATGCTCTAAACATAAGGCTGTAATTGCTATGTACATGAAAACGGCCAAATGAAAGGAACCTAGATGGGAGTGTGTCTTTGTCTAACAAGCTGCCAGTGCCAAATGTGTACTATACTATATGTGTAGTATGTATATACGTATGTGCTCCATACAAAGAGAAAGGGACAAACTACATTCAAGGTACGGTCGGCAAACTACGGTCTCTATAGGACAGGAGTGCACCGTTGTGTTTTATATATAGTAAAACATCGTTGGTTTTTGATAATGACTTCTGATATGAAATCGCCACAGACCTAAAGTGACTCTACGCTTTTTATCTGTGGAAATCACAAAAATATATGTACATAAATATAAACAACTTTGTTCTACATATAAAATACTTACCTATTTAATGAAATTAGTTAGGTAATCTATTATGGTAAGCAAATCGCTTGCCTGATGGTAAGCGATGGCGTCTGCGTATGACAAAATGTGTGACGCGCAAAGCTCTGGCTACCCGTCACTGCACTGCTGCTATTACCTAGGACATATCCAGGTATCAAGTCTAATATACTTTATTTTACGGGACATCTTACCTTTTAAAACATTTTTTACTAATTTATGGCGAAATAACGGACAGTTTTGGAAGCAGCGCTACAGGCAAATTAAAAAAAGTCTTGTTTTATAATTTTATACGCAACTGTTAAAGCTTTCAGCATGGTACGAGTATATCCACAAACGAATCTAAAATAATATATATATATGTATTTTAAAGGTCCCGTATTACAAACTAACTTAATATTATTTCGTCTATGTACAGTCAGAAAGTTAGCAACGCCTCTGGTGGGCTATAATAGTACCCAACTATATATATATATATACTAGAAGTGTCCCGCGGCTTCGCCCGCGTTCAAACCTTCTTTTATTTACTTAAAAGTTTTCTTTTGTAAAAACCATTCTATCATTAAACACATCAAATAAGAATTAGCCAAATCGGTTCACCCGTTTTCATGTTATCGCGTGACTAAGGCAATTCCGCTTCATTCCCTTAAAGAGTGTATTTTGAAAAATTCTTTCTTAACGGATACCTACGTCAAAATAACTATCTGCATGCCAAATTTCAGCGCAATCCGAAACAATATTGATTTCACACTTTATTACTCCACTTCACCCTTTTAGGGGTGGAATTTAAAAAAAGCCTGAAACACGTATTTACTTACTTAAGTACTTGTGTTAAATTTCGAATATAAAAGACTATCTAATATTGTGTTCAAATCGCGAAGGTTTAAAGTTTACAACTATCTTATATTGTTTTTCCATATAAACTTTGAACCCCCGTTTCATCCCCTTGAGGGGTGAATTTTGGAAAATCCTTTCTCAGAGGGAATTAACGTCGTAATAACTATCTGCATGCCCAATTTCAGCGGAATCTAAAACAATATTGATTTTCACACATTGTTACCCCATTTCACCCTCTTAGGGGTGGAATTTTGAAAAAGCCGAAAACACGTGTTTACTTATTTATGTATCAAGATGTATTATCAAGAACTTGTGTGAAGTTTCGAATAGAAAATACTATCTAATGTTGTTTCTCCATAGAAACTTTGAACCTCCGTTTCATCCCTTTAGGGGGTGAATTTTAGAAAATACATTCTTAGCTGATACTAACGTCATAATAACCACCTGTATGCCAAATTTCAGCGCAACCCAAAACAATATTGATTTTCAGACTTTGTTACCCCATTTCACCATCTTAGGGGTGGAATTTTGAAAAAACCTAAAACACGTGTTTACTTATTTATGTCCTGAAGTACTTGTGTGAAGTTTCGAATAGAAAAGACTATCTAATAATGTTTCTCCATAGAAACTTTGAACCCCCGTTTCATGCCCTTCAGGGGTGAAATTTGAAAAATCCTTTTTCAAAGGTAACTAACGTTGTAATAAGTATCTGCATGCGAAGTTTTAGCGCAATTCGAAAAAATATTGATTTTCACAATTTGTTACCCCATTTCACCCTTTTAGGGGTGGAATTTCAAAAAAACCTGTAACACATATTTACTTATTTTTGTACTGAAGCACTTGTGTGAAGTTTCGGATAAAAAAGACCATCTAATCTTGTTTCTCCATACAAACCCCCATTTCATCCCCTTATGGGGTGCATTTTGAAAAATCCTTTCTTAGTACATCCCTACGTACTAAGACAAATATACCCTCCAAATTTCAAGTCTCTACAACCAGCGGTTTAGGCTGTGTGTTGTCTGTCAGTGAGTCAGTCAGTCAGTATGTCAGGACAAAGATTCTTATAGTATTAGATAGATATCATATTACCAGATACATCTGAAATATATGTAGAATTTGAATTTTCTGCTAACCGTACTCTAAACCACAAACTTAAACGAACCGTTTAACCTGGATCCTAGTCCCAAAACTGGACATGAGTTGTATCAAATTAAATATTTCGAATATTATTTTTAAAGTGAGTATGATAAGAACGCATTTATTCTGATATCACTATATTTTTAAAAGTTAATGGCGAAAAATCAGCCCCTTGAACGTACCGTCTATCGTACGGTTTATCACGTAGAATTTACTTCGACCAGGTATAACAATATTTTCTTTCATTACTTGGTCATTTTATCACCAGCTAACTATAGTACCCTTTATTTTCAGTGTAGGTAATAAGGATAACCAAGAGTAGAGTTAGATTAATGTTTACTCTAGCTAGAGACTAGCTAGACTCACTCTATGTAAACATACACTGTCATGTAAGCTGGGATAACCTTTAACTAAGGCAGCGGATAGATAAGCAACACTGTGATATTCCGTTATTGAACCAATCGCTAATCGTGAGTAATATTCATGTTGTTAAACACAATCCAAAATTTCATCGTATCGACGGGACTTGAACCCGCAACCTCCGGAATGACATGTTCCGGTGCTTTGCCAATTAAGCCACGGTGCAAAGTATCGTTACGACGAAATTAGTGGATTGCATTTGTTAACCCAATTATGCATTGGTGGCGCCATCTATGACTACTTATTACGTAAGTTAATCATTCGGAAGAAATCATTACAGTTTTGAAATCCGACGAGAGATGTTGCACTGCGTATCTCAAATATTATATTTCTTTGAAGTGTTTCACACTTTATATTTTTGTAAATTGTTAAACACAATCCAAAAGCACCGGAACATATTATTCCGGAGGTTGCGGGTTCAAGTCCCGTCGGTACGATGAAATTTTGGATTGTGTTTAACAATTTACAAAAATATAAAGTGTGAAACACTTCAAAGAAACATAATATTCATGTTACCTACCATTAAACTCAAAAGTCAAAAAGTCAAGAGTCAAAGCATTTATTCATTATAAGGGCAAATTTAAAATATGCACTTACACACGTTAAATAACATTAAATAGATCATTATGAATAATAATTATAACAAAAACAAAACATAACTTATTGTTTTGAAACAAATAACAAAAATATTACTTATTGCTTTAAATTAAAAAAAAAATCCAAAAGTAATAAGGCATTCAGCTTTTATCTAAACGTCAAACGTCACACTTGAAAAAATCTTTGATTCCCCTGAAGATAGGGTTGCCAGCCGTACTATTACGTGTACCTCCAATGTACCTTACGTGTACCTTTTATAGACGCAATAAAATACTGAATACTGAATACCTCCAAAAAAACAAAGTTTGTAGACGTCCGATCGGTTTCAAGTCAATAAGTACCTCATCTTTATGAATCAGTGCGTGTGTTTCCAGTGAGCGCCACACCCGTAGTGCGTGAGTTTAACTGTAATAAATTATAAGTAAAAATATTTTACATACATTTTGTGATGAATTACATTTTGTGGTCAAAGATGGTGAACACGCTAAGCCTAGAATACTTTGACTCTCAAGGGCCGATGATGATCATGCATTTTTATGGTACTGTGAATCTGGTCTGATGATGGAAACTGTGCTTAGACTAAAAGTTTTGTATTATGCTAGAATTATTGTTCTTTAAAGGCGTCTAACGAATAATAACTTATATAAAACTATAAGAAAGAAAATATTTGAGCTGTAGATCTGTCTATTTAGTCTTGAACCGCAGCTGTGCTAACGCAATTTTGAGATCCGAAAATTCGATTACCTCTGTCAAATATAATAACTCACTGGTCATATATTGTAGACATTATTGAATTATTATCTAATATAAGGTATGCCTCGTGGCTTTGCATTCGTTAACATTAATTTAAAATAAATGAATTAAACATTGATTAAATTAATTCGTGAAAGCATCTTCTTCTTATGTTTCAGTATAGGCTATAAATTATCTGCTTACCAAACTTCTTTCAAATCCGTTTAGATAACTCGTTTAGAGAACTTTTTATTTTCACCAAAATATAACAAACAGTGACACTAGAGATTTAAGTTTCTATTTCAAGTCGCTGAAATGTCGCAACTTTATAGCACTGCACAATGTCGATACCACCACCGCTATAAACACCAAGGTAAAATCGAAGAAAACAGCAAAAAATTGGTCGTAGAATCGTCATAATGCAGCCTATAATTCCTAAGCTAATGCTGGATTTTGATCTCTCTAATTCCACGTCGGTGAATACGATTCTCTGCAACTCTCAGTCAGCTCTTGTTACCCACCTTGGGAAATCATGGCTTGCCTAGGCAAGCCCTAGACTAGTCTAACCGAAGAAGTCGTTAACCCCTGCGGTGGTCAGTTCTTCGGATAATATGTCCGACTCAATGCACTACAAATTACTTTGGTGTTCTGTCGGATATCTTCTTCTATGCAAATTCAATCATTAAGTGAAACTCCGAACTTTTGAGCTACTATTCTATTTTTGAGCTTTGTTTATCGCTCAATCGAGTTATATCCTTCTTTCAACTAATATTATAAAGGTGAAAGTTTGTGTTTATGTTTGTTACTTCGTCGCGCTAAAACTGCTCAACCGATTGAGCTGAAATTTGGTACGTATATAGTCTAGGCCCTGGAATAACACGGTTTCCTATTGTTTCGCATAACATTTTTGAAGTTATACTTCTTTTGGCGCGATAGAGAAAAATGATGAGAGTGAATTTTTACGATGCGCGCGCACACCGACACGTACATTTAACATCGTGAAGTTAGTTCTAGGTGGTACGATGCGCGCGCACACCGACACCTAAATTCTACACCGTGAAGTTAGTTCTAGGCGGTGTGACTATGTTCAAGTTGTATATGTCATTATTTAACGTCATATTTTACGTGAATAAAACCTTTTTTATTTAAATAAAATATTTTTGATTCATTTTAATATTTATCGTTAATCACTACTGCATTTTAGTTATTTTTTTTCCATACGCCACAGATGTAGGGCAGACCGGGGCAAGACGGAATACTTAAGAAAAAAAACGTCATAATATGAAAATCAAACTGTTTATTAAAAATATCTTACAACAAAAGCAACACTTACAGTTTTTATTACCATAATTATAATCTTTTGTGGCTCTAAATCACATATTTTTTTGGCAAATATTAACTAAATAGCACATGTCAAAAATCCCGTTTTGCCCCATGATCGGGGCAAAATGGGAAACGCTATGGGGCATAATGGGTACACATTTTAATCTGGTTAGCAACGTTTACATATATCTGCCTCTTCATCGTCATCGTCTACACCTGCACAGGAATTATGGGCGCAACCATTGCACACGAGGACTTTGAATATAAGTTTATATTTGCTAGTATACATTTACATTATTATGCAAGGACAATCATTATATTCATCGTCTTCAGATGAAAAATCCATGTAATTTTTTTACGTCTTTTGTTTCTATTCTTTTTCTGGCTTCTTCTTCTTCAGGTCTTTTCTATTCAGTCTTTTTACCGTCAGGTTTATTTTTTCAGTCAAAAAATAATATAAAATATTTATTTTTGTTTTTTATTTATATTTCTAATGAGATCATTATTGAACAGAGAATGGTAGTATTTCTGTTTTACCGCGTTTTCTTCTTTTTCTCTCTTGGGTTCTTACTTCCTTGGCTATGACATTTTCTGGAGTCACGGAAAACAAGGAATTTGCTGGCTGTGTGCAAAAGTCGAAACCTGAGGCAAAAACTCTGTGCCCATTCTGCTCTCATCCTTTGATTTTCAGATAGTAAAAAGTCGATGATTGATGTTCCAGCAGATGTAGGTTCATGAGCAATCTCATTATGAGCTGGAGTGGACAATATTCTTTCGGTTGACTCTAAAGGAGTAAACGTTGAAGTTCTACTTTCACATATGGGGCAAAACGGGGTACTATCCCATTATGCCCCGACCTTTTTGCCCCAGCAGACACATTTTGCAAAAGTAATAACAATTCTATACCTACAAAATAATTGTGCTCAAAGCAATCTAAATTCGTTAGTTTAACACTAGTACAACAAGTATGTGGTAAAATGTTACCATAGCACTGATATTTACTTTGGTGCCCATCGATTCAAAACAGAAACCTTCGTAAAAATCCTTCATAAAACCGTTTTTTCACGCGGCACAGCCAAAACACGTAGAGACACGTACACACCGCTCGGACTCGTGTGAGGCGACAGAACATCGCCCGAATGGCGTTTTGGTAGGCTCTGTTGTGTTCACAGGTCAAGCACACAAGCACACTTCCTGTCATGCCCCGGGCTTCGTCTTGCCCCGGTCTCCCCTATAAATTCTAACGCGTGTACATAAGTACACACACTCTTTTTTTTGTCATAATATACTTTAGCATAATGTTGTTTCTCCTAAGTATATTTGAGCATACATTAATTTGACATAAAGTAATTAGGCATATTTTTCTTGACGTAATTACTGTTAGCATAAGATTTGTGGCATAATATTCTAAAGAATAATATTATACGCATAACTATAATTTGGCATAATTGTTTAGGCATAATTTTTTTACCATATTATTTTAGCATATTTATTAAATAGTACTTTTTAAATTTTTTATCTCTTCACGACTAAATTAGCTAGTAGACCGATTTTGTTTAAATAATGCTCTGGTATACCTTGTGTAATGGAATAAGACATATAACAATTTTTAACGCAGACGAAATTACGAGGCTCGACTTGTAGATATACGAAAAACATCATTTAATTAATAAAAAGTTTATTGGATGTGTTAAGCACGTCAAGATGCGCGTAATAAGTGTAAATATTGACTTATAACTACCTAACCAAATTATGAACATAATAATGAGCTGATATCTAATCAAATGTAGAACCAAAACTGTGAGATAGATGCACTTCAAAAAAGGTAAGTTATGTTAATTTAATGTTTGGGCTAGGTCAAATAACTTTAAGTCCTAAAACTTGAACCTACTGTCACTGTCTAGTACCAACATTTTTTTGATATAAATATAACTTTATGTTACTTTATTCAGTAAATTTAATTTGGCTACGGACTTGAAGTTCATATATGAATAAATATTGATTTAAAAACTTGAAACCACGAACTTTTTTTTTTGAGCCAAACAACTCTCTACTAAACATGACACGTAGTCTTACCTTTATTCTGACTTTGAAGTGTTATTTCTTTTTATGTACTTTTATAATACTATAGTCGTTGCTTTAGAAATTAATAAATGTGTAAACTTTGCTTATTTTAATTGGAATAATTCAGCATAAAATATGTGTATACATTCAATTATGACTTCATTTATTATGTCTAAAACTATTAGGGCAATAAAAAATATGCCCAATAACTTTATGCGAATCAAAATTAGGCCGAAACAATGTAGCCTAAATTAAAGTTATGCTTGATTATACAATATTCCAAAAGAAATTATGCGGTAGTACTATTATGCCATTTAAAATAATGCCTAAGTAAATTAAGAATAAAAAATTATGCGAAACAAAGGGATCCCGAATAACACAGGATACTTTTTATTTCGACATTCTTACAGAAACGATATCTACGCGGGTAAAACTGCGGGGCACAGCTAGTACTCTGTACTTTTATTGCATTCATATGTGTATGTAAAAATGTATGCATGTATATATGCTAAAGAACTCGCGGGGCATGAAAAGACGGGTTTTTCAGTCATTAAACTATCCTAATTCTTATGATTGACATATATCATGACCGCATGCATGCAAATCATTATCTAACTCAGTTATGTTTATTGAATGTGGTTCGTGCCAATTTAAATTCGTCCTTAGTTGTCAGAAGCAGCTTGCATCCGGAACAATGCAGCATGACGAGTTTAATTATTTGCTGAAACGTTCGAGAAACACCCAGTAATGGAATGCCTTGTACGCCCAGGGTATACTAGTCCTTAAATATTATTGGCCACAAAGCGGTGGGCAGTAACTGGAAAAGAAGAGCCGAAGATCGGGCTACTTGGCGCATCTTGGGAGAGGCCTACGTCCAGCAGTGGGCTGACAACGGCTGATGATGATGATGATGATGATGATTAAAACCCACCGAAACATTCTGTTTTTAACCCCCGACGCAAAAAGAAGGGGTGTAGTAGTTTGACGTGTGTATCTGGGTGTGTGTCTTTTCCTTCTAATAAAAATCGAAAAAAAATTGTCTGTGGCATCGTAGCGCCTAAGATGAATCGATTTTAATTTAGTTTTTTTGTTTGACAGGTGTCTTAATCAAGAGTGTTTTTAGCTTTGATTTATGAAAATCTGTTAAGGAGTTTTAAGACTATGAGCTTTTTCTAGATGATGACGATATGAAATCAACTTTTGTTGGTCTGATCATCTCATCAATTTGAAGTCCGGTATACTTTTAGTTCAACGATATTTTGTAAGAACTTGTTAGCGTTGACATTATGCTGGGACAGCTCCTGAAATCTGCAGAATACTCAACTCCTCACCAACTTACAGCAGAGATGTTGAGTTGGGGCTCATTAGAATTGTCTCATTGAACATACTATGAATTATTCTACTCTCATAATTTTATTTTGTACTAAATTCGTCTCCAGGTTGCACGTAGAATAAATTTTTGAAGACTAAAAATATGAATTTTGCTCTTTTCTTCACGGTGATTATAAATGTTGATTTTAGTGTTTGAAAGATGTTCTTACGGTAATTGTGAGCAAGATAGAAACAAAAGTGAGGTTAATTAATTTGTCTTTACAGCAATGTTTTACCGTTAGATAGGGTGAAACGTTTTAGGTCGTCTTGACTTCTAAGTGAGAGGTCACTGGTTCAAATCCTAGCACCGGCATTTGCTATAATAAAGTAGCTTGCCGCCATCAAAGAGAAAATCTGCCGCCATAACCTTACGGTGTTCTGGCAGCACACATCCATAGAGAGTCTAAGTATTCTAGTCCTAGCGTATTCATCATATCCGATATCATCATCGCTTTTACCACCAGGCGAGATAGTGGTCAATCCCTAACATAATATAAGAAATTAAAAAAAATTAAGTACTCATTTTGATGCGCTTTTATTTTTGCACCGCTCTCCCCTTTCCCGACCATATATCTTCACATACTCCAATCAGATAACTACTATCTGTAAACTACAAAATCCAATCTCAATGTAATCTAAGATTCGAATGCCCAGTGTACCGCATCTCAACACCGGTTAGATATTGAACTGAGAACACTTCGCGTGTTCAGTTTAGATAGATAACACTTAGATTTACGTTATGTACGTATTGCTCGGATGCATCTGCACGTAACTACGAGCTGAAGTACTGACACAGTGTTGTGTTAGCAAATGAGGTTTTACTCTGGTAGATACGTTGCAGTAGGAAGTGTATCGTTCTAGACTACAGGCACGACAAACAATACATTTTAACTGTACTGGATATCACTGTAATCAATTACAGCCAAATCAGTGGAGCCGTTCGACCGTGAAGTACTCCCAAACAAACAAATATACAAACTGACTTTCACATTTATAATAATGGTGATTATTAAGTGTGTCGCGAGAATCACATATAATATTATTATTAAAAACGGCTGTACAGTCGCGGGGAGCTTGCGGTAGACGTGGCTCCCAGAAAAAGGACATCAAACATGTCCGAAACTGGTCAGAGCAATTCCGATAAAAAAACCCGTGAGTGTACAACTGTTTTTAATAATAATATTATATAATAATGGTGTTGATAAATAAAGCACCCATGCAAGCAAACATCCAGACACATACACAGACCTACAGGCACGTACTCACGCACACGCATTGATATAAATAAAATAAATTAATATAAAATATTATGTTTCTGTAAGTATTTTTAACACACTTAATATTTTTGTACATGTACTCACACACACGCATTGATATAAATAAAATAAACTAATATAAAATGTTATGTTTCTGTAAGTGTTTTTAACACACTTAATATTTTTGTACATTGTTACACACAAGCCAAAATTTGATCGTACCGACGGGATTCGAACCCGCGCCTACTGGGAAATATGCCCTGGCGCTCTAACCAACTAAGCCATAGTACGATGCTATCAATACGACGAAACTAAATTAATATAGTTTTCATATTTTGATCAACATTTTCGGTTGCGCTATTATAATTGCATATTCTACAACAATTATAGTACAAGCTAAGATCATGTAACTGTAGTGTAGTTATATGCCATGACTTAAGCCACGACAAAGATAACGTCTCTCTTTATAAAACCTCTCAGTCCGAGGTATCAAGCTAATTGTAGTTTAGATACCGATGCGATGTTTGAACTTGGTGTAAGAAACTTGAACTCAACAGATGCACGTAATGTTTCTTTAAAGCTTCATTTTTCAGTTAAATGCTGTCATAAAACTACTCTTTGAAAATGTATAATACCATTATATGATGTTTGATCTAGTCAGTTTAAGCCTGGTCTTGACAAGCACAAGACAAGAGCAACTCAGATATACTACACTCATATGGAAACGCATTCCATAAGACGTATATTAAAAATACTGCAACTTCAAATACACAAGAAAATGTTATCTCACTTAACACTTTGACTGCGGCACTATTTTGCATATTCTTTCAATTTTTTAAATTATTTTTTTATTATTTTTTTTCGTAGGTGTGGCATCAAATAAAAACTAAAATCCAACAGCAGAAGGTCACACGCACCCTTTGTGAAAAAAATAATTTAAAATAAACATGTATTATATATTTTTTTTAATTTTACTTCCGATACCAAAAATCGAAAAAACGCACAGTGTGTGTTTTCAGCAGCGAACGAGAAGAAGAAGAAAAGACAAGAAAATTTTACCTCAATTCTTTTGCTATCAGTTTTGAATATGAGATGGAAGATCATTGATTGTTTTGTCTCTGAATTGCCAAGTCAGTATATTCCCTTTATTGCCACAATGGTTACTTATCATATTTTTTCATTATCCACCAATATCCACCAAGGCGCATGAAGGCGGTCATGAAAGTGGAAAAAGCGAAAGAGGTATTGAGGGATCATAACATGTGGAAAGAAATAGTCTCTGCCTATCTGTGGTGGATATACTATTTTCGTAGCATCTCTACTGAATCTGTGCATACTTTGCATTTATGTATCAACCTTACCTACGCTACACTATGCTACGACTTGCTACGACGTGCTACGGCGCTCTACTGCAACTACGTTGCTAACGGTGGGCCGTTCTACGATAATTATTTCAATATACCAACTGCGTACGCTCGTTTACATGGGGCATTTTATTACATGTCACATCTGACGTCATAAAACACATCTGTACTTTCTTAGGTAAAAAAAAAACGAAATAAATTTAATCTTTGAAACATGCAGCTTACCTTGAAATTATCAACCGTTTTAATCGTCGAAACAAATCAGAATATAGAACTAGGTACACATTGTTAACCCCTTAATACTGGGACCGGATTCTATTAGGTTGGGCCCCGCTGGACGTTTGTGGTCACAGAATAATAATTTAGACAGTATTGCAGCTCTGGACTTTGGGAATTGGGGAGGATTACTGCTGTTGGAATATTCATCGGGCTGTTACAGTTATAGATTCGGATGCTTACAACTATAGCTGTTTTTTGTAGAAAAAAATGGCTTAATTAGAACATCTTAAAAATATTTAAGACGGACGGATGGATGATCAAACAGACAGACAATAATTTAAGATAAAAAACTTTAAAAACTGACTTAAAATGCCACGCTGGTAATTTTAAGTACCAAGTTTAAGGTGTTTATCTCTATATTTTCAATATCTGAAGATACTATCAAAACTCGATGAATTTACTAAATTTAAAATCACCCCGACTGATTTGTGTATAATTTAATCATTGAGACCATTCCTATGAGTCCAAACTCGACATTTCTACTGTAATTTGGTGAGGACTTGAGTATTTGCAGATTCCAGGAGATGTTCTAGCATCTGGTGAATGATACCATGTTCTAACAATATGATTGAAGTAAGAGGATACCGAATTTCGAATTCATCAGACCTATGAAAGTTGATTTCATAGCGCCATCAACAAGAATAAAGTTCATAGTTGTAAAACGGATTTTCATGAATGAAAGCTCACTGAACTGAACACTCGATGAAGACACCTATAAAAAAACTAAATCAAAATCAGTTTAATTGATTTGGGCGATGCCATTGAGAGACACACACAGAAATACAGATACACAAGTCAAACTTATAGCCATCTCTTCTTTTTTATTTGGGGATCAAAAACAATACTATCATGATAGCCTTCAGATACACTAGCCACTACGTAATAAAACCCAAGAAATACGTTTTTATATTATTATATAATATTTCCTAAGCAAATACATTAGGACACTATTTAAATGTCTACATCCGTGTGCGTGATAAAATCCAAACCCTTGTTGTAAGTTTGTGCGCCGTTTTTCACTGGAGGTTGTGGTCAACCACTATTTTTGCCCGGGCCAAGCTTTATTAGGGACTCCTAATAAAGAGAATTTATTCTCGACCCAGCTTATACGTTGATTTTTTGCGAAGTGTTTAACGGTGTTTAACGGTTAAGTGAATTTCTCTGTTGTAGTGCTAAGAGAAGGAATATGCATGAGGCTTTGAACATGTTTTGAGGGCCCGGTGGTGCAAGTAGGAGAACGGTTGGCTTTAATGCCATAGGTACCGAGATCAATCCCCGCCGTGCACCAATGGATTTTTCGATGGAAAAATATATGTGCGCTTTTCACGGTGGCCCTCCGGTGAAGGAAAAACAGCATTAAGAAACCCACAAACCCCACATGGTGGTATGACACTATCTAGTGTCCATCTGGCCAGCTACAAGTTAGAAAATCTGTCGCCAAAACATCTAATGTGTTCCGGGTGCTACCTTTGAGATCCAGTTCCCATTCTAGGCCTAGCGTTTTATGGACCGCATCATCACTTATCAACAGGTGAGATAGTGGTCAAGCGCTAACCTATAAGAAATAAAAAAAAATGACACCGTCGAAAAAAAAAAAAAGTGTTTGTACTTATGTACACGCGTTAGAAGTTATACTTCTGTGGCGTATGGAAAAAAAAAAACTAAAATGCAGTAGTGATTAACGATAAATATTAAAATTAATCAAAAAGATTTTATTTAAATAAGAAAGGTTTTATGAACGTAAAAATATGACGTTAAATATGACGTTCTTACGAAATGACATATACAACTTGAACATAGTCATGCCACCTAGAACTAACTTCACGGTGTAGAATTTAGGTGTCGGTGTGCGCGCGCATCGTACCACCTAGAACTAACTTCACGGTGTTAAATTTAGGTGTCGGTGTGCACGCGCATCGTAAAAATTCACTCTCATCATTTTTCTCTATCGCGCCAAAAGAAGTATAACTTCAAAAATAGATGTGGTCTTAAGCTGCTACCTAATATTCTGTAACAAGTGTACCAATGTGCGCCATCGTTTTATCCATCGCCATTGCAATATATGGATTATAATATTTATGCATAGATTAGTCAAGGTCAATTAGTCAGGTTACATTTTGAAGTGTATAATGTTGTTTGAAGTGTAAAAATGAGACCTACTGTAATTTAATTTTAATTTCTTACCACAACAAAACGGTTTGTGTATTCAGCCTTACGAGAAACGCAACAATTCTGATGCTCTTCATGTTTTATACGTTTTGAAATGGAAAAAAATGTTGGGTTCCCTTTGATGTCGCAGATTTTATTTCAAAGAATTTGCTGGTTAAAAATACGTTCCGTTTAAATGACCATTATGTTTACGAATGAACAAACAGAGCAGTGGCTGCTTCGCCAAAAATCCGTGAAAAAATGCTTTGTAATACATTTTTACCGACTTTACAAAAGGTGGCTTTTTAAAGTGTTTAATATTTGTTGTTTTTTATGTGAGATAAGCAAGCGCTTGACTTTGATGTTATGTTATGATGTGATCGACGATGTAGCACGCTTGCCGAGAAATGACCTGTTCATACGCAATTCAAAGAAATGTGTGTGCTTATATCTCTAAAATTTGTTCATAAAATTGTTTTGTTTTTATAATTGACTAAGCGATGCGAAGGTCTCAGTTTCAGCTAGGGCAGAAATGCTTTTGTATGTCCGTCGGATGTTCGTATGACTCTTGTCTTCTATCGGTCCCATTTCGTAATCGATTCTTGTAGAATATTGTGATTAGATTCTATATTTCCATTGCAATCTTTTTTTGACTATTTTATCCGAACATCTTTTTCATGCGATACACTTCAAGGGGTCAGGGGTGTCATTTTGTTTTTATGTTTATTCGTACGCCATAATTATGAAGTTTACGTATAGTTTAACATAAAGTTTAAAAAAACAAATAAAAAAAATTCTAAAATCTTAAAGAAAACTTGGGGCATAGACATATTATAATATATGTAACTTGTAATAGATTTCTTCAACACTATTACTCGTATTTCAAAGCTTTTCAAAATAAGTAAGTTTTCAAAGAACTATTAAACACACTAAACTTGAATGTTATATTTCGCTGTTACCCAGAATACCAAACAATATTTTTCCATTTTTATAGTTCAAAAAGCGCGTCGATTATAAGTACCAACATGTTCTGGTTTTTGTTTCATATTTTTATATTGTTTGTGTTTATTTCTTTTCACGGTGGTTAAACTTTATGTTTTGTCATTGTTACGTAGTAGCATGAACCCATTATATTTAAATTCATAGGAATTACTATTACACGAATAAAAATGATACAGATTCGCAGAAATCTTTTATTTGTATTTGATTAATACTATGAAGATCGAGCTCAGTGGCGTGCCATAGGTGAGGCCTATGTCCAACAGTAGACAGAAATAGGCTTCTGGTTATGATGATGATTAGAATGTTTATTTTACCCAGCACCTAAATAAGTATATTCTTTTTCGTTATAAAAAAATCAGACACTGAATTATACTTTCACACAATTCAAATAAAAATTATAATAGTTTTTTTTTAAATCTGATAGTGATATTGTAGAATGGCGGATAGATTCTTTTTGGTGTGCAAGTCAGGCGGAACATCCATATAATGTTCATACCACCTGTTGACAAAAACTATTTAATGCGCATAGCAAAATGCATTATTTGTGCACGGTAAGGATTCGAACTGGCAACCTCCAGGTTAGAAGTACATATATTAATCTTCGTGCATAATGTAATTTAAAAGTTTCCCGTCATTAACATGTTTATTAGCTCTCCTCTCAATTACTACTTAACTCAATCTAGCGCCTCCAACTAGTATTTAGCTGATGTCAAAACTGTTACACTCCACTTCATGCACGATCGGACTTGTGTTTGATATAAATTAAGCAGCTGTCTTGGTGTGGTGTGAATAACTGTCTTACTTTAGCTAGAATACCGAGCTTTTTGAAGCCAACTGCGCCTTGGACTCAATGTGGGATTCACTGTTGAGTATGGGTGATAATAAGAGACCGAGAAGCTCAAAGTGGTTAGTTATCAGCACGGATACATTTCGAAACGTAGAAGATAGATGGAATGGACTCCATTTGGAAAAAAAATAGACACGCCTGAGTCTTAAAAGCATTGATCTTGACCAGATTCATCATCAACATTATAATTATCAGCCGGCATCAGTCCACTGCTGGACGTAGGCCTCCCTCAAGACACACCACTGAGCCCGATCTTCGGCTCTTTGTTTCCAGTCACTGCCCACCGCTTTGCGAATGTCGTCGCTCCACCTGGTCACAGGGCGTCCTACGCTACGTTTACCGATTCGCGGTCTCCACTCTAGAACCAGTCTACCCCAACGGTTATCGGTCCTACGGCAGATATGACCAGCCCACTGCCACTTCAGTTTGCTAATCCGCTGAGCTATGTCGATCACTTTAGTTCTCTGGCGAATTACTTCGTTCCGGATTCAATCCCGCAGAGAAACACTGAGCATAGCTTTTTCCACAGCTCGCTGAGCGACATGCAACTGGTTGACTTGTCGAACCGTGAGTGTCCACGACTCGGCTCCGTATGTCATGACAGGTAGGGCGCACTGATTTTTCTTTTACGGACAACTTTTGTCTTTAGGCACTGTGGTATAGGCGACGAGAAGACTCGACAGAGTTTTCCGAATGCTGCCCAGCCCAGGTGATTTCTTCTCTGGATTTCCTTCTAGAAGTTGTGTTTGCCTAGTTGGAGTGTCTGCCTTAGGTAAACATACTGGGTGACATCTTCGAGTGGAATTCCATCTACGGCAATCAGAAACAACGGAACAACGTGCTCGTTGTACATGACTTTGGTTGTATCCAAATTCATCCGGAGACCGATGCAACGAGAAGTATCAGCTAACGAGAAGAACCAGATTGGCATCAACCAATTCGGAGACACCCTGTAAAAAAAAGTTTATTCACTCGACTATCACCTCTCTAAAACACTATACTTATTTTAGCAGCTTGGAGTTTTGTGTGTGAAGTGATCAAAGGAGGAACGAACGAACGGAAGACTTTATTATTCTGTTTATTATAATTTTATTCAGGTAAGGATGAAAGAATAACGCAAATCATTAATCAAAATAAGTAATGTTTTTTTAAAGCTTCATAGCAATGATAGTGCAAATTACTAGTAGTCTTGCTAACCCTCCAACTGGGCTAAATATATCTGTGTCCGGAGTGGGTCCATGTTAATAGTGCAACGAGTGGGGATCGAACTCACGAGCTCTCGATCGCCAGGCCGACGCATCAGCCATTGGGTCATTTCCGCTTCTTCAAGTTATTAATGCAACACTGGATGTAGAGAGTCGCCATCTAACGTAACATTTTAGTATTTTAGCCTCGCCAGGATCAAAGCCCACTTAGGCAAGGAGCGCCCTAATTCACAAATTCTTTGTTTACTCTAAGAACCTATTTATATGATATTGTACAAGTTAATTCCCTTTACGATCGGATATCCAATAAAGGTTTACTTGAAAGCAATATATTTTGCCTGCCCTGGTATTTAGACCGATGTTAAGTAAGGTAGAATGGTAAAATGATACTCGCGTGTCTAAATTCTGTTCTAACTGAATATCACCTAATCTAGACCAATTAGTGATAGTTGGCTGGCCAGGCAGTGGTAGCCTATTCTGATTTAATTATTACGTACAGTCTCCATACCTAGTTTTACACGATAAAAGGCGAATAATAGGTTTGATTACGAGATATTCAGTTAGAACAGAAGAGGGGGAGTTTATCACTCAGTCGCAAATGTATTTTGTCTCGGTCTACGTACTTTTCGAATTTCTTGATACGCTTAAATTACGGACACACTGCAGCGTCCTGCGTGCGCGATCTAGGCGACGATCAGATAGTGCAGTAGTATTTGTACCGACTGCTTCACACTAAACACGGTCAGAAAACAATTGAAAAGTACTGAGAACGCGCCCGCAGCTCGCAGGACGCCGCGGTGTGGCCATTCCTTAAGGATTCTACTTAAAAATCCCTCGATACGCTCGGCAGATAGTCTTGAATCTTTCTCTCCGCTCTAGATTCAAAATAGCGACTTTATTGAAAATAAACTATAATGTGCCCTCGTAATGTAATCTAGTATTTTTTATTTTCATTTTCATGTTATTAATACAGGCTTCTATTAAGTCAAAAGTGCTACGAAATACTAAAAATGCCCACGCCCTTCGACATAGCATTATAGTAATTGTTTTTATATAAATACCCCTAGAAGAAAATGAAAACTTTTATGTCGGCCATTCTACAGTTTCTAAGCCATTGAAAACAGCAGTTCTACTAAAAATGTTCTCGCGTTATTAAAGTGCTTAGCCGGGCGGGAGGTATTTAGTAGGTAACCGATCGATGGCGACCATTTATACGAACCCTTGTTTTACATACTGTTTGGATAGTTTTGTTTGTTTCAGTTTGGAGCTGAATCTAGTTTATTGTTTGTGAATTGTGGAAATTGATGAAATATAAATTATAATAATGGACCTTTGTATCTATTGTAAATGTTTTATTCAGAATCTAGTGGTGTTTTTGAATAGATTTTTTTTTGTAGTGGTATTTTTATGGTTTCAGCTGAGTGAAGGTACGTGATTTAGGCGGCGATCAGAAAACGATTGAAAATCAGATCGCGAACGCGCACGCGGACGCAGGACGCCCTTAGGGCCCCCAGGGTGTGGTCGTTTATAAAATTCTATTATAATTTATCCTGTGGTGTGTGTAATAGAAATTGTGGTGTGTTGAACTCTAGACTAATATAATAGTGCTTTTTTTACTGAAACTGCACCTAAATGCTGCTTTATTGTCTCTCTGGAATCAAATACGATTTTATTTTTTTACAATCCAAAATATTGCCATCTAGCGGGACTTGAACCCACGCCTTCTGAGTAACACGACGAAGTTTATTATGTCCTATTAAGCCAATACTGTACATGCGTATCGTTATATTATTTAAAATACTTACCAATTCTTTTTTTTGTATCTTATAGGCTAGCGGTTGACCACTATCTCACCTGTTGGTAAGCGATGATGTAGTCGAAGATGGTGAATACGCTAGGCCTAGAATATTCTGACTCCAGACAACGCTAGGCCTAGGATACTTTTACTATCGAGAGCTCAGTGCTTCCGGATCACCGTAAGGTTATAGCGGCAGTTTTTCTCCTTGATGGTGGTAAGCTAGTCTTTGGTAGCAAGTAAAGGCGGAATATCGATAAAATATATTCTTGCCACCTATAGACGAACACCCGTGCCCGTGCGAGATTTGAACAGGCAACGTCTCAAACTCTCAAAAGTCAAGGCATCTATCTAACGCCAACTGAACTCTCCAGATACATAACTTTTTTAACCGACTTCAAAAAAAGGAGGAGGTTCCTCAATTCGACCGTACATTTTTTTTTTAAATGTTTGTTCGCGGATAACTTTGTCGTTTATGAACCGATTTTGATTATTATTTTTTTGTTCGAAAGGAAATATCCCAAGTGTGGTACCATGGTAATTTTATCGAGGTCTGATAAGTATCTCCAGAGATATTGAGATAAACATCTCAAAATACTGAATATGAATAGCGCGGCATTGAAGTCGGTTCTTTTTTAGTTTTTAAACGATATTATACTGTAAATTTACAGATTAACTATACATACTAGGTCATAGATTAATTAATACGTATATACCTTATTATTCGTCCTCCCACAGAATAATTACTAGTACACATATTTTTGTAAATTGTTAAACACAATCCACTAATTTCGTCGTAACGATACATCGCACTGTGGCTTAATTGGCAAAGCACCTTAACGTGTTATTCAGGAGGTTGCGGGTTCAAGTCCCGTGGGTACGATTAAATTTTGGATTTTGTTTAACAATTTACAAAAATATAAAGTGTGTAACACTTCATAGAAACATAGTACAATATATATGTATATACATATAATTCCTCCTTGAAATAGAAGGCAAAGTTTACCTATACCGGGTTGTCCCATATTACCCTTCACGTTTGAGACACTATTAGTTTAGCATGTCAAAGGTAACATACGCACAGTATTATCGGGTTTCACGTGAATTCATCCGAAAGTCAATCAATGGTGTACCTAGCGAAATTGGAAACGACTGAGCTTGACAGAGCATACACCCACCTATTTATGTAATAGAATACAGGGAAAGATAATGTACTGATGTTTCCATCGCTATTATGCTCAGAGAATAAATTATAAAGCTAACGTTAAGGTATGATCTGTATTTCTAATCAATAAGATAAAATATCACCTCATGTATTCTGATATTTTTCAACCGACTTACAAAAAGAAGGAGGTTCTCAATTCGTCTGTATGTTTTTTTTGTGTGTATGTTACGCGATTACTCCGTCAATTGTGAACCGATTCGAATGATTCTTTTTGTAATCGGTAGGGTACGTTTTTGAGGTGGTCCCATTGTAATTATTTGTAATTGTAATATATGTATTAAAACTTCATCATCAAAATTTGCAAATAATTTCCGCCTACCCTCTTACGCATCTCATGTCTATTTTGAGGCCAGGTTTTATTTGCTTTCATCAATATGTATTGATTTTACTATGGAATTTCAAAATATGTTGACGTTAATGATAATTTATTTATAACTTTAATATTCAGTAACGAATGTTTTAAATTTTGTTTTGTGTGTTAACATTGTCTATGACACTCACACTGTGCTTGAAATAAATATAAATGTTATTCTATTTATTTATTTATTTACGCCTCACATCTGAGCTGATGTTACACTTGCAATCCGACAACGTTCCAAAAACTAACACAAAATTTACATATAATGTACATGAATGAAGCCGAAAAATAACGTTAATAACGCAAACCCATCGCAGAGAACCCATAAATCGGTATTGGTTAGGCAAATTTCATGCGGCCCTTAATTTTTAACTATCCAGCCCTTACCTGCAAAAGCGATAACGAATTCGCGCTGCGGTTTCAACTGAATAATAGACTCGCGTACAAACAAATTTCAGAATGAAATTTAATTCCGTTTCCATCATAGCGACAATCAAAGCCTATTCACGATTAGAAATCGGTTATATGGTGCGATGCGGTGAACATTTCACCATGAAATACCGTGTGATAATTAAATTAAATAATTTAAATCTGTCGCTAAATGTCTAATAAGTTCCGGCAGCTAAAGAGCCAGTTCCCATTCTAGGCCTAGCATGTTTACCATCTTCGACCGCATCATCACTTACCAACAGGTGAGATTAGTGGTCAAGCGCTAGCCTATGAGATATATAAAAAAAAAATTGGTAGACTAATGGTTGGTTTCTGAGATACATTTATTGAGAGTTTATCTACTCAACGATAGCGTTATTGCGTAGATAAACTTTCAATAAATGTACTCAGAAACCGGCCATTAGTGTAGTGACAGATGCTTTATTCTGCATCTAAACTTATTTAACGTCTTAATTAGGTCTCCTCGTTGTCAAAAAACTTTGAATTACAGTGATCTGCTTTTGGATTCTTTCAGACAACCATGCACGAAAAGATTTTTTTTTACATCGAAGTGGGTAGAAATTACCTATTCACTCGTGAATTGAAGACCCCCATATTGTATTTAGCCGGAAAAATAGACTCAGGCAGGGCATCCCATTCTCTGGCGGGTCGTATGATGACTGAATAATTTGGATGAAAGAAAAAATTAAAGGTTTCTTTGATACATGACTATGAAAACGTTCCGTTTATATTTTACCGAAGATGTAGCATGCAAATATTTCACTCATCATTCACTCATGATTCCATAATTCCAACTTTATATTAAAAAACCTTATATTTATATTAATTAATTTGCCATGACTATAGTATGTACGTGTACGTATATTAGGTGTACTTAGTACTTACGATCGCCTTTAGTAAAAAGAAATGTTTCAAAGTCAAGTCAAGTGTCGGGTTTAGCGTAGCGTCAATTTAGCTCTTTGGTCAAACTTTTGTAAGTATCATATAGTACCTAAAAGAATGCCTTGCACAGAAAGTCTATTTTTTAAATAAGAAATCAACTTAACGTAATACATTTTACAATTCCAAAGACCGAACAATCGCGTCGTTTCGTATAACGCTTCCGAACAATTGTTTTACAGAACAAAAGAGCGACACGTCCTCAAATCGGATTTGTTTTGTTCGTTCTGATTAAACAATATTAAACATCATTAGGCCGGAAGGTATTTTAATTATAGAAGAAGAATTTTTCAGAGCGATGCTTATGTTAAAAACATCGGTATTTTGTTATTTGAAGTTTTTTCCTCTGCGAGGGTCTTTTTAATTAAGTTTCAATTTATACTTACTTACTGCCTCTGGATATTTAGTAGGGAATATTGTTTTTTCTTCGGTTTTTCGGTAAGAAAAATGTTTTATGTTTTAACCAACATCGAAAAGAAGAAGAAGGTTCTTAATATAATTGTATTTTTAAAATACCTCAAAACTCCGTCATTTATAAACCGATTTGTGTTTTTTTTTACCACTATCAAATACAAAATCTGCCGTCATAACCTTAGTGTTACTAAGGTAACTGCTAACCTAACCAGCAGCATACAACAGAGTATTTTAGGACTAGCGTGTTCACTATCTTCGACTACATCATCACTTACCACCAGGCGAGATAATGGTCAAACGCTAGCCTACCAGACATTATATCAAATATTTTCCAAACATTGATTACTATCCTGCCTTTATAAAGGGTGTCGCAGTACGAGTACACTATTTCATTCTAAAATAAAAACAAGTATTTTATGACAGAGTTGTGATATTTTTATTGTATGGTAAAGAAGACATGTTCCGATTAAGTATGGAATAAAATATCCGGCAAATGACCTCCACGGCTTCGATGACAGGCCATTACTCTTTTCATAAAATTTTCCATGACTTTTGCACAGAGATGTATGTGGCTGTATCTCACCGATGACGCGTTGGATTTCCGATTTGAGCTCAGGAATTGTTTCCGGTTTATTATTATATGCATAAACCCGAGATTTCACAAAACCCCAAAGAAAAAAATCGGACAGCGTTAAATCGCACGATCTCAGTGGCCAGTTGACATCAGAAATTCGTGAAATAATGTGTTTCGAGCGGTATCAGCGTAGCTTTCCCCATTTTTGGAATGAGTTTTCACAATTAATTGTTCTTTCAAAACGCTCCATTTTTAATAATCGGAATAAACAGAGGTGACAGCTGTCAAATTTTAGAGTTACCACTTGCATGAAAAAAATATCCAATTTTAATAAGAGTACTCTTACTGAGACACGTCGTTATAAAAAATAATATAAAACTGTAAATACACTCGAAAATATTATCGTCTGCTTGAGCAGTTGAAGAAAGTTTCATGCAAGTCTAAGCTAAGTAAGTGCCTGTACGATAAAATGCAAGATATTTCACTGTCCTCTCTCATCTATTAGTATAATATTTAAACGAAAGTTCCGGACCGAACCAATCGGCTTAGGGTTAGGGTTTCTCCATTCTTGGCCCTAATTCTATCCTCGTAGTTACTGTCCTTAAATCTGTCTTGGTAAGTATAAATATACTATAGAAGGATAATCTAACTCAGTACAGTGTGATTTGTATCGAGAAGCGGCACCATAGGATTGGTACTTACGAGCCGCGGTGGTTGCCAATCCGTACCGTTCAAACGGCGTCATTCGTAGATACATCTGAAAATCTTGCGGTGGAAGTTAAGAGATGAAGGAATTTATTTAGTTGGAAGATCAGTAGATTTTTTTTATATAGTTTATGATAGCGTTTGACTCCTATCTCACCTATTGGTAAGTGATGATGCGGTCGAGGATGTTAGCACACTAGGCCTAGATTGTTAACTGGGTCTCAGGGATAGATATCTGCCGGAATACATTAGATGTTTGGCGACAGATTTTCTAACTTAAGGGTGGTAGCTGACTAGGCGGACACTAGATAATATCCAACCACCATGCGGGGATCAGGGGTTTTTTAACGATGTGTTTTCTTACCGGAGGGCCACTGTGAAAAGCGCACATAAATTTTTCGATAGAAAAATCCATTGGTGCAGGGATTGAACTCGGTACCTCGGAGTGACTGTACCTTTAGCATCTTTAAGTCTCAAACTAACAGGCGCAGTACCGTAAAGTGAAAAATTCTTCTGTCTGTCTGTCCATCTACCTGGAGTGTTGCATGCTCCTGTGTCTGTAATAGGTAGACGTCATCACTAACTATCAGGCGAGAGTCATGTCCTGTTACCTAATATTATAACGAAAACCATTACTTTACATAACGTATATTATACGTGTAAAGTTAAACGCGTAAAAAATATTCTCAACTCTGATTAGCTTGTAATCTTAAAACGGGCCAGCCTGAATCTGCAAGCAATACACTTTTTTCAGATATTCCTTATTATATTTGTTAGAAAGGCAAAGTGTCCGGTAAAATTACAGGGCATTTTAGTAGTCCAAAATGTTTTATTGCATCTGATAAACAGGCCAGTAAATATTTTTTTCTTTTACCTAAATCATAATAAAAATCAGATGATATAAATTGCCTTTGAGTCCATTCTCTCATACATTGCACCGCTGAAGAGCATCGCGATGCAGCGTACCCAAATCGTTATACATTTGTCCGAGTAACACCTCTATTTATTCTAGAAGGCCGATTGCCTGCATGCAATTGGCAAGGTGTCTCTGCGAGAAATGTTCTTATCAGATATTTCGTAAACACAGCTCTTTGACTTATATTATTATGTTTGTGCCACTTACGTACGTAGTTCATAATTTCTGTTTTGACTTTTCCCTTAGATTTCAAGTTATCGTGGACATTTATTTGAACGTAATATTGAACATGTTTTTCTCCTTTATATTGAAATGGTTTATTTACTAAACGAATTAGAAATCCCCAATAATCTTCAATACATTTTATAATAAAATTATGTAAGTGAAAATACGCAATAATACCTAAATTCAAAATTTCAATCAACCCCCGACTGATCTGTTTATAATCTGTTCATTGAGACTATTTCAAGAAGCCCAAACTCAACATCTCTGCTCTAAGTTGGCAAAGAGTTGAGTATTCTGCAGACTCCAGGAGATCAGCCTACCTAGCATCAGGTCAATGCTACCATGTTCTTACAATATCGTTGAAGTAAGAAGATATCGAATTTCGAATCGATCAGACCTATGAAAGTTGATTACATAGCGTCATCGACTAGAAATAAACTGGCCAAGTGCAAATTAGACTCGCACTCGTAGGGTTCCGTAACACGGTAGAGTATTTCAGAACTATAATTTTTTGCCAGAAAAAAAATAACTTTGTTTGTATGAAAAACAAAGTTATGTTCGCGGTTGCTATATTTCAAAAACTGCTGACTATATCTCGTTCAAACCAATTTTCGTTTGTTTTTAATGATATCTACAGCATATATTTTTTTAGAGTTTTCACTCCCTTACTTTAAAAGTTCGAGGGACACACGTTTTACCACTTTAGAAGTGTCTATCTATCAAATAATTGATTTTGAGAAAAATAGTTTTAGGAACCTCAATGTCATTTTTAAAGACCTATCTATAGACGTATAGGCTTAGTGATTTTTTTTCTGTCAATATTAATTCTACAAACCATGATGAAATTCTGATCTTTTTTTATTTCTAGTACAATACGGGTAGTATAATAGTAACGTTCGGTGGAGAGAATTTTAAGGCCGTAGAGTTCAATATAGTTCAAGTAGTTCAATACAGTGATAAAATTTAGAATCCAGCAAAATAATGCTCGGCGATGGTGGACTCTCTATACATATTATATTTCTGTGCTGGACCCATTATTAATAAAAAGTAACACAAAACTGCCACTAACTTAAACTAAATCCTGCGACGTATCCCGAATCCAGCAAATGCTTGGCGATGGCGGACTATCTACATATATTTCTGTGCTAGACCCATTATTAAAAAAAAAAAAACAAAAAAAACGTGTATGTACTTATGTACACGCGTCAGAAGTTATACTTCTGTGGCGTATGGAAAAAAAAAACTAAAATGCAGTAGTAGATTAACGATAAATATTAAAATTAATCAAAAAGATTTTATTTACATAAAAAAGGTTTTATTAACGTAAAAATATGACGTTAAATATGAAGTTCTTACGAAATGACATATACAACTAACTAACTAATTTCACGATGTAGAATTTAGGTGTCGGTGTGTGCGCGCATCGTACCACCTAGAACTAACTTCACGGTGTTAAATTTAGGTGTCGGTGTGCGCGCGCATCGTAAAAATTCACTCTCATAATTTTTTTCTATCGCGCCAAAAGAAGTATAACTTCAAAAACCTACCACCAACACAAACTAAATTCTACCGCCGTTACCCCCCTCTTCTTAAAAAATATAAATAAACCCAATTCAAAACCTTATCTACGCGAATATTGGGGCTCAAAAAGCTAAATATTAAATGTGCCCCCAACAAAACAATTAGCGAAACTAATGCCCTCCCGGGTCATAACTAATTGTGCGAGAACAAAAGGAAATAATTAAGGCTGTTAATATGAGCCCCTGACCTACATAGATTGAGATGATGTTAATGTTCCGCTACGCAATATTAGTGACTTTGATAATCCGGAAAATGGCCTATATATAACTGTTTTTGTTTCATTTTCGTGAGTTCGATCCCCACCCCACCCATTGCACTATTGACGTGAATCCACTCCAGACACAAGCATGTTTAGCTTAGTTGGAGGGGTTAACAAGAATACTAATCTTTAAAAAAAACAAGCAAAATTTTATCGGATCAAAAAAATAGACAGATCTCAATTTAAAATTCTTGCGTAATACGATTTCTTTCAGTTGTGAAAAAATCAAACTTGTTAGTCAACTCGATCAAAAGATCTCGACTTAAACGGTTATATCGTTTATGTCGCATATATTTGCATATTTTTCAATTTCAAAAGGGAATCAAAACCTCTGTTCTTCCCGTTGATCAAGCGAGTAACATGAAATTAAATTTGGCAAGAAGCAAAGTCTTACAGCACTTATAAAATAAAAGATCTGAAAACCCTAAATTTGGTACACATAACGCTGGCAGCGTTGGATAGCGATGGTCAACCTTTGCACCAGGTACGAGCCGGAGCAGAAGTCACCTTAATAACAAAAAAAAAAAGCCAATTTACTATTACAAACTTATTATTTGCGGTTGGTGCAATAACGTTGTCTAGGAATCAAAGTTAGTCCTTTAACCTAGTTTGACAAGTTTGTACGGAAGCCTCGGTACGCGAGTCCAACTTGCACTTCCGAACCCAAAGAGTACCAACGGAACCCTATTATTGAGACTCCGCTGTCCGTCTGTCTGTCTGTCTGTCTGTCTGTCTGTCTGTCTGTCCGTCTGTCACCAGGCTGTATCTCCTGAACCGTCATAGTTAGACGGTTGAAATTTTCACAGATGATGTATTTCTGTTGCTGCTATAACAACAAATACTAAAAACAGAACAAAGTTAAAAATTAAAGAAAAGTTTAAAACAAGTGTTTTATGATAGTGCCGCGCCACCTAGATGATCATTAAAGATGCTATCGTCTTTACCTTAATCTGAATCTCGGCGGCTCCAACGAATAAATAAAATTTAGTATACAGAGGATTTCGGGGGCGATAAATCGATCTAGCTAGGAATCATTTTCAGAAAATGTTGTTTTATTTTTGTTTTGAATAATCAACTTTATTGATAATCAACTTAAAATATTACTCTTCCCGACATCTACTGGCGAGTAGAAGTAGCTTTAGTGTTACTGTGTGGGTAAAGCAGTGAGAGGCTCTCAATTAAAAAAAATAGTAATATTATTCGTCAATAAATGTGGGGAAGAGTCATATTTGTCTGTTTCAGTGGCAAAAAATACCGAGCAAAGCTCGGTCAACCAGATATTTAATAATATTAATTACTACTATTACTATTACTACTATATAATACTATTCTACCTTTGTTTTAACGTTCACTTAGTTGGTGTTCGGTTCGGAACCCTCCGTCTGCGGGACAAAAGTCTGACTCACACTTGGCCAGTTTTATTTAAGTTTTTATTTACGCAGTCGGGGTTTTCATTTATTTATTTATTCACAGTGGATTTGACAAAGCAGTTACTTAGGCGGACTAGCAGAATTCCTATCATTATGCACGATTCCATCTCCTTCGCCACATCATCACTCAACCTACCAAGACCCCACGAAGACAATGAAGTTAATTGCTCATCAGAATTTGTTTCAAAAAATAATCTGACTCCAAAAGTCCTAATCAAAATCAATAACCTCAAAAACAAAGCACTCGTCCATTTCATTTAAAAAGATAACGAAATTACTTACGTTTCATTTCATAGACTTTCGGCTGTAACTACAGAATCTAAAAGAGCATCGTTCCTTGCCCTTATCAATAATATTACATTGAGCTACCTACGAAAGTGGAGGGAGCAATTCAATTTACCAATTACCTTAGGTGGGGGCCCTTTAGTTGGGCAATGGAATGGGAACAGTATCTGGGTTTTCATAGTGTCATGATTTCTTATTTTTATAAGTTAAATTTACTTATATTGATGTATTTTAATAACGAATTGTGCTCATTTGACTTATGTTTTGTGAAACTGCCATTGGAAACGTTTTGACTCACACTGTCAGTGTCAATCGATGGTGCCAACCTGCCAACTTCAAAACTACCGCGAATGAGAATTGTCTGTAGCCTCTAAGCATGGATGCCAACCTTAAAAAAAAAAACAAGAAAGTTAACGCGGTAGATTGTTGGCAGTCGGGCTTCAGTTCGGTCTTGGCGTTTAAACTAGTAGGTCGTGGTTATAAAAGTACCTCTAAATTCTCGACATTTATTGTATAGTTTGTGATGTACCGACATTGGTCGGATGTATATTATACGAAGTTTGCGCCCATTACACGATGTTTCAATTGGAAGAAGGTGTTTTACTGACAATTCAGAAGCGGGATAACCCAAAGGGTATGTTGATAGCTTTTAATAGATTGTTTTTTTTCTCCTATATTTGGTATGCTTGATATGCATCCACTAAAGTAATTTATCAGAAGTAACTGACATTTCTTTGAAAATTGAACTGGATCATGACACGTGCAAGTTACATGATTGTGTTGGATTTGTGCAGCGTGTCTGGTCAGGGCAACCCTCTGGTGATGTGCTGCTTAAATCAAGATCATTCGTGTGCGGTGGTGTGCGTGGGTTCTTGGCCAAGGCTACCCTCTGGTAGAACCTAGCGCATGCTTTCGTACGCTTTTGAGTTGGGCGTGTTTGTGTTTGGTCGGGGCCACCCTCCGATAGCATATAACACGTTTGACATTTTATTTTTATTTTTATGTTGTGGTTGCGCGTGCTATAAGAAAGTATTAAACCATTGAAATTCATTGAACTATATAAGTTTTGATTTTAATATTTACAAACGTTTCAAACAGAAAGTCTAACAAGCATACAGAATATAAAGTTACAAGTGTGTTAAAATAATATATTGATTTTCTAATGGATGGGTCGACTGGTTGTCAGTTTATTGGATACATTAGAGGGCGTGCCAGTTGACTCAACGGTTAATTGGGAGAGCACCTGAGTGTTTCGCTAGACGTTGGTTGGACACGTCGGATTGTTAATTAGGGGGCGTTCTAATTGTACTCATCGGTTAATTGAGCGGGCACGGGAGTGTCCCGTTAGATTTTGGTTGAGTCGATTAGACACGTCGGATGGTTAATTGAGCGGGCACGGGAGTGTCCCGTTGGATGTTGGTTGAGTCGATTAGACACGTCGGATGGTTAATTAGGGGGCGTTCTAATTGTACTCATCGGTTAATTGAGCGGGCACGTGAGTGTCCCGTTGGATGTTGGTTGAGTCGATTAGACACGTCGGATGGTTAATTGAGCGGGCACGGGAGTGTCACGTTGGATGTTAATTGAGCGGGCACGTGAGTGTCTCGTTGGATGTTGGTTAAGTAAATTAAACACGTCGAATTGTTAATTAGGGGGCGTTCTAATTGTACTCATCGGTTAATTGAGCTGGCACGTGAGTGTCACATTGTACGTTGGTTGAGTCGATTAGACACGTCGGATTATCAGTTAAAGGACTAGCTGTACTTATTGGTAAATCGAGCGAGATAATAATGATGATGATGATGGTGATGATGATAGTGATGATGATGGTGATGACGGTGATGATGACGGTGATGATGGTACTCATGGTGATGATGGTGATGATGGTGGTGATGATGATGGTGATGATGATGGTGATGATTATGGTGATGATGATGGTGATGATGATGGTGATGATGATGATTCTGACGGTGATGATGACGGTGATGATGACGGCGATGATGACGGCGATGATGGTGATGATGGTGGCAATAATGATAACGGTGATGGTGTTGATGGAAGTGATGATGATGGTGGAGATGATGGTGATGTTTATAAATATATTACAGCTTACTAAAGTAACTATGAATTGAAAAATGGGTTAAATAGAGATAGGAGAGTTTTATTTATTTTATTTTAAATACTGGATTCAGTGTGCTAGATAATTTTGGAAATTTTAAATGTTTAATGAATCTAAATTGAATATTGTCGGTGTTTTGTTTGTGAATGGATTATGCCGTTGGCAATGTGTGTATTTCAGTGTGTTGCCAATGATTTCTACTGATAATGGTGGAACCTGCCTGACTCGCCACTCGACGGCGACCATGTAATAACCAGAAGAGAAGGTCGCTTTCTACTACTAATACCAGCGAAGAAGTTGCTACACCTCGTAAGACCTGTAGGGTGTCAAGGAATCGTTAACATGCTATCTTCGGCAAACAGAGTCATTGGATATTGATCGGATTGCTCTAGAAAAATCATTAATGTAGATGATAAATAGAAGTGGGCTAAGTACGCTAGCTACTCCATACTTCACCTTGCGTTGAATTGATGTGTATATTTAATTAATTATATTTAGATGATAACTTACATCTTATTGTAAGCTGGCTGCGTGTATTGTACACGGGTACAACACTGTAAAAATGACGTGTAAATTTGACGATTTAGGAATAAAAGAATATGAAATATGAATAATTATGCCAAGTGCATTTGACGCCATGGACGTCCAGCTTGTAACTAAGTAACTTTTTAACTAAGTAGTATGGTCATGGTCACAGTTGATCGCATAAACTGCATTATGGTTGTCAACATCGAAACTTATATTCTGCTTTAAAGTTAATTATTGTGATAATGTGTAAATCTATATCCCTTTTTCGTCACAGAAAATATCATATTTCTCGAAGTAGTCGTTTAATTGTAGAAGAAATATATATATATATATTATATATATGCATATCTATATTACATACTTTTCAAATAGTTTGGATATTATTGGCATTATTACTATGGATCGGTAGTTATGAACTAAAAATCAGCCTTCTTTGGATATCTGTATAAAAATGTTTTAAATTTTTTCTATTTTATTGTCTGGATATATACCTGATGTATCGAAAAGGTTTCCTTTTCGTCGCATTCGTTTAAAGCATCAATATGAATCAAATCATAGCATAGGATAGCATCATGTGTATGAACACATTTGCTGTGATCGACAATGATGACACGTTTTATTATTTTATAAGAAATCGCATTATAATAAAATAAATGGAATTGAATTTATTTCACATGAAATAGAGTTTAAAAGGTTTTCGAAGAAATCATATAAGACCATCTATTTCGCCATGTCATGACACGTGAAAGAACATAAAATTAACATTAATGAAATACGAGTACAATGTCAAATATAGCCGACACAATTGGTATTTTTCAGTGACCTTCAGTTTTAAAATATATTGTATTATATATGAGGTGAGGTATATAAGGGCACATGAACATACAATTTGAATTGCTCCTTATGTTGTTATTTTGTTTCCTAATTGTGGTAGATATTGGTATGACTTTATTTACAATATAATCATTTAATATGTAGGATATTCCTTCAGTATGAATTACTCATACGTAACTTTAAAGTTATTTTACTTAAAATAATTGCGAATTAAGATAACATTTTGTTTGATATATTTACGTATTCACGACGTTTTCGATTTATTATTCGATATTTTTATTTTTGTGACATGCGTATAAAATGTTTAATAGGAATTTAGAGTATTATTTTTATTTTCTATTTGTCATTGTAGATTTGAGTGTAGATGTGCTGTAAAAAGTATCTGCTTTTTACTACTGATTTTCAATCTCCACACCGTATCAGCTGTGCAGTGTGTTCATAGAGTGCTAGTTTCAACAGTTCAGTTTTACAGTAATTTTTTTAAAAAAACAATGCACGGAGTTATAAAACCAACTTTGGTTCCTATTTTATATAGTCTGTTGTTTAAATGCTAATGCTTTGAAAATTGAATAATGCTAATAAAATGTCTATAATCAATTAAAAAACAAATCATTAAAGTATAAAGCGATGTTAATTTTGTACGTCTATATGGAAATCATTATTACTATAATTATAATTTCATTACATAGGAAAACAGAAACATTTGTTCTAATTAAGAAAAGATCAATGAAGCTACAAATATTTTTCATGACAATTACTACTCCATTGTGGGTTTTTTTTTGTTCTCTTTATATTCCTATTTGGATTACTTCCTTGTGATTGATTTTAGCTCAAGCTCAGGAATTGAGATATTCTACTCTTCAATTGTAAGTCTTGAGTATTCAACAGTTGGTAGACATAATAGGTATACTATTAGTATGTATAATATTTATAAGTGTACTATGTATTACATGGATATACCAAAGTGATCACTTGATATTCTGAAGTTCTTTTCGCGGATTAATGCAATAATCATTCTCCGTAATTTGGCTAACTTCTTATCCATATCTGTAACAAGCTGCTTGTTGCTACTGACATTAATCTAAAGGTGGAATAGAATAGAATGATTATTTATTGCACATCAAATAAAATATACAGACAATAATTCATAACAAGATAATGTTCATACTATGCGCTTGGAGTGATCTTTATTAGACAAGCTTTGGGTGGACAGGATTTTACATATTCATGTTGCAAGGGGTGTACAGCTATAAAATTATGTAACAATAATTATAATACATAAAATACATACACTAAATGTACATTACACACACATTTTATACATACACACATATATATAGCCATATACATTATTATACACACATACATAAGATACTACTGGATGAATACGACACGTTAGTAACATATTATCTGTCTTTTTATGATACGGTACATTATTTTCTGCCACCGTTACTATCTTTATTTGATATTTCGAGCTCTAAACACAAATTTCTTTGTTGGTAATGTCAAGTGATATTTCCTTCTTTAGACATGTAGTGGGTTATTTCTAATGACTTTAAATAATTATGAAATATTTGTTTTTGGGTTCATTTCATAGTAATTTTCCGTCTATGTCAACGCTGTCTTATTAAACGTTGAATGTTTTTTTGGAGTCTAAATTATCAATAATTGTTTTAGTTCGGGCAACAGCCCGAAAATACACATCAATGTTTTACTGAAGATTTACTACTTTTGAGATGTAGTTAATGACTTCGATTTAATGAAACTTTAAATAACTTTTTATATAGTTCGTTTCAAAGAGTTAATTCTTCATTCTTGCCTTTTAAAGTTTCGTCTTCAAGAGGTAATACTATAATTTCATTCTAATGTCTAAGTATAAAGTCCTGGAATTATTTCGGGAGTTCCATATTAATTTTCAAAATAATCAGGTAAACTACAAGTGGTGCTATCTTGGTTATCTGCTGACATTTCACTAACATTGATGTTTCTATTCAAAGTTACTGCGCTGGCAACAAAAAGGAAAACGATAAATGACGGTGTTCGAATCAGGGTCACGCAGATTGCAAATCAAAAACGCTAACCTTTCTGCCAGCGATTCTTACAGGCGACTGACGAAATTAGCGTTTCGTATTAAAGTGTATTTATTTTATTTTGGCTGGAGTCGAAGGTATTTCAAACAAAAGTGGATTAAAAATATTTTATTGTTTAGGTGCTTGATACCTTTGTAACGTTACAATTTATAATTGATATTTTAGTGATTTATATACTTTTGGTGATTAATTATGAACTCACTGCTTATGTTTTTGTTTATCAGCAGCTATGCTCTTGTTATTTATTGATCTTGTCAAATCTATGGGCTTAGACGTATTCCTTATTGTTCTGAATATATTACGTTGTTCCGTGCCTTTTTCAGCATTTATTAAAAAGCCGTAGTCATGTTTTCTTTTCATAAATAATGTTTCGAACGACTTTTCATACTTTACTAAGTTTTTGATAATTTTGTTAGATTAAAATAACTTGATTAAATAATACTTTTAAACTTATTAGTTACTGCGGTTACTGCATTCAATAGAATCCGACCTTGGATATATATTAAATCCGTAGATGTACAAAGCTATGATGATGGCATCTTTACTGGTGGTATGAAATAAGGTCTGATGTCATGATTTCAGCTACTGAGGTTACAAAACCAGGGTTTTATGTTATATATTTATTCACACATTATATTTTGTGTCATGATTTAATTAAAGCATAGTTAAATAATTTGTGTAAAGCGAATTAGTCTAATGAATTAGTTTTGTTCATACATATAAGTAATTATTTTTCAATTCGTGTGAAATATTAGTAAACATAGTAAATTTATATTAAGTTAAATAAACATTAGAGTTATTTGGAATTAATATTCGTGGAAAAGTTTATTTGATAAATATTGTAGGAATTTATGTTATCAGAAATAATGTAATATGATATTATAGCGATGAAATATTAGAATCTTAGTTGAACAGTATTATATACTTGATATTTCTATTATTATTAAAATATGATTGAGTTATTTTTATGTGTATGCCGGGAGGCATCACGTTGTCGGATGGCCGAGTGTCATGATTTCTTATTTTTATAAGTTAAATTTACTTATATTGATGTATTTTAATAACGAATTGTGCTCATTTGACTTATGTTTTGTGAAACTGCCATTGGAAACGTTTTGACTCACACTGTCAGTGTCAATCGATGGTGCCAACCTGCCAACTTCAAAACTACCGCGAATGAGAATTGTCTGTAGCCTCTAAGCATGGATGCCAACCTTAAAAAAAAAAACAAGAAAGTTAACGCGGTAGATTGTTGGCAGTCGGGCTTCAGTTCGGTCTTGGCGTTTAAACTAGTAGGTCGTGGTTATAAAAGTACCTCTAAATTCTCGACATTTATTGTATAGTTTGTGATGTACCGACATTGGTCGGATGTATATTATACGAAGTTTGCGCCCATTACACGATGTTTCAATTGGAAGAAGGTGTTTTACTGACAATAGTTTTATAGAATATATTTTTACAAGCTTTTATTTATTTATATTTTTTTTTATTCGTGCATATTACAATTGATCCATTTTCCAGGTGAGGGCCCGGTGGCGTAATCGGGAGAACGGTCGGCTTTGATGCCGTGGTACCGAGTTCAAACCGCCGTGCACCAATGGATTTTTCTATCGAAAAATTTATGTGCGCTTCTCACAGTGGCCCTCCGGTGAAGGAAAAACATCGTTAAAAAACCAACAACCCCCGCATGGTGGTAGGACACTATCTAGTGTCCGCCTGGCCAGCTACCACCCTCAAGTTAGAAAATCTGTCACCAAACATCTAATGTGTTTCGGCAGCTATCCTTGAGAGCCAGTTCCCATTCTAGGCCTAGCGTGCTTACCATCTTCGACCACATCATCACTTACCAACAGGTGAGATAGTGGTCAAACGCTAGCCTATAAAGTATTAAAAAAAAAAAAAAAAAAAAAACCGTTACCGATTGAGCTGAAATTTGGCATAACTGTGTAAATCGTGTGACAATGCAATATTATGATGATATGGTGCTGATCTGATGATAGAGCTGGAAGGTGGTCAAAGGAACTTCTAAACTACACATGTTATACCCGTCGTGTTTGAGCTCGTTGGATTTGTCATGACATATACTCTGGTCCTAGGTTATGCCAAAGCTAGTGTATTATATTACTTTATGATATTGTCTCATTATAGGTATTAAAAATATACACATAGGTATACATTAGCTATTATATATACCTATATGTACATTTATATAAGTACATAAATTAGGCCAGAATTAAAAAGATACCTGTTTAAATTAAATATACATTGAACATGCCCTAGACAAAAACAGTTTTATAATAAGGTTTTTAACCCCTCATATGTCGGGATTTCAAACACAATGAAAATTCTATTATGTCTCGCATACGAAAAAAGAAAGGGTAAAAGCCGAATAAGTGCATTTAGGATAAATTATTTATTATTTTAATCTCAAATCAAATAGTATAAACGGACCGAACTATAAGTAAGCAGCAATAAGTTAGATCAGTTACACTACAATAATAACTATGCCAAAATATGTTTATGTTTGAGCATTAGTACTCATGTTAAAATACACTGAAACGGCTGGACCATGCATATTCAGCATGCAAGCGAGTAAGCACGGCTGAACCCATTCGGTCAGTCTAATTAGACAGGCTAACTTGCTAGCTCTTATTACATTTAGCTAAATCTTAGTAAGACTGTCTGAATACCGCGTAGTGTAATAACCCTTTAGGAGTAGAAATTGCTTATAGCCTAAACTAGCATTAAGGCTACATATTATTTTAAAGACCGCAGGTAACACCGCGAATTGCAACTAGTAAATCCTCACTAATATTATAAACGCAAAAGTTTGTATAGATGTTTGTAAGTCTTTCTACTTAGTCATTCTACTGAAACTATTGAGCTGAAATTTTATTTATAGATAGCCTAGACCCTGGAATAACACATAGGATATTTTTATCCCCATATTTCTACGGGAACGATGTCTACGCGGGTAAAACCGTGGGGCACAGCTAGGACCCGGTGGCGTAATCGGGAGAACGGTCGGCTTTGATGCCGTGGTACCGAGTTCAAACCGCCGCTACACCAATGAATTTTTCCTTAGAAAAATGTACGTGCGCTTCTCACAGTGGCCCTCCGGTGAAGGAAAACATCGTTAAAAACCCAACAACCCCCGCATGGTGACACTATCTAGTGTACACCTGGCCAGGTACCACCCTCAAGTAAGAAAATCTGTCGCCAAACATCTAATGTGTTCCGGCAGCTATCCTTGAGAGCCAGTTCCCATTCTAGGCCTAGCGTGCTTACCATCTTCGACCGCATCATCACTTACTAACAGGTGAGATAGTGGTCAAACGGTAGCCTGTAAGATATTAAAAAAGGTGTTTAATATAAATCTTTGATAAAAGATCCACCGCTGCCTTTCAGTACCTCGGTCCTTCTAACGTTATTAAGTCAGGAAGAATCGCGACCAGACTGTGAATATAGGCTATATTTTATTTACTATCTTTGCTCAGTCTCTTTCCCTTTTTGCCGAATTTCATCTGATGCGCGTTGGACGTGTAGTTTTAGTAAATAATATGAATGATAGTCTTTTCTGTGATATTGATGAAAATAAAAGCAAAAAATGATATATACTACTAAGTCATTCTACTGAAACTATTGAGCTGAAATTTTATTTATAGATAGCCTAGACCCTGGAATAACACATAGGATATTTTTATCCCCATATTTCTACGGGAACGATGTCTACGCGGGTAAAACCGTGGGGCACAGCTAGGACCCGGTGGCGTAATCAGGAGAACGGTCGGGTTTGATGCCAGAGGTACCGAGTTCAAACTCCGCCGTGCACCAATGGATTTTTCAATAGAAACATTTATTTGCGCTTCTCACAGCGGCCCTCCGGTGAAGGAAAACATTGTTAAGAAACCAACAACCCCCGCATGGTGGTAGGACACTATCTAGTGTACGCCTGGCCAGGTACCACCCTCAAGTAAGAAAATCTTTCGCCAAACATCTAATGTGTTCCGGCAGCTATCCTTGAGAGCCAGTGCCCATTCTAGGCCTAGCGTGCTTACCATCTTCAACCGCATCATCACTTACCAACTAGGTGAGATAGTGGTCAAATGCTAGCCTTTAAGACATAAAAAACAAAATATAAATATATACAAATGGCAACACCTGAGTGCTCTTGTAGTCCATAGTCTGTTGGTGCTGCTGGTTTAGCTCTAAATGTAGAATTAGACTTTAGCATATACTCATTATACAATTATAAATACTTAGCCTTAATCTGAGATATACATAAAATATAATTTATGATCGTTTAAAAAACTAAAAAAAACCGACTTCAAACGTCGCGCTAGTCAAAGGAGCTAGTAGACGTAGTAACTATTATATAATCTGTGCCAGTAGTTAGTACAGATATGTTAATGTATCGTAATACACATGTTGTTATAATAAAAATATCATCATCATTATAATCAGCCGGTATATTCAGTCCACAGCTGGACATAGGCCTCTCCCAAGTCACGCCACTGTGCCCGATCTTCGGCTCTTTGTCTACAGTCACTACGCCCACCGCTTTGCGAATGTCGTCGCTCTACCTGGTCACAGGGCGTCCTACGCTACGTTTACCGATTCGCGGTCTCCACTCTAGAACCAGTCTACCCCAACGGTTGTCGGTCCTACGGCAGATATGACCAGCCCACGGCCACTTCAGTTTGCTAATCCGTTTAGCTATGTCATCATATTAAAAACGGCTCGACCGATTTCGTTAAAACCGAAATTGGACCACCTGGGAAGGGTACCCTTTGAAACAAAAAAATAATTTTCCGAATCAGTTCACGCATCTTCGAGTGATCGGTGAACATACATAAAGAGAAATAAATAATCGTTTAAAAAAACTAAAAAAATACGCTTTTATAGAAAATCCAACTAAAAATAGAAAATAAATTTTAATAAATTTGAATTAAAAATAGTGTAAGAAAAAATGATTTTACTGTAAAAAAAAGCGTGGGGTGCATGGTATCAATAGTTCCAAATATTTTATGAACAGATATGACTAGAAGGGTTATTTTGATAATATCCTGAAAAGCACCCCACGCTTTTTTTACAATAAAATCATTTTTTCTTACACTATTTTTAATTCAAATTTATTAAAATTTATTTTCTATTTTTTAGTTGGATTTTCTATAAAAGCGTATTGTTTTAGTGTTTTTAAACTATTATTTATTTTTCATTTTTTAGTCGAATTTAAAAAAAAATCCTAGTAAGGATAACGGGTCAAAATGTTTAAAATATTAATTCGTCATCGGTCCTTAATAAGTATGCCAAATTTCGAGTTAATCCGACGTTTTGAAGGGGGTTAAAATTATGTTCAAAGATTCCGTTACATACTAACATACAAACATACATACGTCTGAAGCTAATAAAAGCGTATTAAAAAAAGCTTCCGACGAATTGAGAAGTCGGTTAAAAACAAAAACACTGAATTCCAATTAGGTACAGCAATAAGTATGACATGTGTTTCTATTTACAATTGAAAACTAGTTTACATAATACAAGGTTGAAATACAAAACCTAATTTTACCGACTTCAAAACTGAAGGAGGTTTTCAGTTCGTTTGTTTTTGAAGAGAAAACTTCTTTAGTGGCGTTGTGAACTTTTTGGAATGGGTAAAAAAATTTAACACGAGACCTGATCGAAAACTCTTAAGGCCGGGGGATAGTAGACCAAATGAACAACGTTAATGTTTAAGTTTTCACTTTTGCCGGCACTCCCGGAGTGCAACCTGTTCATTTTTTTATAATGTATATTTACCAATTTCACTGTCAATTATGGACCGACCGAAACGAACATATTCCTGAGGTGGTCCTATTGCCAATTCATTGAGATCTGACGAGTATCTCCAGAGATATGAAGATAAACACTTTTAACTTGCTACTGAAAACGACTAGCGCGGCATATGAATTCATGTTTTTAGGGTTCCGTACCCAAAGGGTAAAACGGGACCCTATTACTAAGATTTCGCTGTCCGTCTGTCTGTCTATCTGTCTGTTTGTCTGTCCGTCTGTCACCAGGCTATATCTCATTAACCGTGATAGATAGACAGTTGAAATTTTCACAGATGGTGTATTTCTGTTGCCGCTAGAACAACAAATACTAAAAACAAAATAAAGTAAAAAATTAAAGGGGGTAATCCCCATACAAAAAACGTGTTTTTAAACGCCATCTATAAGACCTTCGTAGGTGTCATCTGGGTGTTAACAACTCATTCGTGTTTGTTAAGCTAACAACCTTTCGAATTAGTTTCGGCAAAATGACATAGACGGCGCTAGTAAACGAGCCACGTCTTTCTAGATCGCGACCAAACAAAATATTCTTGGTAATAATAACAATTAATCAAATATATGAAACGGTTACGGTTACATTACGGAAAAAAAGGTTGAAACTCTGTTATGTTTCGTATTGTACGGAACCCTCCCTAAGTGTAAGTGTGATAAGAGACGCTATTCTGACTCGCACTTGGCCAGTTTTATTTTGTTTTTAAAACGATCATAAATTATTTCTAGATGTCAATTTTAAATTAGAACTAATCGGTATAAAAAAAAATCTATATAAATACTATTCTTCAATACATAATCACGTACAATGATCGATTAGAGTGATTCGGGCGGCGCTCGAGTAATGCGCTCGTTAACTCAATAAATGTATCGATTCAACGACGAATTGTGTTTCCATCGGACTAACACTAATGTAATGACAGATGTTAGATGCTGTTTATTTATAAGGTACTTTATATTATTGAACGTTTACAATTTCTAAGGCTCGCATTGGAAGACTTGTACATATACAAACGGCATACCAAAAAAATTTAGGTACAAAAAAATTATGTAGGTACAAAAAAATTTAGGTACAAAAAAATTATGTAGGTACAAAAAAATTTAGGTACAAAAAAATTATGTAGGTACAAAAAAATATAGGTACAAAAAAATCTGCCGCCATAACCTTAACGGTATTCCGCCCTTGACAGACAGAGTATTCCAGGCCAAGCGTGTTCAGCATTTTTGACCACATCATCGGTATTACTAGATGTGATAGTGGTTAAACACTTGCCTAAGAGGTGGTAGGAGCACATTATATCGATGTTCCTCCACTTCCGCCTGACTAGCTACCAAATTAACTAAGATAGTTTAAAAACTAAAACAACCGACTTCCATGCCCCGCGAGTCAATTTCAGTAGCAAGTTTTTGATGTTTATCGTCATATGTCTGGATATACTAATCAGATCTCAATGAAATTACAATGGGATTACCTCGGAAATGTAAAACATACAGACGAATTGAGAACCTCTCTTTTTGGAATTCGGTTGAAAAGCTTACCACCATCAAGGAGAAAATCTGCCGCCATAACCTTTCCGGCAAAACACAGCCATTGAGAGTCAGAGTATTCTAGGTCTAGCGTGATCACAATCTTCGGCCACATCATCGTTTACTACCAGATGAGATAGTGGTGAAACGCTAGCCTATATGATGTAAAAAAAGTAATTTTCAGTACCTTAAAGTGTTTATCGCTATATTTCTGAAGATACAATACTGATCTTAATGAAATTACAAGACCAAACGGAAAGATTACTCTTGAACAAAAAAATATTTTTTCAAACCGGTGAATAAATGACTGAGGTACTGAGGTCTAAGGTAAACCTAAAACCGGCCAAGTCGAGTTGAACTCGCCCACCGAGGCGTTCGTACCAACATCTCAAATTAGGTTAAAAGACAAACTTAACTTTGCAGTTCAATCCATAGAAAATGTACTGCACCAGCCGCAAATAATAAGTTTGTAATATTAAATTCACTTTTTACTGTTATTAAACTACATTTTTACGCTTTTCAGATTTATTCCTATATGCGTGGTTCAAGACCTTGCTTTTTGCCAAAAATCATGATTCTAGGTCAACGGAAAGTACCCTATAGGTTTTGATTCACTTGTGAAATCGCAAAATATGCGAAAAAATGCGACATAACAACGGTCATATCATCTTTTGATCGCGTTGACTTACAGGTTTGTTTTTTTGACAGCCGAAAGATACCGTAGTCTCAAATATTTAGTATACGTTTCAACGTACCTCTACGCATTCCGGAGATAAAGGGTATTGCCAGACGGACCGACGGACAACAAAGTGACCCTATAAGGGTTCCTTTTTTCTTTTTAAGGTTCGGAACCCTAAAAACATAAAAAAGTCAAATTGAGAACCTTCTCCTTTTTTAAAGAAGTCGGTTGAATTATACACTTCAATACTCAATTTAATACAAGTAACAAAATCAAAATGTTTAATAAACACCCACGACAATGTCCTTTAGAAAATTAACGTCTTAACATCTGTCTAAGAACCACCACTGATCAATTACGAACCGTTTAAAGACAAAATCGAATTAGTTTTGGAGAAAAATTGCAACATGGATTTGCACAAACAAATGTTTACTGCAGCGCCCTCTGGTGAGTTGACACCGTTACACCTATTTAAAAACATGCACCAATTAAACACGAACCCATAACTGAAAACTGCATCAAAATCGGACTAGTCGTTTTGAAGAAAAATGGCAACATGTATTTGCACACAGAAACAAACAAACAAACATCCTCTCAATATCCGTTCCGTCGTGGGTAAAATATAATTAGAAGAAAAAAACTTCAATCTTGCCTCAACATAATATTTAATAGAGTCTCAAAACTTTGAGATATTTTAACCCACTTCTGGGTGAAAATTAAATCACTTCGCCCAAGAAATAATTAATTTAACTGATTACATTAAAATCTCCACCTATCAAGTGGCAATCTCGTAGTAATTGCGACGACCATCCTGACGGTTTTTATAGAGCTGTAAACTCTACGTCAACTTAGTAAGTGATTGCTGTCCGAAGCTAAAGGTACGACCACACAGCGGCGTCTTGCGTCCGTGTGCGCGTTCGTGATTTTAATTTCTATTGTTTTCTGATCGCCGTAGATCGCGTTTGGTGTGAACCAGTCGGTACAAATACTACTGCGCTATCTGATTGCACACGCAGGACACCGTGGTGTGGTCGTACCTTAACAGAAGCTGATGTTAATGTTTATTTTATTAAAAAAAAATAGCTGATATATATCCCGCGACTTCATTCACGTACAACAAGAATTTTATGACTGTAAAGCTCTGTCAATCAACATTTTGTGTGATCTGAGTTATTTAAGTTATGTGTAAAAATCATGATTTCATTTTCACAATAAACTGGCCAAGTGCAAGTTGGAATTGCACTCGTAGGGTTCCGATTCCGTACCACACTACAATATTTTATAAAATCGAGCAAAAAATGCTGAAAGAAATCACGTTGCTTTTAATAAACTGATAAATAGATCTACCTCCATTCCAAACATTTATTAAAACAGGATCCGCGTGCTTATTTAGTACAACACCATCTTACAAACGCCTAACGTCAACTAAGTGAAAGTTAACACATAGGTCATTAATATAATTAGTACAATCAAACGTTCATAGATGGCGTTATAGTAAAATACCGAAAAAATACGTTTCTTTTATGGGGATCCCCTTTAATTTTTAACTTTGTTCTGTTTTTATTATTTGTTGTTATAGCGGCAACAGAAATACATCATGTGTGAAAATTTCAACTGTCTAACTATCACGGTTAATGAGCTATAGCCTGGTGACAGACGGACAGACAGACAGACAGGCAGACAGATAGACAGACAGACAGACAGCGGAGTCTTAGTAATAGGGTCCCGTTTTACCCTTTGGGTACGGAATCCTAAAAATAGCTGATATTATATATCCCTGAAAGCTCTGTCAATCAACATTTGTGTGATCTCAGTTATTTAAGTTATGTGTAAAAATCATGATTTCATTTTCACAAAAACTAGCCTATGTTTATCATCATGCATCATGTAAAGTATCCTCATCCTCCCGTTACTAAAATCCTCAGTAAAATTTATCATACTTCTAGTAAAATCGGGTCGTCTGTTTTAACATGATTAGGTAACAAACAGACAGAGTGACAGAGTTACAAACGTGTTTATAATATTAGTATGAATTCTTGATAGACTGGATGTACTTTGATTTAAGAGTAATTTCTTTATTATTGAAAATTCTACAAACTCAATGATACAAAGTCTCTTCATCATCTGTTTCTGTCCACTGATGGACATAGACATCACCTATAGCACACAAACACAACCATGTTTGATATTCAACTCTTTAAAATTAGGTTGAAAATGTTCTATCATTATCGTTAGAAAACTTAAAAAAAAGGCAGGGCTAGCATGGCAAGGGGACTATTTTGTCTTTCCACCTATCCGTGTTTTGTTTGGTGGAGAAGGAAAATTATAAGTAAAGTTATTCGACAATTATAAACGCCCGCTGACTTTTAATCAATTCTTTTTTTGAACTTTTTAATAAGAAACAAAATCAAAACTCGGGGTTAAATTTCACCAAACGTTTAAATTGTTGTGTTGATCTCCCGTCAGTGGCGAAAAACAGGGAAATAATTTTGTCTTTCCCCCGGGGATAAGGCCATGCTAGCCCTACAGGTTAATTTACCGCGGGTTTATATTATAAAGTTAATCTAATGCTGTGAGATTTTCAGAGTTATTGCACTTATTAACCTAAATTCAATTATAGATTTAACATGTACTCGTACTTACATAATAAACATAAATTATATACCTACCTAAAAATAAGTTGCTATTAAAACATACATGTTTTACAAGGGTCATCGACAAAAACAAGTTTCATTAAATTATAATTGTTGATATGGTAAATCCAATGATTTTAGGATTCTATAGTAACTAAAAGGAACCGACATGTAAATTTTATGTTTCTGTCCACTACAAATTGCAATTAATATAAGCCTTCTAATATGATTATTGCTTTTTGCGTGCGTAAAATGCTGTACAGAAGTAAACAAATTTTTATCACGATAGTAAGTCAAATTAATTCTATATTTTAAGAAGAAACATTGTTTTTTTTATTTAAGAAATATCGTATATATTTTACAAAAGCCAACTTCAAAAAGGAAGAGGTTGTCAATTAGTTTTTTTTTATGTTTGTGACCCCAGAACTCCGTATTTATTAACCGCATTATAAAATTATTGAGACGTTATACCTTCCGTTTGATCCAAGATCGAGATCTGATACGTATCTGCAGAAATATACAGATGAATTTATACATTTAAAAAAAAAAGTAGTCTTTTTAACGATCTTAAATTTCTTTACTGCAAATTAAGTAATTAATAGTAAAATCGCCAAATTAAGTAATTAATAGTAAAATCGCATAGTGCAAGAGCATAATTTGAACAGTAAAATTGCAGGACATGTGATATTCAACATTCAGAGCAGTGACGCAAGAAATTCTAGTAATCCAAAGTTGTCTGTTATAGGCAAATATTGATGGCATTTTTATTTTATAAGTGAGCGTTTGACCGCTATCTCGCCTTGTAGAAAGCGATGATGTGGTCAAAGATGGTGAACACGCTAGGCCCAGAATGGTCTCACTCTCAAGGGTTGTGTGCTACCGGAACACGGAAAGGCTATGCAAGCATTATTTTAAAGCAATAAAAATCGTGCTGTTCTTGTCTTTCTTCTGAAGTTTAAAGTAAAAATTTGACAAGATTTTTTGTTGATTTCCAGACGTAGACAGAGTATTCAATTATTTATTTTGACAATGTTATTGCATACGGGCACAAGTCGTGTATTTAAAACTTATCAGTTATTATTAAAATGACAAGCTGTGCCTCGCGTAGACATTGTGCCCGTGGAAATATGGGGATAAAAAGTACCCCATGCGTTATTCGGGATCTAGGCTATCTACATACCAAATTACAGCTCGATTAGTTCAGTAGTTTTAGCGTGAAAGAGTAACAAATATTCATCTATACATGCATACATACAAACTTTCTCATTTATAATATTAAGAAAATATAAATAACTTTATTGGCTTAATTTTGGTGCACAATATTACATATTATGAATTCATAAAAGCCCTTGAACTAGCATAGCTGTGTCTCGAGAGCCAGTGGCTTCTCCCAATGTATGACAATATACCTACTTATATATACATTGTAATAAGTAAGGATAATGTAAATTATGTACGGGACCAGTAGGCTCGAATAAATTGAGCTTATCAGTGTAGCTGCTAATTAAATATAGCCATGTAGGCAATGTTCAGAGTACTAGGTTTTGCCGATACATTAAGGATAAAATGAATTACAGATAACTTTGTTTTTAATTTGTGCATATAACGAAATAAAAATACCCGTTTGTTTGTTGATTACATTTCATGTACATCTATCTTTCTCTCTCTCTCTCTCTCTCTCTGTCTCTCTCTAAATATTCTACGGTGGTACTAAACATAACGTGTGCGAGTCATTTCAGAATATCAATTTAAAGTATAATAATATACTGTGTATAAACACACATTATATATTTATATACATTCTAGAATAGCTTTTTATAGTAGATATTGTCCGATTTTGATTATTTTAATGTTTTCGTTCAAAAACGTATATTAAACTGCCTAATATTTTTAAAGTACGTCATGCATGATGACTGCAAATATAGGTAAAGTCGAATAAATAAGCTAGTTCAACCATGTAACCATGTAACTTCCTTATGCGCTTGAAATGCAGATAATATTTTTAGTATATAAACTTGGTCTTATCAGCATTAAACTATACGCTTGAAATAATAAGTTAGTCATTTTACTTAGCACCACATTGGTTGTTAGACTTGTATTTTTCTTTATAAGTATTTTTTTATATTATATATTTTAAAGAATGATTTTTATAATATGGTCAGTGTTTAGGTATTTGTTGATAATTAGTGGCATACTTGTTATATATTCGATTGTTTATTTTTGTCATATCACCAGCAACGGCTCTTCGGGAAAAGTAGAAATTGGTAATATAGAAGAAGGTAGGGTTGATATTCACAATTATATTACTACGATATTCACAAATATAACACAATTTTATTCTACCTAGTACGAAACTAAAGCTTTGTAGTTCAGGCCCAAAATATATGGCAGTAATAACTTACAACAAATTATCAGATGAGCTGAAAATAGAAGAAAGCGACATAGTATTCACTCGAAAACTTAAAGAATTTCTAATAAAAAATGCGTTTTATACGATGAACGATTTTTTTAATTACAAGGAAAAAATTAGTTAAACTTTTAGGGTTTATAAAGCCATATAATATGATATAATTGCTTGTGAATAATAATATCTGTATTAGTACAGGTAGATTATTGTTAAATCGGTCTGTCCACTCTACACTACTTGCTTACACCCTACCAGGGTCATATGTTGTCATTCTTGGACTTCTTAGATCTTTAAGCAATAATAATTGTAAGTGTAACATATGATTGCGGATATTAACGGAGTAATCGCGTAACATTTTTTTTTAATTTTTTTTTTTTTTTTTTTATACGTTATAGGCTAGCGTTTGACCACTATCTCACCTGTTGGTAAGTGATGATGCGGTCGAAGATGGTAAGCACGCTAGGCCTATAGAATGGGAACTGGCTCTCAAGGATAACTGCCGGAACACATTAGATGTTTGGTGACAGATTTTCTAACTTGAGGGTGGTAGCTGGCCAGGCGGACACCAGATAGTGTCCTACCACCATGCGGGGGTTGTTGGTTTCTTAACGATGTTTTTCCTTCACCGGAGGGCCACTGTGAAGAGCGCACATTAATTTTTCGATAGAAAAATCCATTGGTGCACGGCGGTTTGAACTCGGTACCTCTGGCATCAAAGCCGACCGTTCTCCCGATTGCGCCACCGGGCCCTCGGGCCCATACATACAAAAAAAATATACACATACAGACGAATGGAGAACCTTCTAGTTTTTGAAAATTGGATTAAAACGTGTCACTATGAGTATTTATGAGCCCAAAAAAGAATAAGGCCTGAGTCTTAGGAAGAACGCAACTAGTTCCAAGTGTATGATTTAAGATCATTTACAAAACGAAAAAAACCGACTTCACATGCCGCGATAGTGTAAATATCCAGTAGTCATACTCATGTCATCAAGGTATCAAATTTGTTTATATAATTTATCTCCATATCTCCGGAAATGATAATCTGATCTCGATAAAATGTGAATGGGACTAAACAGGAGGCATAATCGCTTAAACAAAAAATGTCTTAAATTGGTTAAGATTTGACGAAGTTCTGAGGTAACGAACATAAAATAAAACCGGCCAAGTCGAGTTGGACTCACCCACCGAGGCTTCCGTACCAACGTTGGTTACTACCAATTAAGCTAGTATGGAGACCACCTTTAATTATCAACTTTTTCATTTTTTAGATTTGTTCCTTTATTTGTGCTGTAAGATCTTGTTTCTTGCCAAATTTCATGATTCTAGGTCAACGGGAAATACCTTATAGGTTTTCGACACAAAACCTAGAACTAATAGAGACTACAGACTTCAGTATCTGGTATAAATTTCAACTTGCTAGGTCCACCTGTTCCTGAGAAAATCAGTGGTGACACACGGACAGACAGACATCCAGACAGACAGACGGACAAGAAAGTGATCTTATAAGGGTTCCCTTTTTTACCTTTTGAGGTACGGAACTCTAAAAAACAGTCGAATTGAAATCCTCCTTTTTTGTGAAGTTGGTTAGAAAATAATCTTGTTTCAGGATCTCCGTGCGTTACACGAAATAAAACAGGGAGATGCTTAAAAATGCGAACTTGTTCCACGATGCTTGTCGATGTATTGTTCCCTTTAGGAGAAAAACTATACCCAGAAGTAAGTATAATTTTATATGTTGACTTTGGTATGAACATTTAGTTCTTACCTTCGAGCCCCGTTGGCTAAAAGATCGCTCGACTTTTGTACAGGTGGTCGGAGCATAAATACGCTCGTTGCAACATCAATATAATTGTCGATGCCTTTTTTTTTGCCTGACTTTCTACCAAAATGTAGTTTGCCTCCATCATTACCATCAAGGAGAAAATCTGCCGCCATAACCTTACAGTGTTCCGGCAGCACACAGCCCTTGAGAGTCAGATTATTTGAGGCCTAGCGAGTTCACCATCTTTGACCACATCATGGCTTACCACTAGGCGAGATAGTGGTCAAACGCTGGCCTTTAAGATATTTAAAAAAACTTACGAGTAATTTATTAACACTGTTTATACTCACTGTAGTAATCATATAGATACAAACTCATCAGTGGTAAACGATGCAATGCACCGCATTAAAGCACAAATCTAGCTCGTGGCGGCGCACATTGAGCCACTGGAGGTGACTACTACAAAGCTTCTACTGGTCCCACCAAGCTGCGAACGGTAAATCTCGTAGATATTGTCAGGAGAAGCTGACTAAGTCAATTATGTATTATTTTTCATTTATTGATATTTTTTTCATATATTCATATTTTTGTGAGCCGAACTGGGTAGCGCTTGACTACTAATCTCCTGATGATGTGATCTATGATGGAGCGCGCTTACCTAGAAGATACCAATTCACTGGTGGTTCCGAGACCCCCATATAGTCACCCTTATTGTCGTTTTGTTACTAAACGTAATAGCTGCGATGATGGCTTGGGCCTTGGGATTTAAACATCTTTGTATCTGTGAACATACCGTAATGTGAAATTTGCTCTCATGAATCCAAATTCCTCCTTGTGTAATCCGTATACGATTGAATTGAACTATTTATATGTATTATTAGTATTGTTTACGCGATATTTACCATGTTTTTCTTTTAATATTAGTTTCTGATATTTCGGTGCTGTTACAAGCGCCATGTTCACGGACAAACTGAAGATTGCGAGTGAAGAGGGTATCACGAGCAAACAAAGCGATCTACCCGCTTTTTTTCGGTTACAAAAGCGGGTAGATCGCTTTGTTATATTCACTTTTACTAGAATTTTAATTTTTGTACTAATATTGATTAACACTCTCCACGCGAGTCAAACTTGCCCTTGAAAGATTTATACTACTTGCAGGCTTGTTTTTCTGATGACGACAGAGACGACCTCAATCCTTCTTCTTTGATCTGCTGTACCAGTTGCAGCTATGATAATATAGACAACATCTAGTAAGTACAATTATACTTCAATGTTCCATCCTCGAGATTTAAATTACCATGTAGTCCGTCTTTCGTTGTATCGCATCGTCAAACAGTTCAAAGCATACAAAAAAAAATATATACTTTGTTCATTCGTTCATGTTCACTCGCTGAACGATACTGCGTCTGTGTTCATTCCTTAACTTCATTCGTATTTTGTGTGTAGCATCGTCCAGATGTCACAATTTTAATTGTTACAATTTTAATGTTTTAAAAGTATTTGCTATAAGTTTTGTGAATTAGTGTTTGTTTCTCATACTTAAATATGGGTAAACGATTGGAAAGTTCTGATTGCGACGTTATCAGACGAAACTTTCGCTGGATTTTTGGGATGCGGAGGAAAATATACCGCTTCGAGCAAAATCTACCTACACCCACATTTTTAAAAAGAAAAAATGTGTTGAAGTAAATTACTTATTGTCTTAACGTGGTAATACGTGATATTATCCCGACAATAAACAAAAATAATTCCTTAAAGTGGTGCTACGAGATATCATCCCGGAATTTATTTAATACTTTCTTAATGTAGTAGTACGCGATGCTACTCAGAAAGTAAACTACCTCCTGTGTCGCATATATCTACATGGGACTTATTGGATTCTTGGATTCTACAGATCTTAACCAGAGATCAGAAACTTGCTCCACTACGGTGTCCGAGCATGAAGATAGGCAATAATAATTGCCGATAATGTTGCTACCATTATGTCATAGCGGAATTACAGGTAAGTAATTAATTTAATCTACTTTTAACACTGGCAGAAAAACGTCAAGCGTTTAAAAGCCATAAGAAGAAGAACAAGAACAAGAACCCGTATATGTCATTAAACCTCTTAGCGGATTATATGGTATGCAACCAACCACATTATAATGAATCTAGTTCCTGTCTACCCAAAGATTGACTGCCAGATATTGCTCTAAGCGATAGAACATGCCCATTGTTAAATAAATCTTATTATATTTTTTCCTAGATAAAGGTTTTGTCTGGTATGCAATAAAGTGTTCATATGTTTTTATACTTTCTTAGTGTGGTAGTACGCGATGCTACCCTAGAAAGTACTTCGTACTGTGTCGTATAGTACATGGGAAAGCCATTATGCAAAAGAAAGGCTACAACATAAGGTACAAAATAATTCAACCAGATATGTCTAGATACTGTTATAGTACCTATATTGCCTGTGTATGCGATACGATTTCGGTAAAGACCTTGACCATGGCTCTAACCCCGCTAAACTCTTGGTCGAAGATTCAACACTTGAGTCAACTAACCAACTTCTTCAGTCGTGCCAAATGAGATCTTGCAATGATTTAAAGCGGTCAAGAAATTTCCTCATTGATGAGGTTGAAAACACCTACAGTGATCTCTGAACGTTGGGGTAAGACTGTACTACATTGTATTACTAAATACACATAAACCGGTCAGAAACATAATCCTCCCTTTTGCTTCACCTTAGTCAGGTTAAAAAAGAATGAGTCATCTTGTGATTATTTTTCTTTTGCTATTGGCACAAAGGGCTAGAAAAACCACAAACAAAGGTATATCCTGGCTTCACTGACCTAGTTGACTTATGTCTTATGACTAAGTCTTGATACAGCCTACTGTTATCAAACTTAACATCTTCAAGAGGTTGGGCGTTTATATAATAATAAACCTACGACTGTGCGACCAACCTTTCATTTTTCGACCTCGATGTCAAACAACATTAATCTGCAAATGCCGAATCGTCTAAAGTACCACGGAATATTGCTCCATTTAATCCACCTGTTCCTGAATGACCGTGGCTGAATGGCAGCGCGTTACCAAGCTGAGAAGGCCTAAAAGGCCAAAAAGGTCCTGGCATACAACGTCTTGTCCATACAAACGTAATACAAAAATCGTATAAAATTGAAGCATATTTATGGATTATTAAGCATATTGATATTATTCATCCTCATATTCAAATTGACAGAAATCGTTATAGTTTTCGCCCAAGGACACAGATTTAAGTGAGCAATAATAGACTAATAATCTTTGACTATGCATAATAATGCCTACCCTCATCAACAATACATTGCAAAATAATAATACATTTTGGTTGCAAATGTAGGCGAACGTGAATGGTTAAACGTTAACCTAAAAAGTCACCTTGTTCTGCGCAACACATTAGTTTGTGTTAAACGTTATAAATTATTTATCACACAAAAGCAATGGAGCGTATACAAGCTTATAGTTTAGTGTCGCTTCCTATTGTTAACATAAATTGTAAGATTTACTTACCGGTAATGTTGCAGTAATTTTACATAGCCATAATCGGCTTCAAGAAGGCCTATTTATGTTGCCTGATTTAACTAGACAACACACACTCATACATGAACATTGTAAAATAATGTGTACTAACTAATACGTCAGATATGGTTCCAATAAGGCTTGTTACAATGAAAATATCATAGTACAATATGAAACAATACATAATATTATGGTATGGTTAAATAGCTTAATGTACGGCCTCAAGCGCTCCAGTACAACCTTGATTTTGCTACGTTAATGAAGTCAGTAGTTATTCCGATTATGAAAAAAAAAAAGGGACACACTATTGTTACCCCTTTTAATATTTTGTGCGTAGACTCAGAGTACAAAACTTGCAAAAAGCAGCAAGTAAGTAGTAAACACGTCTGTGTGATCAATGATTTGATAAGAAATAATTTGGAATGGAAAATGTAATATGCATTGCCTCCACAAATTTTTAAGTCTTGAGATGAATACACTCAATGTTTCATAATTAAATTAACACAAGCTCAACGTTAGTAACCGAGAATAAACTCATATACTTACGAATCCGTGAGTTTACTAAGTTACCAAATTAACTACTTCTTGTCTTGCCGCAGCAATATTAAATTATAGCCAACGGCCCATCGTTAATTTTGACGTGTGAATAGAGATAAATAATTATAATAATAACAACAACAATGTTCAAGTGTCTTCACAAATGTTATGCTATATGTTGTAACAATACATATGATGTTTAAAGTTAAATGAAGTAATTAACTACGCGATAGTTGTAGAAATTTGATGCAATCAATTTTATGGAGAAGTATTTACTGTATCACAACCTGTGATTCACAGATCACCAAAGGTCATCACAGGTCTAATTGGAATTCTCATGCATGTTGATTGATGATCGTGCTTCTTAATTTAGAAATATCTTATCTTAGATTATCGAGCTTCGTAAAGTTTTTAAAATCATAATATGGCAAATTCTATATTCTATATTGTATCACAGGATAAGCCTGTGCCATATACGTATTCACAACTATATTTTTTCTGAAATAATTTATAAAACCTCTTATATTATTTCACAAATCCACTGAGGCTCAACATTACCCTTGCTTGCATTTATAACCCGGTAGCTACAAATCGTTATAAACGTAGATATGTACGGTATTTACCAAGACATTAATGATGATATAATTAGTCTACTAGTAATAACATCGATAGTATTTTTTTTGTCAGCTATATTAGATTATTATAATGCAGTACTAAAATTTTTAAAACTTATGAGATGAATCAGCGTCGAATAAAATTCGTAAAAATTGAATTTTTAAACGGAGTCTGTTATAAGTAAAAAGAAATCATAAGTTTATGATTTTATATTAATTATTAAACTGGCTGTGATAATCGATTGTAAGGGTGTATTTAAGTTTCTAAACATCAATCACTTTTGAATTAAATGATTATTCTTAGATCATTGTTTTATACTCAATGACAATGTTTTTCTTGATTTTTATAAAACTATTTACCTTGACAAAATAAATTGGATAATATGCTTGCCATGTCAATATATCAAGTCAAACATTTAATCATTTAATTGTTCAGAATACAATTTCACACTAAAAGATCTTCTGATAGATTGTAAGTTGAAGTACTCAGACTGCGTGCAAGTATGACAATATTGAATAATATTACATTTTATTTATTAATGCATTTCAAATTTATTGATGCTATAGAAAGTTTGAGTATGCAGACGTTGTCTGCGATATCCCTTTTTTTGGCTTAAATATCTTTAAATGTGTATGTAAACTTACTCTATGTTACAGCTTTGCAGCAGTATATGAACGTTTTTATCTACACCTTATATAGTACTATTATTTATCCTGTTATATACGCCTCGTGGTTCTACTTTGCTGCCAATTGATTGTCTCTATTGACGTCATCAAAAGAACAACTGTCATTATACTGTTCTAATCAAATTGTATGGGTAACGTATAACGACCAATTTTACATTCCGGAGGTCAGCCATTGTGCAATATTTTTTTTTATTTTCTTGTGTCTAATCCTAATGATTGATTTAATTCCTTACTAATAAAGGAAAATCTATTTATTTATGCATGCACACATGCATTAGGTTATCATAAAAATTTAATTTTGATCAATTACTGAGTAAATAAATAATATGAGGAGTGCTTTTATTCTGCAACAGGCGCTAAACATCTACATGGTAATTTAAATCTCGAGGATGGAACATTGAAGTATAATATATGGTTGAAAGAACTTACCTAAGTGAATTTCAACCGCTATTATACGAAATGTTCCATCCGAAGAGATTTAAACTCCCACCCAACCCGTTTATACAACTTTTAACCCAGATGTTGCAGAATGCAGACGCCGGTCAATCAGTTTCTACTACTCTAAAACAAATGAAGTTAAGGAATGAACACAGACGCAGTATCGTTCAGCGAGTGAACATGAACGAATGAACAAAGTATATATATATTTTTTTGTATGCTTTGAACTGTGTGACGATGCGATACAACGAAAGACGGACTACATGGTAATTTAAATCTCTTCGGATGGAACATTTCGTATAATAGCGGTTGAAATTCACTTAGGTAAGTTCTTTCAACCATATAATATATCCTACTAACATTGTAAAAGTATGTTTGTTTGTGTGTTTGTTCTTTAATCAAGCAGATACGTCTAAATGCATTTGGAAAAAAAATTGTACATTTAAAACTTAGATTAACACATAAGTCATTTTTTAACGCAAATGAAGCTGCGCGATACTACTAGTTAATAATAAAGACCACAGCAAACACTACTTGCAGAAAGTCACAAAAACGGGATTCAGTATCAAAGTGCAATTGCAATATCGCCGAATGCAATGACTCAGTTCTATTTCAGTTCGGCAGCTTTCACGCGCAACGTGATGATTATGAGTTTTGGAACGCTGTGTAATATTTCTGATGCAGTCTGACAGTTTCACTGCCAAAATACTAGCTACTCGGCTAGCTGACACACTTCAGGTGTGGACTTCTGATGATTTGTCAGACATTGGTCCCTGACAGTATTGGATCTGACTGGATGTCTGCGCACCATAGTTCGGAATGGGGAGAATGCCGAAGAATGTAATGTGAAAGAATGTATTCAAAGATTTTATGAAGAGTAATAATAAATAAACAATTAAAACTTTAATTCACTTGATTGCACAAAATCCTCCAATGTATCTATCTGACTTTGCCTTAAACGTAAATTCGATTGTATCTGATGTATTGGTATTGAAATTACCTAATGCGAATTTTTAATATTTTGGAAGGAAAATAGTCTCCCTGAGACAGGGTGTATCCTAGTGAAGAGCCTATTGCTCACAGCGATGTTTTATGTAAAGCAAAAATCTGGAAATAAACATTATTAGTATTGTTATCTGAGAGCACCTTTTCAGTTCACCTGTGTACTGGATCTGATTTATTTTTGTTTTTTTTTTCAGTGATGCTGTTTTACCACCATCAGGCATTCTACATTATAAAACTAAATCAAAAAGTTGGAATAGTAAGTAACAGTTATATTTTAAGTTATAATGCAGCAAATGTGACCTGAAATGAAGTTTACCTGACCGGATCATATTATTTACTTGACCTCACCAATCGATCGAGTGTTGATCGTTGATGGAATGAGATCAGTCGAGATCGATCGACACCAATCAATCGATTCAATTCAATTCACCATTCAAAGAATCATCTCCTTGATGATTTTTTTTCTATCATATAGGTTAGCGTTTAAACACTATCTAACCTGATGGTAAGGTATGATTCGGTCGAAGATGTTAGCATGCTAGGCCTAGAATGGGAACTGGCTCTCAAGGATAGCTGCCGGAACTCATTAGATGTTTGGCGAGAGATTTTCTAACTTGAGGGTGGTAGCTGGCCAAGCGGACGCTAGATAGTATCCTACCACCATGCGGGGGTTGAAGGTTTCTAAACGATGTTTTTCCTCCACCGAAGGGCCACTGTTGAAAACCCAAAAGTTTATTAGCAAGTCAGGCAGAACATCGATATGTGCTTCTACCACCTGTGCTAGGATTTGTACTGGTGACCTCTCGCTTTAAAGTCAAGCTATCTCAATATTATGTATGCCAACGCGGCTCTCAACCATGGCCCGTTTATGAATAAAAGTTAATAATTATTTTTTACCATTTTTTCCAGAATGCTTAGATTACTCACAGCACGCCAGCGCTCGTTGCTGGACCCAAGGATTTTTGGTAAAAGAGTGGGACTCAGTGGATCAGTGTGATGTAACAGGCCAATCCATTTTTACTGCAATTGGTGGTATGAATGCACAGAGATATCAGTACACTCATATGGTAAGGTCAAGTGTAATGTGGTTATTATCGTTGCTAATATTATAAACAGGAGAACGGTCGGCTTTGACGCCAGAAGTACCGAGTTCAAACCCTCCGTGCACCAATAGACTTTTCTATCGAAAAAATTATGTGCGCTTTTCACAGTAGCCCTCAGGTGATGGAAAAAATATCGTTAAGAAACCAACAAATATGATAGTAGGACACTATCTAGTATCCGCCTGGCTAGCTACCACCCTCAAGTTAGAAAATCTGTCGCCGAAACCGGCAGCTATCCTTGAGAGCCAGTTTCCATTCTAGGCCTAGCGTGTTTACCATCTTCGACCGCATCATTAATTACCAACAGGTGAGATAGTGGTCAAACGCTAGCCTGTAAGATATTGGGTTTGAGGTTTGTATGTATGTATGGATGTTTGTTACTCTTTCATGCAAAAACTACTAACCCAATTGAGCTAAAATATTATGTAAATAGCCTAGATCCTGGAAGAACACAAAGGGGACTTTTTTGATAGATAGATAGATAGATGAACACTTTATTGCATACCAAATATAACAAGAACATCTTAGAACAAAAATACATTTCTAGAATGATTTGACAATGAGCGGTCTTATCGCTTAGAGCGATCTCTACCCGACAACCTTTGAATGGACAGGAGCTAGTTAGATAAATGCGGTCGGTGGCACACAATACCTGCAAAAACATGTGCGGATTAAATAAAAATATATATATATTGAATAATAATATATATATATATATATATATATATATATATATATATATATATATATATATATATATATATAATATACATAATAATAAATATATATTAAATAATAATATATATATATATATACATGTCTAATTAATATAATTATAAAGTTACATTCAAATACTACGATAAGATTAGATAAGATTGAGATAACGATAAGATTGAGATAAAGATAAGATTAAGATAAGATTGATCTGATTTTTATCCTGATATTCCCACGGGAACGATGTCTACGCGGGTAAAAGAACGAGGCACAGCTAGTGTCAAATAATAATAACATGTTCTACATACACACACACATTTTTTATTTGAACTTTATAGATTGGTGTGTGATTTAAGGCATGCAAATTTAAATTACATTGTTTTTAAGAATTTATATAAATTTAAATATTTTAACTAGCACGTCATTAGTTGCTCATAATGTTTATCACTTAATTGGGGGTGCATAGTTCTCAGAAATACAGGCTTTTTGTCTAGCGCAGAGTTCTGTGGATCTTAGTAGGTACAGCTACACTTAATAAATTATTATGTCTCACTAATTTGTTGCTAATTTGTTAAAGTCAAAGTCAAAGTCAAAGCATTTATTCAGTATATAGGCAAATTAAAAATTTGTACTTACACACGTCAAATAACATTAAACAGATCATATTCAATAAAAAATATTATAGATATAATAGAAACATAACTTATTGCTTTGAATTTACAAAAAAAAACAAAGGTATTGAGCCATTCAACTTTCATCTAGACGTCGAACGTCACACTTAAAACACATGTTTAATTCCCCTGATTAATGTAGGGTTGCCAACCGTACTATTACGGGCACCCGCAACGCAGTGCATGTTTCAGTACTTCAGACAATTTTTATCCAAAAAATTGTGAAATAATGAAACATAATAAATATATACAACGCAGTCTAATTGCAGTACAAATCATATTCCGAATGGAACCGATTGTCCGTCTATCAGCTGCATAATACCGTCTCTACAGGCAACCCTAGATCTGCAAACAAAAGATGAAAACTGATTGACTGTTGAATCTACTAAATAAATGATGTTAATAATATCGTTTAAAAACTAAAAAACAACCGACTTCAATGCCGCGCTATTCATTTTCAGTACCAATTTTGAGATGTTTATCTCAATATCTCTGGAGATACTTATCATACCTCGATAAAATTACCATGGTACCACACTTGAGATATCTCCTTTCGAACAAAAAAAGAATAATCGAAATCGGTTCATAAACGACGAAGTTATCCGCGAACAAACATTAAAAAAAAAAAAAAAAAAAAAAAATATATATATATATATATACGGTCGAATTGAGAAACCTCCTCCTTTTTTTGAAGTCGGTTAAAAAAATGTTATGCCTGTTACAGTGATACCTGATAAAGGTTTAGATAGTTGTTTGATATTTGACGCCATATAAAAGACATTTCAGAGGATCATTCGTATATCCTTACTAATATTATAAATGCGAACGTTTGTATGTATGTATGGATGGATGCTTGTTACTCTTTCACGTTAAAACTACTGAACTGATTAGGCTGAAATTTGGTATGTGGGTAGCCCAGATCCTGCAATAACAAATAGGGTACTTTTTACGCGGGTTTTTACGGGGTCTACGCGGGTAAAACCGCAGGACACAGCTAGTAGTTACATACAATCCAAAAATTACCGTCACGACGGGATTCGAAGTCGCGTCTCCTGGGAAACATGCAGTTTTGTATTTACTCAGCTACAATACGACTTTATCGATACGACGAAACTAATGGATTGCGTGTGAAACAATCATGCATTGGTGGCGCCATCTGCAATAACTATTAAGAAACAAATTACTCTGATAATTGCATTACACATTTCCACAGACATGCTACATATTAAACTCGATCGCGTACACCGGCCCCCATGAGAACGACCATGAACGGAGTTTGTCCCTTTCTTTTGTATGGACAACTTATACCATACGTATACCATACATATTGTATATAACATATATAGGACTATCAGGTAGTTAGACAAGGACACACTCCCACCCTGGTGTCTCTCAATTCGGCCGTTTTATTCTACAAAGCAATTAAAACCTTATTCTTATAGCATACGAATTAAATTGAATTTGTCAAAACATCTGCAGTGCACAATCCTTTTTATTACGTTTGTGCACATTTCAGATCCGACGAGAGATGTCACACTATTTAAAACAAATATTAATGTTATCAACACTTAAAAAAAACATAGTATCGGTAGGGTCGTATTGCAGTTGAATTAGTACAGCGCTGGCATCGATATAAAAAGGGGATGCGGTACTCACTCTTATGCCACGTAAACATAGTGAAACTAGAAACAACTACATGAAAACATGAATTTCTTGTCGAGCTTGATGTGCACGAATAACAGAGGAAGGCATTGTTGCATTGCATAGTTAATTATTTAAATGGATCTGCGATAATTGCACATGTAATTGTAAACTTTAAACATTCGCTATTTGAACACATAGTGATATCGCGCTTAAAACATATATAAAAATTAATGTTTTAAGCGCGATAAGTCCTGTATTTTAATATTTATATCTGATTGCACATGTAATTCTGTACGTGCTACACAAACGCCAGTTCGATTGTGATTAAGGTAAAATTAGGTTCGCGAACCTAATTCCACCATACGGTCCACTTTGAGGAGCGGGGTACCTTATCTCCCCTTTTTTATTATATCGATGAGCGCTGGGCATGTTTCCAAGAAGGTACGGGTTTGAATCCTATCGGAATTTGTATTGTAGGCTCTTCTTGGCTACGGACCATCTTTAAAAGAAGCTCAGTGGAAGTGTGGAGGTACACTCATAAGCGAGAAATTCATTTTGACAGCTGGTCACTGCATTGCATCTGCTAGGTTGTAAGTATTCCTAGTTAAATCACGTAGTACATACACGGTTAAGGATCAACTGCCATTAACATTTTAATTTTTATTTTACTTTTGAACTGACTTCAAAATAAACTGGCCAAATGCAAGTCGGAATCCCACTCGTAGGGTTCCGTACCACACTACAGTATTTTATAAGATCGAGCGAAAAATACCACTATCATTTTTCGCCAGCAAAAAATAATAATTAATAAACATTTTATTTCTTATAACGCCATCTAACGTCTAACAAAGGTGTTAGGGATCGACATTTCAATATAGCGCCATCTATGGGACGTTTAACTAAGCGTTCATAGATGGCGTGAAATGCCGAAAAAAACACGTTTCTTGTATGGGGACCCTCTATTATTTTTAACTTTATTCTGTTTTTAATATTTGTTGTTATAGCGCCAACAGAAATACATCTGTGAAAATTTCAACTGTCTAACTATCACGGTTCATGAGATACAGCCTGGTGACAGATGGACAGACAGACAGACAGACAGACGGACGGACAGACAGACAGACAGACAGACAGACGGACAGCGGAGTCTTAGTAATAGGGTCCCGTTTTACCCTTTGGGTACGGAACCCTAAAAAGGAGGAGTTAACATTGTCGTTTATTAACCGATTTTGATGATTCTATTTTTGTTGGAAAGGAGATATTGCAAGAGCGGTACCATAGTAATTTCATCGAGATATGATAAGTATCTCCAGAGATATAGAGATAAACACCTCAAACTTGATACTGAAAATTAATAGCATTTGAAGTCGGTACTTTTAGTTTTGTAAACAATATGACCTTGAATATAAAACATTGCAGTGCATGACTACCTCACCTGATGCTAACTGAAGATGCGGTCTAAGGTAGAATGATTTAGAAGTGATCCGATTTTAGTCCGTTTTATTTTAAACTGCACGTTTTTACGTCGCGGACCACATAAGTATACACGTAATTATTTTTTACAGAGGCTTTGTAACTTATGTAGCTCTGGGAATTCTAAAGTTGAAAGACCCTCAAGAAATATGGCAAAGATATCGTATCAAAAAAGTTTTACCTCACCCTCAATACGAATCACCTCTGAAATACCATGACATTGCTCTGCTGGAAACTGAAAGACCGTAAGTGTTGTGTTTCATAACAGATTTATCAGCATTTTCACAGGTGTGGTAGCAGCATATAAAATCGATGTTCCGCTAAACTAAAGATACACCGCAGCGACCTGCGTGCGCGATCTAGGCGGCGATCAGATAGCGCAGTAATATTTGTACCGACTGGTTCACACCAAACCTTTCGATCGAGATTCTTGATCGAAGCACCAAACGCGATCAGAAAACGATTAAAAAGTACTGAGATCGCGCCTGCAGATCGCAGGAGCCTGCGGTTTGGCCGTACTTTTACTACACTTCTTCTTTTTTGCCTTTGCCTTGCCTCTACATATTTGAGATATGTCAATTTGTTCATAGAAATCGCTCCTTATTTGAACTTCACAATGACGTGGCTATCAGAAAAAACAATCGTAAGAAATTTAAACTAAATGTACCTCACCAAAGAATTAAATTGTATAGCAATAATGTTTATTGTATGGCAATACAAATTTATAATAAGTTGCCTGATCTATTTAAGGAATTAACTGATAGCAGATTCAAAACTAAGTTATTTAAATTTCTTATTGACAAATGTTTTTATTCTATAAATGAATTTATGGATGAGAATATAAATAATTATTTTTCTAATTAATCTACCTAACTTGACATCTCTATTTATTTAATATAATTTGACCTATATTTTCTTTTCTTTGAAATGTTATCCCTAATTTTAACATCCAAATTTCATTAATCAGAATTCTGACATATATTCTATCCTTTTGACCACGCTTTTTGACAAACAACAATCAATTGACATTTGACAGTCGTTAGTTATAAATAATAATAATAATGTTCATAATAATATAAATGTATTAGTATACTATCTCTCATACACAGCATGAGTGTAAGAGTAATGTAATATAATCTTGTTCTGGAATTGTTTAATTAATTTAAATTATAATGATTTTGCTTGCAAAGTATTTGTACACCGGCAACGGTAGAATATGTTGGCTAAAAGAATATTAAGACCTATTTGTACCATATTCTGGCAAATAAATAATTTTGATTTTTGATTTTTTGATTTTTTTACAAAAAAGTAGCTTACCACTACAAGCAGAAAATCTGTCACCATAACCTTAATGTGTTCCGCCAGCACATAGTCCTTGAGGGTCAGAGTATTCTACGCCTAGTGTGTTCACCATCAACCTCATCATCGCCTTCCACCAAACAAGATTACGACAAATATGATATGATGCCAAAACCTGGCCATCTCAACTTATAATTTTGATATACCCATTATCAATTTCACCATTAGGAGGGACCGCGGGCGCACTTTTCCATACAAATGTATTCCCCCGTTTTCTCAGTGGAAAATGCTTCTAGAGAAAAATTTGTTTCTACAAAAATCCAAGATCTGCTGTAGCTATGCCCCTATCATTCTTTATTAACCAACCAATTGCAGATATAAACATGACCCTTTAAAAATCTTAAAAAGGAGATTAGAAGGCTTATATGTATGAAATTTGTATGACTTTATAATGAAATATATTTCATTTTGCAATTGGTTGGTCTAAAAAAAGCAAATGATAGCTATAGCAGACCTAAATTTTTTGTAGAAACATTTTTTTCTTTAGAAGCATTTTCCAGGGAGGAAACGGGGGAATACATTTGTATGGAAAAGTGCACCCCGCGTGCCCTCTTAAGAAAAATCTAACGACACCTGCCAAACTGCATCCAAAAACAAGTTTTTCACGTTTAGGCTACAGAGCGTTCCAAATAAAAGATCATCATCATCATCATAATCAGCCGGTATCAGTCCACTGCTGGACATAGGCCTCTCCCAAGTCATGCCACTGAGCCCGATCTTCGGCTCTTTGTTTCCAGTCACTGCCCACCGCTTTGCGAATGTCGTTGCTCCACCCGGTCACAGGGCGTCCTATGCTACGTTTACCGAATCGCGGTCTCCACTCTAGAACCAGTCTACCCCAACGGTTATCGGTCCCACGGCAGATAATAAAAGATACATACATACATGTTTACACTCCAAAACATTACTCTCCTTTTGGCGCAGTCGGGTAATAACACAAAGCGCAGGTTTTCTTGACACAGATTGTATTAGTCTTGATTCTTACAACCCACATAGTGCTACTATTCCAACCTGTCTTACAGGTTCTATTGTTTCTTAGTACCTAGGTATTATTACATATTTTGGTGTTTCATGTTCACAGAGTAAATTTTAACAAAGCGGTATATCCAGCCTGTTTGAGTAAGTACGAGGATTACGAATATGCTACTGCTATTGGATGGGGCGGTATTAACTACAACTCTAGAGATATGACCGACACACTTCAATTTGTACGTGCTATTAGAATTTTAGATCTATAGTTATCGTGAGTTTGAATCATGATTATATACTGCCGACTATTATACTCACTACTGTTTGTTGTCGACTGTCTCGACGTAAGTTCCGTTCATGTCCATGCACTTCCTCGGGATTTTACGCAGCGATCGCGACTACTACGGGCCGCCGCTCGCCGCGCGCGGTGCGTCCGGTGAGGGAGGCTAGGCGAGCGGCGAGTCTCCCCGTGACTCGTGAGTAATAGTGTTCTGTAGCGGCGCTGCTCGGTGATGTGTATAATAGTCGGTGTATAAACAAATACAAACCTTAGCCGTTGACATAATATTCGTACCGTCCACTTCAACTTAAAGGTTTTCTGGAAGATATAGCTTTGAGCAATAAGACCGCTCATTGTACAAGTTTAGAATTTTATCATACATATTACAGTAGTGAGTATAATAGTCAGTAGTTTATAATCATGATATTTATTGGTGAATTCTTCACTCATATGAAATGGATTCAGACGATACTTGGCATGGCAGGGCATAGTCTAGTGCCCGCGTAGCCAGCTACCACCCTCATGTTAGAAAATCTGTCGCCAATGTAATGTATGCCGGCAGCGTGCTACAATCCTCGATTGCATCGTCACTTACCGACAAGTGAGATAGTGGTCAAATGCTAGCTTATAATCTAGAAAATGTGGCAGAACTTAGCGAAGTCTTTATTTTTAACCCCAGACGCAAAAAGAAGAGATGTTATAAGTTTGACGTGTGTATCTGTGTGTCTGTCTGTGGCATCGTAGTGCCCAAACGGATGAACTGATTTTAGTTTAGTTTGTTTTTTATTTGATAGGTGTTTTCATCAAGAGCGTACTTAGCTTTATTTCATGAAAATCCGTTCAGCCGTTTAAAAATTATCATCGCTTTTTTGGTTGATGAGACTACGATAGCGACTTTCGTGACCTTTGATCGCGGACGTCAAAAAAATCAAAACGGCGCTTCTGCGCACTACTTACCTGCCACTCCACCGCCGTCTCTTTAGTGTAGTTTACATAACAAATGTATTTAATTGAAATTCAGTATTCTGTTAAACTTGTACTTAATTAATATAGTAACTGTACTTAATTGATATAGCAAGAATATGGTAAACTTGACCTAATGCTCAGACATCTCCTTGTATCTGCAGAATACTCTCAACTCCTCGTCTGAGATGTCGTATTTAGGCTCAATGGAATGGTCTCAATCACAGAAATATTAATGATACTATTATTCGTATTTATCGTGGTCTCAATGAACAAATTATACATATACCTACAAATCATTTGTAAGTGGTTTTAAGTTTTGAATTTAAGTATTATCTATTCATTATTCTGTGGTATTATACTTTATTTCATTCATTTTCACGTCATGTATTTTACATTCTGGTCATCAAAAGATTTGTGTGGAAAAATATTTATTATGAGCAGAGTTCATCATCAAGCGAATATTACTTATGTTGTGTAACTTGCTTTAAGTGTTTGATTTAATCTTTTATTGTTTAAAACGGCTTTACACTTACGGGATCACAATGTCGAAATTACTCCGACACGTTTCGGACATTTTCGATGTCCATTTTCACATGTAAAAAAAACACCTTCTTCCAATTGAAACATCGTGTAATAGGCGCAAACTTCGTATAATATACTTCCGACCAATGTCGGTACATCACAAACTATACAATCAATGTCGAGAAATTAGAAGTACTTTTATAACAACGACCTACTAGTTTTAAACGCCAAGACCAAACTGACGCCCGACTGCCAACTCTACCGCGTTAACTTTCTTGTTTTCTTTTTAAGGTCGGCATCAATGCTTAGAGGCCACAGACAATTCTCATTCGCGGTAGTTTTAAAGTGGGCAGGTTGGAACCATCGATTGACACTGACAGTGTGAATCAAAACGTTTCCAATGTCAGTTTCACAAAACATAAGTCAAATGAGCACAATTCATTATTAAAATACATCAAAATAAGTAAATTTAACTTATAAAAATAAGAAATCATGACACATATGAGTCAGGCCTACAGAGCGTCCCTCGCACGACGGGATTCAGCACGTGACGACTAAAAGGATTTCATCTAGTTCATAATTTTCAGATTAAAATTGAAAGATTCAATGATAGTAAATGCAGCGCCCAGTACCCACCGAACTCTTTGGCAGAACAAGGTTATGATAACAAAACGCAAGTTTGCTTCGGACATGAAACAAAAGGCGTTGATACGTGCCAGGTAAGATTAAAACAAAATTTTACACGTATTAGTTTCTTTTCAACCGACATCCAAAAAGGAAGAGGTTCTCAATTCGTCTATATGTTTTTTTATTATTATTTATTTTTTTGTATGTAGGTTACGCGATTACTCCGTCAATTGTGAACCGATTCGAGTGATCTCAACATAATAATAAATACATTTATTAAAATAAATACATTTATTTCAGGCAACTAATATAGATGTTACATAGGCCCATATTGAAACATATACCTTACAGACTAACATAGATATAATATAAATTTAGTATTTATTAGACACGTTAATACTACGACGTGCGACGTATATCTCTGGTGTCAGGTAGTCGACCTCTAAAGCGGCGAAACTTGACACCTCTCGGCCAGAATTCTTCAGCCATAAACGTGTTGAGAGACTGGGCCGGAACCCGCAGCACAAAGGAGTTGAAGCTCACGTTGTGACGTGACTCCAGCTTCACGACCCTCAGCGTCAGCTTGGTCTTCAGTAGCACATACTCCGCCACCTCCTCTGCCGTGATGGAGTAGTGCACGCGAGACACGTACAGCAGCGTCGTCGGTGTCTCTGGACGCAGTAGGTGGTTCGGGCCAGTCGGTGCGGTGCCACACTTGTTCTGGACTGACGGCTTCTTCTTCTTCTTATTTTGAACCTTTTTGAAGCCGTCGTCGTTTCCATTGTCCTCAAGCCTGGGAGGAACGGACGAGCCAGCCTTTTTTTGAGGTTCAGGGTGACTCGTAACCCCCTCTCTGGCGGTGGCGATGGCGTAAGTACGTCGAGGGGTAGACGTATTTGCGTTAAACTTTCCCCGTGCTGCTGCGGAAGAGCGGGCGGCGGAGAGCGTATAATGTCAGTTAAAATCAGAGTTCCTTCAATTCTAATTTAAAATTGACAAGAGTTTGACAAAAGATCAACTAGTATTGAATTGTTTATAACGTAGAGGGAGAAGTTGTATTCAAACGTAAGCTATTAAAGTTATTTGTTTTTACTTTTTTTATCTATTTACTTCATAAACTTTACAGGGTGATAGTGGAGGACCACTCCAATATGCTGAGGACGAGGTCTGCATGTATTTTGTAATGGGAGTGACGTCATACGGACACCACTGCGGAACTCCTGGCCAAGCTGGGATATACACACGAGTGTATCACTATATTCCCTGGATAGAGAGTATAGTGTGGCCTGACCTTTAGTTCAGAGGATTAGCAAGCTTAAGTGGCAGTGGGTGGGACATACGAGGGTCATTCAATAAATACTTAGCCTACAAAAAGTAAACGAAAATTTTGGAAAAGTGGCAATTTATTTTTCAACATAGTCTCCTTTTAGTTCGATACACTTAGCCCAGCGATGCTCCAATTTTTTTAACCCGTCCGAAAAATAGTTTTTGTCAAACTCTGCAAAATAGGCCTCCGTGGCGGCGATGACCTCCTCATTTGATCCATATCTATTCCCGGCGAGAGATTTATTCAAATTAGGAATCAGAAAGAAGTCACAAGGGGCCAAATCTGGAGAATACGGTGGATGGGGCAGCAATTCGTAGCGTAATTCGACCAATTTTTGACTCGTATATGCAGCAGAACCGATAACCGTTGGAGTAAGCGTGTTCTAGAGTGGAAACCACGACTCGGCAAACGCAGTATAAGACGCCCTCCAGCTAGACGGAGTGACGATGTTCGCAGGGTAGCTGGTAGCGGTTGGAAAAGGACATCTGAAGTGGCGTGCCATAGGAGATGCGCTTATGTCCAGATGATGATGACCTTTAGAGCAAGCTGTTTTCTTATTGCCAGCATTCTTTCAGTAAAAAATATATTATCCTGATTATAAACTACCGACTATTTCATACTCACTACTGTAGGCAAAAACCCAATGGCTAAGGCATCGGCCTGGCGATCGAGAGGTCGTAAGTTCGATTCCCACCCATTTCACTCTAGATACAAGCATATTTAGCTTACTTGGTTTACAAGAATACTAGTAATGTGCAACTGACATTGCTAGTAAGCTTTTTTTAAAAAAAAAATAATTTTGTTATCGACTGTTTCGACCTATAATTCCATCACAATTTTTAAAATAATTTTATATATTTATTTGCAATAAAAGTTGATTAATTAACGTTTGGTGGACACTATCTAGTGTCCGCCTGGCCAGCTACCACCCTTAAGTTAGAAAGTCTGTCGCCAAACATCTAATGTTCCGGCAACTATCCTTGAGAGCCAGTTTCCATTCTAGGCTAGCGTGCTACCATCCTCGACCGCGTCATCACTTACCAACAAGTGAGATAGTGGTCAAACGCTAGCCTATAAGATATTAAAAAAAAACTTTCCCTTGAATCACTCTATCTATTGATGAAAGCGGCAATCCGTTGCGTAGTTTAGAGATCTAAGCGTACTTAGGATGTCGCTGAAGCGTACAGACGGAAGAAACAACCTTGTTTTATACTATGTAAAGATTATATTGGTCAACATTTCACTTGTCCACATTTTGCTAAAAAACGTTGCAATCTTAAAAGTATATTGAAATCGCCTATTGAAATCGGCAACAATAAAACAATACCGTATATATCAACGGTTTACATTAATTACTAGTTAACACATACACATTGAACACAACTTGAGTTTAAATCTTTTTTTTTAGTTTTATTATGGCTCCACACGATAAGTGTATTTAGCCAGTGTCAAGTATTGAAATTCTTTAAGTTTTTATGACTTTAAGTCGTAAAGATGGGTTAAAGTCACATTTCAGGTCAGTTTTCAAGTGAAAGTCTAGTCGAAGTCATACCTTCAGTAAAGATATGGTGTTTACTGAAGATTTTCAGTGGAATTTTGGTGAGAACGCAAATAGCACACATTCACCGGCACTTAATGGTTAATAATCCATATTTATTACACATTAACTCGCGGAAGAACACAAGTTTTAGGAAAAAACACAATGAGACCACACACACTTTTCCACGTTCCCGCCAAAACTCAGTTTAAATCTTTGAGTATCTCAAAGGTTAAAATAGTAAATAACACCTATCATAGTAATTATTAGCCTAGAAGGTTTTAATCACGAAATCGTTTCATTAAGCTGAAACAAATGAGAATAGAACACGTATCTATTTTGCGGGCAATTTTAGAACAATAGCGTCCAATCACGTGGCAGGAACCCGCACTAGCTCGGTCCAATTTAAATCTAGTTATTCAACCTTTTCAATTTACCTTGCGTAAGAATAGGTCAATGTATTAATGAAATTAAACAATCTGTAATTAAATCTGTTTTAATTAAGTTTCCTTTCCTTTCATATAAACAAGTTAATAAGAAAAGGGGCAATGTGTTAAAGTTGTTCTAATAAGTTTAAGTTCACACTTTATTAGTTTTAATTAGTCGCTAATAAGTTCACTGAGTTTTGCCATCATGTTAAGCTTTTCATTTTGAAAGGTTTAGTTCTAAAGTCCCCTAGATTTCAATGTTCAAATAATCAAAACTCAGATACAGCTATAGAGTGTACAAGAAAAAAGACTATAAACATAAGAGCTTTAGAGCTAAACAATTTTTAACCCCTGACGAAAAAGAAGGGTCGCTATAAGTTTGACGTATCTGTGTATGTGTCTGACCCGATTTTTATTTAGTTTTTTAGGGTTCCGAACCCAAAGGGTACCAACGGAACCCTATTACTGAGACTCCGCTGTCCGTCTGTCTGTCTGTCTGTCTTTCTGTCTGTCTGTCTGTCTGTCTGTCTGTCTGTCTGTCTGTCTGTCTGTCTGTCTGTCTGTCTGTCTGTCTGTCTGTCGTCTGTCTGTCTGTCTGTCTGTCTGTCGTCTGTCTGTCTGTCTGTCTGTCTGTCTGTCGTCTGTCTGTCTGTCTGTCTGTCTGTCTGTCGTCTGTCTGTCTGTCTGTCGTCTGTCTGTCTGTCTGTCCGTCTGTGACCAGGCTGTATCTCATGAATCGTGATAGTTAGACGGTTGAAATTTTTACAGATGATGTATTTCTGTTGCCGCTATAACAACACCGACACCTAAAATCTACACCGTGAAGTTAGTTCTAGGTGGCAATGGCATGACTATGTTCAAGTTGTATATGTCATATTTAACGTCATATTTTTACGTTAATAAAACCTTTTTTATTTAAATAAAATCTTTTTGATTAATTTTAATATTTATCGTTAATCACTACTGCATTTTAGTTATTTTTTTTCCATACGCCACAGAAGTATAACTTCTAACGCGTGTACATAAGTACACTCTGTTTTTTTTGTTTGATAGTCGTTTTAATCGAGAGTGTTCTTAAAAAACCGTTCAGCCGTTTGAAGACTTTGAGCTTTTTTCTAGATAATGACGCTATGATCACCAACTTTTGTAGTTCTGATTATTATTATTATTAAACACATTTAGTACACTCTTACTTCAACGATATTGTATTGGATGGTGTAGAGGCACAGTACATCACCATACACTTTAATTTTTTAGAGCGTAGTTGGATAATAGTCAGCTTTGATGCCAGAGTTGAGGCTCAAATCCTCGCCTTGTACTGTACACCCCTTTTTTGTATGATAAAATCTATGAGCATATTTCACAGAGGATTTCCGGTGAAGCAAAAACATCGTTAAGAAACCTCAAGTTTCTGTCGCCTAACATCTAATGTGCTCCGACAGCTGTCCTTGAGAGCCACATTATCACGTACCAACAGATGAGATAGTGGTCAAACGGTAGCCTTTACAATATAAAAAAAATGTACTGTGGCAGAAGCAAAGTCTCGCTACCTAGACTGGGCACTTAGGCCGTCCATTACAAAAGAACAGCTCGGGCTGCATGATATGCTCTCGTATAATATTCGATTCGATGTTTCTTCGATGTTTTACGTTAGCCATATTAGCGAGTGGGTAAACAATAGTTTTTGATATTTTGAAAGGAACATCAGAATTGGTACCGGAATTGTAAGGTACTTGTGTACACCAAGAAGTTTGCATTGATAATTCCATAGTTTTTCTATACAAACAACAACAATAATTGTAAAAAGGCTTCTAAACCCCAATGTTTCTTAACACATCCAATTTTCCAAATGATAAGAAGAAATAACACCATAATAATGTGTAACATGCCCTAAACAAACAGTTTTAATGGCGGGAACGGCGGCCATGTTGGCTCACCGGCCGTGTCTAACTGGCAAAGGGACGGATTACTAGGAAAAAAATTGACCGAGTAATTTATTGATGAACAATGTTTGGGAAATTGGATAATTTTCACGAAAACGGGTAGAAAGTATTGTCAGTTGGCAAGTTTATCATTATAATAGAATCTTTTATTGTTTGAGGATTTGTAGTGTCTTATTTCTGCCTGATCTCGACGTCATATTGTCAATTTTCATGTCATTAAAGGACCAAATGATCATCTACAGAGGCAATTGAAGCCATAATTATCATTCGCAACTACGTGGTTAAAGGCGAATGATGGAAATATTGAATGAAGCCCATTGACAATTTCGAATTACCGTCGCCGGGGCACTTTAGGGCCAGTTTCACTGGTTACTGATAAAGCGTTAGATAGTTATCTGACACATGACGCCATATCAAGCTGTCAAAACTCTGTCAGATTTCTTCATATTAGTGCTATCAGGAACCGGTGAAACTGGCTCTTAAACTCTTTGCAAAATACCACAATTAAATCAAGTTCTTAATTGACGCATCGACATCCAAGACAAACGATCTCGGTCATATCATTTTACAACCCGTATCGGCAAGCGTTCCGTATCAACCTATTACTTACTCGTACACGAAGTCGTAAAGATCTGATACGTCGATACGCCAATATACTCCTCTTTATAAGTGCTTAGTACGCCTGAGGGAATACTGCGATCAGAAAATAGATACTCTAATTACAATTATATATTTTGCAAGGCCGATGGGATTTGTATCAATTTTATTGTACTCGTCTGAGGTCTAAAGGGAATTGAAACTGTTTTAGGTAATGAGGCCTTTAATGAAAATGGAATCGATGGTGTTCTAAGGAGGTTATGATTTTTTTATTAGATTTAATGTAATTGAATCTCTTGAGGTGCTTAAATGTTTTTTTTTTCATTTATTATGTAGCCCGTCGCTTTTTTAAGTTTGTAGAGTATATAATCTTCAATTGCAATTTTTTGCAAGAGGTTTTAACTCTTTTGCGGACCCAAATAATATAATTTAGAAATATTATAAAATACGATGTATTTATATGCTACTAGCTGTGCCTCGCGGTTTTACCCGTGTAGACATCGTTCCAGTGGGAATATCGGGATAAAAAGTATTCTATATGTTATTCTACTATCTAGGCTATCTACATACCAAATTTCAGTTCAATCGGTTGAGTAGTTTTAGCGTGAAGAACAAACATACATATTCACAAACTTTCGCTTTCAGTAGGATGACTTGTCGTTATTTATATGAAACAAGCAATATTCACAAGATTTGTCTACCTATTGTCAAGTTGGTCAAAAAGCACATTCAGGTAAAATTGGTGACTTTTTAATTATTTGATGACTTCTAAGATCTTCAGATCCTGAATGAGGCAGAAAATCTTTGCATTGTTAAGATAGCTAACTATACCTACTTGAATTTTAAACTTTGCCTCTAGGCATGGGCAGCTCTTGGGCTCTACGAATAAATATTGATTTATAGCTATAGCTACGTACTACATTAACAAAGAAGTTACAGAGTACAATTGTTTGAATTTTAATTTCGAATAATTTTTGCATGCGTTTGAGAACGCCCTGCAATATTACAATATATTCTCTATTATATATTTTGAGCTTTAACGTTTCCATGATAAGAAACATAATCGTTCAAAGGAATGTAGGTGTACAATCCACGTAGGATCAGTAAATTTGAATGGGGCAGTTTCATGAAACAGGTTCAGTATTTCAATGATATATGAATGTGACTCCGCCGCGCCGTTTTAATAAAGGATTACGGACTACCCTCTATCTTAAATTTTAGAAGGTCTGTTGGTACTCTGTTCGAATATTTATAATCAGATAAGTACTTGACAGTAATATAGTCTGATGGTAAGTGATTGAACTCTATTTATTTTATTAACCCCCGACACAAAAAGTGGGGTGTTGTTATAAGTTTGACGTATGTATGTGTGTGTCTGTCTGTGGTATCTTAGCTCCCAAACGAATGAACTGATTTTTTAGGGTTCCGTAGCCAAATGGCAAAAAACGGAACCCTTATAAATTCGTCATGTCCGTCTGTCCGTCCGTATGTCACAGGCATTTTATTCCGAAACTGTTACAACTACAGAACTGAAACTTGGTAGGTAGGTATGGTTGGTAGCTTAATAGATATATAATAAGCTTGGTAGATGTATTCTGTAAACGGCTTTCCGATTTTTATACAAAAATAAAATATATAAAAGTTTAAGGTGGGGTGGGGTATCCCATACACGGAACTGAAACAAAAAAAAAATATTCAAACCTATACGTGTGGGGTGTCTATGGATAAGTCTTTAAAAATGACCTAGAGGTTCCTAAAATCATTTTTTCTCAAAGTCAATCATTTGAAAGATTGGCGCGTCTAAAGTGGTAAAATGTGTGTCCCCCCCCCCCCCCCCCCTCTCGGTTTTCTTTTCTTTCTTTTCAAGTATTCTTTTTTTTTACTTTTCAAGTATGGGAGTGAAAAATCAAAAAAATATATATGCTGTAGTTCTCAATAAAAACTAACAACGGAAATTGGTTTGAACGAGATACAGTCAGCAGTTCTAGAGATATGGCGACCGCAAAGATAACTTTGTTTTTCATACAAACACTATGAAATTAATTTTATGAATGATTGAATTTAATTTTACAAACTTAATTTTGTAATTGCGAAAAATCATAGTTATGGAATACTTAACTGTGTTACGGAACCCTACGAGTGCGAGTCCGACTTGCACTTGGCCAGTTTATTTTTCGTTGATGGGTGACTTAATGGAGAGTTTTAGAGTTATAGTGAGTTCGTATCATGATTACAAAAGTACCGACTATTATACTCACTACTATTTGAACTCGAATGTCTCTTAATGTTTCTTAATGTGAAGTGTACTTAGCTTTGTTTCAAGAAAATCCGTTTAGCTGTTTTAAGACTATGAGCTCTTTTCTAGCTGACGAGGCTATGAGAGCAACTTATATAGGTCTGATCAATTCGAAATTCGGTATTTGTTACTTTAAAGATATTGCAAGAGCATGGTCACTTTCAACTGATGCTAAGGCATCTCCTGGAATCTTCAGAATAATTTTCTCCTCACCAACTAACAGCAGAAATGTTGTGTTTAGGCTCATTCGAATGGTCTCAATGAACTAACTGATTATAAGATACACCAGTCAGAGGTGGTCTTAAATTTTAAATTTAAGTTTAATTTTTTTGGCAATGTTATTAGTATGCTACTACTTGGCAATGTTATTAGTACGCATACATTCTGACACACTAGCATTCGCACACGAGAAACCGCAACCTCTTATAATAGGCACACAACTACTCTCTTCACGATGAATCACACACACACATACATACACATGCACACACACGCACCCACACACACCCACACCCACACACACACCCACACACACACACACACACACACCCACACACACACACACACACACACACACTTGACTAGATTTCCCACGACACAGGGTATCCTAGTGTGGGAACTAGTGCACTAGCTGTAGTTTATCCCAACCAAACTTTCATTTTATATGTTATTATAAAATTTGATAAGTACTTTATTAATTTAAAACTATGTTATGTAAAGCATGTTATGAATATATATATATATACTAAAAATCCACAGCAAAGTATTCCTTAGCGCGGAATTTCATGGATCACTAATTTCTTAGAATATAAAATATGATATTTGTTCTTAAGTTTGTTATATTATTTTTGTAGCTGCAGTATTTTTTTTTTTCAGAAATTATGGCAACTAACAACAACAAAGACAATATTAATTATGTATTATTTATTATGTATTGAATCACTTTTCAACCGATCCTCAATTCGTCTTTATGGTTTTTTTGTTGTTATTTTTTGTTGTTACGTGATTATTCCGTCAATTATGAAACGATTTGAATGATTATTTTTTTTAATCCGTAGGAAACATATTTGAAGTGATTTTATTGTAATGTCATTGAGATCTGATAAGTATCTCCAGAGATATGACGATAAACGTATCAAACTAGCTACTGCAACTGACTCGCGGGGCATGGAAGTAGGTTGTTTTAGTTTTTAAGCTATCGTAATTATTCTTAACTTCTGACCAACATCTTGATGCTTTTGATGCAGCAAATTTTGTATGTAGGTAACAAAACATCAATCTAATATATAAAATTCTCGTGTCACAGTTTTCGTTGCCATACTCCTCCGAAACGGCTTGACCGATTTTGATGAAATTTTTTGTGCTTATCCGGTATCTATGAGAATCGGCCAACATCTATTTTTCATCCCCCTAAATGTTAGGGGTAGTCCACCCCTAAATTTTTTATTTTATTTTTTAGACAAAAATTTTAATTTCTATTTTTTTATGATACAACATACAAAAATACATACAATCCTCAATTTTAACCCTTCTACGATCAACCCTTATTTTTAATAGCCATTTATTTATATGGCAAAACAACGTTTGCCGGGTCAGCTAGTTTTCACTCTAAATTTAAGATATCATTTTGCTTTCCTCTCACGTCACAAAGTAAATTATCGACTCTCGTAGTTTATCAGTTTACCTACTAGTGATGACCGATTGATAAAACAATCGAATAAAGGCAGCGTGGTACTGTAATAGTTTCATTTGTAGCTTGGAGGTAGCTCTGAGAGTGAACCGAGTGCTTTGTTCTTCATACGCGACGTAAGATGATGTAAGAGGAGACAATATTTTAAATAACGTAGACTACGCAACCTTTACTTATACACTCAAAGTATCAAAATGGTAGAAAAATGTGAAACACTGCTTTTCTACGAAGTTTATTAAAATTTTCATAGTACACCGTCTGACGGGTCTTCTAATAGACGGTCGTGTTTTTTGATGTATTTATATTTACTCCAATTCACGCCAATTTTATATTAAGTCCATCCTTAATCAGTAAAACATGATTAAACAAATTGTTTAGGAATCTGAAACATTCAGAGCACGTGCGAGCCTTGATATTTAACCTCAAAGGGCAACACCCATTATGGCATTGTTATTAATTATTTTGTTATGAGTTTAGTGGGAGAAATGACTATGTTAGCATCTATCGTGAAATTGCCTATGTGCTAGATAAAGTTGATCATTAGAACTTATATATGTATGTCTGTCTGTGGCATCTAAGCTGATCTGATTAGGATTTAGATTTTATTTATTTGAAAGAATGTCTTTCGGTTTGTATGTCTGATAAGTGTTGGTATTTTTTTTAATTACAAATCTCTTTATGGTTAGTGAAAATAATTCCAATATCTTATAACAATTTCAACAGCCTGTCAAGTTCATCTATGTTGCTTAAAGATCAAAGTCAGACCAATTTATTGTTACAAATATATGCTTATGAATATTATAAAGAAAGCTTTCCAATTGTATTACATAGTGAAATAATAAAGGTATTGAAGTAAATCTTGCAAAGCCAACTAAAATCGAAGACGGGGAGTATTTTGGTTTTCCGCAGTCTACCCCATAATTCAAGTGGGCACCCGAAAACAGTTCCAACTGCACATTTTACTACCCGCATTGAGGCCACTTTATATTCGAACCACCGACATTAGAAGGAAGTGGGAGGTGTCCTACTGTTGTATATTATCGGACCATCGGATCTGAGGTACCCTACTCGAAATAGTTTGTTTTCGTAATATATCCCTGAGAGTATGTGGAGAATTCATGTCTTGGGTAATGAATGGAGATAGTTGGAGGAGGACTTAGCTATACCTACAAAAATTGTATTATATTATACTTGCAGATACGCGTGACTTCGTTAGATAGATAGATAGATAGATAGATAACTCTTTATTGTTACACCTTCTTAAAACTAACTTACATAGTAAACTTAAGAATAATGTGTTACAATGGGCGGTCTTCTCGCTAATAGCGATCTCTTCCAGACAACCTTAGCATGGAGAGGATAGAACATGTGACTAATGACGGGTGTATCTCGCAACTCTAAACACTAATCACTTACATATATACCTATAAATAAACTTAACATCTTATATAAATAACTAGTGGCTCAAATATTAAGCGTAAATTAATCTTATGCAGCTAGAACAGTATAATACTAAATAATTACCTTGAAAAAGAATAAATAAATAAATATAAAAGGGGACTCCAGTTAAAACGACTGATAAAATTGCTTTAAATAATCCTTTAATATATTAATGGATTCGTTCACATACACCAAGAATTTTATCACTGAAAAAGCTCTGTCAATTAATATTTGTGTTACTTATATAATTAAATGGGTACAAATTATGATTTTATTTCCACAAAAGGTGGCCTATAATCAATGTCATTCTATAAAGTATCTCCTTGTTAAATTTCAGTAAGATCGGATCGTCCGTTTCGGCGTGATTAGGTAACAAACAGACAGAGTGACAGAGTCACAAACCTTTTTATAATATTACTAGCTGAGCCGGCAAACGTTGTTTTGCCATATAAATAAATGGCTATTAAAAATAAGGGTTGATCGTAGAAGGGTGAAAATTGAGGATTGTATGTATTTTTGTATGTTGTATCATAAAAAAATAGAAATTAAAAATTTTGTCTAAAAAATAAAATAAAAAATTTAGGGGTGGACTACCCCTAACATTTAGGGGGATGAAAAATAGATGTTGGCCGATTCTCATAGATACCGGATAAGCACAAAAAATTTCATCAAAATCGGTCAAGCCGTTTCGGAGGAGTATGGCAACGAAAACTGTGACACGAGAATTTTATATATTAGATATTAAGTCTGGTTGAGGAGTGGAGACCATGACTCGGCAAACGTAGTGTAGGACGCCCTCCAGCTAGGTGGATCCATGATACACGCAAGCTGGCTGGCAACGGTCGGAAACGAATAGCTGAAGATTGAGCTCAAATCCGGAACGAAGTAATTCGCCAGAGAACTTAAGTTATCGACATAGCTCAACGGATTAGCAAGCTGAAGTGGCAGTGGGCAGGTCATATCTGCCGCAGGACTGATAACCGTTGGGGTAGACTTGTCCTGGAGTGGATACCGCGAATCGGCAAACGTAGCAAAGGACGTCCTGTGACTAGGTGGAGCGACGACATACGCAAAGCGGTGGGCAGTGACTGGAAAAGAAGAGCCGAAGTTCGGGCTCAGTGGCGCACCTTGGGAGAAGCCTACGTCCAGCAGTGGACGGACACCGGCTCATAATGATGATCTCAGTGGAGTGCTGGGGTCTATATCCAGCTGTGGACGGAAATTGGCTGATAATAAAGATTGTAAGGCTTGATTTTATACCTACAGCAATCATTTTATATCTAAATAAAAAAATGAAAGTGTAGATTTACCAATAATGTGCTAAAATTAAGCGGCAAAATCATCTCAAAATTATAAAAAAATCAGTAAGGTAGGCTGATAAGACAACGCTCAAAAATGGTAAGCTGAAAAAAAAAACTCATTTCTCTTTTTATGCATAGACCGGTATGCAAGTCTTTTGTGGCCATAAAAGTTGTTTTTCAAAATTTTACTTCACCACTTCGTCGGCGTAATTTATATACATACCCCTACAAAATTACAGCTTTCTAGTATTAACGGTCTCTTAGCAAAACCTCGGACAGACAGACAGACAGACGGACATGACGAAACTATAAGGGTTCCTTGTCAGGACTACGGAACCCTAAAAATGTTCTAAATTTTCTAGCCACGAGTTAATTAGCTCTACGAAAACTCTACACCTATATCCCCATGTCTTTCATCTCAGATCATGGCGAGCCGTGGACACAATACAAGATGAAAGCGATTGTCTTAGAGATATTGTCCGGAATAGTGTTGAGTTACCTATTTATATAAACATTAATGTTTATGGAAAACAATGGGACAGAATGTTATTCAGATTAAGCCGGCTGGAAAGTCGTGGGAAGCCCTGTATGGGTTAGGTTAGGCGGTCCTTTGTGGCCATAAAAGGCAAACTTCAATAAAGTTATCATTTTGTTTATTGTTAGTTTAGATATTAGCTACAGGTTGCAATTTGTACGAAATATTACCTTGTTTGAAGCTTATCCTATCCAACAGTACGACAGAAAAATTTACAAACATTTAGGTCAGAATAACAGTAAGCGTTCCAATAGCTGTTCTCTTCATTTTAAACAGTCCGGCAATAAGCACCAATAATTTTAATTTCAACCATACATCAACGACAATATATTTATACAAGAATTATATCACTCTCGAATACAGTCCAAAAATAAATGTCCAAAAAACACGGGTAAAGTAGCCATCATATTAAATCATCACACCAACAAAATATAAAAATGGAAACGTTACACCGTCGCCCGGAGCGTATCATATCCAAAGGGCCCTTTATAAAAGTATATCCCAAGTAAGACGATATTAGGGCCCCTCGCACATGCGTGCAGAATTTCTATTAGGTACCTAACTGGGCGATTTGCTTTATGTTCTAAGGATGGGGACATAAGTGATGGTTTTTGGGCGAGCCGGGCCAGCGTATCTATGTTTTGAGGTCGAGGGTGAAAATGATTTCAAGGGATGGGTTTAAAATATGGTTTAGATTGGAGTATGAATAAAATGAACTGGCTTTTTGATTTATCTTATGGGGCCCTGAACCTGGCTATATTCTCCAATATGTACATATTTTTCGTTGCTGTGCAAAGGTAAAATTAAAATTGTCATTATTTTATACAGTTATGTACTGTTTAGGGTTTTGTACCTCAAAAGGAAAAAGGAACCCTTATAAGATCACTTGGTTGTCAATCTGTCTGTCTGTCCGTCTGTCAAGATCCTTTTTCTCCGGAACGCGTAAAGATATCAAGTTGAAACTTATACGAAATACTCGGGTCTACGGAAAAAATATAAAAAATATCATGTGTCAATGAAAATAACACAAACTACAAAAATAACTTTGTTTTTCATAGTATTTGTATGAAAAACAAAGTTATACTTGCGGTCGCTGTATCTCAGCAACTGCTGACTGTATCTCGTTCAAACCAATTTTCGTTGAAAGTTTTTATTGAGATCTACAGAATATATTTTTTCTAGATTTTTCACTCCCTTACTTTAGAAGTTAGAGGGGTGGGGGGGACACACATTTTACCACTTTAGACGCGCTTATCTTTTAAATGATTGATTTGGAGAAAAACTGATTTTAGAAATCTCAATGTCCTACTGGAACACACATTTTGCACTTTAAAGTTTAATATTTCGTATATGGAGCATTCAATCGAAAAATTGTATTAGCAACCCTTAAGTTATGTTAAAATACCTATTCAACGATACCCCACACGATGGGGTAGGCGACAAAAAAATGTATCCCCACTTCTCAAGTAGGGGAGATACCCTAAAAAAAATTGTTTTTCAAAATTTTACTTCACCACTTCGTCGGCGTAATTTATATACATACCCCTACAAAATTACAGCTTTCTAGTATTAACGGTCTCTTAGCAAAACCTCGGACAGACAGACAGACAGACGGACATGACGAAACTATAAGGGTTCCTTGTCAGGACTACGGAACCCTAAAAATGTTCTAAATTTTCTAGCCACGAGTTAATTAGCTCTACGAAAACTCTACACCTATATCCCCATGTCTTTCATCTCAGATCATGGCGAGTCGTGGACACAATACAAGATGAAAGCGATTGTCTTAGAGATATTGTCCGGAATAGTGTTGAGTTACCTATTTATATAAACATTAATGTTTATGGAAAACAATGGGACAGAATGTTATTCAGATTAAGCCGGCTGGAAAGTCGTGGGAAGCCCTGTATGGGTTAGGTTAGGCGGTCCCATATGGAAATGGAATAATGAATAGGATGTTTTAGGGAATTGTGTGGGTTGGTCGGCATGTTAATCAATTACTACGTGATACAGATATTATTTGTGTGACCCATACAATACAAAGAAAGCTTGTGTGCTATCGACTGCTTTGAACTAAATTATATCTTCAAACGACTTTCAAAATGGTAGAAATTCTCAATTAGGTACTATGTTTTTAGGGTTCCGTACCCAAAGGGTAAAACGGGACCCTATTACTAAGACTCCGCTATCCGTATCTCTCTCTGTCTCTGTCTGTCTGTCTGTGTGTCTGTCTGTCTGTCTGTCTGTCCGTCTGTCACCAGGCTGTATCTCATGTACCGTGATAGTTGTACAGTCGAAATTTTCACAGATGATGAATTTCTGTTGCCGCTATGACAACAAATACTAAAAACAAAATAAAGTTAAAAATAATAGAGGGTCCCCATACAAGAAACGTGTTTTTTCTCAGCATTTCACGCCATCTATGTACGCTTAGTTAGGTAAACGTCCCATAGATAGCGTTATATTAAAATGCTGATCCCTAACACCTTTGTTAGACGTTAGATGGCGTTATAAGAAATAAAATGTTTATTAATTATTAATTTTTGGTGGCAAAAAAGGATAGTGGTATTTTTTGCTCGATCTTATAAAATACTGTAGTGTGGTACGGAACCCTACGAGTGCGAGTCCGACTTGCACTTGGCCAGTTTATTTTTGTGTGTTTGTTACGCGATTACTCCGTTAATTGTTAACCGATTTGAATTATTCTTTTTCTTATTGATAGCGTCCATCTCCAAAGTGGTCCCATTAAGCATTTATTAAGATTTAATCATTTTATCTAGAGATATTGCGACAATCATATATATACTCAAGCCGGCCCTAAAACTTTTGTTCTTATATTATTTGAAATATAATTTGTCATAAGTAAAGTATACATTTCAATAACGAGAAATAACTTACATTTCGTCGCTATATTGGTGAGCATACCGTCTAAGATATAATTTAGATAACTTCGTCGCTTATGAACCGATTTTGATGATTATTTTTCCGACCCAAATATCGACCAATAGAATTGCACCATTCGACGTCACGTGGTACAACCTACATGGTATAATACTGATAATTTTTTTTGAATATTTTCTCTGTTGTACCACGTGACGTCGAATGGTGCAATTCTATTGGTCGATATTTGAGTCGGAAAAATAATCCCCCGAATACCACACGAGCTTCAAAATTATCTGGCATTTCCCTCAAGGTTCCCTGCAAACAAATAAAGTCGTCAAGTTTTTCAGGAAAAATCACTCGCCGCGCTCGTGATTTTTTAACCTGAAAAACTTGACTCCTTCATTTGTTTGCAACGAACCTATCGGGAAATACCCGATATTATAAGTGATTATTTTTTATTGAAAGGAATTACCACTACCATAGTAATTTCATCGAAATTTGATAAGCATCTCCTGGATCCATCTAGAGATAAAAACCTCAAACTTGGTACTGAATAGCGCGGCATATGAAGTCGGTTCTCTTAGTTTTTAAACTTCGAGCATTTACCAATGGAGATGTTAACGTTGTAATCCGCAATTTTTTTTTTCTGTCGATACTTACGGGGGACGAGGTAAACACGCATTGCACAGACACAAATCACTCACTTTAGCGATCCCGCACACTAGCTTGAAACACGCACACAGTATTAAAAATACAGCGTAGTACAGTACGCGCGCTCATATGGCCAAAAATGGCTATATGGCCAGCAGAGGGGTACGCCTTGCGTTAACATCTCCATTGGTAAATGCTCGAAGTTTTTAAACGATCTTATTCAATCTAGCTTTTTGTTAAGACCTTCGTCATCTTGTCTTATGTAAAGAACTTATGATGTAAACATAATCTCACTATCTTGTCTTGTGTCTTCATCTGACTATTCTTCCACTTGCCATTAGGGAGTTACAGTACCTACATGTAGGCTTCATCATCAGATCTGTTTAATTGTACCATAATATCGATCATATTGTATTGATGCTATACTTAACTGACGATCTAAGTGGTTGAAAAATAGTTTGCGAATTTCGGCGAATTCAAAAACTTTATGTTTATTTGTGTGGCAGGATAAATATTATACAATTAAAACTGTATTTTATCCTGCTTTCACTTATAAAAGTAACGAAATTCTAGGAATGTTCATGTTTCATGTCTAATTTAATCGTCGCCGGTTAAATATTGGATTTTTAAGCTTTGTGCATTCAACCGAACGTAATCTATTTCAAACAAACGGTCCACGGAATCAGGTTAATTGAAAACTGATGAATTTCGACAGATTTCGTTTTTGTTCCGCTTTGGAACGATGTCGCAGGCCACGAGACCAAAGATAATATAGGTGGCTTTGGAAGTACAAGGCATGTATGCCATAGGCGACGGTGACCACTTCCCATCCGGTGGGCCGTGAGATTGCTTGCTATATAATGAAAAAATCTATATTAATACAAGGCAGTTATTACATCATTATCATAGTGAGCCGGTATCACTCCACTGCAAGACATAGGCCTCTTCCAAGAAACGCTACTAAACCCGATTTTTTCGGCTCATCTTTTCCAGTCACTGACCGCCGCTTTGTGAATGTTAACACTCCACCTCACATTCAGTAAACAAGACAAAAAATATTGGACCAAATTTATACCGACCTGGTTAAAATTAAACGCATTACAGACATATATCATCAAACACCTCATTTCAAATTAAATTAATGTTTAACCGACTTCGAAAAAAGAGAAGGTTCTCTATTCAATTGTTAATTACTACTCGTATTTCACAAAAGTACGATAATTATCAAAGAATTGTTCCACAGTTTCCAGTCTTTCCAGTCAGTCCAGTCAGTCCAAGGGGACTATTTTGTTTTTCCACATACCCGTGTTTTGTTTGGTGGAGAAGGCAAATTATAAGTAAAGTTTTTCGACAATTATAAACGCCCGCTGACTTTTAATCAATTCTTTTTTTAAACTTTTAAATACGAAACAAAATCAAAAACTCGGGGTTAAACTTCACCAAGCGTTTAAATTGTTGTGTTGATCTCCTGTCAGTGGCGAAAAACAGGGAAATAATTTTGTCTTTCTCCCGGGGATAAGGCCCTGCTAGATGCTGATCACGATCAACGCTACTTGGTCAAAACATCGATGTAAATAAAATTAATGTTTTAGCGCGATAAGTCACGTATTTTATATTCCGCTATCCCCATTCTATAATTGGACGACCAAAGGCACCACCGCTTGATGGAAGATATACCATTTACCTGTATAAATCGATTTGCCTCCTCTTTCATCATACGTACTGCCAAGGAATAGAATTCCTTGCCTGAGCCTGTGTTTCCGATTAGATACAACTTAGGGGTCTTCAGGTCGAGAGTGAATAGGTATCTTTTGGGTAAGTGCGCTACATCATCGACCGCATCATTACTTAACATCAGGTGAGCTAGTGGTCAAGCGTTACCCATTTTCGCATAAAAAAATATATATAGAATTAAAACTAGCTTTTACCCGCGGTTTTATCCACGTAGACATCGTTTCGGTGAGAATATCGAAACAAAAGTACCTTGTGTTATTCCTGGGTCTAGGCTATCTACATACCAAATTTCACCTCAATCAGTTGAATAGTTTTAGTGTGAGAGTGTTTTCATTGTGAAGAAGTACCAAACAAACTTACACACTAACAATCTTTCGCCTTTATAATATTACCAAGAAGTAGTATAATTGTACTTCAGAGATTCCGTTACAAATTCCAAGTGCAATATCCAATTCATCTAGATATTCAGGTTACGTCACCAAACCACGATTATTCAGATTCGAGGCAATAAGCCGATACGTTGAGTCCGCGCACGTTTATGTAAAGTTGAAGACATCCGACCTCGTAAAGTTGTTACAGCTCCGTCAATGGTAGAATATACGAGTTGTTTATAAGGACTCTGTAATCCTTATAGCTGGGGTATTGGCTGCGAATTGAAGGTTAGCTTTTTAGGGTTCCATACCTTAAAAGGAAGTCTAACCCTAATAGGAACACTTTGTTGTCTGTCTGTCTGTCCATCTGGCCGTCTGTCAAGAGCCTTTATCTCTGGAATGTTAAGGTATCAAGTTGAAATTTATACTAAATACTTGAGTCTACGGTATCTTACGGTTGTGAAAAAATCAAACCTGTAAATAAACGCGATCAAAAGATAATGATCGTTTATGTCGCATATTTTTGTATATTTTGCGATTTCACAAGGGAATCAAAACCTATAGGGTACTCCCCGTTGTCCTAGAATCATTAAATTTGGCAAAAAGCAAGTCTTCAACTACTTATATAGCAATGAATCTGAAAACCGTAAAAATATAGTTACAAAAACATAAAAGAAAGTGAATTTACTATTTCAAACTTTGTATTTGTGGTTGGTACAGTACATATTCAAACAGTTCAACATGTCCTTTAACCTAGTTTGAGAAGTTGGTACGAAAGCCGCGGTCATCATCATAATCAGCCGGTATCAGTCCACTGCTGGACATAGGCCTCTCCCAAGTCATGCCACTGAGCCCGATCTTCGGCTCTTTGTTTCCAGTCACTGCCCACCCCTTTACGAATGTCGTCGCTCCACCTGGTAACAGGGCGTCCTACGCTACGTTTACCGATTCGCGGTCTCCACTCTAGAACCAGTCTACCCCAACGGTTATCGGTCCTACGGCAGATATGACCAGCCCACTGCCACTTCAGCTTGCTAATCCGATGAGCTATGTCGATCACTTTAGTTCTCTGGCGAATTACTTCGTTCCGGATTCGATCCCGCAGAGAAACACCGAGAATAGCTCTTTCCATAGCTCGCTGAGCGACTTTAAATTGGTGGACCAGTCGAACCGTGAGTGTCCACGTCTCGGCTCCGTATGTCAAGACGGGTAGGACGCACTGATTAAAGACTTTTGTCTTTAGGCACTGTGGTATATGCGACGAGAAGACTCGACGGAGTTTTCCAAATGCTGCCCAGCCCAGCTGAATTCTTCTCTGGATTTCCTTTTCGAAGTTATGTTTGCCTAGTTGGAGCGTCTGCCCTAGGTAAACATACTTAGTGACAACTTCGAGTGGAATTCCATCTACGGCAATCAGTTCCGGAACAACGTGCTCGTTGTACATGACTTTGGTTTTATCCAAATTCACCCGGAGACCGATGCGACGAGAAGAATCAGCTAGGCCATTCAACATCCTCTGTAAGTCCTGCAGCGTCTCTGCCATAATGACGATGTCATCTGCGAATCGTAAGTGAGAGATGTACCTGCCGTTGTTGTTGATGCCACAATCTTTCCAGTCCAGCGTCTTAAACATATCCTCCAAGGCGTTAGTAAACAGTTTCGGGGATATGACGTCCCCCTGTCTCACTCCTCGACGCAGGTGGATATGATTAGTACGCTGGTTCTGTACTTGTACACTCATCGTTGCGGCATTATACAGACATCTCATCACTTCGATATATCGCCAGTCGACTTGGCAACGCTGCAAGGACTCCAGAACAGACCAGGTTTCGATTGAGTCGAAGGCCTTCTCATAGTCCACAAACGCTAAGCACAGGGGCCGATTGTACTCTTCGGTCTTCTGTACAATCTGCCGCACTGTGTGGATGTAGTCCATGGTGCTATAGGTATATAGTCCAGGTATCTGCACTTGAAAGCCGCGGTGGGCGATCCCAACTTAACTTGGCTTTATTTTTTGGTGCTTAATTATTATTTTAAGCTCAAAGTTAACTTGTAGTCCGCAAACACGAGCCATCAAGCTATGAATTTTGCAGCAACACGTTTATTTTTACTCGTTTTCTAATATAACTACCGAGTATAACGTATTTAATGCAACCCTCAGTCCGTACTATGACGAGCAAGTGCCGTAAAGTAACTGTTCAGCTTTGTAGCTAACTAGATTTCACGGTCGGACGAACCGACGCGGACGGCGCCACTCGACTCGAGTTAGAATGTCCATCCTGATCGAAACTGATCTAGACATTACGTGTATTTATTGGTATTAAAGGATCTGGTTTTAGAGGTTGTTGACTTTAGTAACTTTAGTTTAGTTAAAAACAAAATACGGCTGACTCATGCTACGCTAATTCATGTTCTATCGTGTTACGCTCCATATATCTGGAGATTGCAAAAGTATGTCAATGAAATTTTATGACACCACAAAATGTTGTTCTTTTTTCCATTCTAGGCTTGGCGTGTTCACCATCCTGGCCAACATGATCACTTACCACAGTGATCAAACGCTAACCTATCAGATATAAAAAAGTCCACATCACGACACTGATGCCTGAGTTTTGATGAAACATACACCTAAATACAATATTTACACGAATTCAGAAGCTCCTTCATTATATGTGTCATCATCATCATTATCAGCAGGTGTCCGTCCACTGCTGGACGTGTGATTTATATGTTTCAGTCATACAGAATCGCTTCAAAATTAGCTTTTTATGCGAGTGCCATTTTGTTAGTTTTATTCCATGCTATAATCTATATCTCTTAGTGATGGCAACTAATGCGATTTTACATTAATTTCATCAGCATGCGAATTCGTGAGTCTTAGCATGCTAATTGCTATTGCTAAGCTATTTGCTAAAATCGTTATATATATTATAATTGATAAAAATAAATACTTGTGTTTTTGTTAATATGCGAATTAAAGAGCGCGTTACACTATGCAGCACGTGCTACACAAATTATTATTAAACAATAACACGCATTCATTCAATATACGAGTAAATCAAAGATAATAACGGAAACATTGCTGCACTTCATTATTTGCACCACCCTGCTAATAATTTAAACGTTAATTCGTTACTAATAATTAGATATTCAATCAATATTCGACCCTAAGAGCAAGCAAATAAAGATAATAATGGCTTAACCTCATTTTTCGCATCGCCTGCTAACCTGCTAATCACGTGAAATGAATTATGAAAGAGATAGGTAGATTTAGTATTCCCGTGGTTGTGACAAAGAGCGCACGCTACCGATGAATTCGCTTCGCACTTCATAGAATTTCGCAACTACATTTAATTTGCTAACCGCTAATTAAGCATTAGCATGCTAACAATTAATGTGAATGCGAATTAATCCATCGCTAATATCTATCACTTTAAAACTTTGTCTTTTAAACGCCTGACGAGTTAAAGCGTAAGGATGCAGCAAAAAAAATCGGATAAAAGCTGGCTTAGTCTTAAACTAAATAGAATTTACAGCTATTGTGAAAAGGTTGTTTTTTAAGTCAAATAAATTTTGCTCGTACTTTTTTCTAGTGCGTAAAATAAAGATGGTTGGTGTTTATGATCAAGCACCTGTAAAAAATGTCTAATATTTTGAACATCAGAAGCACGGAGGATATATAAGTAGATCCACCGTGATCAGAAGGTATTTCTGACAAACCTAAACTTTACTTTATTATTCCTACATTTTGTAGACGTAAGGTTTAGGTACCATCTAAAAACATATCGAACCCCAACTAAAAGAAAAGCCTCCAATTCTACAAAAAACCGTATTGACCACGAAAATACGAACCGTACAATATCCATCGCATCCCAATCATCGCTCTACATGATATTGCTACTACGCTGGAATATTTCATGAGAACCTTTGCGAAAAAACTAAGGCTCGATATAATATAAATTATTTCAAATTATATCATAAAAATGTATGAGATTTATGGCATTATTGTCACAGTATGGCTGCCGCTTTGGGACCGGCCAAGACACGCTCAGAATAGAAATAGGAGCTTTGCGTACAAGAAACGGACTTTTCAAGCTCAAGGGGATTTATGAGGAGCAATTAGAGTCAATGTTATTGTTGATTCTACATTGACTGACTAAAATCAGACTGAGTATCTGGAAACTGATTGATTTAGAGGCTCTATCAATGTTAATTGAAACTCGTTTCTATTTAATTTCATAAGATATATTTTATTTTCATAAGGAGAATCATTACCTATGAAAGGGTCGTTGTTACCTGCATCTGCAGACTTTAGACCCTTTAGCGTAGTGCTGAAAAACCACTAGCGATAGATTTCGGCCGTCGCTCTACTTTAACCACCTACCAAACAATAATTTGGCGTCAATCGATTCGCCAATTTCAAGAATTATGTTCAGTGCCAACTAGAAGACGATTGGACAGAAATTGGTTGTTTTTTAACCGACTTCACAAAAAAGGAGGAGGTTCTCAATTCGACGGAACTTTTTTTATTTTTCAGGGTTCCGTACCTTAAAACGTAAAAAAGGAACCCTTATAAGATCCCTTTCTTGTCCGTCTGTCTGTCCGTCTGTCTGTCCGTCTGTCTGTCCGTCTGTCTGTCCGTCTGTCTGTCCGTCTGTCTGTCCGTCTGTCTGTCCGTCTGTCTGTCCGTCTGTCTGTCCGTCTGTCTGTCCGTCTGTCTGTCCGTCTGTCTGTCCGTCTGTCTGTCCGTCTGTCTGTCCGTCTGTCTGTCCGTCTGTCTGTCCGTCTGTCTGTCCGTCTGTCTGTCCGTCTGTCTGTCCGTCTGTCTGTCTGTCTGTCTGTCCGTCTGTCTGTCCGTCTGTCTGTCCGTCTGTCTGTCCGTCTGTCTGTCCGTCTGTCTGTCCGTCTGTCTGTCCGTCTGTCTGTCCGTCTGTCTGTCCGTCTGTCTGTCCGTCTGTCTGTCCGTCTGTCTGTCCGTCTGTCTGTCCGTCTGTCTGTCCGTCTGTCTGTCCGTCTGTCTGTCCGTCTGTCTGTCCGTCTGTCTGTCCGTCTGTCTGTCCGTCTGTCTGTCCGTCTGTCTGTCCGTCTGTCTGTCCGTCTGTCTGTCCGTCTGTCCGTGTGTCACCACCAATTTTCTCAGGAACGGGTGGACCTAGCAAGTTGTAATTTATACCAGATACTGTGGTCTATAGTCCCTATTAGGTGTATAAAAATCAAGGTCCTGAGCCAGCACGATAAAAAGATATGTCTAACTTTAGATTTATTTTTTTATGATAGATTTTCGCGTAAACTCGTAAGTAGCAAAATGTACCTTAATTTTAAACTTTTTTTATTTTTCGGAATTTTTCCTTTGCTTGTGTTGAAGACCTTGCTTGTGACCAAAATTAACAAATCTAGGTCGACCGGAAGTACCCTATAGGTTTTGAGTCGAAAATCTATAGGGTACTTCCCGTTGACCTAGAATCATAAAATTTGACAAGAAGCAAGGTTTTATAGCACAAATAAAGGAAAAATTCAAAAAAAATAAATTGTTGAAAATTAAATATATACATAGTTTCATCCAATTAAGATAGGCCTAAGTTATATGAGCGCTCATACAATTTAGAGGTCTAGCTTAATTGGTACCTACCAACGTTGTTACGGAAGCCTCGGTGGTCGATTCCAACTCGACTTTGCCGGTTTTATTTGTATGTATATTCACCGATTACTCAAAGATGCCTGAACCGATTTGGAAAATTCTTTTTTTGTTTTAAAGGGTACTCTTTCCAGATGGTCCCATTTAAATTTTAGCAAAATCGGTCTAGCCTTTTTCAACATATCAACATTTGTATTACGACGCATTTACTTCTCTCGACGACTTACTATTAACTACTGATACAGATTATGTAATAGTTCGCTGGTGTTGATTTGGTCTTGTTTACCTCATCAAAATAGCAGGTATCAAGTATCACCAAGCTTGCATTTTGCTCGTTTTAACCACAATGTCATAATAGTATATTACGATACGTGTGACTTAAGTTGGTAGTTGATGCTAACTTCACGCCATGCAATAATAGACAATTTAAGTCACGAGTATCGTATATTATTTTATAGCTGTCAATGTGACATAAGCCTGTACTTTACGCTTGCTACGCTTTTCCGTCAAATAGAAGATTATTGCACGTAGTGAAGTTGGCTGAAATAATAGACTATTTAAGTCACGGAAAAGCGTGCGTGTGCGAGTTTAGGGCATACCGTGCTATAAATAAGCATTAATCACACAACGATGACGTCATAAAAAGTCCATAACAGATTCAATTTGTGCGCCGAATAGATTTTGGTTTCATAAAAGATCGCTACCTATTTCCACGTCGAAAAAAAATCGCTATAAGCTTTACCGTTCAAACTGGAAACTCATTTCCGAAAACCCATCAATGTTGCAGTAAAAGCATATAAAACTTCCTCCATTGCCTCATAAACCACTTTCGGCGCCTAAATTCAATCTGACCATCATAACTGTGAGCAATTGTCTAGCTTTTAGCGCAGGACTGAATTTGTCGAACCCATAGATTGTCGCCAAATAGATGGCGTATGTTGAAAACATAAGTTCACCGTTGATACATGTAACCAGTGAATTGCTGTCTATTGGCTGTCTTTTGCTTCAGCTTTTGTTTTGAGCAGGTATTGGTATACTTTAATTTACATTACTGTTTACTGAAACAGCAGTAAAAATTATTTATACATTTTGCTATGCATTGTAATATGGTAAAAAATATTATAAATATGAAAAATTGGATGTTGTTAAAACTATCATGCAAAAATAGCGAAAATGGATTAAGATACAAATTATATAAGTATATGTATACATAGTTTGAACATGTATACACATTTATTATGATGCTTTATATATCGTACAATTTACCCGATTCTGCATTTCTCGCAAAGTCCCTGGCAGAAACTAGTACACTCAAAAGTCTGACTCTTGATCTAAACAAAAGCTATATTATGAGGCAGCAATTAAACTAGATGGGATTTAAATGGAACAAGGGTCTGATTGTCCCATTTAAAAAATAATGTGTAGTTACAATGCAATAGGTAGTAATATGTACTGAATCCGATACTAAGCGTCATCAATGAGAGGTCATCTGTGGTCCAGCCAGTGGAAACTTTGAGGGGTAGGGTAACTCACTGTGGGGAAACTTTGTTCCACTTTCAAACTGCAGATGGTCAGTTAAATTCGTCCATCTAATATTCTGGTGTAAAGGAGAGCTGTGGTTTTTGTACGCCAAGTTTGATTTAGGTTTCCGTCGAGAGTTGAGACAGAAGACAATATAAATTGTATATACTACCGGGGTTTCGTGAAAGAGTTGTCCAAACGCCTAATTGACATTACCCGTGACCTAAAGAGCTGGCACTTACCTCGGACAACCTTAGTACGTTTATCGACATTATCTCGTTGTATAGCTAGGCTAGTGCCTAGCTATACAACGAGATAATGTCACTAGCTTATTGGAGACATTACCGGCAGTAGTGACCTTGATTCTGTTTTTTATTTATAGTTTATGTATTATTTAAACTAAAGGAAACAGGCAGGGCTTTGGACTAAAATTAATAAATGTAACTTTTTACAATAAAGATTAAATATTAAATATATGATACAAATATAAATTTGTATTTGTATTTGTATCATATATTTACTTAATTGTCAAATTTGGTAATTATTTTATGTTGAATAAATTATGTACTATTGTATGTATAGAAGTACAGAAATAAAACTTATAGTGGATAGGATGTATGTTTAATTCGATAGAATACTTTGTAGCAGCTTTTTCATAGTAAAATTATACTAATTTGTTTCCAAAACCATGTACAGGTAAAGAAGATGTACTGGAAATGAAAGGTGCAATTCCCACATATATTTTATTATTTATTATTTATTATAGCTAGGCTAGTGCCTAGCTATACAACGAGATAATGTCACTAGCTTATTGGAGACATTACCGGCAGTAGTGACCTTGATTGTTTTTTATTTATAGTTTATGTATTATTTAAACTAAAGGAAACAGGCAGGGCTTTGGACTAAAATTAATACATGTAACTTTTTACAATAAAGATTAAATATATGATACAAATATAAATTTGTATTTGTATTTGTATCATATATTTACTTAATTGTCAAATTTGGTAATTATTTTATGTTGAATAAATTATGTACTATTGTATGTTTAATTCGATAGAATACTTTGTAGCAGCTTTTTCATAGTAAAATTATACTAATTTGTTTCCAAAACCATGTACAGGTAAAGAAGATGTACTGGAAATGAAAGGTGCAATTCCCACCGAGACATGAGTGAGTAATCTAGCGTCAACGTATTTCTCTTGTCGACACTACATGCCAAGCTAGACGTAACCTACCATTGAGGGCCCGGTGGCGTAATCGGGAGAATGGTCGGCTGTGATTCCGTGGTACCGAGTTCAAACCCCGCCGTGCACCAATGGATTTTTCTATCGAAAAATTTGTGCGGTTCTCACAGTGGCCCTCGGTGAAGGAAAATATCGTTAAGAAACCAACAACCCCCGCAAGGTTGTAGGACACTATCTAGTGTTCACCTGGCCAGCTACCACCCTCAAGTTAGAAAATCTGTCGCCAAACATCTAATGTGTTCCGGCAGCTATCCTTGAGAGCTAGTTCCCATTCTAGGCCTAGCGTGTTTACCATCTTCGACCGCATCATTACTTACCAACTAGTGAGGTAGTGGTCAAATGCTAGCATATAAGATTCCTTCTAAGCGAGATGTCGCCGGTTCCAATCCTATCGCAGGTGTTCGTCGTTCGGTGGGTGATAGGAGCATAATATATTATATCGATGTTGCACCTAACTTGCTACGAAAAAGTAGCAATTGCCACTATCAAGGAGAAAGTCTGTCGCCATAACCTTAGGGTGTACGGCTGCAGACAGCCCATGAGGGTCAGAGTATTCCAGGCCTAGCGTGCTCACCATCTTTGACAACATCGTCGCTAACCATCAGGAAAATTGTGGTCAAACCAAAATGTGAAAAGAGGCCTATATGATATAAAAATATATATTTACTAGTTATTATGAGCCACCAATACATAATTGGGTTAACAAATGCAATCCACTAATTTCGTCGTAACGATACTTCGCACCGTGGCTTAATTGGCAAAGCACCGGAACATGTTATTCCGGAGGTTGCGGGTTCAAGTCCCGTCGGTACGATGAAATTTAGATTGTGTTTAACAATTTAGTTATGATTTCAGAAAATTCCTCTTTAGTGTTCTTATTTATGCGTGTACATGGTATTTTAATGTATACGGTATATAAAAGGTCCGAGTTCCAAATAACTGATGGTCATAAAAAGACGATTAGATATAATATTTTCAGTGGAGGATCAAAGTCATCGCCTCCCATTGAATTAGCAAGTTAAAGTGGCAGGGGACGGTTGTTGCTGGACATATAAGCCAAGGGCCCGATGGGGTAAACGCGTTCATGTGTGAAGATCGCTATCAGCTAACGTAGCTGCGCAGAGTGAGGTAATTGATCTTGGAATGTTGCTAGTAAAAGGTACACGAAACTATAGTTTTTTTCTTTGTTCTCTTCTATCATGAAATAATTTAAAATAATAATATCGCATATATCGCATAATGGCCTAGGCTCCATCAATGCTTTCAGAACAACCCATCAAATGTAAGGAATAAAAGAATAATAATATACATATATTATAATGATAGTGATATACAAATTGAATACTGTACATTGTTATATACAATGCAAAATTTCACCCTACCGACGGGATTCGAATCCGGGCCTCCCAGCGAACCTGCCCAGCGCTGTACCAATTCAGCTACAGTAAGACCTTAATAATTTGACGAAACTACAGTTACTTACTGTTTGAACTAGATATAGTCAGCAGTTTTTGAGATATAGTAACCGCAAATGTAACTTTGTTTTTCATACAAACACTATGAAAAACAAAGTAAATTTTTGGTGGCGAAAATGCTATATAATAAAATACTCAGGATTCATTTTAAACCAATTACGCATTGGTCACGACATCTATAAAGTAAATTACTCGGATGAAACTATTACAGATTTTCATATGCCGTCGCATATGAAAATCTGTAATAGTTTCATCAGAGATATACATTAAGTTTCTTTTAACAGTTTTCTACACTTTATATGTTTGTACATAATAAGTGTGGCTGGCAACCCTACTTCAATATTTTATAATAGTCTGAAGTCGACGATCGGATGACAGTATTCAGTATCATTACTTGTTTTTATTTTCAAAGCATAATGCGTAAATTTAGGCTAGATTATGATTTTTGTGATTTAAAACGTTTATTATGTACGTATTATATCTACTGCCTAGGTACATGCTTTATATGAAATGCTTTGAACTTTATTTTTTTTTAAATGGCTCATTAAATTAAATAAACTATAAGCAGTAAATTATTGACCATAATAACAAACATTATGTGTTAAATAAGTGTATATTTAATAATCATAAATAGGTTATAAAATTAAATACGTAATTAATATTTTTATATCTATCTCTATTCTCCTACTTCTCTATTTCCCAGGTTTATATATTTTTAGAGCGCCGTGACAAATCATATAATTGATATATTAAGTATCAAATGGATAGTCATCTTCGTCTTCTTCAGAAATAGATGTAAGAAGACCCTCAGGACTTTTTGGCGCTGGTTTTATATTTGCAGATGAGCTTGGTTTAGAGCTGGTATTTTGACAGGCGCAATCAGGAACATCTTGACGAGATTTGATCCTATCCTCATCTAAACTTATTACTTGTAGAATATCCTCAGCGCAGCAGTCGATGCGTGACATGGAGTCAACCAAGTTCTTCTGCAATGACCTGGAAGTATAGCGCATTAAGGAATAAGAGTTTGCTGTCAGAAACAGTGATTTTTAGGGTTCCGTACCCAAAGGGTAAAACGGGACCCTATTACTAAGTCTGTCTGTCAACAAATACTAAAAACAGAACAGTTAAAAACAATAGAGGGTCCCCATACAAGAAACGTGTTTTTTTCGGCATTTCACGCCATCTATGAACGCTTAGTTAGGTAAAAGTCCCATAGATGGCGTTATATTAAAATGTCGATCCCTTACTCTTTTCCTCCTTATCTCTCTTTTCCTTTATCCTTACTCCTTTGTTAGACGTTAGATGGCGTTATAAGAAATAAAATGCTTATTAATTATTATTTTTTGCTGGCGAAAAATGATAGTGGTATTTTTTGCTCGATCTTATAAAATACTGTAGTGCTACGGAACCCTAATAGTGCGAGTCCGACTTGCACTTGGCCAGTTTATTTTATGTAATACAGGCTGGCGTTTGACCACTATCTCACCTGTTGGTAAGTGATGATGCGGTTGAGGATGGTAGCACACTAGGACTAGGATGGAACTAGCCCTCAAGGATAGCTGCCGGAACACATTATATGTTTGGCGACAGATTTCCTAACTTGAGGGTGGTAGCTGGCCAGGCGGACTAGATAGTTTGCTACCACCACTCTCCTCATTGATAGTTAAAATTAAGTGGAGTGTAATGTTTATATATAGAGTATTATAAATTGAGTAAAGTGGCGTTATCCAAAGCCTCGTCTCACGTGTACCCTGCCGTCATCCTATTTTGAATTAGTACGATTTCTTACAGAATTATTATATTATTGGGTTAATTACTCACGTTATCCTATCGAGATTGACCCTTAACTGTTTGCTGAAACATCTAAGTCTAGCAAGTTCATCTCTAAGTTTTCTATCAACTTCATCTTTAATGAGTTCTCCTGAAGGCCGACGACATCGATCCAGCAGCCTGGATTCTATCACCCGTTCCTGATCCATGGTCTGCAGTAAGTTCATTTCTGTCTCTCTTGACTCTTCATCTAAGGAATCGTAGTCTCTCAAGGCCTTAAAATTAATAATTTTGATAAGTGTCTATTTTACTTTTGCTTCTTGGATTGCAACATTATAGCGAATTTAATTGTTTATAGTTATCAGAGTTAAAACCAGTCTGCTATAATAGGGATCGGATAATGCGTGGTTAAAAAAATAATTATTCTAATTAGTCTGTCAGATGGATTATCAAAAAAATGGGCACGTATTTTTACTATACAAATCAATAGAAATTGACAAAGATAAAGAGCGTTAATGTTTGGGAGTGGGGGCTCGTGACGTCACGAATCGCTAAAAAGCAGTACTCTTTTAGTGTCAGTTCACACCGTGACGCGACGCGACGATGCATTTGTAGTCTCGCGGCGCAGCGCGGTGCAGCCAGAAGCCATCAAAACGCGCGACGCCACCTAATTATCTCAATGCAATTTGTATCTTATTGTGTAGATAATAAAGTTCAATTGTCTAACACGCGGTTCAATTGTTTCTTCCCGCTGCACCGCGCGGTGCAGCGGTTACAAAATTATAAATGCTAAATGTAACGGTGAATAATGGTAAATACTAATGTATTTAGTATTTACTGTCGAAAACTCTATTAAGTGACCAAAAACTTATAGTTATTTGGCATGATGTTGTTCATTTAGATTAAAAACTTTTGTGCCCGTTTGCACTAAACTTAAGAATCGCCTAAAATTTAAAAATATCTCAATTAAAGCACCATCGGGAATCAAAATCTCAAAATATATCTTACAGATAGGCTAATGATCCTATATTTATCTATATATTGAAATTTTGGTAGCCGGATATCTTTATTTTGTAACATATCGACAAGCTAAGGCGATCCTTAAGTTTAGTGCAAACGGGCCTTGGTCTTTTAGTAGCCAGAGTTTTAGAATGAAATGAAAGTGCACGAAAATTCAGTCGAAAGGCTACCAGTCAGAAAGATCAATGATATTCAGGCAGTAATTCCCAAGCCGCATGATGTAAAGAAAAGAAGGCTTACACCCAATGGTGGATGAAAACAAGCTGCCAATATAATCCTATTTAATATTATAAATGCAAAAGTTTGTGTAGAGATGGATATTTTGTTCTCTTTCACAAAGAAAACTATTTTATGGATAAAATATGGCACACAAATAGTTTTGATTAATACACATGGAATTTTTACAAGTACTTTTGCAGGTAATGCTGTGGGACATAGGTATTCTTTAATAAAATCCTAATACTAGATGAGTATGAATGGGCATTTACATCTTCTCTTTGCCACTTTATATCTTGTAATTTGATTTTGTTCGTATGTAATCGTCTCCTTAGCGCTGAGTCAACTCTTGATGCGAATGCTTGAGCTGCTGTTGAAAGATGTTTTCTGGCCCCGCGAACCTGAAAAACAAGTTGTATTTACACTGCATTAATCTAATATTATAAATGAGATTTATTTGTTACCAGTTTATTTCTTACCTCTTCACGCACTTCTCTACCAATTTGGCTGACATTTTAGACAAGCAAGGGCAAAAAAGGGATAGCAAGTATGACTTTTTATATCATTTAGGCTAGCGTTTGACCACTATCGCACCTGTTGGTAAGTGATGATGCGGTCGAGGATGGTAGCACGCTAGGCCTAGAATGGTAACTGGATCTCAAGGATAGCTGCCAGAAATAAATTAGATGTTTGGCGGTAGATTTTCTTACTTGCGGGTAGCAGCTGACCGAGCGAACACTAAATAGTCTTAACACCATGTTCCATGGTGAATAGACAAGGATATTTTAGGTTATGAAATTGTATGGATAAAGAAACAGCGGAAGATACTAGAAAGTACGAATACGTACGATAACATAGACTGTATGGTGTGGGAAGATATCGTTGCTATTGGGGTGGAGACAAATATTGTAGCAAATAGAGATAAATGGAAAAGAATAACAAATTTCACAGACACTAAGTAGGTAATGTGAGGATAGGTAGATGATAATGATGATATCTTGTCACCTGTAGACCAAGAACCTGAGGTGAATTTGGAAAGAAACCAATTTTCATTCACTATGTTAATGAATTTCCATATGCATAAAAAAGTACCTTCATATCCCCAAAATAACGTAAGAAATGAACTATGAAAATTGAAGATCTTACCAGTTGTGTAGAGATCGCTGCACTGCTCAATGCTTTAAGACCAGCATTCTTCAAAGAAACACATCGATTTTGCCAACGATTTATTGGTGAAGCTCTAAAAAATTATCTCACAAAATTGTTAAACTTATGCTAGTTCTTAGTTATTTTATATAAGACTACTATTCTTTACTCTTTAGCTTTTGGTTAGAACTATAATTCCCTACCACAAAAGTTCTCAAGGTAATGAAAACTGATATGAGTATTGGAAAAGTAAATCAAAGCTTCATGAAAATAGATGGTCTTTCAAAGGTACCTTTTCTTCTTTTTCTTAGCACATCCCAGGTTAAACGACGGAGTCATCATATTAATACAAGCTTCCTCAATAGAAATAGTTTTGCCTTTCGCTAGAATATCCACATCTATTAGTTTTTTAGTCTTAATAAGAGATTTTATTTCATTCTCTAAGTCTGATATCATGTTTTCGAATTTCTTTTTGTGGTCGCGAAGAAAATCGTGTTCCTGAGGGTAGGTCAGAAAATTATTATCTGTCAATATGACAGGTGTCTCTGTATAAGTTTGATACGTTTACTAATTCGGGGATGAGTTTTGGCCGTTCCTCTACGAAGATTAGACACATATATTGGTAGCCTCGTGCTTTGTCTTACTTTTACTTCCAATATTGTTTAATTCTATTTCAGACGGCATCATCACATGCTCAGTTGAGGTTGCGTTCGTGTTTGTGAAAAAATAAGATAAGCGCCACTTACTACGGCAAATTTTAATCTAAATGGATTTGATACAGAGCATTCTACTCCCGACTACTACTTACTACCCTACTACGTACTCCCTACTCCTAATAATAAGGTACCTGCATAATAGTATCTTCTACGACATCAGTTAATGGTTTAAATGCTCCTGGCCGACTTGAATCTCTTGAATGTTTGTGCAGTTCATGTTGAACTCTCTCAACTACCACTCGTAAAGCTTTGTGCTCATATTGTAAAACTGCAACGGCTTCATCTAAACGTTTTGTTAGATCCTCGAGAACCCACCGCCATGCTGCTATGTCTGCTATCCTAGACAGATTCAGAATCTTCACCAATGTTATAAAGTCAGTAGGGTACTTCAAATACTGAGAGTAGCTTGGCTAATTCTCGTGCACGTAGCGCTACCCAAGTGCATTTCGATAAATCACAATAAGCTGGTCATGTTGTAGGATCCGTTGTTTTAGAGGTCCTCTATATACATCAGGCATTATTCGCAATTGATCAAAAAAAAATCGTAAATATTGATAATTCAGTAAGTTTTAGATCAGACTGTGTAAAATATGAGATGGTTGTTTTAGCTTGTCATTGAACTTGGAAAAGAAATTTGGGACGTATCGCAATAAATTTGTCCGATATGTTTGTTGAGTAGCCACCGTGGTCAGTTTTTTCGATTTTCGCGTGTTTTCGATCGCTTGTCGCCCCCCTCCTTAGATAGATTGGTTGTTCTTCGAAAACCAAAAAACAATTGTGAACAAGTGTGAAGTGTTAGGAACGCCGCACCCGACGCAAGAACGCCCTTTGAAAGATCTTCTCTTGCCCTATAACCACGGAAGTATTGATCCTCTATTACTACAGTTGGGCAGATGCCCAGTGGTTAGTAGAAAGTTAAAAAAGCGCTGTTGCACTTGTCCGGTCGTTTGGCTGCGAAGGTTAGTGATGTTTTTTTTATATATCTTATAGGCTACCGTTTGACCACTATCTCACCTGTTTGTAAGTGACGATGCGGTCAAAGATGGTAAGCACCCTAGGCCTAGAATGGGAACTGGCTCTCAAGGATAGCTGCCGGAACACATTAGATGTTTGGCGACAGATTTTCTAACTTGAGGGTTGTAGCTGGCCAGGCGGACACTAGATAGTGTCCTACCACCATGTGGGGGTTGCTGGTTTCTTAACGATGTTTTTCCTTTGCCGGAGGGCCACTGTGAAAAGCGCACATAAATTTTTCGATAGAAAAATCCATTGGTTCACGGTGGGGTTTGAACTCGGTACCTCTGGCATCAAAGCCGACCGTTCTCCCGATTACGCCACCGCTCAAAATGAATGATGATAATTGATGATTACTAATCTATAAACCACGTATCACGGCAAATGCCTCACATCTCCCAATCATTCTGATAATCGGAAAAAGTCGCTTCTACTAATATTTATACTTTCCAGACGAACTGGCCACTTGAAGATTTAAACAATGGTAAGTATAAAAATGTTAGTAAATATAAGAAAGTTAGATTGATAGTGGTCCGGGTACTACCATTTGTAGCAATAAATACCTTAGATATTCTAGAGTTAGAACGTAAAACTTAATAACGTGTAGGTATGCCTTGAACAAACTTGCATTATAAGTTTTAAGGTTTTCATAGTCACTGACAATATTATTAGAACTACTCACGGGATATTTACCATGTTTTTAATTAATTATGAGATTCCGATATTTCGGCTCTGTTGCAAGCGCCATGATCACGGATGAACTGTAGATTGCGGGTCGAAGTAATGTTTACGAGCAAACGAAACGGACTACCCTCTTTCGTTCTCGTTTTGAACGCTCGGCACCACTGACACTGGTTTTCACTGGATCTCGATCGCGACACACAACACTCACAGTATCTTCCTGTTTTTTATCACTCCGCGGGCTTTTTCGGGATTTACATAAAGCTACCACTGGATTGAACGTAACTCTACAAGGTGGACAATTAGGTATCTAGAAATAAATTTGATCATAATGCTTAGTTCAAAATATATCTGTACTAATCTCTACGTACCTTTCTTCCATGCATTTTACGAACTGGCGTTCGTTACTTTCATGTGCAAAGTTGTTTAGCATGACTAATTCCTGACTCTCGTTAATTTGTGCAATTACTTTTGCATTTAATGCATCTGTAAGAGATCTGATTTCATCTAATCCCACTGGACAGCCGAGGTAATTGACTTGGGCACTCATATTTGGTAAAATTATATAAAACGTAGTGATTATTTTTGTACATTGGTATATTTGTGTATTATTAAAAAGCTTAGTGCCAACAATGTCAAACTGTCAAAATTTATCCTATCACAAATTGCTTAGTTCGAAATGTAACGAAAAAGTGTTTGCTATATTATCAGTTTTTTAGCGATTACCAATGGAGATGTTAACGCAAGGCGTACCCCTCTGCTGGCCATATAGCCATTATTGGCCATATGAACGTGCGTAACTACGCTGTATTTTAAAAACTGTGTGCGTGTTTCAAGCTAGGGATCTTTAAAGTGAGTGATTTGTGTGTGTGCAATGTGTGTTTACCTCGTCCCCCGTAAGTATCGGCAGAAAAAAATGTTTCCGGATTACAACGTTAACATTTCCATTGGTAAATGCTCGAAGATGTCCACAGGTAGTTGGAGTTTTTTTTATCTTTTTAAAAAGCTAGCTAAAAAAACAGAGAAACGTTCTCTAACGGCTGAACTGATTTTGATATAGATTTTTTTTTGAGAGATCAATCAGTTTTTTGGTGGTGAATTGATCTACAGCGTTCTTCTGCTGTGATTTTTGTGATTTGTGTTTGGAGTTTTTTTTTTTGGATTCGCTACCTCAATAAGAAAAAACTGGCCGAGTGCAAGTCGGACTCGCACTCGTAGGTTTCTGTAACACAGTAAAGTATTCTATTACTAAGATTTTTCGCAACTAAAAAAATTAACTTTGTTTTTCATAGTGTTTGTATGAAAAACTAAGTTACGTAATCATATCTCAAAAACTGCTGTATCTCGTTCAAACCAATGGTTGTTAGTTTTTATTGAGATCTACAGCATATATATTTTTTTATGATTTTTCACTCCCATACTTTAAAAGTTAGAGTGGGGGGGGGGGACAAATATTACCACTTTAGACGCGCTTATCTTTCAAATGATTGACTTTGACAAAAAATGATTCTAGGAACATCAATGTCATTTTTAAAGACCTATCCATGGACACTCCACACGTATAGGTTTGAAAATACATTTTTTTTTATCTTTCAGTTCCATGTATGGGATGCCCACCTTAAACTTTTATATTTTTTATTTTTGTGTCATTTTTAAAGACCTATCCATAGACACCCCAAATGTATAGGTTTGAACAAAATGTTTCTTTTTGTTTCAGTTCTATGTATGGAATGCAATTTTTGTATCAAAATCGGAAAGCGGTTCACAGAATACATCTACTTACCAAGTTTCAATTTCGTAGTCCTTACAGTTTCGGAATAAAATGGCTGTGACTTACGGACGGACAGACAGACGTCTGTCTGTCTGTCCGTCTAGTAGATAGACGTAGACCGTAGATAGACCGTAGATAGACAGACATGACGAATCTATAAGGGTTCCGTTCTTTGCCATTCGGCTACAGAACTCAAAAAACGAAACCCTTATACGATCACTTTGATGTCCGTCTGTGTGTCTGTGTGTCTGTCTGTCTATCCGTTTGTCTGTTTGTCTGTACGTCTGTCAAGACCTTTTTTCTCAGAAACACGTAAAGATATCAAGTTAAAACTTATATCGAATACTCAGGTCTACGGTATCTTTCGGCTGTGAATCAAATTTGTAAGTCACGCAATCAAAAATTATGACCGTTTATGTCGCGTATATTAGTATATTTTGCGATTTCACAAAGGAATCAAAACATATTGGGTACTTTCCGTTGACCTATAATTATGAAATTAGGCAAGAAGCAAGGTATTGAAATACTTATACAGGAACTAGAAGTACCCTGCGGCTTCGCCCGCTTCTTTTATTTACTTAAATCTTTTATTTTGTAAACACCTTTTTATTATAAAAGACATCAAAGAAGTAAAAGCCAAATCGGTTCAAACTTTGAACCCCCGTTTCATCCCCTTAAGGAGTGAATTTTGAAATATCCTTTGTTAGTGGATACCTACGTTATAAAAACTATCTGCTTGCCAAATTTCAGCGCAATCCAAAACATTATTAATTTCAGACTTTGTTAACCCCACTTCTACTAGGGGTGGCATTTCGAAAAAGTCTGAAACACGTATTCAACTTATTTATTTACTGAAGAACTTGTGTGAAATTTCGAATAGAAAAGACTATCTTATCTTTTTTCGCCATACAAAGTTTGAACACCCTTTTCATCCCCTTAAAGAGTGATTTTTGAAAAATATTTTCTTAGCGGATACAATACAATACAATACAAAAATAAACCTACCTACGTCAGAATAACTACCTGCATGCCGAATTTCAGTGCAATCCGAAACAATATTGATTTCAGACTTTGTTACCCCACTTCACCCTGTTAACGGTGGCATTTCGAAAAGTCTGAAACATATATTTACTTATTTATTTACTGAAGTACTTGTGCGAAGTTTCGAATAGAAAAGACTATCTTATCTTTTTTCTCCATTCAAACTTTGAACACCCGTTTCATCCCCTTAAAGAGTGAATTTTGAAAAATATTTTATTAGCGGATACCTACGTCAAAATAACTATCTGCATGCCAAATTTCAGCGCAATCCGAAACAATATTGATTTCAGACTGTGTTACCCCACTTAACCCTTTAAGGGGTGGCATTTCAAAAGTATGAAACACGTATTTACTTTTTTTTTTAAAAAGCTCTTGTGTGAAGTTTCGAATAGAAAAAACTATCTGATCTTGTTTCTCCATACAAACTTTGAACCCCCATTTCATCCCTTTAAAGGGTGAGTTTTAGAAAATCATTTCTCAGAGGGTACTAATGTCGTAAAAACTATCTGCATGTTAAATTTCAGCGCAATCCGAAACCATATTTATTTTCAGACTTTGGTATCCCATTCTACCCTCTTAAGGGAACGACGGGAAAAGAGAACATTTGTATTTTTGTATTTTTGCATATTTGTATTTTTGTATTTTTGTATTTTTGTATTTTTGTATGTTTGTATGTTTGTATTTTTGTATTTTTTTATTTTTGTATGTTTGTATTTTTGTATTTTTGTATTTTTGTATTTTTGTATGTTTGTATGTTTGTATTTTTGTATTTTTGTATGTTTGTATTTTTGTATGTTTGTATGTTAAATACGTATGTCGCAAGGCGAGTTTCTAAAAAAAACCAAATTTATTTAATATATATTTAATTTAAATTGACGTTACAATTATGAAAGGTGACGATTGCTCGATGGCGGAAACAAAAGTGACTTAAAACTAGGTATGAAATGGCTCGGTGACCGGACGGACACGTTGTGCTGACGGCGTGCCTCGTGAAGCATTCGCTGGCACGTTGCGCTGACTCCAGCAACCGTGGCTGATGCAATGTTGAGGCCGGCTTGGGTGCGCGGTGCTACCTCAGCATTCTGTGTAGGGGGTTAGTCCTTAACATCTCCCCCCTTAAGATCAGCATCTATTTGAGGACTTTTGTTGAGAATAGTGCTGAACGTGGAGCAGGACTTGGCTTTATCTCGGCGTAGATCTCTGGTTTGTTCTGCTCGGGGTCCTTGACTTCCGATACTGCGGCAGCCTGTTGATTTAAGATATATCTGCGGACAGTTAATATTATTGCGATTGCCATGGTGACGAACAGGATAAGATATACTGGAATCGTTGTGTGGTAGATGCTGGTTGAAGAAATGTCATTTATATTCAGGGCCGGCTGCAGATTTATCTCGGTGTTACTTGACTGTAGACTCTCCAGGTTAATAGAACTAAGAGTTAGAGTTGCTTGGTTTCTATGTTCTATGTCTTCATGTACAGGAATATCTATAATTTTCAAGGGTTGTCCTTTGATTCTATCGTTCACATTAGTTAAAGTGAACTGTGGAGTCTGCAACAGGCAACTTTTAGGGATAGTAGCCAGGTAGCTTCCTTTCATCATATTGTACTGATCTTGGTTACAGGACAGACGGACTTTTGTAGATGCAGGCAAGCTAATAACATAGTGCTTCTCGTCGAGTGCTTCGAATGCGGCTGTTGTAAGAGTTATTTGCGTCATGTTGCAATTCGAATTGATCTGTTGGTCCATGATGAGATGCTGGATGCATTGCCGTTGGTTCGTCGTCATGTAGTGGACTCGTCGTTCGCAAAGAAACCATGGGTTGGACTTCGGGCATTCTGCCTCTATGTACATGAAATCGTCCTTGTGGATTGCTACGTAAGGATAAGGAGGGATAATGACTTTATGATCCTTGTTGGGAACTAGGGAAAGCTTATATAGGTTGTATGTTATGGGAGAGACAATCGGGACTTTTATAACTAATACAATGTTATTGTTACTGTAATAGTATCCTAATTTTACTATGTCAAAGTAATCTCTAAAACTAACATCTAAAATTTCTTCTTCCTTGTATATACTTCTCAATTTAGACATGATGTCCTTAAATGAATCTAATGTTATTAGAGAATGGTGAGTTGTCTTTGCCTTTATAAATGACAACGCATTTTCTAAACGAAATAATTCATCAGTTAAACTATCTATGTTATCTCCTAGGATGATAAAGAACTGGGCCAAGTGTGCATACTTCACTAGTTCGGTTTCATGGGTGGCGTCACTCTGCAATATTGAATTAATAACCTTCTCCATCTTAATTTGATTTTCGGTTAATCTATTAAGTACCTTAGTGTTTTCACCTACCCAATGTTTGCTAAGACTAACATGATGATTTATTTCAGCTGTTATACTATGTTCGTGATCCTGTAAGATTTTAATGGCATTGTCATATTTAGCGGCATCTGTGTAATCTAGATTTCCCGAAATACTTTTAACAATAGATCCTAGTCCATCAATGAGACCTCTCTTACTCCGTTTGGGTTCAAAGGTAAGAAGTTGATCTGAAATCTTTTTCAACTTATGCTGAAGGTATTTAACATGAGGTTCGTACAGCGATAAAGTCTTGTTGTTAAGATGCGGTTCAAAGTTAAGTAATTGAGTCTGAACAGAGTCTATACTTTCTCTAATATTATATAAGCTGATTGTCTGAAGGAAGGAGTGGTAATGAGAAATGACCTTTGAAGGTCCTAGATTGAAGGGTAAAATCCCTGGTCCTTTGTCCAGGCTACTTAGAGTTATCTCCTCCGCTCGTGTCAGGCCCAGTAACAGGAGTAGTGTCCTGTAACAACCGTGCACTATTAGGGACGCGTTTTAATCGCGATTTGGCTACGGGACCTCTTTTCTTTTTTGTATAGATGTGAATGGGGAGGTCTGCCAAAACCGTGTCACGAGTGTAACGCGGCGCTACTTTTTGTCTACTAGCTACGGGATTACGGATAAATATGTTTTGTTCTGGTGAATACGTTTGCTCTGGTTCGCGGTCTTTATTAATATTTTCGGTAATTTGTGTTCGACGGTGAAGCGATGTTTCGTTTAATAGCTCAAAAACCTTATGCATTCTTTTACGGTGGTCTTGGACGTATTGCTGTAATAAATTTTCAGATAAGTTTATGTCTAGCGGATCACGCGGATCCATGTGTCCAGTAATTATGTTTAAGGGTCGGCATTTCGTGAAACTATGTATTGTGCTGTTATATGCTAGGATTGCGTAAGACATTAGGTTAACAACAGGTTCGCCTCGGTGCTCAAGTTTCAGAATACGTAAGTGTTCTTGTTAGAACACTTACGTATTCTGAAACTTGAGCAACAAGGTAGAATGTAATCGTTCTACCATTCCATTTTCGTTTGGGGCACAAGCTAAAATCTTGTGGTGATTTATTTTATGAACCCTTATGAATTCCAGAAACACTTGGTTTGTGAATTCGGTACCTCTGTCTGTCACAACTGTCATGGGAACTCCATGATGTGTAAAGAACTGTAATAGAGCTTGAACCACACTAACAGCTGTAGCATCCCGTATATAATATGCTTGTGCATACTTGGAGAAAGCATCGATGATAGTTAGGTATTTCTGGGTTTCAACACTGAACAAATCTAAATGAACTATTTCAAAGGGTTTTGATGGCGGTGGTACAACTTGAAACTTCTGATGGATGGGATTACGATCATACTTAGCCTGGCCACATACGTTACATTCATTAATATATTTGGTAACATGTTCTTTCATCTTTGGCCAGTAGTATTTATATGACAGGGAAAGATAACATTCGGTTATACCTCGGTGATTTGTTTTTCCCTCGTGGTATTTCTGAATGATCTCCTGTTGTTTGAGATAATCTTTGACATTATCCAATTCAGTTTTACATAGAAAAAGATTCATACATGAGCTTTTGAAAGTATTTTGTATGATTGGCAATATTGAATACATCTCTAAAGGAGGGGTAATTAACAATCCAGTTTTAACTTTAGGTTGAACATATTCTTTTATGATATTGATTACATCTTCCTCTAGATTGGATTTAGAAACCTGAACACTTGTTTTAGTATGTGACTCAAACGGTTTTGAAACAATTGGTCTACCCTTGATATCTTCTACTACAGTGATGGATATCTGTCTATGGAACCTATTGAGTGGATCGTCGGTTATAGGTACTTCTAGTATAGGGTTTTCAGCATCCGTATGTACAGTAGCTGTACTAGAACCTGCTATACTAGGTGGTTTTTCAGAGACATTCACAGTCACGGAGTTTACTTCGTCATTATGTATTTCTACACGGGACAAAGCATCTGCGTTGGTGTTTGATTTACCCTGCTTGTATATTACAGTGAAATCAAACTCACTTAATTTGAGCCTCCAGCGAGTTAAACGTGAGTTAGGCTCTTTAAGATTCATCACCCACTGCAGTGGTCGATGATCTGTGACGATCTTAAACTTTCGCCCAAATAAATAAGGACGAAAATATTTCGTAGCCCACACAATTGCTAGTAACTCCTTCTCAATAGTGCTGTAATTAATTTCACTAGAGTTAAGGGTACGTGAGGCGTACGCGATCGGTTTGTCTGATCCTATAGTGCCTTGAGATAGGACTGCTCCTATAGCTAAATTGGAGGCATCAGTGGTAAGTATGAAATCTTTAGTGAAGTCAGGGTACTGGAGAATAGGGTCGTTTACGAGAAGTGTTTTACACTTTTCGAAAGATTCTACGTAGTCGTTACTAAATAAGATTTTCGATCCTTTCTTTAGGCACTGAGTCATTGGCTTAGTGATTTTTGCAAAATCAGGAATGAATTTACGATAATATCCCAACAATCCTAAAAATCGTTTGATTTCGGTTGCGCTTTTTGGTATCGGATAATTTTGGATAGCATTTATTTTGTCTGGGTTAGGTTTTATGCCTTCACTACTAATGATGTGTCCAAGATAAGCCGTTTCTAGTTTTAGAAATTCGGACTTATCCATTTGGATTTTGAAGTTCGATTCCCGAAGTCTTTTAAAGACTTTCTCTAAGTTTACCATGTGTTCCTGTAGGGAGACGCTGAACACAATTATGTCGTCAAGGTAAACTAGACATATGACGTTTTGGAGGTCACGGAGGACATTGTCCATCACGCGTTGAAATGTGGATGGAGAATTTTTAAGACCCATTGGCATTCGTAGAAATTCGAAGTGCCCGTGCTCCACATTAAAAGCTGTCTTATTAATGTCGGCTGGGTCCATTTCAACTTGATAAAATCCGCTGGCAAGGTCTAAAGTTGTAAAGTAGTGACAGTTACCAAGTTTATCTAAAACGTCATTGATGTTAGGAATTGGGTATTTGTCGTCGATTGTCTTTTCGTTAACTTTACGAAAATCAACGACAATGCGCCATTTGACTTTTCCAGATGCGTCAGCTTTCTTTGGTACTACCCATATGGGAGAGCTCCATGCTGATTGCGAAGGACGAATTATACCCTGATCAAGCATTTTCGATATTTGTTCCTGAACCTCCTGTTTGTGAACGAAGGGGTATCTATAGGTTTTGGTATAGACAGGCAATTCATCTGTGGTGCGAATGCTGTGTTTTATTTGATTGGTGAAAGTTAGAGGTTCACCCTCAATATAAAATACATCAGCATACTGCGCGCAGAGAGACTCTAAGTTGGCTCGTTCTTCAGGATTCAGATGGTCAGTTCGTAAACGCGAAAGTACTTCGGCCGTGCGATCGCTAAGTTGTTGAGTGCGCGTGCACTGAGTGTTAAAGAGTTCCGCACTAACGGGTCGATCCATCGAGAACACTACGTCGTGTTTAGTCGGGTTTTCTTCGATTATACCGCGATTTTTCGTAACAGTTGTGACGCAATCACGAATAGTGCAGTTGGATATTGTTTGTTCTGCTACAATTGCGTCACCATCGTGAAAATTAATTGGTACTCGAATCATTTTAGATGTATTAGCCGGTATTATATCTTCATAAAGATTGCAGTTCCGCGAATCGTACATACGCAAAGGATTGGTCGACTTCCGTGTAGCTAAGACTTTATTTTTCAAATCTATACTCGATTCCAACTTCTCTAACAAATCTAAGCCGATTAACCCATCGAAATAGTTATGGAATTTATAGATGAATAGTGTGATGTCACAATCTTCATTAAATTCATGAAAGCATGGTACAGTTATGGAATAATTATTTCGTGTGGTTGCGTGAATGTTTGTGACTTCGAAAGGTTCGTAATTACATTGGACACTTGAATAAAACTTTTGTACTGCGTCGGGACTTATAAAAGATTGATTCGCGCCTGTGTCTACTAATAATTTTAGGGGTGGATTTGTAATCTGTATAAAAGGAAGTTGCCTCTGCGTTTGTAAGTTAATCTCTATTTTTGCTTTTCTGACTTCTGAGCTACTTGAAAATCCTGGCTTTCAGTAGGGGCACCTTCCTGGGGCTCCTCTACATAGGCAGGCACATAATCATTATGATAAGCCTGTTGCTCATACATCTGTTCGTATGCCGGTTCAAGGTAAGTCGGTTCGTAATAGTCATAATTATAGTCGGGGTAGTCGTAATAGTTATATTGGTCAACTTCATTCCAGTTCGTCTCCCGAGTCTTGAAATAATTAGACGGGGGTGGATTTCCGGATTTCCTCCAGTCATGAGCGTTGGCAAAAGAAGTCGGTGGTAGTACCTTAGGGATAAAGTGACTGACTCCACTCATAGGACGTGGTGCGGAAGGCACTGGGCGTTGGGGTAGTCTAAAAGAATTGTCGTGTGCGTTATAATTAGGAGGTTGCGCGCGGAACATTTGCTGTGTGCGCGAAGGACCAGCTAGTCTCGATTGGTTAAACTGCGGTCTCCAACTAGGTTGCTGTGGCATAGCAAAGGGCCTAGAAGGGCCTGGCATGTTAAAGGTAGGCCTAGAGGGGCCGGGCATATTAAAAGAAGGCATGACAAATGATGGAGGCTTAGTATTTTGAAACAGTTGAGCTGTGGGTTTCCTGTCTAAGTATTCATTACGATTTTGCATATACATGGTGTTACTTTCCTCGTGTACGAATTCGAGGGCTTTTTCGATTGTTTCAGGACGCATGCACCGTATACGCGATCCTAATGGGTCCTTTAAACCGCGTAAGTAGGCTTGTAACGTGAGCTTTTTGTAAAGGTCGCGTTTAGCGTTAACCGTGGTAGGAACCGTTTCATGTAAACAGACATAAGTAATTATAGTACTGAACAGATTTTGGCAACGTTCATAGAACTCCTGAGGGGTGTTCTGTCCCTGCACTAAAAGAGCTAAGTCGTTATACAGAGCGGTCTCATCGCGTTGATCTGCGAAGTTATTTATTAATGCACTGCGAATGCCAGTCCAATCCAAAGGGATCCCGTTAGAGTTTATTAAACGAGCGGCGTTACCAGTAACTTTATTGAGTATGCCGTTAATAAGTGCAGCGTTATTAAGGTCGTTTGGCACTTCCGTATCGATAAACTTCTCTACTAGTTGGTCACATAATCCTATGAAACGTACAAGCACATTTGAGTTCCCGTCAAATTCGGGGACAAGGCGAAGGGCCTTAAAAATCTCGTCTAGCGCCGCCATTGAATTATTTAATTCTAATTCTACACTACTGTTATAAGAACTATCTAAATCTCTATTTGCGTCTAATAAATTTAATCTATTAATGTCACTAAACCTAACGGTCCGCGATTGCCTTGGATGGAAAATCTTGGATAGTTATAAAACACAATAAAATAAGGATAGCAAGCACAAGAAAGATTCAAAGCACTTACATATACATTTGGCTTCTTTCGTGTATCAATGGCCGGATACAACTTCCTGCGACAACGCGTAAGTTCCGGATCCTTGTACTGCCTGCAGTTTGACCGCTTCTTGGGCAGCGCGCGTGCAGTGCAGGGGCTCGGCGTTCCCGATTCTTCCTTTAGGATCCGCTCCGACTGCGCCAAATACGTATGTCGCAAGGCGAGTTTCTAAAAAAAAACCAAATTTATTTAATATATATTTAATTTAAATTGACGTTACAATTATGAAAGGTGACGATTGCTCGATGGCGGAAACAAAAGTGACTTAAAACTAGGTATGAAATGGCTCGGTGACCGGACGGACACGTTGTGCTGACGGCGTGCCTCGTGAAGCATTCGCTGGCACGTTGCGCTGACTCCAGCAACCGTGGCTGATGCAATGTTGAGGCCGGCTTGGGTGCGCGGTGCTACCTCAGCATTCTGTGTAGGGGGTTAGTCCTTAACATGTTTGTATGTTTGTATGTTTGTATTTTTGTATTTTTGTATTTTTGTATTTTTGTATTTTTGTATTTTTGTATTTTTGTATTTTTGTATTTTTGTATTTTTGTATTTTTGTATTTTTGTATTTTTGTATTTTTGTATTTTTGTATTTTTGTATTTTTGTATTTTTGTATGTTTGTATTTTTGTATTTTTGTATTTTTGTATTTTTGTATTTTTGTATGTTTGTATTTTTGTATTTTTGTATTTTTGTATTTTGTATTTTTGTATTTTTGTATTTTTGTATTTTTGTATTTCTGTATTTTTGTATTTTTGTATTTTTGTATTTTTGTATTTTTGTATTTTTGTATTTTTGTATTTTTGTATTTTTGTATTTTTGTATTTTTGTATTTTGTATTTTTGTATTTTTGTATTTTTGTATTTTTGTATTTTTGTATTTTTGTATTTTTGTATTTTTGTATTTTTGTATTTTTGTATTTTTGTAGTTTGTATTTTTGTATTTTTGTATTTTTGTATTTTTGTATTTTTGTATTTTTGTATTTTTGTATTTTTCTATTTTTCTATTTTTGTATTTTTGTATTTTTGCATTTTTGTATTTTTGTACTTTTGTATTTTTGTATGTTTGTATGTTTGTATTTTTGTATTTTTGTATGTTTGTATTTCTGTATTTCTGTATTTTTGTATTTTTGTATTTTTGTATTTTTGTATTTTTGTATTTTTGTATTTTTGTATTTTTGTATTTTTGTATTTTTGTATTTTTGTATTTTTGCATTTTTGTATTTTTGTACTTTTGTATTTTTGTATGTTTGTATGTTTGTATTTTTGTATTTTTGTATGTTTGTATTTCTGTATTTCTGTATTTTTGTATTTTTGTATTTTTGTATTTTTGTATTTTTGTATTTTTGTATTTTTGTATTTTTGTATTTTTGTATTTTTGTATTTTTGTATTTTTGTATTTTTGTATTTTGTATTTTTGTATTTTTGTATTTTTGTATTTTTGTATTTTTGTATTTTTGTATTTTTGTATTTTTGTATTTTTGTATTTTTGTATTTTTGTATTTTGTATTTTTGTATTTTTGTATTTTTGTATTTTTGTATTTTTGTATTTTTGTATTTTTGTATTTTTCTATTTTTCTATTTTTGTATTTTTGTATTTTTGTATTTTTGTATTTTTGTACTTTTGTATTTTTGTATGTTTGTATGTTTGTATTTTTGTATTTTTGTATGTTTGTATTTCTGTATTTCTGTATTTTTGTATTTTTGTATTTTTGTATTTTTGTATTTTTGTATTTTTGTATTTTTGTATTTTTTTATTTTTGTATTTTTGTATTTTTGTATTTTTGTATTTTTGTATTTTTGTATTTTTGTATTTTTGTATTTTTGTATTTTTGTATTTTTGTATTTTTGTATTTTTGTATTTTTGTATTTTTGTATTTTTGTATTTTTGTATTTTTGTATTTTTGTATTTTTGTATTTTTGTATTTTTGCATTTTTGTATTTTTGTACTTTTGTATTTTTGTATGTTTGTATGTTTGTATTTTTGTATTTTTGTATGTTTGTATTTCTGTATTTCTGTATTTTTGTATTTTTGTATTTTTGTATTTTTGTATTTTTGTATTTTTGTATTTTTGTATTTTTGTATTTTTGTATTTTTGTATTTTTGTATTTTTGTATTTTGTATTTTTGTATTTTTGTATTTTTGTATTTTTGTATTTTTGTATTTTTGTATTTTTGTATTTTTGTATTTTTGTATTTTTGTATTTTTGTATTTTGTATTTTTGTATTTTTGTATTTTTGTATTTTTGTATTTTTGTATTTTTGTATTTTTGTATTTTTGTATTTTTCTATTTTTGTATTTTTGTATTTTTGTATTTTTGTATTTTTGTACTTTTGTATTTTTGTATGTTTGTATGTTTGTATTTTTGTATTTTTGTATGTTTGTATTTCTGTATTTCTGTATTTTTGTATTTTTGTATTTTTGTATTTTTGTATTTTTGTATTTTTGTATTTTTGTATTTTTGTATTTTTGTATTTTGTATTTTTGTATTTTTGTATTTTTGTATTTTTGTATTTTTGTATTTTTGTATTTTTGTATTTTTGTATTTTTGTATTTTTGTATTTTTGTATTTTTGTATTTTTGTATTTTTGTATTTTTGTATTTTTCTATTTTTCTATTTTTGTATTTTTGTATTTTTGTATTTTTGTCATTTTGTATTTTTGTATTTTTGTATTTTTGTATTTTTGTATTTTTGTATTTTTGTATGTTTGTATGTTTGTATTTTTGTATTTTTGTATTTTTGAATTTTTGTATTTTTGTATTTTTGTATTTTTGTATTTTTGTTTTTTCGTATTTTTGTATTTTTGTATTTTTGTATTTTTGCATTTTTGTATTTTTGTATTTTTGTATTTTTGTATGTTTGTATGTTTGTATTTTTGTATTGTTGTATTTTAGTATTTTTGTATGTTTGTATTTTTGTATTATTGTATATTTGCATTTTTGTATTTTTGTATTTCTGTATTTCTGTATTTCTGTATTTTTGTATTTTTGTATTTATGTATTTTTGTATTTTTGTATTTTTGTATTTTTGTATTTTTGTATTGTTGTATTTTAGTATTTTTGTATTTTTGTATTTTTGTATTTTTGTATTTTTGTATTTTTGTATGTTAGTATTTTAGTATTTTTGTATTTTTGTATTTTTGTATTTTTGTATTTTTGTATTTTTGTATTTTTGTATTTTTGTATTTTTGTATTTTTGTATTTTTGTATTTTTGTATTTTTGTATTTTTGTATTTTTGTATTTTGTATTTTTGTATTTTTGTATGTTTGTATGTTTGTATTTTTGTATTTTTGTATTTTTGTATTTTTGTATTTTAGTATTTTTGTATTTTTGTATTTTTGTATTTTTGTATTTTTGTATTTTTGTATTTTTGTATTTTTGTATTTTTGTATTTTTTTATTTTTGCATTTTTGTATTTTTGTACTTTTGTATTTTTGTATGTTTGTATTTTTGTATTTTTGTATTTTTGTATTTTTATATTTTGTGTTTGTATGTTTGTATTTTTGTATTTTTGTATTTTTGTATTTCTGTATTTCTGTATATTTGTATTTTTGTATTTTTGTATTTTTGTATGTATGTATGTTTGTATTTTTGTATTTTTGTATTTTTGTATTTTTGTATTTTTGTATTTTTGTATTTTTTTTTTTTGTATTTTTGTATTTTCGTATTTTTGTATTTTTGTATTTTTGTATTTTTGTATTTTTGTATGTTTGTATTTTTGTATTTTTGTATTTTTGTATTTTTGTATTTTTGTATTTTTGTATTTTTGTATTTTTGTATTTCTGTATTTTTGTATTTATGTATTTATGTATTTTTGTATTTTTGTATTTTTGTATTTTTGTATTGTTGTATTTTAGTATGTTTGTATTTTTGTATTTTTGTATTTTTGTATTTTTGTATTTTTGTATTTTTGTATTTTTGTATTTTGTATTTTCGTATTTTTGTATTTTTGTATTTTTTTATTTTTGCATTTTTGTATTTTTGTACTTTTGTATTTTTGTATGTTTGTATTTTTGTATTTTTGTATTTTTATATTTTGTGTTTGTATGTTTGTATTTTTGTATTTTTGTATTTTTGTATTTCTGTATTTCTGTATATTTGTATTTTTGTATTTTTGTATTTTTGTATGTATGTATGTTTGTATTTTTGTATTTTTGTATTTTTGTATTTTTGTATTTTTGTATTTTTGTATTTTTGTATTTTTGTATTTTTGTATTTTTGTATTTTTTTTTTTGTATTTTTGTATTTTCGTATTTTTGTATTTTTGTATTTTTGTATTTTTGTATTTTTGTATTTTTGTATGTTTGTATTTTTGTATTTTTGTATTTTTGTATTTTTGTATTTTTGTATTTTTGTATTTTTGTATTTCTGTATTTTTGTATTTATGTATTTATGTATTTTTGTATTTTTGTATTTTTGTATTTTTGTATTTTTATATTGTTGTATTTTAGTATTTTTGTATTTTTGTATTTTTGTATTTTAGTATTTTTGTATTTTTGTATTTTTGTATTTTTGTATTTTTGTATTTATGTATTTTTGAATTTTTGTATTTTTGTATTTTTGTAATGTTTTGACTCAAAAACTACTGAACCGATTTAAAAAATTCTTTCACTCATACATAGAATGGACTTTCGGAATTAAAATAGACTATATATATATTATCCCGTTTGAATCAAAGGTACATTCGTGAAGACCTATTTTGCAACCTAAGTCGGCAAAAAAACGGTCGAAAAACACGTTTCTTACGAACGCTGCTCAATTGAAAACAGATAGAAGAATATTTTCTATGAAAGAATTTTACAACTTAATAAGACCTACAAAAAAGTCCGCGACAGCATATGTCTATCTCTTAAGGTTGACTCACAGTAACCATTTTAATATTAAATTATTTTTTTTTAAATATTACATAACTTCCAAGGCTATTTTCAAGTATATGGTATTAATCCTTATCCAAAAAATTACGTTAATTAGCTTGGCCACATATTATAGATTAAAATTGTCCCTTACAGTATACAATTCAAATGAAAACTCTAGAAGATATCACGAATTTCACATACACGCATCGCAAAATTAATAAAATATTTGCAGTGAAACCACAGATTAGGTCATAGTTACTACGAAAATATTATTATACGCTTAGCTATGCTGTAGATCCTCACCGATCACAATCAATTTGAAGTCAATATAGTATAATAATATGATCTATTGTATAAAATAATATTCATCTATATATATATATATAATAATATAATATTTTAAACCACCCCTACTGATCTATGTATAATCTTTTCATTAAAAGCATTCCAATGACTCTAAACACGACATTTAAAATATGAGCTGTAAGTTGGTGAGGATTTGAGTATTTTGTAGAGTCCAGGAGATGTCCCAGCATCAGGTCAATGTTCCATGTTCTTACAATATCGTTGAAAAAGAAGATTTTCGAATTGATCAGACCTATGAAAGTTGATTTCATAGCGCAATTAACTAGAAAAAAGCTCATAGTTTTATAACGATTGAACGAATGTTCATGAATCAAAGCTAAGAAAACTCTCAATGAAGACATCTATCAAACAAAAAAAAACTATCAATAATAAAAACAAAATCGGTTCATCCGGTTAGGTGCTAAGATGCTACAGACAGACACACAGATACACACGTTAAACGTATATTACCCCTACATTTTGCGTCGGGGAACGCCGTAAGGTTACGGCGGCAGATGTTCTCCTTGGTAGTAAGCTACTTTTTGGTAGATTTAATGATCCCACTACCACTGTACGAAAACTCATGATTCATGAATGCACATAAAACTTTCATTGGTAGGTATATAGCTAGGATTAGAACCAACGACCGTCGGGTCAGAATCAGGATAAATATCCTTTACGCCAAAGGGCCGTCCAATATCACTACGTAAGTATTATAAAACAAAGTCCATGACTGCGTCTGTCTGTCTGTTCGCAATAATCTCAATAGCTACTGAACGGATTATCATGCGGCTTTCACCAATAGCCAGAGTGTTTATGAGGAAGGTTTAGGTGCATAATTCGTTAAGGTTTTGTTTAAATTGGTTGAAATATGACGATGATCGTTAAATATGTTCATATTTTATATTCGATGCAACAAACTGATGCAAATTTTGTAGGCATATGTTCTACCCGTGCAAAGCCGGGTCGGGCTGCTAGTATTAGATAAATCTGAAATAACGTAAATATAATAGTGAATTTATTATTTCAAACATATTATTTGCATTATATTTTCTATGGATTGAACTGCAAAGTTAAGTTTGCCCTTAACCTAGTTTGACAAATTTGCACGGAAGCCTAGATGCCAGAGTCCAACTTGCACTTGACCGATATTTTTTAACATACTAAATCATAAAAAAACATCAGCATAAATCTGAATAAAACTGAAGTTTAAAACTGATTACACGTTTAACTTAGCCAAGTTGAGTGCAAAAATATTCCCGTGTAACCCCAACAACTATGTAGATTGACTTGAGTACTTCAAGTTGCGAAGTGGCCGATTCCAACACTTAATTATAAGTTGAGCACTTTCACGCCAGCATGGACACAGGCACTTCAACTTATGTAATGGGGATTATTAGAATTCTGTTTAGGGTCAGCTCAGAACGCGACACGCACTTATTAAGAGAGTGATAAATTTTTTTTATATTTTTTACACAAAAAGATACAAAAAAGATACACATTTTATTGAGATAATTCGGCGGCTTTAGGCTGCGCCGCGCGCTGTAGCTCGACGCAAGAAGACGCGAGGTGCGACCGAATTATCTCAATAAAATGTTCTTATTGTGTAGTTAAATAAAGTAAAATAAAGTTCAATTTTATGTCACGCGGCTTCCCGCTGCGCCGCGTGATACAAGAAGAATTGTCGCGTCGCGTTGCGTCGCGGTGTGAACTGAACCTTAGCCTTAATAAAATGTAACTTAAACTTTCGAGATTGTTGGTTTAGAAAATATAACATTGACTATCAATATATTATAATGCAGAGTCCCGTTGGCGTAAAGAGTAGATGGCTTGACTGCTAAGCGATAGGTGGCCGGTTCAAATCCTAGCACTGATCTTTGTCTACAGGTGAAAGAAACATAATAAATCGATGTTCCGCCTCACTTGCTAACTAAAAGTAGCTTACCTTCATCAAGGAGAAAATCTTCCGCTATAACCTTATGTTCCAGCAGCACACAGCCCTTGAGATTCAGAGTATTCTATACCTAGCGTGTTTACCATGACCACATGGCTTTATACCAGCCTAGAAAGTGGTCAAACGCTAGCCTATAAGATAAATAACCGGCCAAGTGCGTTACCAAACGCGCAGTTTAGGGTTCCGTAGTAGCCTGTTATTCAATGCAAGTATTTACCCGTTATAAACAAGCAACTAGGTACTTCGTCTTTGTCACTTTAAAGGATTTATTCTAAGTATTTCGTATTTGGTACAAAATTATCCAACACCCAAGTTCAACGACTATTACTGCTAAACTAAGAAAGTTATCTCAACCGCTATAATTTTCCTTTAAAGTTCATGAAATGCGCTATTATTACGAATTTCCCCAGATTTTTCAAGCCAGCAGTTTAGCTTTTAGAGGGGGGGGGGGGACGCCCTACTGGAACAAATATTTGCACTTTAAAGTTTAATATTTCGTAAATGAAACATTCAATCGAAAAATGATATTAGAAACCCTTAAGTCATTTTAAACGACCTATTCAACGATACCCCACACAATGGGATAAACGATGAAAAAAAAAATCATCCCCACTTCACATATAGGGGAGCTACCCTAAAAAAAAATATTTTTCACAATTTTATTTCAGCACTTTGTCGACGTAATATATATACATACCTCCAAAAAATTACAGCTTTCTAGTATTAACGGTCTCTTAGCAAAACCTCGGACAGACAGAAAGACGGACATGACGAAACTATAAGGATTCCTTGTCAGGACTACGGAACCCTAAAAAAGACTAAGATGAGGCATATGTCCAGTGGAGTGAAACTGGCTGATGATGATGGTGTTTTGAAGTGTTGTGTCTATTTCTCTGAAGATCGTCAAGGAATCTGAGTACATCTTTGTAAAGTCAGTGAAAAAATTAACATGTGAAGATGCCGTTCATTTACATTAGATATTGTCGTACACAAACAAATATTTTTCTCAATTTTTTGTGGTAATAATAGTTCTCCTTGTTTACCTGGATTTAAAAGACTATTGCCAAAAAACGTCTTTTTCTTTATCTTACCCTGTCATCATGAAAACTATTTAAAATTGAGACAAGATAAATATTGCAATAAGTAACAAAATAAAAATTTTGAATAAACACCCACGACAATGTCTAAGAACCACCACTGATTAATTACGAACCGTTTAAAGACAAAATCGACTAGTTTTAAAGAAAAATGGCAACATGGATTTGCACAAACAAATGTTTACTGCAGCGCCCCCTGGTGAGTTGACACCGTAAAACCAATTTAAAAAGATGCACCAATTAGTTATAAATAAAATATCCAACTGAAATATTTAACTGTAATATTTAACCGAAACACTCAACCGAAATATTCAACCAAAACATTCAACATAAATATCTAACTAAAATATTAAAGTGAAACGAGTTGGGAGCGACGGAGTCGGCAGTCGCAGCGTCGTCGAGTGAAGGCAGCGACGCAGCAAGTCGGCGCGTGCACCAGGGACAACGATCTGCGATGCTCTGCCACCCACTGCACCTGTACGCACCACGAGCTCCACTCCCAGCCACCTGAAACATGAAATAGTTTGATTTAACTGAAATATTTAACTGAAATTTTTCACCGAAATATTTAACCTAAATATTTAACTGAAATACTTAACAGAAATATTCAACCGAAATATTTAACCGAAATATTTAACTGAAAAATTTAACTAAAATACTTTAACCGAAAATTTAACTGAAATGTTTAACCGAAATGTTTAGCTGAAATGTTTTAACTGAATATCCAACTGAATATTAAACCGAAATATCCAGTTATAAATATTTAAATACGGGACTTATCGCGCCTAAAACATAAATCTTATCTACTCGACGTTTCGACCAAGTTGCATTGATCGTGGTCACGAGACGACTGAATGTTGTGAGTGTCCGCACCGCTATTTATAGGAGAGATCGTTGGAAACTACCCTCAATTAATTTAATTTTTAATTTTTATCAGAGTTGCCATTGCGACACACAACACTGACAATATCGGCAGATTTTTGCTGCTTTGATCTTTGATTCGAACACTTGCTAATCACAGGGTTCCATGTTGCGGCCAACCTAAATCCATCCTCCCGGTTGAAATTGGGATGCTTCTTTATTTCTACCGCTTCACGCACAATACGGGAGTAATAGTGGCGGTCGGTCGAGAGGATCTTAGGGTCATGAAGTTCGATCCAGTGATTAGGTCCGGATTCCAGTAAGTGCTCGGCGATAGCAGATTTATTGACCTGGCAGTTTTTTACAGCTGCGATGTGTTCTTTGACCCTTTCTGCAATAGTACGCTTGGTCTGTCCGATATACGATTTACCGCAGCTGCAATTGATTTTGTACACACCAGGTATCTGAAAAGGAATCACATCCTTCGGCGAACGGACCTGCGTTGATATCTTCGTTAGGGGAGTGAATACTGTCTTGATAGAGTATTTACGTAGTACAGTACCGATCTTGTCCGTCACTCCCTTCACGTATGGCATGAACGCTGCCTGCCGTTCAACGTCAGTGGTCCTCTCCTTATATCTGCGTCTAGAATGACCTCTTCCCGCCTTGTAGCCGTTTTTTATCAGAACCTCCTGAACATGTGCGATTTCTTCCTCTAGGTGTTCAGGGTCACAGAGGTCACGAGCTCTATCCATTAATGACCTGGCTACAGATCCCAGGTGACGGGGGTGATGGTGCGACGAGGCATTCAGATACCTATCAGTATGGGTCGCTTTCCTATAGACAGAATGTGATAATGAACCATCAGGTCTCACCATAACTTTGACATCAAGGAAAGGCAGTGTTTTGTTCGTTTCTAGCTCATAGGTAAACTTTATGTTGGTATGAATCGAATTCAGCTTCTTTGCCAGAGTGGCTACTGCCTGCTCATCACCCGTCATGATGCAGAAGACGTCATCAACGTACCGCTTCCACACCTTTACTGATGACGACTGTAGGTCTATGGCTTCTTCGATAAATTCCATCCAGATGTTGGCAAGGACAGGTGCCACTGGACTTCCCATGGCAACACCATCCATCTGGAGGTAGTGCTGCCCACTGTATAGGAAATAGTTTCCTTCCAAACAGTTCCTCAACAGCACAAAAAAGTTTTCTGGAAGGTCATCACTGTACCTTGTCCTTATCACCTCGATGCACTCCTTCACTGGAACGTTGGTGAAAAGTGATTCTACATCGAAGCTCACCATGATGTCGTCTGGTTCCAGTTTAAGTTCACCGAGGATTTGAACAAAATGGCGAGAGTCCTTTACAAAAGACGGAGTTTTACCCACTAATGGTTGTAACACCGACGCAACATGCTTTGCCAGATAGTAGGTCGGGGAGTCAATCTGACTCACGATGGGACGCAGGGGCACGTTTGTCTTGTGTATTTTGGGTAGGCCGTACAGTTTAGGTGATGTAACGATCTTAGGTCTATATAATCTGTCGTACACGTCTTCTGTGAAAAGAACCAATTACACTTGAACCCATAACTGAAAACTGCATCAAAATCGGACTAGTAGTTTTGGAGAAAAATGGTCACATGGATTTGCACACATAAACAAACAAACAAACATCCTCTCAACCCAAACGCATATACAGTCTCCGTTCCTAGAAAAAACATCAGAGAAATTACAGGGCGTTTGAGACCTAAACTTCATAGGTGAACCTGGTCCACAGCATCCATTATAATCAACATCATCCTATACTAGTCCACTGTTAGACATAGGCCTCTCCCATTGCAGGCTATTGAGCACGATCCTCGGCTACTCTCATCCAGCTCTTGCCAAACTCCTTTTTAGGGTTCCGTACCCAAAGGGTAAAACGGGACCCTATTACTAAGACTCCGCTGTCCGTCTGTCTGTCTGTCTGTCTGTCTGTCCGTCTGTCACCAGGCTGTATCTTATGAACCGTTATAGTTAGACAGTTGAAATTTTCACAGATGATGTATTTCTGTTGCCGCTATAACAAAAAATACTAAAACCAGAATAAAGTTACAAATAATAGAGGGTCCCCATACCAGAAACGTGTTTTTTTCGGTATTTCACGCCATCTATGAACGCTTAGTTAGGTAAACGTCCCATAGATGGCGTTATATTGAAATGTCGATCCCTAACACCTTTGTTAGACGTTAGATGGCGTTGTAAGAAATAAAATGTTTTTTAATTATTATTTTTTGCTGGCGAAAAATGATAGTGGTATTTTTTCTCGATCTTATAAAATACTGTAGTATAGTACGGAACCCTACTAGTGCGAGTCTGACTTGCACTTGGCCAGTTTATTTTATATCTTATAGCGTTTGACCACTATCTCACCTGTTGGTAAGTGATGATGTGCGGTCGAAGATGGTAACACGCTAGGCTTAGAATGGGAACTGGCTCTCAAGGATAGCTGCCGAAACACATTAGATGTTTGGCGACAGATTGTCTAGTTTGAGGGTAGTAGCTGGCTAGGCGGACACTAGACAGTGTCCTACCACCATGCGGTGGTTGGGGGTTTCTTAGCGATGTTTTTCCTTCACCGGAGGGCCACTGTGAAAATCGCACATACATTGTCGATACAAAGAAAAATCCATTGGTGTACGGCGGTGTTTGAACTCTGTACCTCTGGCATCAAAGCCGGCCGTTCTCCCGATTACGCCACCGGGCCCTTGTGAAGATCATTATTCCACCTAGTCTCAGGGCATATTATCCTAAGCTTTGCGTTTTAATCCACTTTTTTTTAGGTTTCTTCTCAAGAACTCGTTTACTTCAACAGTTATCGGTTCTTCGGGTGACATAGTCAGTCCATTACCTCTTCAGTTTGCTAATCCAGCCAGCAGCTATGTCGATGAATTCCGCACTTTAGTGCTCTGTCCGAGCAAATTGTTCCGAATTAGATCCTTTGTATTTTTGATAAGGGTAACAAAAAAACTGAATAACCTTACTGTGCCTAGCTGTGCCCCATGGGTTTGTCCGCAAAAAATATTCTATAGCCGAATCCACTACGGATTCGGCTACTACTGGTTATCCTTGACCGTGAAGACGTCCCAAACGAACAAACATACTGACGTATACAATTATAATATTGTTGTAATTCAATGTAAGTTTTGCATTATAATCACAATTCATTCTCATTAAAATGAATTTTATAGATGTATTTTCTTAAAACAATAAACGAATGCGTGTATACATAACATAGCAGGGCTTATAAAAACTTCAACATCGTTTATTTGCTTCAACGATAGTATTCTCTTGTATTCAAAAATGCTCAATTTAATGCGGGCCCGAAAATTTCTTTTCACAAATTCCAATAAGTTCAAATCGATCTAAGTTAGATATTAAATACTAACATAGAAGCTTAGAAACTAAATATTGAGCAAATTTTTGAGAAAATTTGCTCAATATTTAGCTTCGGCTGGTGTTGGGAATGCAAAATGTGTTTACCCGGGGAATGTGCTCAAGTGACAGTCAATATTGGGGGTGCGCTTCGATTAATTATATTTTTAAACGGCTGGAAAAAGTTTGTTGGAACGTGAAGAGTTACTATGTTAGCTAACGAAATTCGCGTTGCATTTCTTGCTATTTTTAACCGACTTCACAAAAAAGGAGGAGGTTCTCAATTCGTCTGTATGTTTTTTTTTTTTTTTTTGTGTGTATGTTAAGCGATTTCTCCGTCAATAGTGAACGGATCCAAATGATTCTTTTTTTAATAGGTAGGATACGTTTCCGAGGTGGTCCCATTTTAATTTTATCGAGATCTGATAAGTATCTCCAGAGATATGGAGATAAATACCTCAAACGTAGGAGAATGTACTGGTTTTAGTAGAAGAGTCCCAAGAAGATTATACATAATGGAGGTTGCTATTGGATATAATGGATATATATTGGATATATTGCTATTGCTATTGGATATATGCTATGGAATACTAAAAAATATGACCTTGAATATTTTTATATCTTTCTTCTCGTTGATTTTGGTTTTTGACAGATATTCTTACGGTAACTGTGAGCGAGATTGAAATAAAGGTGGGGATTATATATATTTTTTTTAAAATATCTTATAGGCTAGCGTTTGACCACTATCTCACCTGTTGCTAAGTGATGATGCGGTCGAAGATAGAGAAGTGGACTAGAATGGGAGCTGGCTCTCAAGGATAGCTGGCTGAACACATAAGATGTTTGGCGACAGATTTTCTAACTTGAGGGTGGTAGCTGGCCAGGCGGACACTAGATATGTCCTACCACCATGCGGGGGTTGTTGGTTTTTTTAACGATGTTTTCCTTCACCGGAGGGCAACTGTGAGAAGCGCACATATATTTTTCGATCAAAAAATTCATTGGTGCACGGCGGTTTGAACTCGGTACCACGGCATCAAAGCCGACTGTTCTCCCAATTACGCCACCGGGCCCTCAATAAATAATGATATATTGATAATTATAATAAATAATTATATATAAATATAAATAATTTATCTTCACAGGAATGTTCTACCGGGCAAAGTCTTGTTAGGGTGCAAACTTTTTTAAACATACCTAAGATTTTTTGACATGACATGACGTTTGCCGAAGATGGCGGCCATTTCAGTCACGCGACACTGCATACATTATTAAATAACTCAGAATTATGAACGTACTTTGTACCAACCAACACTGCAAAAAAAAATGTATAAGCATAATACCACAGATTATATAATAGTTACTACGTAAATAATACTTTCCGTTGTTAGGTTGGCTACACAGTGCTTTCATAATTCGGGTTTCAACAATATAGGGAAGTGCCTCTTATAACGTAGTAGAGTGATTCAGTACTCTGTTGGCCATATGGCGGCAAGTAATGTTAATAATCGCAAATAATACTTTTTTATATTCATTTTGGAATACAACTAGTCCGTGTTATAAAAGTATCTGGAATTATTGTAATAAAATAGACAATTAATTATCGTGTGTGTCAGATGCTTTAATTGCACAGGGCCATTTTGGACATTGTCCTTTGATACCTTGATGACATAATTATTACTAGTGAATATTATCACTTTAGCAAGGCATTTAAAGTCATTTTTTTTAGGGTTCCGAACTCAAAGGGTACCAAATGAACACTTTCTGAGACTTTGTTGTCCGTTCGTCCGTTCGTCCGTCCGTGTGTCTATACATATGTGCGCACTTTACAGATCTGTATCTTCTTAACCATTATAGGTACATACTTGAAATTTTCAAAAAGTATATATATCCGTCAGTGTATAACGGCCCAGACACCAAATGTAATAGATGCATGTAATTTAATTAAAACTTGTTATGCACTAAAAAGGATAAAATAAGTTATTTTTCAAAAAAAATAAAACCGACTTCATAATCACAAACAGGCACTCAAAAGCGAAAAATAAATTACTTAAAATTATTATAAGCGCTACCCACTTATCTATTTGAAGTCGGTGCCAGCCAAGTCTATTGGATAGTAGATAGATACTATGTATGTAGTAGTAGTAAGTAGGTACATGTAGGTTAGTAAGTAGGTAGATACATGTAGGTATTATCTATCTACTACCTATTAGACTTGGCTGGCACCGACTTCAAATAGATAAGTGGGTAGCGCTTATAATAATTTTAAGTAATTTATTTTTCGCTTTTGAGTGCCTGTTTGTGATTATGAAGTCGGTTTTATTTTTTTTGAAAAATAACTTATTAAGATTTAAAATACTTGGATAAATTAATGGAATATATCAATTGTTTCCCTGACTCGACTGGAAACAAAGAGCGAAGATCGGGCTCTGTGGCATGACTTGGGAGAGGCGTATGTCTAGCTGTGGACTGATACCGGCTGATAATAGTGATGATAATGATTCATTGTTTATACCAGTAACTATTATGCTATCTATTTCGTAATTTATGACTAAATCTATACAATACAATACAATACAAACACTCTTTATTGACACCAATATATAAACAATAAATAAAAAAACAAAATTGGCATAACTTAAATAAGATGTACAATGGGCGGTCTTATCGCTAAGAGCGATCTCTTCCAGACAACCTTTGGATGTATATGAAACCTATGATAAGCATGGACGGTGGCATGATATATATATCAGGTACATAAACTTACTTAGATCTACAGATATTCAATACATACATTTTATATATCTACATACATATACACAATATAAACTATATATATATACATACATATACATGCATAAACCATACATATAATACAAGAATTAAACTAAATGAAACGTTGCGAATGTAGACAAATGTCATAATTAATATTAATCAATTGACAGGTAATGCTTTTCCACTTGAGCCTTGAAACAGAACAGTGATTGAGCACGTCTTATATCCACTGGTAAATTGTGTGTAATAATCTATGTATTATGTACAAGATAAAAATTGATAACACAGATTTTTCTAGAACGAATCGCCATTTAGCTATAAGACCGCGCGGCGTTATAATTTATATTCAGAACTAGCTGACACATATACTAACACCCGCGACTTCGTTCACGTACACCAAGAATATAATCATTTTATTTGCACAAAAAGTAGCCTATGTTAATCCTCATGCTAAAAAAGATATCGTTTTTAAATTTCAGTAAGATCGGACCGTCCGTTTAGGCGTGTGTTACAAACAGACAGAGTGACAGAGTTAGGGTCAGTTCACACCGCGATACGACGCGACGTGACGATGCATTTGGAGTCGCGCGGCGCAGCGCGGCGCAGCCAGAAGCCGCGCGGTGTAGCAAAACGCGCGACGCCACCAAATTATCTCAATGCAATTTGTATCTTATTGTGTAGTTAGTAAAGTACAATTGTTTATCACGCGGTTCAATTGTTTGCGCCGCACAGCGCATCGCGGCGCAGCGAGACGCCGCGCGGCGCAGCCTGAAGACGCCGAACTAACTCAACGAAATGTGTACCTTTTCTATAGTAAATAAAGTTCATTTTTGTAATACTCTCTTAATAAGTGCGTGCCGCGTCACGTCGCAGTGTGAGCCGACCATTGAAAACGTTTTTAAAATATTGTAAGTATGTATGGATATAGCCTGGATTATTGCATGTTTGCAAATTGTAATCATTCATCTATTCACACATTATATGGCAGTTATGATTTTAATACAATAAATGTCACAATACATTTATTGTTGCACTTTTTGATAACAAATAAAGTAAATATTTAAACTTAATATTTAATACCGAGCTCAAAACTAATTTCTACATTTAATTTACCTCGAGAATATGCCTACAAGTTCAAGGGCATATAATGTTTTATAAACAGATATTAAACTAGAATGATTCAAGGCTCAGCTGGCTAGAGTGAAGAAATAAAGGCTCTACAAAAGAGTAATCCAAGACCATGTGCCGCGAATGGCCAGCTAGATAAGGCGTCTAATTTATAGCGTTTCAATACCTACCTACGTCGAGCTAAATTTAGCTGGAAGTACTTTAACGTCTTTGACATCTACAGCAATGGTCACCAATTAGTTTCTTCAGGGGTCCGGTTTTAAAAATAAAATTACCATCGCGATCCGTTTCTACTTGAGTTCATTTAATAATCAAAATTTAATGTACAGAAGTAACAAGAATTTTTTGAAGTGAAAACTTCTTTAGCGGCGTTGTGCACATCTCTTGGGTTGGGAACAAAATGTTAAACTCGCATCAGGGTCACGTGTCCTGATCGTAAAACGAAAATTCTTAAGACGGAGCGAAGGGTATTTTGCGCGAGTTTTCATTCCAAAATATTCAAAAATGACGTGTTCAAGTTGCGCAGGGTGCTTGCGCGAGGTGTCATTCCAAAATATTCAAATATGACGTGTTAAAGTTTTCACTTCTGCCGGCACTCCCGGAGTGCAACCCGTTGTTTTTTTTAACATTTCACATCAATGTGAAAATGAACATTTTTGCCACTAATTATTTGTCTGAATTTTGGACTAAAGTTGGTGCAAGCTATTGTCATTATATCTTGGAGATGATCATCAATACGTCGAGATCGAAAGTTATTTTTAATGAAGTTAGTCTTCGAAAATGCTGCTTCACAAATACATGTTGACCCAAACATACATAGTAAGAAGTTTCAAAGCATTTTTTTTTATTGGTATTTATTAGCTCACACACATTTTATCCAGTACTCTTCACAAGGAAAATCTGTATTTTTGTTTAACCTCTAGACTCTAGATGTTAATCCGGAGATAAACTCTACTCATAAAAAAATAATTTTGAATATTATCTTATTAAATATTATAAGATCTTAATCTTATAAGTATCTCGAGAGATAATTATGGCGACAAACATCTCAAACTTGCTACTGGAACTGATTTCCGTGGCATGTAAAGTCGGTAGCAAATCAGGCGGAACATCGATATAATTCTCCTACCACCTGTGAACGAACACCCATAAAAACAATAAATCAATGAAAACAGAAAAATGCATCTGTGCACGTCTAGGATTTCAACTGCTGACCTCCAGATTCATATTTGAGATATCTATCCTTTACGTCCACGGGCCATCGTAGACCGCATCGTTACAAAAAAGTACAATACCCCATCTAGTTTCACTCCATCTTCGACCAAAGCTTTGTTCGAAGCCAACAGATGTTGAGAATTTCGTTTCGTTCACGTGTTATTCTTTCAGCAAGTATTTTGTGAGACACCCGAAGGAAGACATATGCCCGGTGCATATGTCTTTCTTTTTCTTTTATTTCTATTGATACTAACGATATACTATTGATATATCGTTGTGTTGAAGCTTTCGTTGAAATTATGTAAAAATAACTGTCTCTACCATCACTACGCTTAACGTAGAGAATTCTAGATTTGTGGCCTCTACAATAATCTGTCTATTACCTTCTCTCTGAGTATCACCATCATCATCATTATCAGACGGTATCAGTCCACTGCCGGACGTAGGCCTCCCTCAAGACATGCCACTGAGCCCGATCTTCGGCTCTTTGTTTCCAGTCACTGCCCACCGCTACGTTTGCCGATTCGCGGTCTTCACCCTAGAACCAGTCTGCCCCAACGGTTATCGGTCCTTTTTTTTATACGTGGGGAAAATCCTCATGAATGCCACTCTGGCACGGGGGTGCCAGATTGATTATGCCGAACTCTTACCGGCTAAAAACCCCACGTGTGAGCAGTCCTCCGCCAAGATGGAGCAAGATGGGTTTGCACTAACATTCACCATCTTGCCCCGGCGTTAGGCCCGGATGACACATCCAGTCCTGGCACAAATAGGGGTGACCTCACTCATCAAGGCCACCCCTCAGATGTGTGGGGTCGTGCAAGCCCCTCCAAGCGAAAGTCCCTCGACCTTCAGCCAGTGAAGCCACTATGAGTGAGGGGGGAGGAGGCGAGCAAACCGTCTCCTCCTTCCCCCTGTACGTCTGCGCCGGAGCGGGTCAGCCGAGGCGTCATCCTCCTTGGCCTACTCTGCGGTCTCCTTCTGCGTCATTACCTTTTCGCAGAAGGAGACCGCCGCCTGCCATGATCTATAAATGACGAGCATAGCATTTATCACGGTCGGCAATAAAGAGATCCTGCCCTATGACTGCTGAAAGCATGTGCCGCTGCGGGCTCCATGCGGCACACACCTCCAGCATGTGGAGCGCCGTATCCTCTGGCGCTCCACACTTGTGGCAGGCAGGGGTCGCCTCCCGTCTAGCGATTTGATGGAGTTACTTACCGAAAAATTCATTCCCGGAAAGCACCTGCACCAATCTGAAGGTCAGCGACCCGAACCGCCGCCTCACCCACCTCCGAAGGACCGGCCTGACTGTATCCATCGTCCACTGTCCAGGGATTGGTGGGGCCAGGTCCTCTGTCCACCGCCACAACAGGGCACCCTGCACCTGCCTCTGCATGCTAGCTACCTCCTCTCACGCTGCGGGCTCTTCTCGGGATCTCCTCGCCGCCACAAAGTGATACACTTCGGCAAGGATCTCCGCTTGGAGCTCCCAGGGGGGATCACCGGCCAACGGTTATCAATCCTACGGCAGATATGACCAGCCCACTGCCACTTCAGTTTGCTAATCTATTGAGCTACGCCGATCACTTTAGTTCTCTGGCGAATTACTTCTTTATTATTACTTGAGTATAATATGTTCTAGGTTATATTGTAAAGAGATTATTTTTTTCAATCAAATTCTAAAAAAGAGACCGCCATTAAATTTATCAGGTCTTAAAATTGTGAAGGTCATAAAAGTCTCAAAGAAAATTTGCGCTCCCTCTACAATAGCGCTCGCTTGGTTGCTTGGTACAGCCACTTGCATCAGAATTAGTCATACATTCAAACAGTACAACTTATCATATTTGATCTATTTTGTAGAAAATAGTTCTGAAAACAATATATTGCCTTGCCTTTTAAAATCTCATAAATCCTAAAAAAATATCCGCCAAAGTGAACATTAATATGATTATTAAACGGTATTTTAAAAAGGAAACATGTATTGAAAAATTAAGCAAATTTAGTAAATTATTTATCCTATCATGCTAAGACAATTTTAATCACTCAATAATTTACATAATTTACATAGAGCAATAAGATTTGAAATATTGCTAAAACGAGTAAATTGATAGGACACGTCTTCGAGCATTTACCAAAGGAGATGTTAACGCAAGGCGTACCCCTCTGCTGGCCATATAGCCATTTTTGGCCATATGAGCGTGCGTAACTACGCTGTACGCTTTTAATACTGTGTGCGTGTTTCAAGCTAGTGTGCGGGATCGTTAAAGTGAGTGATTTGTGTGTGTGCAATGCGTGTTTACCTCGTCCCCGTAAGTATTGGCAGAAAAAAATGTTTGCGGATTACAACGTTAACATCTCCATTGGTAAATGCTCGAAGGGACACGTATAAGAACAGCAAACGTCACTACACTAAAGTGTAGTAATGTAAATTAAGAATAAATAACCACTAATCATTATTTTTTTGTTTTTAAAAAGCTTACTAGCAATAGTGGTTGCACATTTCTAGTAGTCTTGTTAAGCCTCCAACTAAGCCAAATATGCTCGTGTCTGGAGTGGTTTCTCAATAGTGCAATGGATAGGTATCGAACGGACGACCCCTCGATCGCCAGTCCGACACCTTATCCATTGGGCTATTGCCGCTATGAATATGAATATAAGTTATGAAAAAGTATTCTCGTCGAAAGCAATTTCTGTCACATAATAATATACACAAAAAGTTCTAATGTTATCAGTAAAGCACCGAGCTCCACAATTTCTATACTAAATATCCAGTTTAACCCACTTTCTTTACTCAAAATCAGATATCGAAGACATACCCACTTAAGTGAAATGTAAGTGAACTGCCAATTAAGTTCAGAAGCTAGAACTAATCAGTTTTATCTCAAGTCCTTGAAAAAGTTTGAATCTACTTTGAGTTTTGGAATAATAATGTTCATAACATGTTTTAAAAGCTGCGGAAAAACAATATAAAAGTCACACACACATTAGAATAATCCAAATTTTAATGCTATATTAAATTAAATATTATCGAACAATACTTTGAAACGTAAAATGAGCTGCAGTTATAACCCCCGACGCAAGAAGGAGTGTTATAAGTTTAACGTGTGTATCCGTGTGTCTATCTGTGGCATTGTAAGGCTCAAACGGATGAACAGATTTTGATTTAGTTTTTGTTTTGTTTTGATTTAGTTGATTTAGTTTTTGTTTTGATAGGCGTTTTAGTCGACAGTGTTTTTAGCTTTGATTCATGAAAATCCGTGTAGCCGTTTGAAGACTATGACCTTTTTAGGGTTCCGTACCCAAAGGGTAAAACGGGACCCTATTACTAAGACTCCGCTGTCCGTCTGTCTGTCTGTCTGTCTGTCCGTCTGTCACCAGGCTGTATCTCATGAACCGTGATAGTTAGACAGTTGAAATTTTCACAGATGATGTATTTCTGTTGCCGCTATAACAACAAATACTAAAAACAGAATGAAGTTAAAAATAATAGAGGGTCCCCATACAAGAAACGTGTTTTCTTCGGCATTTCACGTCATCTATGAACGCTTAGTTAGGTAAACGTCCCATAGATGGCGTTCTATTGAAATGTGGATCCCTAACTCCTTTGTTAGACGTTAGATGGCTTTATAAGAAATAAAATGTTTATTAATTATTATTTTTTGCTGGCGAAAAATGATAGTGGTATTTTTTGCTCGATCTTATAAAATACTGTAGTGTGGTACGGAACCCTACTAGTGCGAGTCCGACTTGCACTTGGCCAGTTTATTTCTAGATGATGACGCTATGAAATAAACTTTTGTAGTTCTGATCAATTCAAAATTCAGTATACTCTTACGGAGATTCGGTATGCAGAACTTGGTAGCGTTGACCTGATGTTGGGACATCTCCTGGAGACTGCAGAATACTCAACTCCTCACCAACTTACAGCAGAGATTTCGAGTTTGGGCTCATCGGAATGGTCTCAATGAACAAATTATGAATAGATCGGTCGGCGGTGGTTTTAAATTTTGTATTTAATTATTATTTACAAAAAGCCCTTAAATTTGATATAAGTAAGAGTAGTGAAATAGTTTAGTGCTAGTCTCTCCCTCAAAGGGTAAGTACAACAACATGATATGAGTCCCAACCCAGGGTCTAACCGGAAGAACTGCGTTCGTTATGCCCAGCAACAAAACGCTGTGCTTGGTCCTATTTTGCAACATGTTTTGTAAAATTTTACCCGACTACGGCGAAGCAAAAAGGAGGGTTATGTTTTTGACCGGTATGTACCCACATACCGGTCAAAAACATAACCTTCCTACCCTACATACCCATGTATGTATGTATGTTTGTATGTATGTTCATCTGTTCCCTCATAACTTCTAAACTACTTATCATAATTTAACAAATGAGGTGTCGTTGGACGCGTCTTACTTGTCTGCTGGTTATAGGCTATGTGACGTCACAACACATTGAATGTGGCGCCTCGTTTTGTAGGGTGTAGCGTTGGAAAGATATATCCCGCCGAAGTCAAGAAAACTAATTTTTACCCCGTCGCAAAGAAGCAGTTGGGAGGGTTATGTGTTTGTTGATCACTGTGTATGTATGTAAGTATGTTGACATGTATACATGTGTACATCTACACAAAAATTCCAAAATGCATTAAATAAAAAAATAGTTCAAAAACTAAAACCCGACTACTGAAAAATCACTTTCTAAAAAGTATGAAACAAGAAAATATTCTCATCTGAGATCGCTATGTACAAACTAATCAATATGTATCATATATTATACAAACAACTTATAATAAATATTTTATTGTATTTCATAAATATTCTTAGTGTTGCTCAGAGGATAGCCGTGGTCGTATGTCACCTCCCGTAACAAAACAATACACTCTGCAAAGTAACATACGACCACGGGTATCCACTGAACACCACTATGAATATATATGAAATACAATAAAATATTTATTACAAGTTAGTTGTTTGTATAATACAAGATACATATTGAATAGTTTGTACATAGCGATCTCACATGAGAATATTTTCTTGTATCATACTTTTCAAATAGTGATTTTTCAGTAGTCGGGTTTTAGTTTTTGAACTTATTTTTTATTTCTCGTAGGTGATAGAGTCTGGCTAGTAAAAGTTGATAATCAAATTATTTGCATTTTTACATGGCAATAGTATGCTGAAAATACTTTGATACTTTTTTTGTGTAATTATCTCTCGGACCCTTCTAGTTTAATGTATAAAAAGTGAGTCAGTCGAAGTTTCCTCCACAGTTGGGGCTACCATACTGATATTTTTTATAATTTGCCGCGCGTTTTTTCATTATCTACATTCATTCGCCAGGCTCTACGTTTGTCAAAGTATTTTGTTGCTAAATAAAAAAATATATATATCTTTATTTCTTTATTACTTAAATTTAACCCTATATTAGGTACTTAAAGCTAATTACAACTACTTACCTATGACCAAACAGCAATATGCCATTCTTCATACACTAAAGCCGACCAATACCGACGTAATCCGAAGTTAGAGGCTGCTAATCCTGTGAAACAAACCCGGGAACGCGTCCAGGTGCAATAAATCCCGGGCTAATCCTAGACGGTGGCGCTTAGGTCATAAAGATTACGGTCCAAATTATGATATATTGTAAGACTTTTTACCGCGATGATAGGATGTGAATGATTACTTCAATAAAACCAAAATAATTGCTGTAGTTTGTAAACTATGAAGGTTTTGTTCCGCTGACTATAAAGGCTGGAACTTCGAGCATTTACCAATGGAGATGTTAACGCAAGACGTACCCCTCTGCTGGCCATATAGCCATTTTTGGTCATATGAGCGTGCGTAACTACGCTGTATTTTTAATACTGTGTGCGTGTTTCAAGCTAGTGTGCGGGATCGTTAAAGTGAGTGATTTGTGTGTGTGCAATGCGTGTTTACCTCGTCCCCCGTAAGTATCGGAAGAAAAAAATGTTTGCGGATTACAACGTTAACATCTCCATTGGTAAATGCTCGAAGGGCTGGAACTGTACCTCATAGAAGGTACCCGTAACCACACAAAATAAAATATTGCAAAACCTTGTACATATTACTACGTTGTAAATACAACCCCAACTACAATCTAGATTTTTTATTGATGAAAATAGATATATATTGAACTTATTTCTTTTATGCCCTATTCTATCTTAAATTGGGAAGCCAACAAAATATTGATGTTTTTTCAAGCATCATATTCGTCCGTAGAAGTGATTTAAACTAAGTTTTTTTTAAGCTATTTAGGTCATTTTAGGTATAACTGTTGTCTTTGATGTGTTGCATACGCTATAGATTTTTAAATAGCTGATCAAAGTCAAAGCATTTATTCAGAATATGGGCAAAATTAAAAAATTTGCACTTACACACGTCAAATTACATAAAACAGATCATATTCAATAAAAAATATTATAGATATAACAGAAACATAATTCATTGCTTTGAATTTACAAAAAAAAACAAAGGTATTGAGCCATTCAACTTTCATCTAGACGTCGAACGTCGCACTTAAAACACATGTTTAAGTCCCCTGATTAATGTAGGGTTGCCAACCGTACTATTACGTGCACCCGCAACCCAGTGCATGTTTCAGTACTTCAGACAATTTTTATCCAAGAAATTGTGAAATAATGAAACATAATAAATAAATAAAACGCAGACTAATTGCAGTACAAATCATATTCCGGATGGAACTGATTGTCCGTCTATCAGCTGCATAATACTGTCTTAACAGGCAACCCTAGATCTGCAAATAAAAGATGAAAACTGATTGACTGTTGAATCTACTGGTGTTTCGGAAGTACTCCCATCAGAGAAGAAAAACCAAGAAACTCTATGGGGCTTGTCACTTATTTTAATTCATTTTTTTTAAATTCATATTAAATAAATTTTTTAATTAACACAAATAATTATGTTATCATACAATTTATATTATATCTTGGAGCTTGGGGCATTCAGGCCAAGCATTTTTGTCATTCATATAGTCATTTAATGTATAGTACGATTTCTTCATTAAATTGGATTTTACAAATGTTTTAAATCTGCTCATAGACAGTTGATCAATATTTTTAGGAAGTTTATTATAAAATCGTATACAGTTCTCCAAAAAAGAACCACTAACTTTCCACAACCTGAATTGAGGTAAAATTAATCTATTTTTATGTCTTGTATTGAAATTATGTACATCGGACCTCTTATCATAATCATTCAAATTTTTACATAATATTTTCATATATATATTGACATGCCACTGTGAGAATTTTAATCTCCTTAAATTTTTCACGAAGTGAGTCTCGCGACTTCATGGTATATATAGATCGAATAGCTCTTTTTTGTAAAACAAATATAGATTGGATTTCGGCGGCTTTTCCCCACAATAGATTGCCATAGGACATAATACTGTGGAAATAGCTAAAGTAAACCAATCTAACAGTGGATTCGTCAGTCAAGTTTCTAATTTTACGTACTGCGTATGCAGCGGAGCTCAATCTACCTGCTAGAGCCGATATTTGAGAACCCCATTGTAGCTTTGAATCCAGGGTGATGCCCAAGAATGTAGCGGATTCCTGCTATTAATGACACCCTTTCTTACATTTGGCAGCGAGAATTTAATACATTTAGTTTTTTTGGCGTTCAGTAATAAGTTATTGGTTGTAAACCAATTCAAAACCTGTGTGATTGATTTATTAACATCGTCAAATTTAGGCGCAATCCTATCTATTTTGAATACTAAGGATGTATCATCCGCGAACAAAACAATGTCACATAAGTTTTGCACGAAAGACGGCAAGTCATTAATATAAACTAGAAATAAAAATGGCCCTAAGATCGATCCCTGCGGAACGCCCATTTTTATGAGGGATCCAGATGACCTGACGCCATTGACCTCAACCATCTGTATTCTATTACAGAGGTAGGATGAGACCAGATCAAGTGCTTTTCCGTTGACGCCGTAGTGTTTTAATTTGCAAATTAGCGTTTTGTGACAGACGCAATCAAACGCTTTAGATAAGTCACAGAAAACGCCGATATCATCTTGTGCTTTCTCCCAGGCATCAAATATATGTTTAAGAAGATTTACTCTAGCATCAGTAGCCGCTAGTAGTAGTAGATCGCTGAGTTGTTAAGACTTGAAACTTCAGAAAAAGCTAGGAACTTTTTAACAAAGCAATTTCAATCAAATTAAAGCATTATATCCTACTTCCTACTAATATTACAAATGTGAAAGTGTGTGTATTTGTTACTTCTTCACGCTAAAACGACTCAACCGATTGAGCTAAATTTGTTATGTAGATAGCCTAGACCCTGGAATAAAACATAAAGTACTCTTTATCACGATATTTTTACGGGAACGATGTCTACGTGGGTAAAACCGCGGAGCTAGTGTTATAATATTTCGTCTGAGCTGGCACCATTAATGTTCGCCCAGCAAAATGGATCAATTCCCGGAAAGTTATGAACAGGGTCGCGAAAATTTTTCCAATATCAATCCCAAACCGGAACCCGAACCAAACATGGTAAGCACCTACCCTGTATAATCTGTTCAGTAACTTCTCACCATACAGGGTGAATCGATAATGCAAATTTTATGTAAAGAGACTGTGAGAGGGCAAATTTTGGCGGAACCCCGAACCAATCAGTGAGTCTTAATAATATGTATCAAATGTTTAGTTTACGCAGGTTTGCTTTCCTCCATACTGATGGAATTTTAAGCAGATGGGCGCTACAAATTCATGAAACGCTGGGATCTACGGCGCGAGTTGAATGTCCTGAGTTTAGCCGCAGATTATTGTAATAGTTAGTTATTAGGCTTAGTATTAGTAGTCTATACTGTGCTAATAGGTAATTTCTTTATTCATTTCGAAGCTTTCTACCATTTAATAGAGAAAAAAGTATCTAGACAACTGGTGCATCCTTTTCTTTACCTATGTTTTTAAACCGGCGCAAAAAGAAGGGGTATTGTAAGTTTGACGTCTGCATCTGTGTGTGTCTATCTGTGGCACCGTAGCGCCCACACCAATGAACTGATTTTGATTAAGTTTTTTTGTTTGATATCTCTAAAAAAAGTTGGATATCCATAAAATCAACTTTTATAGGTCTTATCAATTCGAAATTCGGTATTCTAACGGTTACTTTAACGATGTTGTAAGAACATGGTAGCATTGACCTGATGCTGGAACATTTCTTGAAACCTGCAGAATACTTTATTTCTTGCCAACTTACAGTAGAGATATTGAGTTTGGGCTCATTGGAATTGTCTCAATTACAGACCTAGGATTCATATCACAGTGAATCCTAGGTCTAGTCTGTGGTCTCATTAAACCGATTATACATAAATCAGTCGGTTGTGTTTGTAAATTTGAATTTAAGTATTATGCGTGTCACCTAAGCTGACTCAGATGATGCGCCGTATGCGCCGATATTTGCAATCACCTGAAGCAAATTAGAGCGGTATACTTTTTAGAATAACTCCAAGGAGGTACACGCTCTCCGCTTATTTGCAGTTTGAGGTTTGAGTATAATAGGCAAATAATTACATGTCAAACTAAACAGCTACAAATCCATTTATTAAACATGTGCGATAAGGAAATACGCTGGATGTGTAGAGACTTCCTGGCATTAATGCAGGTAATTGATATACACGATGTAAGCCTTAGCCCTTAGGAATAAAATATATATTAGCACATATATTTTTTGCCTAAAGGTACGGCCAACACCCGATGCGTGGGCACGATCAGAAAGTGCAGTAGTATTTGTACCAACTGGTTCAAACCAAACTCGATCTACGGCGATCGGAAAACGATTGAAAAGAAGATCGCGTCCGCGACCGCGCAAGCAGAAGTCCAAGGCTTTTAACTCTGAGACACAAATCATAAGATCAAGAGAAAACGAGTTATAAGGCCAGTTTCACCGGATCCTGATAATGCTATTGATAGTTATCTGACAGATTATCAGACAACATATAAAAGCTGTCAAAACTGTCAGATTTATTTAAATTACGCTATCAGGAACCGGTGAAACTGGCCCATTGTCTAATATAGTTTCGATAACGCAAAGGTAAATAGAAAGCCACAAAAATACATTGTTTGAAAAGATCGTATTTATTTTCGTCTAAGGTATTCTTCGGTTAACAACCTTTGAAGTTAACAACATCATAGCATTTAGCAGTTTTCTCTCTCTAAAAGTTGCTATTGTAAGAATAAACTTATAAACTTATTTTCATAAATGATTATAATTTAAAACACTGTCTTTTATAAGTACCTACAAAATAAAATTAATTGTAAACCAAAATTACAATAATCAATGAATTTGGCAGATAGTTTATAAACTAAAACAACCGACTTCCATGCCGCACGTCAGTTTCAGTAGCAAGTTTGAGACGTTTATCGTCATATCTCTAGAAATACTTAGCCTATAAGTGAAGTGATGATGCGGTCGAAGATGGTAAGCACGTTAGGCCTAGAATGCGAACTGGCTCTCTAGGATAGCTGCCGGAACACATTAGATGTTTGGTGACAGATTTTCTAACTTGAGGGTGGTAGCTGGCCAGGCGGACACTAGATAGTGTCCTGTCACCATGCAGACAAAATACATTTAGCTGAGAATCCCGCCGCGTAACTTCCCGATGTAAATATGCCCATAACGCTGGCAGCGTTTACACGCTGAATAGCGATTGCTATTCCTTGCATCACGAACGAGCCGGCATGACCATTTTTAACCGACTTCACAGAAAAGGAGGAGGTTCTCTATTCGTCGATTTTTTTAATGTATGTTCACCATAGAAATAGGAATAATAAGGTAGTTATTATTCCTATTTCTGTGATGTTCACCGATTACTTAAAAATATCTGAACCGATTTGGAAAATTCTTTTTTGTTTTAAAGGGTACCCTTTTCAGGTTCCATTTAAATTTAACGAAATCGACCGAGCCGTTTTTAGGGTTCCGTAGCCGAATGGCAAAAAACGGAACCCTTATAGATTCGTCATGTCTGTCTGTCTGTCTGTCCGCCCGTATGTCACAGCCATTTTATTCCGAAACTGTTAGGACTACAGAATTGAAACTTGGTAGGTAGATGTATTCTGTAAACCGCATTCCGATTTTTATACAAAAGTAAAAAAAAAAAAAGTTTAAGGGGGGGCATCCCATACATGGAACTGAAACAAAAAAAAAATTTTTTCTTCAAACCTTTACATGTGGGGTGTTTATGGATAGGTCTTCAAAAATGACATTGAGGTTTCCAAAATCATTTTTTCTCAAAGTCAATCATTTGAAAGATAGGCGCTTCTAAAGTGGTAAAATGTGTGTCCCCCCCCCCCCCTCTAACTTTTAAAGTATGGGAGTGAAAAATCTAAAAAAAATATATGCTGTAGATCTCAATAAAAACTAACAACGAAAATTGGTTTGAACGAGATACAGTCAGCAGTTTTTGAGATATGGCGACCGCAAAGATAACTTTGTTTTTCATACAAACACTATGAAAAACAAAGTTAATTTTGAAGTTGCGAAAAATCATAGTTATGGAATACTTAACTGTGTTACGGAACCCTACGAGTGCGAGTCCGACTTGCACTTGGCCAGTTTTTAATATATCAAGATTTGTATTACGACGCATTCACTTATCTCGACGACGAATACTACTAACTACTGGCACAGATTATATAATAGTTTTTTTTCTTTTTTTTGTGTGTATGTTACGCGATTACTCCGTCAATTGTAAACCGATTCGAATGATTCTTTATGTAATTGGTAGGGTACGTTTTCGAGGTGATCCCATTGTAATTTTATTGAGATCTGATAATAATCTCCAGAGATATGATGATAAACGTCTCAAACTTGCTACTGAATTTGACTCGAGGGGCATTGAAGTCGGTTGTTTTAGTTTTTAAACTATCTTAATTATTATTGAACGATCTTAAATTATCAGTCACTTTCACAATCATACGCCCTAAACTTAACATATTCGAATAATTATAATCAAAGCAGGCTGGTCTCACTACAAAATCTAATAAATTAAGTGGGTGTAACATTGAACAAAGCTTGCGTATATTCATTTATGGGTGTATTAAGTTCCATTGTGTCTCAAGGGTACTCAGCTTTGTTAATAGAGACGATGGATGATTCAAATTTGATGTCAAATCAATTTAATATAGAAAGGAGTAACTTTAGACGCTATACAATGTTGGAATTGATTTGATGACGCTTCTAATGGAAATATTCAAGATCAACTCAGTTAATTGATCGCTTATTAACCCCTTAACACTCATAGTGTAATGATCTTTTCAGTATTCAATATTCGGTATTATTTGGTATTTTATATGGTACAGAAATAACTTAGCTAATTTACTTATAACTAAAGACATGTACCTATTACTGTTTAAGGTGAAGCAACATAATATTAAGTATATTTACAATAAGTTATATAACTTTTTAATAATCATGTTATGTGCTTAAACTAATAGGAACTATCTTGTAAATCTTAACGAAATCTATGGAAGAAAAACAATTATTTTTAACCGAATTAAAGAAAAGGAGATATCCCAAGGGTGTAATTTGTAATAACAGCGAGATCTAGTATCTCCAGAGATATGGAGATAAACACCTCAAACTTGGTACTGAAAATAGCGCAGCATTTGAAGTCGGTTCTTTAAATTTTTTTTAACGATCTTATATATATTTTATCTCCTAGGTAATTCGCCTATTTGTATAATAACTTTTAACTAGAAGAAACTGACGAAATAAATCTTAAAAGTAACAAATATCATTAAGATTTAAAAACTAAAAAAAAACCGACTTCACATACCAGGCGAGAGGCATAGGAGAGGCCTATGTCCAACAGTGGTCGAATACTAGCTGTCAATGATGATGATGATCCCGCGCGAGTCATTTTCAGTAGCAAGTTTTATATGTATAGGACCATATCTCTGGACATACTCATCATAATCTCGATGAATAAGTATATGTAACACATAATAGGCTTAATTTTTAGGGTTCCGAACCCAAAGGGTACCAACGGAACCCTATTATTGAGACTCCGCTGTCCATCTGTCTGTCTGTCTGTCTGTCTGTCTGTCCGTCTGTCACCAGGCTGTATCTCATGAACCGTGATAGTTAGACGGTTGAAATTTTCACAGATGATGTATTTCTGTTGCCGCTATAACAACAAATATTAAGAACAGAACAAAGTTAAAAATTAAAGAAAATTTTAAAAAAAAAGTTTACGATAGCGCAGCGCCATCTAGCTAGCATCAAAGATGGCGCTATCGTCTTTACCTTAATCTGAATCACGGAAGCGGCTCCAACGAACAAATAAAATTTAGTATACCTACAGGGAATTTCGGGGGCGATAAATCGATCTAGCTAGGAGTCATTTTCAGAAAATGTTGTTTTATTCGTGTTTTCAATAATCAACTTTATTGATAATCAACTTAAAATATGACTCTTCCCGACATCTATTGGCGAGTAGAAGTACTGTGTCAGTTAGTTGCTCTCAATTAAAAAAAATAGTATTATTATTTGTCAATAGATGTCGGGAAGAGTCATATTTGTCTGTTTAAGTAGCAAAAAATACCGAGCAAAGCTTGGTCAACCAGATATTTAATAATATTAATTACTACAATTACTATTACTACTATTACTATTACTACTATTACTATTACTACTATATAATACTATTCTACTTTTGTGTTAACGTTTACTTAGTTGGTGTTAGAAGTTCGTTAGAAATTCGATAGATGGTGTTCGGAACCCTCCGTGTGCGGGACAAAAGTCTGACTCGCACTTGGCCAGTTTTATTTTTTAAGATCGTTAAAAAAATTAATAAGAACCAACTTCGATGCTGCACTATTAATTTTAAGTACCAATTTTGGGTGTTGATGCCCATATCTCTGGAGATAATTAATAGACCTCAATAAAATTACCATGGTACCACTCTTGGGATACCTCCTTTCCAACAAAGAAATAATAATCAAAATCGGTTCATAAACGACGAAATTATCTGCGAACAGACATAAAAAAAAACATACGGATGAATTGAGAAACCTCCTTCTTTTTTTGAAGTCGGTTAAAAACACCTACTTCAGTGAATTTGATATTCCGATTAACGCAAAGTAGCAATATGACTAAAAACAAACCAGAAAACTTGTTCAAGCACAGTTGTGTTGGTAATAAAATACAAGTTTCATTTCCATATTCCATTTTGCACGCATCTTAAATATATTCAGGATGTTAGAGCCTAAGCGAGATCAAATTCAAATTATCTAACATCCAACTTGGTAGTACAAAAGTTTTATCCCAACAATTAGTTGGCAAAATCTAGTTGGGCAATTGTCGCTGTGAAAATAAAGTTCTCAGTTGAATAATCTCACATATACCCAAAACCAAAACAACAATGCACTTCACAGCGACCTTATCAGAAAACACACAAGGGTTATTATGCAAATTAATGTTGTTGCATTCAAAGTTGTTGATTCGCTAACTCTGCTTAAGGGATTTCGGATTCCCACTTTGATGCTAAACAGAAACGTTTTGAATTCGTTTTAAAGGAAAGTTTCCTAAAACTATTTAATGAATAGTTTCTATAGTTAAATTTGTGTTGTAGATTGCTTGAATAATTCTGTGAGATTTTGGACCGTGATTTTGTGAATCGGTCTCGTCAATTAACTCTTACATTGGTTTATTGTTTATTTGCACAGTTAATCTTTACTTAGTTAGACGTGTGTAAGTGCAGATTTTAATCTGCCCATGAACGGAATATGGGGGCACAGTAGGTAGAGCTGACGCGACATAACATGTAACGTCGCCCGCGTTCCGCATACCTATTGGCCCACCGGCAGTGGTTTCCCGGACGCGATATAGGACAGATGTCTTGACAATAAACGTAGTGCATATGTAACCACATCTTGTTATTTCTTCCCCCACACCAACTGAGAGAACACGCTATAGTAAGGGTAGTGCAGACGTTCCCCTACAAAGGTACCTGCACACACCCCATGCTGGTGATCACCGCACACGGGTGATACCGCACACTGGTGACCCTCATACCTCAGTTGCGTTGTGGAGTGGAATGAATAGTGTACGTGAACATTAAATAGTGAAACATTTTCGTGTATGGAACATTAGCAGCGGACGGACGGGAAGCCATTCCCCGTCGACCACTACTCCGTCGGGTTAGTACTACAGCTTCATCATGACAACACCACCAACATTGCAGCAACCTTCGGCGGACCTCGCCGCTATCAGCTTGTCAACGAAATTGCCTGAATTTTGGACTGATATGCCACGCATGCGCATGCACGTCCAATTTGAATCCGTGTTGGCTCCTCAGAAGCAGTCGGAAGTTACTAAATATAATTTAGTAGTCGCGAAATTGGGAAAAGAAGCGCTACAGCAGGTCAGTGACTTACTTTCTTCGCCACCAGAGGAAGACAGATATGAGAAACTAAAAGAACGTTTGCTTGCCGTTTTCGAGGAGAGTGCTGAGCGGCAATTTCAAAAACTTGTCGGTGAAATGGACCTTGGACAACAAAAACCATCGCAGTTACTTAGGCGGATGAGAGAACTTGCGCACAACACACAAGTTTCGGATGATGCTCTTAGAAAATTATGGTTAGCTCGATTACCATCAAGCGCTAGAGCCGTACTCACCGTGAGTCAAGATTCTAAGTTGGATAACTTAGCAATGATGGCAGACAAAATTGTAGAAAACCTGAGAAGCGGAGAAATTGCAGCCGTGTCGTCAGGAGCAGACTCTACATTAGTCCAGCAAATTACCAACATGACATTGGAGTTGCAGCACCTACGGGCAGAAGTAAGTGAAATCCGAGGTCGTAGTTACACTCGAGGTAACCAGAGACGGAACTTCAGATACCGTTCGCGATCCAGGACACCGCGAAGGACGCCACAAAGTCCTGATTGGTTATGCAAACATCACTTCCGGTACAAGGAAAAATCTAGAGCTTGCGAATCTCCGTGTAGCTGGGACAAGCTACACAACCAGGGAAACTAGAGCCGATGCAATCAAGTGCGGTGGAAGGTTGCATCTCTCTATCGGATAACCATCGCCTCAGTGTCACCGACTACAAAACCGGACTAAACTTTTTAATAGATACAGGTGCCAACGTTTCTGTTATACCAGTGCAAAAAGTGAAGATAAATAAACGTCGCGAGTGCGCGTATAAGCTTTTGGCAGCTAATAATACTGAAATTAATACGTACGGTACTGTCGTGTATGAACTAAATTTAGGTCTACGTCGACCATACAAGTGGACGTTCATTATTGCTGACGTGAAGCAGGCTATATTAGGAGCAGATTTTTTAAAAACTCATAAGTTATTATTAGATTTGTATAGCAGAAAATTGATAGATAGGGTTACCAACCTGCAAACGGAAGGGACCATCACCAGGTATGACGAACCTTCGTTATCTAGTATCCAAGTGGATAACCCGTATCGTGACTTATTAGAAAAATACCCGGATATTACTAAACCTATTTGTTATAAGGATGTGAAACCTTCACATTCTGTATGTCACCACATCGAAACAACAGGTCCACCGGTACATGCGAAGGCTAGACCTTTAGCCCCGGATAGATATAAAAAGGTGAAGGATGAGTTTATGTACATGCAGGAACTAGGTATTTGCAGGCCTTCGAAAAGTCCTTGGGCCAGCCCACTGCACGTCGTGCCCAAGAAAGACGGTTCTCTGCGACCCTGCTGTGACTATAGGCAGTTGAACGCGGTAACGAAACCTGACCGTTACCCAGTACCACGCCTTCAAGACTTCACATTTGGATTGGCAGGTAAGAAACATTATTGTCGAATTGACATTAATAGAGCGTACCATTTAATACCAGTATTTTCAGAAGATATAGAAAAAACTGCCATAATTTGTCCTTTTGGCCTATTTGAATTTCCATTTATGAATTTTGGACTCAGAAATGGTGCACAGACATTTCAGAGATTTATGAATAATACTGTTCTGCAGGGATTGGAATATATAACGGAAAATGGAGAAGAGTCATATCTCTTTTGTTATATCGATGACGTCATTTTAGCCTCAGACTCCGAGACTATTAGTAGAAAACATCTGAATGAGCTTTTCAGAAAGTTCCAAGAACTCGGTATGACTATTAATTTAAAAAAATGTGTATTTGGTGAACCTGAAATAGATTTTCTCGGTTACAGAGTTACGTCAGAAGGAATACACCCACTAGAAGAGAAGGTGAAAGCTATCAGCGACTACCCCAAACCGGAAACCGTTGAGCAGTTAAGGCGATTCCTTGGTATGACAAACTTTTATAGATCACATTTACCCAATGCAGCAGAACACCAAGCAGAGCTGAATAAATTTCTTCACGATTCGCGAAAGAAGGACAAAACAAAAGTTGCGTGGACACCAGAAGCCGATACAGCATTCGAGAAATGTAAGGTAAGCTTACAAAGCGCCGTTACTTTGTCTCACCCTGTACCTAACGCTCCATTATCGCTAATGACAGACGCATCTAATACATGCGTAGGAGCAGTATTGCAACAAAAGATAGGAGATCAATACAAACCTTTAGGTTATTTTTCTAAAAAGTTGTCGGACACTCAGAGAAAGTACAGCACATACGACAGAGAACTACTTGCGATATATATGTCTTTAGTTCATTTTCGCAGTATGATAGAAGGTAATCAGTTAACTATCTTTACGGATCACAAACCTTTGACTTTTGTATTTAAAAAAGTAGGTTCCGATCGAGAAACAACTAGAAGGACCCGACAATTATTGTACATCAACGAGTTTACAAGCGATATACAATACGTAGGTGGTAATTCTAATCCAGTAGCTAACGCGTTATCACGGGTTGAGTCGATAACATGTCCGACAGTTGTAGATTACACTGAGCTTGCAGTTGCGCAGGAAACCGACTCGCAACTTGCGCAATTCTTAGAAACAAATGTAGCAAATAAACATTTACAACTAAGACGTATTACGTTTCCAGGCAGCACGATTCCGATCTTATGCGAAACGTCAAGAGACCATATTAGGCCATACCTAACAGATAAATTTCGACGTATAGCTTTTGATAGTGTTCATAACATAAGTCATCCAGGAAAAAGGACGTCGCGAAAGTTGATGTCGCAACGTTATTTCTGGCCAGGTATGAATAGGGATATCAATAAATGGGCACAGTCGTGTATTCCATGTCAAAAAGTTAAAGTAACTAGACACACTGTATCTGAGCTACTAAGTTTTCCAGCTCGAGATAGATGGGAACAGGTACACATAGATTTGACCGGTCCATTTTCGATTAGTGATCAAGGTTACAAATACTGTTTAACTATGATAGATCGTTTTACACGATGGCCGGAAGCAGTACCTTTAAAAGATATCACAGCCGAGATTGTAGCTAAAAGCTTTTTACGAAAATTGGATTTGTAGATGGGGATGTCCAATTTATTTGACTACAGATCAAGGTAGACAATTCGAGAGTGAACTATTTCACAGTCTCATGAAAATGTTAGGTATAAATAAAATAAGAACAACACCTTATCATCCTGAATCTAATGGCATCATAGAAAGATGGCATAGGTCAATGAAAGTAGCTATCACTTGTCGTTTAACTGACAATTCGTCGTGGGTAGATGAATTGCCGTCAGTCATGTTAGGACGACTGAGAGCAGCGACCAGGAGCGACAGTGGATTCAGCGCAGCAGATGTAGCGTTTGGTCATACGCTAAGGCTGCCAGGAGATTTTTACGGACAAGTAAGTAATGAATCTAGTGATATGTATACTTACGTCAGTAAATTGCGTAATGTTTTAAATAGCTTGAAGCCTATGTCGCGACCAGCGAGGGACTCGCGTAAAATATTCGTGCATGAAGATCTTAAGGACTGCACATATATTTTCGTTCGTAGGGACATGATGAAAAAGTCGCTTAGTCCTACTTATGATGGCCCATTCCGAGTGCTGAGTAGAAAAAACAAAGTGTATGAGATACAATTTCCGAATAGAGTAGGTTACGTATCCATAGATAGGTTAAAACCAGCATATGTGTTAGATGATAAGTTAGAAAGTAATAATTTAAGTGTAGACAAACATAATGTTGTTACGGAAAATGAACCTGTGACTGTTGACCAGGCAACCACTACTCTCATGGCGCAAAAAACGCGCAGTGGACGTGTTATCAAACGTCCGGTAAGGTTTTGTCTCATTTAATGTAAAGCTAAGCGTAGCTATAAATTGTTTACAGTTGTAGAAATATAATGCATGGTAGTGATTATAAGTTTATATCGCGTTCAGTTTTATCACTCATAGTATAACACAGTCTTTATATGTAATTGACTTGCAAGTAAATTTTGCAAATTAATAAAATGTCAAAGTATGCAAACTTATAAGTTTTAATAGGTAACAATTTTGTTCATTACTTTTTGTATATTCCTAGGGTACACAGTACCTAACTTTTGCTTTTAACTGAAATTGAGTATAAAAATTACATAAAAATGTGTCGATCATATGTTAAACAAGAAGATATAATAATAGCGCAAAACGGTGCTAACAGTGCCACCCAGTCCACCATAGAGCAAAAAGTTCAATTGTTCGGAATAGTGATAACTACGTTGGTAGCAATTTTCTTTCTGGTGATGTTATGCTATATATGTAAGAGGTGCAGTAAAAGTGCAAAAAAATGGGCTCGTAGAGAGATGGTATCAGCCGTGTCACTGACAATGGTAGATAAAACCGGTCAACCACCGACACCAACGCCAAGTCAAAGTGCAGGACCAGCCCAACCGTTGCACTATGCATAAAAATATTCGTTAGACTATAGTTTCTAGTACTATGAATGTAGTGATAAAATGTGACATTTTGCTAACATAACTTTTATGTTATGAATATATTATAATGTTGTTATATACAGAAGTTACAATATTTGTGGTTAAATACAATTATTGGTTTTGTTCCGATATAACTCAGTTTGTTCATAAGTGTTTCCTACTTACGTATTAAAGTGTAAGAATGTTGTTAAAATAACTTGTATAAGTACAATCAGTTTGCTTCATATGTAATGTGAGATCATACTCAAGGCCTGCCTTCGTTGTTTTGCTTACATGACAAACTACATTGTACGCAGTATGGAATGTAAGCAAAAATTGCTATGTATAAAATAAGGCAGAGTGTAGACAGTCGATTTAGTTATTAAAATTTTTATTTGAAAATATTTTTTGGTAGAAGGGGATGACTGTGGGGGCACAGTAGGTAAAGCTGACGCTACATAACATGTAACGTCGCCCGCGTTCCGCATACCTATTGGCCCACCGGCAGTGGTTTCCCGGACGCGATATAGGACAGATGTCTTGACAATAAACGTAGTGCATATGTAACCACATCTTGTTATTTCTTCCCCCACACCAACTGAGAGAACACGCTATAGTAAGGGTAGTGCAGACGTTCCCCTACAAAGGTACCTGCACACACCCCATGCTGGTGATCACCGCACACGGGTGATACCGCACACTTCGCGTTTGAGTTAATAGATTACATTACAATAAACATTCGTACATTTAAATGCTTATACAAAAAACATTCTAACATAGATTACATGAGGAGGAGAAATTAGTGAAAACTTACAAAACTGATTATTAACATTATTAATGATCGTGTTTTGTGATGCACTTTTCATTCTCACCATCAAATCAACATGATGGTGCCATACCAATTTATGACATTACAAATACATTACAAATACAAATAAAAAAATACAATACAAAATTTATGACTTAACAGTATTTAAGACACTAAAGTAACCCAACTGGTTCATAAGATACTCTTAATAAAATTCAAACTTTACCCAACTACATCCCAAGGAAAGAAAATCCATTTATCTTAATCAACATTGCGTCGTCGAACATCATTCGTAACCTCGGCAAATTCTTCTAAATTACAGCCCCCAATGGCTCTCAAAGATGTTTTGACAACTCAATACGGGCTGATATCTTCTAAACATAGTTTGACAAACTTACAATCCACGCGAGTAACTCCTCTATCGAGTTAGTACGTGTCAAATTGAGGCCGGGCGACCGCACAAATTGACTCCCGCCCGAATTTGTAACTTGCTGCCCCTTGGCGACAGACAACTTCTGAATATGCGTTGATTGTGCATCAAACTTTGGACAGTGACAGTTATAAGCGTGGTTCTGTGGTTAATATCGTTTTTATACTGATCACAACACATTCCACTCAAATCGACAATTAAATCGAAAGTTGTTGCAAATGTTCATGGCGATAGTTAGTGACCGTTTGCCATGCGAACCGTCTGCTTCTTATTTTAAGGGTTCTGTACCTCGAAAGGTAAAAAAGAAACCCTTATAAGATCACTTTCTTGTCCGCATGTCCGTCTGTCTGTCTGTCTGTCTGTCCGTGTGTCATTATCAATTTTCTCAGGAACGGGTGGACCTAGCAAGTTGAAATTTATACCAGATACTGAGGTCTATAGTCCCTATTAAGTTTTTAAAAATCAAGGTCCTTACCTTATTAAAATTTACCTTAATATTCAACTTTTTTTATTTTTCACAAATTTCCTTTGCTTGTGACCAAAATTGACAACTCTAGGTCAACCGGAAGTACCCTATAGGTTTTGGGTCGAAAACCTATAAGGTACTTCCCGTTGACCTAGAATCATAAAATTTGGCAAGAAGCAAGGTCTTATAGAACAAATAAAGGAAAAATTCCAAAAAATAAAAACTAAAATGAAAATTAAATAGTGTCCCCATTCATACACAGTTAAGATAGGCCTCTGAGTTATATGAGCACTCATACAATTTAGAGGTCTAGCTTAATTGGCAACTACCAACGTTGGTACGGTGGGCGAAACCAACTCGACTTTGCCGGTTTTATTTAAATGATAGATACGCATGTAAAGGTACTGAAAGGCGTCACAGCTTTATGTCATAATTATTACATATTATGTTATAATCGACCTTTTAAATCCTTTCGTAAGACAAGATTTTCCTGTATTATTTTGTTGTTTGTAGCGTAGCTTGACTGGGTATTCGTAATCATTCAACGAATTTATGTAACAGAAGAAAAAACTCTTCTCCCCGTTTGAATGGGTGACCGAGAGTGACATTTGCAATTAGTGAGCGCTACCGTGTTTCAGATGACACGTAAGTCATAGATCTCGATTGTTTGTACAGCAACAAACCGTATACCATATTATGTGAAGGTGTAAGTTAAAAGTTTAAAGCCCTTCGATCTTATAGGCTCCCTGGCAATAGAGCTAAACCACTTATATTTTATGAAGATACTGAAACTTCTACCCATATCTCGGGTGGTGCAACCACTTGGTAAGATGTTTTTAGTAAATATTATGTTATTTTTTACTAATTATACGCAAATAACAAATAACATAATAACTACAGTACGTACAGGGTATGAGCGTCTTATCATCTAAATATCTCAAGGTCTAACTGCTACACTGCTGTGTATATCACAATGCTGGGCGATTCAAATGTATGCGTCCCACAATTTCTGCCATAGACATACGTCATCACTTATGCCATTAAATTTTACATAATATGGATTGTAAAACTATGACATCAGGCCAGCATACTTGTCAAGACAAGATAGTGAAAATATGTTTCTGAAAGCCATCTCAAATCCTCTTAGTGCTTGAAATGAAAGGCGCATAAATAATCAGGTCGAGTCAGGTCGCTGATTGACTTAATTTGTGAATCACACTTACAACCACAAAGACGTGGCTAAAACCACTTATGCAATTTTCTTTGCAACAATAAATTCAGCTCCAATACTCGCACCACCGATGCAGGAAACATAAACATCAGAAGCTCTCGAAGCCAGCCAAAACATCGCGCGCCTTACGTTCCCACGGAACGCTGAAACATTCCTCGATCCATACAAGTGTCGTTGATTCCGGCATAGAAACTTCTCGATTTTATTTATGTACTTGTTTGGTTTGCTCTTATCGCGTTGGGAACTAGGGAACTGCCATTGTGGGCTGTCGCGCGGAAAACTTCAACGGTAGGAATGATTAAGTTTTTAATAGGATGGGAATATTTTGTTGTAGTTTTGGGGCGGTTTGAAAGTTGCTTCTGTGGGTTTATAGTTGCGATTGGTGGATCTGATGGCCTACTATTAATGAAATATGGTTACAATGGAGTTTGTGGAGATTGTAATGTATGCTACATTTACGCTTACGTATTTGGTACGTCTTCTAATCTATTCAAATTTTGAGCTTCTCAAGTTAACATAGCGATTAAGTCTCAATATAATGTTAGTCAAACCCAAGTAGGGTTCAATGGTATAATTTTGAAACATGTTTTTTTGTCGTAACAGATAAATGCTTTATTTATTGATTTTATTTGATGAATATTGATACTGTTTGGTAAGAAGGTACTTGAATGAAGAAACATAACTATAAAATATAACGTTAGGTGTCCTTTATATTTTCTGCTAAGTTTTTTTTAAATATCGTATAGCTTATGACCCCTATCTCGCCTGGTGATAAGTGATGTTGTTGTCGAAGATGGTGAACACGCTAGGCCTAGAATATTGGACTGTGTGCAGCTGGAACACCGTAAGGTTATGGTGGCATTTTCTCCTTGATGGTGGTAAGCTACTTTATGATAGCAAGGTAGGCAAAATACCTAGGTTGCATTTGTTTCACTGATAGTGTCACTTCTTTTAAGCAGAGCTAGGAAAATTAAATTATATAACTATCTGTCTATACTATATTACTCATAGCTTGGTTTTTTGTTGTCAAAATATCGCTGTTATATCCTTTATAGCTCTATCTAAGAAATATTTCGCTGTTGTACTTATTTGAATGTATATTTTGTATATATTTATGGGTATATGTACTTATGTATTTCTATGTAAGTATATACAACTTCTGCTATTTATTTAGATAATATTACTACATATTGTGTATTTGTTTTGTTAAATTCAAGATTTTCAATAGCTATTGTGATTTATTTTATCAGCACATTGCCATCGATTTACAAGTATGTGTTTCCATTCATACCTCGGTCGCCTGGAAAAGATCGCTACTTAGCGATAAGGCCACCTATTGTACTTATTTGATATAATTGTTTGTAAAATATTATGTATATTTCTTAAGTGCAATAAAGTGATGATCTGTCTATATATCTATCTACATTGAGTTTCTTTCGCAAAAATAGCACTTCATTCGAGCAGCGCTAGGAAATTTCAGTGTCACCACTACTTGCATGGTGTTATCGCTTATCTACCTTGCACATCTTTATTGGACATTACTGGAATCACAGCCTTAGTATTCTTAGCTTACTTTTTAAATTGTGTTGTTTGTGCGTTTTTCCCAGTAACTACAACCCAGGGGGCTTTCAAATCACTTAGCATAAGATGAGATAGTGTTCAAACGCATACCTATCTAGTATAACATAAAAAAATACATAATTTTGTTTTAATTAACCGATTTCACAAAAAAGGAGGAGGTTCTCAATTCGTCGGAATCTTTTTTTTTGTATGTTCACCGATTACTTGAAGACGCTTCAACCGACTTGGAAAATTCTTTTTTGTACCCCTCTCAGGTGGTCCCATTTAATTTTGTACAATATCGGTCGAGCCGTTTCTATTATATCAACATTTGTGTTACGATGCATTTATATACCTCGATGACACGGTATATGTATATGAATACTAACTACTGGCTACTATCTCACCTGTCTGTTTGTAAGTTATGATGCGGTCGAGGATGGTAGCACGCTAGGCTTAGAATAACTGGCTCTCCATGATAGCTGCTGGAACACATTGGATAGTTTGGCGATAGATTTTCGAACTTGAGGGTGGTAGCTGGCCAGACGGACACTAGATAGTGTCCGTCTGGCCAGCTACCACCTGCTGCGGGAGTTGGGGATTTCCTAGCGATGTTTTCCTTCAACGGAGGGCCACTGTGAAACCCGTACATAAAAGTTTCTGCAAAAAAATCAATTGGTGCAGGGCGGGGTTTAAACTCGGTTCTTCTGGCTTCAAAGCCGACTATTCTCTTACAACACCACTGGGCCCTCAAAACAAATAACACATATCACTGATATTTTCTGATCACTTGGCATTTTAAAATACCTTCGCATTATAATAATATTTCATCACGGGTACCTCTCACACGGGACAAGTAATTTATTACTGCAGCGAACGCATTTTAATTCCTTTTACACCGTCAAGTATATTAATGTCTGGCGCGAGGATGCATGTGTACTGAGATGAAAATAAAGGGGCAAATACTGTTTTTAAGATTTTTTTTTTAATATATGATAGTGGAAGAAGCGAAAGAGGTATGTCAGGATCGTAGCATGTGAAAAGAAGTAGTCCCTACCTACCCCAACGGAAAGAAAACACGATTTTATGTATGGATGATAGGCTAGCATCAGATTACTATCTCGGCTGGAGGTAAGCCATCATCTTAATCATCATAATCAGGCTATCTCTGTCCACTGCTGGACATAGACCTCAGCAATGGCACGCCACTGAGCTCTTTGTTTCCAGCCGCTGCCAGCCAGCTTGCATCCAGGTGGTAAGCAATTATGAGGTCAAAGATAGTAACACGCTAGGCTTATAATGAGAACTGGCTCTCAAGACAGCTTTCGCAACACGATAGATGTTTCGCGACAAATTTTTCAACGTTGCTTAAACTACCTACTAAACAAAATATGCCAGAATATCAATGACATGTTATTGCTGAGGTTCGTTAAGCGTTTAAGATGTTTGGTATCCGAGCCAGTTGTTGTCTAAAGATGTATTGGTGGACTATGTGGATTCTATTAAAAATATCATGTTACTAAAACAATATTGCACTTCTAGTCAAAATTCTACACTAATTCTATCTTGACAAAATCGTCACCATGCAAGTTTGCGGTCAAGTTTTTGTCTAACTCTGAAAAAAATGATCTTCTTTATGAAAATAAGAGCACTGTTAATTCAGACCTCTAAATAGCCCCAAGCATTCATTTGTAAGACAACGTCTGTAAGACGTCGTCTAGTTGAGAGGAAACAAGTCAAAGCAAAGCTCCTCAGAGAATGCTTCGAGTGTCCTTTATTGTAATCAGATCCTTGAAACGGTAAATGTTGTTCCGGGCACAGCTTAGCGAGTGATGCATCGCGATAGCCCGACACTTACCTTGTGCCAGCCCGACATAGGGATGATCTATAGTAGTGTCCATGATATATCGATGCTGTCGATGAATCAATGGACGAAATATTACACTTTATCGATCGACTGATGCGAATTTTAAATCCAAATTTATGAGACTGACCACACTTATTTACGGTACATTTTACAAACTCTTTAGAACAATTTTTTACGGCTTCTGTATATAATTCTTAACAACTTTTATTTGACTACTAGTAAACCCCTTATGCCGTTGGGACAGCAGGTAAATAATAGCTGGTACTGCACGGTACAGTGGCAAGAGCAAATTATAACGTTTTATAATGTACTAATTTGAATGATATACTATTGCACAATTGCCATTTCTTTCAAAAAAATATGAATTTAGAATTATTATTGACGTTATATACGGCCGGACAGTGGACATTGAAATCTCACCACTTCCTAAGAAACTCTTCTTCGCTCGAAACCTAAGTCCAGATAATTCGACTATAGGTACGTGAAATACAGTCCTAATAGTGTCAATAATAATATCATCGATATTTTGTCATGAAAACTCCCATCTCTATTGAACAAAGCGCAGCATGTCGTGAAAGTGTTGATGGTATCGCTCCGCCGAGGGGATGAGACGGCTCGCGACTAATGTAAGCTCCTTAAAAGCTCCCAGTGTGAACGGTTCTTTATGCATCTACGTTCTAGCTCTGAGATAAGTGGCCGTGATGAGCGCTTTCAAGGAATACTGAATGAGTTTATGAGTGGAAAAGAATTTGGAGAAATTTTGTGTTTTAGTCTAGAGTTTTGTGCAGAGGTAATAGGATAAAAACGATGGTTGCCTGATGATAAAAATGTTTTCTATCTATAACAGATGCTGTGGCACACGAAAATAAAGAGCAGTAATGCGAACAATTCTAGTAGTCAGTTTCAGAATTTCGCGCATTACGCTTTATGCCCGGTGGGATTCCGCAGGACGCGGCAGACTATCGGCCTATTCGTAATTGTTTTCATACAAATTAATACCGCAAAGTAATACCGATTATTGTCGTGACACATGCCAAGGCCCCTGGAACGTACTGCGATATCCCGTATTTAGTGTGAAGTCATCTTTTAGCATCAGGTGAGCATCTTCTTTATCTTGCTAATATCACTATTATTTATTCTGTGCTAATATGCAAAGTGAAAGTGAATGTGAAAAAGTTTATTGGTACATACTTAGAATATAGTTATAAATATTAAAATACGAGACTTATCGCGCCTAAAACATAAATCTTATTTACTCGACGTTTCGACCAAGTTGCATTGATCGTGGTCATGAGACGACAGTCGACGTGACCACGACGTGACGTGAGTCGTCTTGTGACCAATATCAATGCAACTTGGTCGAAACGTCAAGTAAATAAGATTTATGTTTTAGGCGCGATAAGTCCCGTATTTTAATATTTATAACTATGTGTTCAAAACACAAAAGTTTAAAGTTTACAAATATTTAGCATAAAACAGTACAAAGTAGAACAATAATAATTTAATATCACTTACGAAATCATATATTTATATATTGCCTATGTACACCTACTATTCTGATCCTGTAAGCTATAAAATTGAAAATTTTCATCGAAATTCCTTCATTCGTTTTTGCGTGAAGGTATTACAAACATCCATCCATCGTCACGTCTATCAACCAATCAAACATACAAACTTTCACGTTAAAATATAAGTAGGATTTTAATTATTGTAAAATAAGCGCAAGTTTACATTGTCTTGTCTTGATAATAATATGTAAGACTAAAATATAATTAAATTAGCCACATATAATTATCACACGTAACACAGAACAATAAAATTATACAATGATAAGCACCAAGTTTACTCAGTTTTATCACACGAGTAAAGATGTGGTTTTATTATCTAGATCAGGTACGCAAATTACTAGAGACTTTGTTTTTGCTTGAAGACCATGGACAAGGTAACTTAAATGCGTTAGGATGATTCGAGGTCACTAACGTTATGCACTGCCACTGCATAAGTCTTCAAAACTCATCTAGCTTGAGATAAAGTTGAAATGTCTGCCAGTTTACATTAATTGCAAATTGAAAATATTGACATAATATATATATTTTATTTGCACATTAAATATTATTATTAACTAAAATTAATTATTTACTTTTTCAATTTTTACGTACTATTGGCAATATTGATACTTATTTGTATTATTGGTACTTTTATCTGTATTTTTAACATTGAAAGTAGGATACAGACAAACAGACAGACAAAGAAGTGATCCTATTCCTTTTTTCTTTCAAGTTAAGCAATCACTTTCAATACATTACCAACAACGCCTTACACCACTTCGCTTCTTTACAACATGTGATATAAATATGAGGTTGTGTCTCACACAAAATAATGATGAGATATGTGTAGTCTTAAAGTTAATTGTCTATGCTGAGGACCGACGCCGAAACTTTTGTGGCGTGAGCAGCATTATTATGCTGAAATGCATATTCTAAAGTGGTCTCGTAAACCGTAGTTGTTGTATTTGCAACACTTGCCCAGATTTGTAGCCTTTGTCGAGGTGATATTACTGTTGTGGGAATGTTTTTATGACACACTCGTACTTTTTTAGGGTTCCGAACCCAAAGGGTGCCAACGGAACCCTATTACTGAGACTCCGCTGTCCGTCTGTCTGTCTGTCTGTCTGTCTGTCTGTCTGTCTGTCTGTCTGTCTGTGTGTCTGTCCGTCTGTCACCAGGCTGTATCTCATGAACCGTGATAGTTAGACGGTTGAAATTTTCACAGATGATGTATTTCTGTTGCCGCTATAACAACAAATACTAAGAACAGAACAAAATTTAAAATTAAAGGGTTTAAAACAAAAAAAGTGTTTTTTACGATACGATACAATACGAAATTAATTCACCTCGACGCAGCTAGATGGCAGCACAGGAAAAATTAGCACGCGCAAGCGTTTCATTTGTTAAATTTGTAGGCCTCGGATTCGGTCGATTTGTTTAATTAGTTAAGATTTATTTGCATAAATGTAGTGTACAGTATTGAAAAATATGTCTTTATTTTTAGTACTTAGAGAGCTTCAATTAGCTGGAATCAGTAGAAAGTTAGTCGAACGAACACTCGGTCTTCCAGATATTTAATTATAATAATTACCTTTGTGCTAATATTTACTTAGTTGGTGTTAGTAGTTCGTGGCGTTCGGACTTCGGAAATTCGGAACCCTCCGTGTGCGGGACAAAAGCCTGACTCGCACTTAGCCAGTTTTATTTTAATTTTACCTATAAATACCTAACGTGGCAAAAAATTTCAGACATTGAAATTCTCTCAGATCTGAGAGAGTTGAACGTATTGTGAATGCGCGACGAAACAATTTTCAATATCACGACAAATATTTTCGAATCAAAAGGGGAGATGTGATGTGAATATTATTATCAACTTCAAGAAAAATATTCATGGGTATCTTTCAAATTCAACACAAACACAATTAAACTTGTACAAAATGTATTTACAAAAATATAAAAAGAAGACTAACTAAGACAAAGTTATAATTCTATTTTTAACAGGTCTTATTACTTTTGCGAATTTGTTTAGCTTTGATAAGACTGGCTTGTATTTCATTAAGAGTATTTTCGTTGTAATATATGGTATGTTTGTCGAAACAGGCATTCGTTCGAAGTTCACCGCGCCTCCTGATTTCGGTTGAATGTGATTATTTTCCTCTGCTGCTTTCCGCAAAAATGCTTCGAAGTTCGATAGCTTCATACTGTTTTTCTTCAAGGGAATATTGAACTTCTTGGCTTTTATTTTTTTCAAGTACTTCTTCTCGTAGTTTATTTTCTTCAGCTTTTTGAGAACGTCTACATTTATTCTGTAGACTACGGTTACGTTTTCTCTTTGCGCTAGGTTGTGTATCTGGTTTGTATACTTCTCGAAATCTTTTACAGGGTTTACGTCTTTTATTACGAATTCTGATGGTACGCTACCAATTGTTGGCTTATGTGCAACGTTGTGCATGTGGTGTACTGAAACAAAAATAATTTTATTAGAATCATCATATATTAGTTTACTTATATCACAAGTAGACGGCCTGGCCTGACTTATGGTTAGCGGCATTTGCCTATGATCTTCTGCAACACTTCAGGCGACGATGATGCATTTCTGACCTTTGAGAAATGTACGGATAGGTTATCCTATTTTTAAACTACAGTCCATAGCTCAAGGGAAAATTTGTGCCGGGACGATCATGATCATTACAGATCTTATATAATGTGCGAAGTAGAAAGCTAAAGTTAAATCGGGTGGTGTGCGACTTCTGACTCTATAAAATTTGAGAATGAGCCTTTTGATGGGATTTGTCATTGCAGTATTAATAAATAATAGATTTTTTACCATTGCCACTCAAAAAAGAGCACTTTATTCATCGATAGCAGTGAATAAAACGCTCTTTTACTCACTCGGTGAATAAAAACATTTTGAATTTGGAACAACTACGAAATACAAATTATGTACAAAAAATAAATAAAACTTGCTGAAAGTGCCTACTAGCTGGCTAAATGGAGGTATACCATAGAAACTATATATAATAAATTAAAAATAAAATTCCTACCATTTTGGTTACATTTTTTTTTTATTTTCATTTTGCTCCACATGATTAGTGTATTCAGCCAGAATAAAGTATTAAAAATATTCAAGTTTTTGTAAATTCAAGTCATAAAGGGTAAGACTTGTCTTACCCCTAGTAAAGATTGAAATATACGGAAGATTTTCAGTGCAATTTTGGTGAGAACACAAATAGCATGTTTTTCAAGATTGTGCTGTTTAATCATCCAGACACTAAATGGTTGATCATCCAGATTTATTACACATTAATAATAACATATGATAAATATAAATAGGTACTATATAAGTAGGTACTACTATTTATTTTCTCGCAGTCAATGGTAAAAAGAAGATTACACGACTCGAGAATAAAACATTTAATCTCGGTCCTTGTATCCCTCGCTCCGCTCAAGATTCTAATCAAGAATCCTTCGCTGCTCTCGGGATCCAAATTAGCCCCTCGAATTAAATTGCCTTTTTATTCACTTGTTGTATAATGTACTATTATAGCACAGTGTGACCTAAGTTCGCACTTTACGCACGCTTTAATGTTATCAAATAATATACGATACTCTTGCCTTAAGTTGTCTATAATTGCACGGCGTGAAGTTAGCAGCCGAGCGCAGCGAGGGTGCTACTAGACTACCTAAGTCACACGTATCGTAATAAACTAATAAACTCTGATAGAAAACACAAACATCTAATGATAGTAACAAGATCTATTACATTAACTGTTATAGTTTTATGACGTGTTTATAATATACATCATAATTATATTCTCGATCACGTTGATATAATTATTTTAATAAAGCTTTTTTTAACTGACATTAAGCTTATCGTACAAATTAAAATGGGTCAATGGAGAATGGTATTTTTTGCTCATTTTTTACTATTAACGTATGCATATTACTATCCCTGATTCCTTGTAATATTGTTTTTTCATATCTCACCGCCTTGTTGAAGCCAAAATGCTGGCTTATATTTAGCACAGCATATTGCCATCCAACGTGGCAATGCCGCTGTATTTAGGGCACTATTACCACTGACAGTGAAATTCTGTATTAGATTTAATTTGTATATCTACATATGCATTTTGTAAGTAGTTTTTAACCATAAATATTTTTTTATTATAGCCTTTTAAATCAGTAAATTATTATGTTGTTAAATAACGAGTTTATCTGATACATCTAAAAAGATGTGATTTAAGTTTTCCTTTGTGACTTATTGGCTGGATTACATATATATAGTTATATTATAGTTGTATTATAAATACACCAATGGGTATTCAGCATTTTTCGCTAAGGGATCTTTTTAAATTTATTATTATAACTCTCTCTTACCTTCAAATACACCTTGTGAAGAAACAAAGCCTAAAACAGCGAGGCAGCTTAATACAACTGAACTACGCATATTCACAATACAATCGTATCTTAGTAAAATTTTACAATTACAAGTGTTATATACAAACGAAGCGCGAACAAAATGGAAAAACGTAAAAGTTTTAACAATGACGCTTGTTTTGCTCCTAACTCGATAACCCGCCGCTCGCGACGTTGGATTTTTTGACCGCTTTTGGTTGTTGGAATAAATATTTTATTCAAATTTCAGAACAATTTTGCCGACGCCACTAGCTGACAATATTTTATTTATAAATAGTTTCAAATTTATACAGAACATATAAATTTAAAATGTAATTATTTATTTGCTTAATAAGTGCAAGATCAGTTAAAGTCCAGATAAAGCAAAATGGTATAAAACGCACTCCTAGTGAGAAAAATTAATTTATATTATTTTTACAATTTAATAATAATTTAAATTAAAATAAAAGCATCATTTCACAAATGTTTTTAAATTTTATAGTGATAGTTGCTTTATTTTTTTAGATACCTGTTTTTATTATATATTCATTATTTATAAATAGTACTTCTATACCTCCAACTTAAAAATTAATTAAGATAAACATTATTTTAACCAATAATAAATAACATGTTATAAATAAAAAACAGAACCTAGGTTCCAGCTGTCTGCCGGTTACGTTCATAAAAAGCTGGCAAAATTACCTCGTTGAATTTCTATACTAATCCGTTGGCCGAGGTAAGCGCCAGCTCTAGTTTAGTTACATCAATGCATATATAAAACTCATGTTCATTTTATTTTAAACATATTATTTAATTTTTGACGCTATACTGACATTGCGTAAGTCACTTTAAATCTACCTATCCCGTATATAAAGTAAATAAATGAGTTGTCATTTATTTCGTTTATAGTGTACTGAATTTTCAACAAGACGGGTATGGGTGATAGCGTATCCGTAGAAATTTTTCTATAGTTTTAAAATTTATTAGCCATCAGCAGCTCACTATAATACGAAATATGCATTTGTTAGATTAATTTCATAGTACATACAGATTTACGACATATTTCCAATGTTTGATGATGGTTTAATTTATAAATTATTAATATTGCCTCAAATAAGGGTATTTATTGTGTGATCGAAACATTTGAGGGTAGTTACAAGATGTCAGAGCCGCCATCTTGGTTTTCTGTTTGACTGATGCTTTAAAAGGGCGGTAGAAACGTTTATTGAGACACTTTTGCTCGAGCAGCCTTCGGGCTAACATCGTCACCTTTACTCTGTTGGGAATATCGTTCAAACGACAAAGTGCTGTCCAACTCAATGAAGCTAAGTATTTGTATTACAAAATGTATAGAATAATTATGGCTAGAATGTGGTTTTCTAGGATATGCTTATAATAATGATGGTTTCACCTAGGAATGGTGATGATAAAGTGTTTTAGCTTCGTTGAGGGTGGTAAGGAAAGGCTATGAGGGGTGGTGGAGGCCTTTTGGGGGAAACCCCATAATATTTTGTATAAATTGTCTAAATCGGTAGTGATTTTCACGTGTTATGTCTTGTTGAAACTTGTTATAAAGCCTTGTGACTTAACATTAAATACTTATTGGTATATTGCTGTTCTCTTTGTTCTATTGTCTATTATAATGGTCCTGAGTCTCCTGATGGTACATAAACTGTTGTTATAATGATGAAGGTACAAATAAAATGCTTTCTCGGTGATGTCCTGACTTTTATATTTTATTAATAAGTCCTACCTATAAGCTGAAGTATAGGTAGGTAGTTTTGGAAGTAGTTCCAAGTGATTCTCCAGACATATTAAATGTATGGTAGATTACTAGACTACCGGCTACCACCCAACTTGTTAGACTATGAGTAAGCCAACACATTATTTTTTTAAATATTTTTATTTCACTGATTACATCCATTTGACACAATATAAAAATGAAATAAAATTGAAAATGTTTAAATTAAGCTACAAAAAATAGTTTTATCATTAAAAAAATATGAGGTATCTAAAATGCCGCCAAATTTTCGCGCGCCTTTATGACGTCACAGCGCACCACACGGTCTCCACAGATTAAATCTTTTTAATAGAAATAGTACGTATTCGTACAACAGTGCATACTATTTCTATGAAAAAGAATAATTCTGTGGAGACCGTGTGGTGCGCTGTGACGTAACTTTCTAATTGACAAGTGGTGATGATGCCCACTTTTTTTTTGTTTTTTTTTATATAATATTTTAACACATTTAAGAATATTTTTATTTGTAAAAAAATGTAAAACATACAATACCAGAACAATAATGATTCGAAAATAAATGATTTCAAGTAAATTTATACCATATGCATATTCTCTATTATAATAACTGCTTTACAAAATAGAACACTTCTAAAAATATCTAATATTTTGAAATAGTAACTCAGAATTGGTACAAAATGGTAGATTGTTCTCTTTCTCTTTTTTTAATATATCTTATAGGCTACTCTCTCTCTCTCTCTCTCTACTCTCTCTCTCTCTACTCTCTCTCTCTCTCTCTCTCTCTCTCTCTCTCTCTCTCTCTCTCTCTCTCCTCTCTCTCTCTCTCTCCTCTCTCTCTCTCTCTACTCTCTCTCTCTCTCTCTCTCTCTACTCTCTACGTATTTTTTCTCTTTATACGTCCATTTAAATAACGCCCCTTATTAATTGTTGATTCATTCCAATAACTATTTGTACCAAGCAAATTATTCCGTCCATCAAGCGGTAACAGCATGAAATTCAAATTGACCAATAATATTAGCATCAGAGTAATAGATTGTCATGTTGTTCTCTACAAAGAGAGGTGCCTAAACGTTGATTTCCATGCATCAATGAGTTATGAGAATAAATTAGTGTGAATCCAGTTTGTATGGTAGGTAGCAAAGCATTTATGTAAAATTTATTGCGTGAAATTTTAAGTTTTATGAGTGAATTTATGTTTCTTTGCGATGTGAGACAGATTATGCCTGATTACAAGTAATTTAAATTTTATTTTTAATTTTATAAATAAAAAAAAATTACTCGCAATGTGGATTGCACATTACTAGTATTCTTGTTAACCCTTCCAACTAAGCTAAATATGCTTGTGTTTGGAGTGGGTTAACGTCAATAGTACAATGGGTGGGGTGGGGATCGAACTCACGACCTCTCGATCGCCAGTCCGACACTTTATCCATTGAGCTATTGCCGCCTAGTAATTACATCAGCCTCAAGCAGAAATTCTCCATGATCTTCATTGTCAACGTAGTGGCGGTAGATTTCCCGCCATGGCACTATTAATAACATAGTTCAACGGGCGTTTACCACTTAACGTTCCATCTATGCTGGATATATGCATATATATACTTTTCGATGCTGGTAAGCGCCCGGATGGCATGACGCTAATCCGCTGGGTGCGTGGGTGGGCTCTTGTATCGGAACACGCTGGTCCCGTCTCGCCTCAGTGGGACATTGTCAACAGCAGAGGAGCAGCGGAAGCTGCCGAAGACACCGAACGACACCTATAACAAAGAATTTTTACAGCGTTTCAACGAAAACAAAAACGGAATATATGCCAGAGCCGCTTTACTACACGGAAAAACATCGTTAAGAAAACAACAACCCCGCATGGTGGTAGGACACTATCTAGTGTCCGCCTGGCCAGCTACCACCCTCAAGTTAGAAAATATTACGCCAAAACATCTAATGTATTCCAGCAGCTATCCTTGAGAGCCAGTTCCCATTCTAGGCCTAGCGTGCTTACCAACTTCGACCTTATCAACACTTATTAACAGGTGAGATAGTGGTCAAACGCTAGCCTATAAGATATAAAAAAAATAAAAAAGGGAAATGACTTAATTTTGGCTCAGTTATAAATAGTTTAGTCTATAATAGCTTTATTTGTTGTATTTTTGTAATAACTTTGTAACTATTTGAAAAAAAAAACGTTTATTGTAATGAATTAAAAAATATTTGTAAGTATAATGATTTGCTGTTTTAGGTTACGTTTATTGTATCATATTTTTGTGTAAATAAATATTCAATACCTACTTTATGTCATTCTATGATTGTACAAATATATTCGCAATCAGATAATACTGATTTTGATTCTATAATTAACGTATTAGATAACATATCTATGTTAACTATTAGTTATGGAAATCTAATATTGTTTGAAATATGATACTCTGACTAAATTACCTACAGACAATACTCTAGTATGGTAAAGGCAAGGTGGCCGTAATCATCCCAGTAAGTATCCTTACACGCCAGTATTGTGCCGCGTAACTTAGGGTTAACACCGCAACAAAGATTGGCATAGGTATCATCATGCGATAGCATTGTAAAATGTACACCTGAATCATTGTTAATTTATGATTGTACATCAGCGAAAAAAAGAGTGCTATTCAATGATGATTCTATAGACACGTGTACATCAATGATTGATAAGGTCTTGACAAACATTTGTTAATTAATATAGTCCCTAGTAAAATTGCTGTAAGTTTTAGAGTGTCGTGTTTCTTTACATGGTATAAAACAAAATCTTTACCCGCGTCCTGTACGCTTAGATCGTTTAAACTATGTAACGAATTTTAATGCAGTCTTCATCAATAGATAGAAGTGATTCAAAAGGAATGTTGATAACTTGAATTAAACGGGGGCAAAGCCGCGGGGCGGAGCTAGTATATAATCGATAGTGACCTAAGTGCCTGAATGCCTGATGTAGGTATACTGAGGTACATATTCTCCAATATTACCTACCATGTTAATAACTTAGCCAGTTATATCAATAAATGCATACTGATTCTGATTGTGAACCATTGGCACAGTGGGAGAATCGGTCGGATTTGACGCCAGAGGAAGCCAGCGGATTCAAATCCCCACCGTGCACCTATGGATATTTCGATCGAAAAATGTATGTACGAAATTCACAGTGGCTCTCCGGTGAAGAAAAAAACATCGCTAAGACAACCCTAGCATGTTGATAGGGTACTGTCTAGTATCCGCCTGGCCAACTACCACCCTGAAGTTGGAAAATCTGTCACCAAATATCTAATGTATTCTAACAGCTACCTTTGAAAGCCAGTTCCCATACTAGGCCTAGCGTGCTACCATCCTCAACAGACTACTACCATCAAGCGAGCGTCGTGCTTATCCTGTTACCTTATAGCATAAAAAAATTATTACAGTCGACTCTCGTCAATTCAAACCAGCGATAATTCAAACCTCTCTATAATTCAAAATTATCACGAGTTCCCTAGAAAATCTTTTTATATTTCGAACTAAATAAATACATTTTTATGCACTTGGTAATTCGAACAAAAATATCATCGCTACGTAACAAAACGACGCGTTAATTCGATTTCATAGGCTTCGAAATTATTAAGACTAATGAGTTCTCGACAATTCAAAGTTGCAGTGAGAAAGATTACAGAATTTGCAGAGGTAAATACATTTTTAAACAAATTCATACTTGTATCATCGTGCACAAGCCATTTGAATCCAAGTGAAAAGCCAAAATTACACTGGAGTTCAAATATTTTGAAACAAATTCCAAACAACAAAGCAAGTGTCTTAAAAAACTTGATGCTAGAAACTGAGTCGAAGAGCGGGTTTCAAGAATTCTATTGAACCAATTGATACTCCATTGAAATTGAAACAAACGCTTATGTAACTCGAGGGGTGCTTAGTAATGTTATCGTTTAATAAACGTCGGAGGATTTTGTATGAGGTTCTCAATACCTATTAATTAAGCCTTGAAAATTCGCACATCACCTTATAGGTTACATCTTAGAATAGAAATATAGGTATAATGTTTTGGTTTGAAAAGCAAAATGTTCAGTAAGGTATCAGGTGTGCTAACAGGTGCAGTGTATAAGTGATATGTTGATAAAGCCAGTTCCCATTCTAGGCCCAGTGTGCTACAATACTCAACCGCATCATCACTTACCAACAGGTTAGATAGAGGTCAAACGCTATCCTATATGATGTGAAAAAAAGAAGAAGACGATAAAAAGCAATGCTATATACTAAGTAAACATTTCTAATTTCAACAGCAATGTAAAGCTGAGTATCCACCAGAGAAAATCAAACACATGATTTGAACTCGAGACAAACATCGCTAATTACATATAACGAAATTAAGTAACAGCTAAATGTTGAACAAATAGCACCCACTGGGTAGGGTGACTATTATAATGTTTCGCTTTTTGGATTTGATTTATATTTTATGCCAGCTGATCGGGTATCAGCTATTATAAAAGATATAGACTAGATAGAGACCTTAGTTCACGTACACCAAGAGTTTAGTAGCTTATGTTCATTCTCATCTCGCTATTATTATTATTATTCTTTATTTCGGGTATCAATGACCCTTACCATACAACTTAATTATTACTAATTACTATTACTTAATTATTACCGTATCACAAAGACTTAAATTTGATTACAAAATTACATTAATTAACATTTAATTGAATTTCAGAATAATAATGTCAGTTAGTCAGCACGCTAATAATATAAACAAATTTCAGTAAAAAAACAAAATTACACTACAAAATTACATTACAATACAAACTATGGCGAAGAATATAATAAATTAAATTAAAATTAAATTGAATGTCACTAGTTTTAAAAATGTCAAAAAATTACAATCAGAATAATGTCAAAATAATTTTTATGCAACAATTAGAATAAACGCCTGAATTGCTGTGGTGGTCTATGAATGTCCATCCAGTGTAAAAGTCACATATCTCACACAACAGTCTATGAAGTATTTACTTGTTAAATTGCAGTAAGATCGGATCGTCCGTTTAGGCGTCATTAGGTAACAAACTGACAGAGTAACAAACGTTTTATAATATTATTATAGCATGTATATAGATAGAATTACATTTTGGGTTTTAGAGACTTAATCTTATTTATTAGCTAGCATAAAGTTTTATTATTAGTGTTTTTCTAAAAATGCTATATAACTATCGTTACGTCACCTCTTCCGTGGTCCACCACTAACGATATAGTAGCCCACCAGCTTGACTGGACAGAAATTGTTCTGGAGAGATATTTGTGAAAGGCTATGTATGGGGGAGACCTTTGCCCAGCAGTGGGACGCAACAGGTTAAGAAAAAAAAAGTATGGTTTTAGATTAACTACATTTTTTAAAGTTATGAAAACAGAAAGAGATGACATGCTGCTATTGTTATTTTTTTGAGATCGTTAGTGAAATTAACATGATTAAAACAAATAAATTGACGTAAAAACTATCATGATCGCGTTTGGTCTCTATAGAGCCACAAAGGGACAAACAAATATTAAACAGATTACACATATGCTGATAAACACATAGCCCTCACGATCGGATAAATTTATACTGAATATAAATTTTCTACTCAAAACTAGCCCAATTATAAAGACTGAAATACATGTTATATAATTATCCTTATAATATCAATAGAATAGTCACTCTACACGAGTTTAACATTCGTCCGTTAATGCGTGTTGACATTTTACCCTCATTTCAGCGTAAACAAATTTAAAGCCGATACGCACTGAAAGGTCGTGATAAACATATGTCGATACTTGTAAATGTGTCCGTGGCTTATATTCACGATTTTTTTAACAGTTTTACCCCAACAGCACAACAAGAAGGGGAAGATTCTCAAGAGTGTGTATGTTGAGTACTAGTTTCTAGGAATAGCAATACGTTCTTTTTGACGCTCTGAGGTGGATAGTGGAACTACATAGGTCACATATACATACGCATATACATACACATGTCATACATACGTCAGTATAGTCATTAGACTATAACTGTCCTAAGATGAGCTCAGATAATTCTGAGACCCCCGTTGACGTAAAGGATTATATTAACTTCTAAGTACAAACACACACACGTACACACAGATGCATACGTCAAACTTAAAAATATGTTTGTGTTTATTTTATAAAATGTTGAAGTTAAGCATAAATTAAGTTAGCCAAGCTGAATGCTGCTCGAGTGCAGAGGAACTTCTCAATAAGTATTGATTGAGTGCGATAACTTAGCGCAAACTTTATATCGACTGAGCGAGGCGACGTCATATTTGCTCTCTTTTAACTTTAACTTAACGATGTTTCCTTAGTAAGTTATCTGTTTTGATAACATTGTGTACAGCTATGTAAATAATTAATAAAGCTATCCAAAGATATAGAGATCAGTCTCAGATGTTTATCTCCATATCTTTGGAGATACTCATAAGATCTCAGTATAGTATGATGGAACCAACCATTTTGGAGATGTACCTTATTCGCGAAAAAAAATATTCCAATAGGTTCACGATATTGGCAGAGCAATCAAAATACAAAAAAAATCATACAGACGCTATGAGATCAACGTTTTTAGGTCTGATCAATTTGAAATTCGGAATTATCTGACTTTGGTGATATTGTGCACGGTAGCATTGACTTGATGCTAAAACATCCCATGGAATCTGCAGAATACTCAGCTCCTCACCAACTTACAGCTGAGATGTCGTGTTTGGGCTAATTAGAGTCTTTGAGTATACATTTGGCGTATACTCAATTTGATTGAGGTGGTCTCAATACACAGATTGTAACATAGATCAGTCATGCGTGATTTTAAATTTTGAATTTACGTATTATTATAATTAAGTTATTAGTATATGTATGATACAGCAAAGGAATGGAATTCCCTGCCAGAGTTTGTGTTTCCTGTAAAGTACAATCCGGGGGTCTTCAAATCGCGAGTGAACAGGTATCTTCTAAGCAAGCGTGCTACATCGTTGATCACATCTTCACTTAACATCAGGTGAGATAGTGGTCAAACGCTTGCTTATCTTCAGCAAAAAAAAGAAATGTGTGACACAGTTAAACTAGATGCCTTCCTACGATTCAATTTCTATGTTACAAAAGATAACCACGAAATCAAATCCTGAATTCACACGAAGCGTTCTGGCGAAAGATTTGCTCGTTTTACTAATGAAACGTCGAAATCCACCACCCACATCTCACGTCGGGTACAGTGGAAATGTGATCAGTAGGTTAGTAAGGCTTACAAGGTGAAGTCATGTTAATGAAGGCTATACTATGTTCACTTCCTAATTTTGTAACTGCGCTTGGTAACATGAATTATTTAAAATAATAATAATAATAAGTCCCGCAGGGGCGGCTTTGTGGCGAGCCGACGCTGAGTGGCGACACCGCGGACCCCTATCCCGTGAGGGCTAAATGAGACCCTCTGACCCCCGGCTTGCCTTGACCGGCCGGCCGGTGGTGGGAATCGCAAGAGCTAAGACCAAAGCTCCAGGGTGGAAGTGTTAAAGGCATAAAGCCGCTAGTAGCGTTTAGTGAAAGTGCAGCACACCTCTCAACACCCTTAGCTATCCACGCCAATGTTGCCCCTCGGCGCCGACATAACGGTCCGCCTTTATGGGGGGTCCATTCAGTGTATAGCTAGTCACCACCCGCCTTAATATTTTGAAATGAGGCATAATTGGCGGGTGCCGTACCTCATCCCATAGACCAGAAAACAGTCATCAAGCAGCACACATTCATAGCCATAATAAATTATATTACCATCTTTTTATAGTTTTTCATGTCTCCATCCACAAATCATATTTTTATTTAATTTAATATTGTAAAGGGCCTCTTGACGTTGGCTTCGGCTCCGTCAATGCCTTCCAAAGGACCGGGCGATTTGCAGCCCGTGATGTGAATTGAATAAAGAGTATAATAATAATAGTCCTGCAAAGTTAGCATTGTGGCGAACTGACGATGAGTGGCGACACCACGTACCCTATCCCCTAAAAGCTAAATTAGACCCTCTGACCCCCCACTTGGCACTGGCTTACCTTGATATTTTACCATATTAACTCTTCCCACAGACAATAGTTAGTTTTAGACCATAGTTAGTAAGTAAACATTGCAAAGGAACTCTCGATGTCGGCTTCGGCTCCGTCAATGCCTTATTAAGGATTGAGCGTGTTATGACCCGAGAGGTGTATCTAAATAAACGATCCAAATAAAAAAGTATCAAATAATAATAAAAACTTTTTATTATTTAAGCTATTAAGTGTGCTCAAAGAAGCAGAGTTAAGCGTGCTTAATTTTGATTCAAGACCTGCGGCACGCTTGATATAGGAAAAATTAATGGCTTATCATTTGACGAGTAATTTGATTGTCCTGTTACTTCATTATTAGGGTTCCGTACCCAAAGGGTACCAACGGAACCCTATTACTGAGACTCCGCTGTCCGTCTGTCTGTCTGTCTGTCTGTCTGTCTGTCTGTCTGTCCGTCTGTCACCAAGCTGTATCTCATTAACCCTAATAGTTAGACTGTTGAAATTTTCACACATGATGTATTTCTGTTGCCGCTATAACAACAAATACTAAAAACAGAATAAAGTTAAAGATAATAGAGGGTCCCCATACAAGAAACGTGTTTTTTCGGCATTTCACGCCATCTATGAACGCTTAGTTAGATAAACGTCCCATAGATGGCGTTATATTGAAATGTTGATCCCTAACACCTTTGTTAGACGTTAGATGGCGTTATAACGCCATCTTTCTTTCTTATAAGAAACGAAATGTTTATTAATTATTAATTTTTGCTGGCGAAAAATGATAGTGGTACTTTTTGCTCGATCTTATAAAATACTGTAGTGTGGTACGGAACCCTACGAGTGCGAGTCCGACTTGCACTTGGCCAGTTTATTTTTAACTAATGCACGTAATAGTACGGTTGGCAACCCTTACATTAAATTGTTTTAAGTGTGAAGTTCTACGTTTAGATGACAGAATGGCTCATTACTTATGTTTTTTTTAATGCAAAGCAATGAGTTATGTTCTTATTATATTTAGAACAATTATTATTGATATGATCTATTTTAATGTTATTTGCCGTGTGTAAGTGTAGATTTTTAATTTGCCCATGTATATACTGAATAAAAGCTTTTACTTATGACTTTTTTATATTATATCTTTCGATGTCCTTTTTCGATGTTCCTTTTTCCAGAATTTCGTCCTTTTTTGGGTTCCGTAGCCGAATGGCAAAAAACGGAACCTTTATAGATTCGTCATGTCTGTCTGTCTGTATGTACGTCCGTATGCCACAGCCATTTTATTCCGAAACTGTCAGGACTACAGAATTGAAACTTAGTAGATAGATGTATTCTGTAAACTGCTTTCCGATGTTTATACAAAAATAAAAAATATAAAAGTTTAAGGGGGGGGGGGGGGGGGGGGGCAACCCATACATGAAAATGAAACAATAAAATTCTTATGTATTAAAATGTGTGTGTCTCCCCCCCCCCTCTAACTTTTAAAGTATGTGAGTGAAAAATCTAAAAAAAACATATGCTGTACATCTCAATTAAAAAGTAACAAAGAAATTTGGTTTAATCGAGATACAGTCAGCAGTTTTTGAGATATATCGACCGCAAAGATAACGTTGTTTTTCATACAAACACTATGAAAAACAAAGTTCATATTTTAGCTAGAAAAATCATAGTCATAGAATACTTTACTGTGTAACGGAACCTACGAGTGTGAGTCCGACTTGCACTTGGCCAGTTTTATTTTATTTTCCCATGGTATGTCTACTGGTAAATTTTCTCTGCACACAAATTTATTGAGTATACCCAACCACCCCACCGTCAGATTTATTCTTCGCATATAAATTGACGAGGAATCCCACTCACAAGTGATTTAGTGGCTTTTACACGGTTTTAACCGTTTTACTCATATTTCTTTACATCGGTCGATATAACATTTTACGGGAAAATGTCTTTTTAACCTATCGCGCTCGGGGTAATGGTTACTAGGATAATAGTTCTTGCATTATATTTATGGGACGTAGTTTTTGCATTATATTTATGGGATGCATTGGGATTATTGTACTATTGACTAGTTTTGACAGTACAGCGCTTTGACCAAAGGCTGTATCTCTCATTGTGGTCTTGGACTTAAAAATTAATTTTTTGTCATACTCGTTCATCACAATGATAATTTAATATCGTTTAAAAATTAAAAGAACCGACTTCAAACGTCGCGCTAGTAATTTTTTTAACCAAGTTTGAGTTGTATATCTTCATCTCTCTGGAGATACCAATCAGATCTCTAGAGGTACTAATCATATCTCGATTAAATTTAAATGGGATCACCTGGGAAATATATCCTTTTAAACAATATAAGTATTTTCCAAATCAGTTCAGGCGTCTTCGAGTAATCGGTGAATACAACATAAAAAAAAAAGATTGCGACGAATTGAGAACCTCCTCCTTTTTTGTGAAGTCGGTTAAAAAGGAAAAAAAAAGAGTGTGTGTACTTATGTACACGCGTTAAAAGTTATACTTCTGTGGCGTATGGAAAAAAAATAACTAAAATGCAGTAGTGATTAACGATAAATATTAAAATAATCAAAAAGATTTTATTTAAATAAAAAGGGTTTTATTAACGTAAAAATATGACGTTAAATATGACATATACAACTTGAACATAGTCATGCCACCTAGAAATAACTTCACGTAGTAGAATTTAGGTGTCGGTGTGCGCGCGCATCGTACCACCTAGAACTAACTTCACGGTGTTAAATGTAGGTGTCGGTGTGCGCGCGCATCGTAAAAATTCACTCTCATTTTTCTCTATCGCGCCAAAAGAAGTATAACTTCAAAAAAGGCAAAGTGAGTCTCACGCTTCAATGAAGCCAATAAAGTCCAGTTCCGGTGATCATTCGTGCAGCGCGTTATCAGGATGCACACCTTAAGTAGACCAATGAATTATCAAATAAGTGGCTTATACAATTTTAAAATTTTAATTATTGATATGCGTAACTTCGTTCAAGTACACCAAGAATGTTGTCACTGTAAAGCTCTGTCAATCAACATTTGTGTGATTTGAGTTATTTAAGTTACATGTAAAAAAAACATGATTTTATTTTCACAAAAAGTAGACTATGTTCATCTTTATGCTATAAAGTATCTCCTTGTCAACTTTCAGTAAGATCGGATCGTCCGTTTAGACGTGATTAGCAAACAGACATAGTAACAAATATTTTTATAACAATTATTTTATAGCTGATACTCGCGACTTTTCAGGTACACCAAGAATTTAGTAGCTTATGTTCATTCTTATGTTATGAAGTATCTCTTGTTAAATTTCAGTAAGATCGGATCGTCCGTTTAGGTAACAAACAGACAGAGTGATCGAGATACGAAAGTTTTAATAATATTTGTATAGATTATAAGTCTGGATAATACGCTGGGACTGCCGTTATTAATTAAATTGCTGTATTATTTGCGGTGGGCAGTGACTGGAAGAGAAGAGCCGAAGATCGGGCTCAGTGGCGCATCTTGGGAGAGGCCTATGTCCAGCAGTGGACTGATACAGGCTGATGATGATGATGATTATTTAGTTTTCTGTTGTTATTTTTAATGTTGGCTTTCTTCCAACCTCAACCGTAGCCTCATTTTCACAATTCCTTATCCTAACAATTGTCAGTAATCATGCTACCAATAAACCCAACTATCTGAACTTCAGCCATGACCATCCATTTCCATCGATGGCAGCAATAATAATATTCGTTTACAACCCTGAGACCCCTTGTTCTAAATGTCAAATAAAGGATACTATTCACGTACAAACCAAGCGGATTGTTAATTAAAGGAAATAAAAAAAATGTGTTTTTTTTAAGCCGTGAAACTTTTGTTTTTGTGTATCTATGGTAGCTAGCTACTATGGCAGCAGTTGACATGATACACCGAAAGCGTCCTTCAATCACAGCTAAACTTAAATGTCACACATCACATCCACCAATCAGTACCGGTTGTAATCATATCCACCAATCAGCACCAGTGACATGCGTGATAGATGGACGAAGAATTTGAGACGATGTAATAACAGTTTCACTTTAGAAGCAGTTTATTTGTGTAAACACTCACCATAGTCTATAGTAATTTTCCATTTACAATAAGTATGCTTACATATTACAGTTAATACTATCTTATAAAAAAAGATTCCGACGAATTGAGAACCTTTTCCTTCTTTGTGATGAAAAAAATGTAAGAGCTAAAACTAAAATATTTTTTTATGTATAAGGTGCCAATAAGCCTTATCTCAGCAGATTTGCCTGGGCTTATACCTAGACGCTAGTTTTTAGTTAAGCTTGCGGGTGTTTGTCTAGCGCAAAATATAATGCTACTAATATTTCAAATAAATAAATATAATATAGTATTGCCGCACTGTGCTCGTACAATTGGTTGAAAAACATCTACGGAATGTGCAAGATAAATGACACCTCGCGCAAGCGCCCTGCGCTCCATCTTATGAATTTTCGTCTTACGATCAGGACACGTGACCCTGACGCGAGTTTAACATTTTTTAGTCATCCCATGAAAAGTTTGTAAATCCAATAAATGGTCAACATCGTCTATGTATGGGGTGGGCGGCAGTTTGATACGAGCACTGAAATCACTCTATGAGGGTTCCAGTGCTTGTGTCAGAATAAACGGAGCGTACACAGACTGGTTTAACATCGAAAAAGGTGTTAGACAGGGATGTGTAGCATCGCCAGTGCTGTTCAACCTATTCATAGACAATTGCTTGACAGATCTGAAAGAAAGTGTGTACGGATTAAGAATGAATGATTTACCCATCAAATGCCTCCTATACGCTGATGATCAGGTGATATTAGCATCATCGGAGGAGGAGTTGCAAAGAATAGTTAATATTATGCAATACGCCTTAAAAAGCAAAGGGATGAAAGTGAATGTAAGCAAGACCAAAGTAATGGTTTTTGAAAGAGAAGAAAGAATGACTGATTGTTATGTGACGATTGAAGGAGAAAGAGTGGAACAAGTGAAAGAGTTTGTGTACCTGGGTTCTAAGTTTACGAGAGTTGGTAAGTATGAAAGTGATATTGAGCGAAGAGTTTTGGCTGGAAACCAAGTGAGTGGGGCACTACATAACTTTATGGGAAGTATTATGTTTCTTTGAAGTGTCTCACACTTTTTTATATTTTTGTAAATTGTTAAACACAATCCAAAACTTCATCGTACCGACGGGACTCGAACCCGCACCCCCCGGATTACACGTCCAGGTGCTCTGCCAATTAAGCCACGGTTCGATACATCGATACGACGAAATTAGTGGATTGCATTTGTTAACCCAATTATGCATTGGTGGCGCCATCTATGACTACTTATTACGTAAGTTAATCATTCGGAAGAAAAAAAAAATGCAATGATTTCTTCCGAATGATTAACTTACGTAATAAGTAGTCATAGATGGCGCCACCAATGCATAATTGGGTTAACAAATGCAATCCACTAATTTCGTCGTATCGATGTATCGAACCGTGGCTTAATTGGCAGAGCACCTGGACGTGTAATCCGGGGGGTGCGGGTTCGAGTCCCGTCGGTACGATGAAGTTTTGGATTGTGTTTAACAATTTATGGGAAGTCAGAACGTGTCTAAAAAAGCACGTCTGGCTGAACATAGGGGAGTGTTGGTTTCCACACTCATGTATGGTAGTGAATGCTGGGTATGGCAGAAGAAACATGAAATTAAAATTAATGCTGTAGAAATGAGAAGTTTGAGAAGTATGATCGGAGTGACTCTGATGGATAAGTTGGAGAACAGCGTGATAAGGGAATGTTGTGGTGTGGTAGAAGATGTAGTGACAAAGATAGAGAAAGGGATGCTTAGATGGTTTGGACATCTAGAGAGGATGGATGAAGAAAGATTGGCGAAACAGATTTATGAGACGTGTGTGAATGGGCCAGTTGGTAGAGGCCGACCTAGGCGAACGTATCACGACCAGATCGGAGACGTTTTAAAAAAAGGCCAAGTCAAAAGTACCTATAACCGGCGAGCATGTATGAAGACGCTCATGAAAGTGGAAGAAGCGAAGGAGGTATGTCAGGATCGTAGCATGTGGAAAGAAGTAGTCTCTGCCTACCCCAACGGGAAAAAGGCGTGATTGTATGTATGTATGTATGAAAAGTACACAACGCCGCTAAAAAAGTTTTCACTTCAAAAAAGAAAACAGACAGAGTGACAGAGTTACAGACGTTTTTTATAATTTTAGTATGGAAGTATGGATAAATTTAACAACTCTACAATTAATTTAAATAGTGTCCACTCACAACCAACGGCTAAGTTGGCACGAAACAGAACTATTCCAACTTCCAAGATGGTTATTAATTTAACCCTCTTGCCGTAAAAAGTTGCCATAACTCGCGCTCACTTACACTCGTGTCAACTAAAGTAACGAGTGACTGGGATTGTTCACACTACGTCGACAAACTCTTAATGTGTGTAAGAGCCATTATTATATATTCAATTATTTTTTTTACCTACTACTTACTAGGCGTCTTACACTATTCGGAGTCTGTGAGCTTTGAAAGAAGTTTTAACATTCCTATTTTACACTTTCTACATTGAAGAGAGATGTTGCTTCACAGTTAGTGTAATAATTAGCCTTGTGTAGCTGTTTTTAACATATTATGTTAGGCTAGCGTTTCACCACTTAAATGTCTAGTGGTAAGCGATGATGGGGTAAAAAATGGTGAACACGCTAGTTCTAGAGTGGAGACCGTGAATCCGGAAACGTAGCGTAGGACGTTCTGTGACCAGGTGGAGCGACGACATACGCAAAGCAGTGGGCAGTGACTGGAAAAGAAGAGCCGAATATCGGGCTCTGTGGCGCATCTTGGGAGAGGCCAACGTCCAGCGATGGACTGACACCGGCTGATGATCGATATAACAATTCTACCACCTGTGGAAACAATCTGCCTATCCGTCAACAGTTTTAATTAATGATAATTAATTCGAAAAACACTTCCATTAAAATAAACGAGCCACAATTTGTGATGAATAAATGTATTTCGTCCGATACGTAAAGGTTAATTGAGTATTAAAGTGGAAGTCTTAATTAAATAAATAATAATCAATCATCCATTAATTTACCAACCACAGTATGAACAACCCGCCAGTGAGTCGCTAGGGAGTTACGGCATTCCGTTCCATTAGAAAAATGGAAATTTATCCGCTTCAGAAAGTAATTTTCGATAAAACAATTTGTCGTAGGAACCGTTCCACACATCTGCGATCGGCTCGATTTTCCGCTTCTGACTGTATGTACTTTTGTTTTCAGAGGGTTTGGGTTATTTTAGTGGCTTGTAGATTGTAGAGCTTTGCACTGTGGTGCGATGGCACGATCAGACGTTTTGGTACCAGTGCTCACTGGTTCAAACGAGGCTCCGTGACTTTGTACTTATTTACTGAAAAACATTATTTATATTTCACAGTTGATTTTAGATTCAAGTCAGCCTAAAAAAAACATAAACTATAATTGTTAGAGCTATCTGACTATGAATATTTTACTGCTATTTTTTTACTTTATAAGTACATATGAGTAAGAAATATAATTAGAAATGTAAATTGTTACACTCAATCCAAAAGTTCATCGTACCGACAGGATTCGAATTAATTGGCAGAGCACCTGCACATGTTATCTGGGGGGGTGCCGGTTCGAGTCCCGTCGGTACGATGAAATTCTGGATTGTGTGTAATAATTTACAAAAATATAAAGTATGTAATAATTCAAGAAACATAATTATTAGAAATGTATTGAAAAAAACCTGTGTTGTACAGCTTTGTTTACAACCTTTCTACTCAAAGTCAGTATTCTCCAATAAGTTATTTATTTTTAAGAAGGATGAGCTATTAAATTCAATTTTATTTTTATTTGTGTTCACTTAGAACTCCGACATTTATTAACCGATTTGGAAAATTCTTGTTTTTATTTAAGAGGAGTGTCTCTACAGATATGGGGACACACCTCAAACTTGCTTCTGAAAATGACTAGCGCGGCATTTGAAGTCGGTTTTCTTAGTTTTTTAAAAGACCTGTAATTATCTTATGTGAGACTCTTATATATAAGGGTTAGCGAGATTAGAATTCAAATCATAGAAGCAAACATCTTTCAAATGGAACTTAAAATATAAAACGCAAATATATTGTAAAACGTAAACAAAATTGATCACGCAAAATCAATACAAACCTTTTAGGTCGCATAAAATACGATTTTAACCCCAGATCCCGGGCTTAAATTCCCAACAAACGTAAAATCGGCGTGATTTTACGACTCGGTCTGTCATTACATAAACTGAATCGAAAGGTAACTTTCGAAATCACTCAACTCGGCCGACCCGTTGACAACTCCTCGTTTAACTTTGCCGATTACCTCGACTTTTTTACTTCTACCCGCTTCTCTTGAGATCGATGTCTCAGGATTTAATGAACTTTTCTTTGATTCTTTTTCCTATTAAAGTTATTGTGATTCTTTGTGCGGAAGCATTTTAATTTTCTGAAATTGTGGGATAGCGTTATTGATAGCAAGGAGTTATTTAGTTAATTTAGTGTATATACGCTTACTAGCTGATACCCGCGACGTCGTTCACACACACAAAGAATTTTATCACTGTGAAGCTCTGTCAATCAACATTTCGGGTGATCTGAGTTATTTAGGTTATGCGTAAAAATCATAATTTAATTTTCACAAAAAGTAACCTATGTTCATCTTCATGCTATAAAGTACCTTTTGTAAAATTTCAATAAGATCGGATCGTCTGTTTAGGCGTAATTAGATAACAAACAGACAGAGTTACCAACGTTTTTATTATATTAGTCTGGATGCAACCATAATCAAAAACAAGTATGTTGTTGAAAAAAAAAACAATAACCCCGTCAGTGCGAAAATTGAGTTGCAGCTGTTTTTAAAAATTGTAGCTGTTTTTTAGCATTTCTCAATCTTAATTAATTTATATATAATATTATGACTGAGATAATTATATAGGTAGTTTTGTAATTTCTTTCTAATTACTTGTACTGATACCCTATTTTAAAATCCAACTCCCTGCAACACAATGACAATGACTGTCATAATGACAAAGCATTGTCAGAAAAAAGGTACTGTCTTTTTTTAATACTTCAAAAGCACACATTTTAAAATAAAGCATACATAAATAAAACACGTTAGTGCACCGTTAAATTCAAGTTGTTCATCAAAACTGCAGCGAGATTTCACCCCAATTAAGCTCGTTATTTATGCATTCGAGTGAATTTAGCTACCCCCAGGTTATTATTCTGTACTTTCAAAATTGGCTTAATATTTAACAAAAGACGTAAAAAGAGCTGATAAAAAATTCAACGCAAAATAAAAGGATGTTATTTGTAACGCGAATGAATATAAAATAAATTCGATCTTTATTTTTATTATGCGCCTTTGCGGGGACTGGATGAGGAAATATTTTCAACTAGATCTATAGAGAACAAATTAAATATACTATCTTGTGTCCGCCTGGCTATCTACCACCCTCAAGTTGGTGATTCTGTCGTTTTGTTCCCATTCTAGGCCTAGCGCGTTGCTATTCACGACCGAATCATTTCTTACCAACAGGGGCCTTATTCAGTATGACCAATGAGATAACGCGTTCCTTAACGCGCCACGTTACGTTATTGAAAAATTGTATTCTGTATGCCACACGATAGATAAATTATACAAAACGCGCGCGTTACACGTCCTCATATGTCACGATATTTTGACAGCTCAAAACGCGCTCATAACCTGACCCTACCGCGTTTTGATTGGCATAGAGAATACCATAACGCGGAGATGACGTAACACGGCACGGTAAGACTTTAAAATGGTCATACTGAATAAGGCCCCAGTTGAGATAGTGGTCAAACGCTAGTTTATAAGATATAAAAAAAAAAGATGAAAATAAAACATTGATGTTTTTCACGTTATTTTTATTTTTTAAGTATTTTACAATATTAAACATTAAATAATAATAAAGAGCGCCTATAAATGGAGAGGGACGAGATAGACATTATCTTTGTCCATAAATTAAATTCGAACAGCGCATTCAAAATTGGTAGTCCCTCCTGCAACTAACTACCCTTTAAATGTTTTTGGTAGTTAACATTTAGCGGTCTATAACTATATACATGAACTAGCTGGCCTGGCGAACTTCGTACCACCTAACAGACAACGAATGTCGTGTTACCTTTTAGATTAATTTAATTTAGGCTTTTATGAACGTAATACAATGAATACAAAAGATATATTAAGTTCAGTAATGTATTATGGCACTTTGATTATCAAGTAAATAATAAAGTTGTGGCAATACAGAAATAGAAGAAAAATACAACAATCAAGGACTTCAACCGCGTGTCAGCAAGACATGATGCAATGAAACAATGTTATTATTGTTAGAGATAAGTTATTAACTTGAAATTAGTTCGATTGAGTTTAATTTTGATTGTAAAAATATAATCACCAGTATTTAATTTTAATTCTGAATAAGTATAGGTACTTACTTAATGAATAACTGTTTAATATTTTTTGCCTTATGGATAAGACTAGCAGCCCGCCCCGGCTTTGCACGGGTAGAACATATATGCCTACAAAATTTGCATCAGTTTGTTGCATCGAATATAAAATATGAACATATTTAACAACCATCGTCATATTTCATCCAATTTACACAAAACCTTAACAAATTATGCACCTAAACCTTCCTCATAAACACTCTGGCTATTGGTGAAAACCGCATGATAATCCGTTCAGTAGCTATTGAGATTATTGCGAACAGACAGACAGACGCAGTGATGAACTTTGTTTTATAATACTTACGTATTGATATTGGACGGCCCTTTGGCGTAAAGGATAGTTACCCTGATTCTGACCCCACGGTCGTTGGTTCTAATCCTAGCTATATACCTACCAATGAAAGTTTTATGTGCATTCATGAATCATGAGTTTTCGTACAGTGGTAGTGGAATCATTAAATCTACCAAAAAGTAGCTTACCACCAAGGAGTACATCTGCCGCCGTAACCTTACGGCGTTCCCCGACGCAAAATGTAGGGGTAATATACGTTTAACGTGTGTATCTGTGTGTCTGTCTGTAGCATCTTAGTACCTAACCGGATGAACCGATTTTGTTTTTATTATTGATAGTTTTTTTTTGTTTGATAGATGTCTTCATCGAGAGTTTTCTTAGCTTTGATTCATGAAAATTCATTCAATCGTTATAAAATTATGAGCTTTGTTCTAGTTAATTGCGCTATGAAATCAACTTTCATAGGTCTGATCAATTCGAAAATCTTCTTCTTCAACGATATTGTAAGAACATGGAAGCCTCCTGGACTCTACAGAATACTCAAATCCTCACCAACTTACAGCTCAGATTTTAAATGTCGTGTTTAGAGTCATTGGAAAAAGCTATTATACATAGATCAGTCAGGGTGGTTTAAAATATTATATTATATGATGATATATAAAGATGAATATTATTTTATACAATAGATCATATTATTATACTATATTGACTTCAAATTGATTGTGATCGGTGGGGATCTACAGCATAGCTAAGCTTATAATAATATTTTCGTAGTAACTATGACCTAATCTGTGGTTTCACTGCAAATATTTTGTTAATTTTGCGATGCGTGTTTGTGAAATTCGTGATATCTTCTAGAGTTTTCATTTGAATTATATACTGTAAAGGACAATTTTAATCTATAATATGTCAAGCTAAATAATTATTTGGATTAGAATTAATACTATATACTTGAAAATAGCCTTTGAAGTTATGTAATATTTTTTAACAAAAATTTTAAGATTAAAATGGTTACTGTGAGGCAACCTTAAGAGATAGACATATGCTGTCGCGGACTTTTTTGTAGGTCTTATTAAGTTGTACAACTCTTGCATAGAAAATATTCTTCTATCTATTTTCAATTAAGCAGCGTTCGTAAGAAACGTGTTTTTTCGACCGTTTATTTGCCGACTTAGGTAGCAAATTAGGTCTCCACGAATGTACCTTTGATTTAAACGGGATAATATATACCCTTTTTTTATTCCGAAAGTCCATTCTATGTATTAGTGAAAGAATTTTTTAAATCGGTTCAGCAGTTTTTGAGCTTACTCATTACAAATATACAAAAATACAAATGATCTCTCTTTATAATATTAGTATAGATGTATACATACGACATTCATAACTTGGCTATTACATTCTTACATATCTCTGTATTTACCTACATTCTGACAAAATATAAAATTGATTAGGCATTGATTATTATTGTCTCGATTGCTTTTAAGCATACATTTTTTCTTAAGTTTCATTATGTCTCCACACGATTAGTGTATTTAGCCAGTGTAAAATATTAAAATTTTTCAAGTTTTTATCAATTTTGGTCGTAGAGATGGGTCAGAGTCACATTTCAGCTCAGTTTTCAAGTAAAAGTCTAGTCTAAATCATACCTTCAGTAAAGATGAGGTGTTTACCGAAGATTTTCAGTGGAATTTTGGTGAGAATGCAAATAGCATGTTTTTCAACATTGTGCTGTTTCCCTACACACGCACATATTCACCAAATAAATAAATTAAAAAAAATCACCAAAATAAATAGTATCCTATGTCCGTCTCCTGGCTCTAAGCTACCTCCTCACCAATTTTCAGCCATATCGATAAAGCCGTTCTTGAGTTATAAAAAGTGTAACTAACACGACTTTCTTTTATATATAAATTAATGTATTAATGACACACACTGAAAAAGTAAAAGTATGTATAGTCAAAGCAATTTATATTTATGCTAAGTACATGGTTGAAAATATTTTAATATTAATATTCTCAAGTTGATTGTCAAAATATATCCAATTAAAGTGTTTGGAACTTATTAAAAACTACTTATCTTCCTTAAAGTATGATTCATTTTGACTGAACAAAGGACCAAAGTATTTTGATACTACGTGTAGTTTTAACTGATACCTCCATGATCCATGACCCCTTTTCTCCGTGAAAAGGGGTCACGTCACGACAGACAGATACGTAAAAAGACAACAACGAAGTGATCCTTTTATGTACCTAAAAAGACCACTTAACCTCACCTTCAGTAATCCCAAAAAACACAAATGGGTACTAAATCTATAAAACAGATCATATATCGTGATTCGTGACCTAAAGTAAACCTGTCTGAACCATAAAACCTATCGCGTTAATAAAACTATTTTTCTACCTCCAACTTATATTATCAGAAACGACATTACATCACTGATCTAAATCTATCATAAAACGGCATCACCGCTTCTTTCTTCACAACCCGTTGAGTCGAATACCAACACAAAGAAAAAGGACTAAAACATTTTTCCGCATGAACAAACGCTTTTGTATGTCAATAGTAAAAATTTGCATGCTCCAGAATACGCCTACGTACGGTGGTGTGGAAACATGCATGTTGTAGTCACAGTAACGGCAGTGTAAGGGTCAGTTCACACCACAACGCTACGCGACGACGTGACGATGCTTTTGGGTTTCGCGCGGCGCAGCTCGGCGCAGCGAGAAGCCGCGCGGTGCAGCCCGACGCAGCGCGGCGCAGCAAAACGCGCGACGCCACCAAATTATCTCAATGCAACAATGACCTCATTGTTTAGTTAATAAAGTTTAATTGTTTATCACGCGGCGTCCCGCTGAGCCACGCGGCGCTTCAGGCATTAGGCTGCGCCACGCGGCGTCTCGCTGCAAACTAACTCAATTAATTGTGTACCTTTTTGTACAGTAAATAAAGTTTTTATATCACTTTCTTAAAAAGTGCGCGCCGCGTCGCGGTCTGAGCTGACCCTAATGTGGTGTAATGGTAGGTGATAATTAATAATAATAATACATATCAATTGAGACTGTCACAGACAGTGTTGATGACATTATGAGGCTAACTATAGATTGTTCAGTTAATACATCCTTGTAGTCCTTGTACCCACACTAGGAGCACAGTTTTACAAGCAACACCAATATTATAAATGCGAAAGTCAGTTTGTTTATTTATTTGGGACTTCTTCACGGTCAAACGGCTGTATGGATTAAACTGAAATTTTACATATATAGCTTATTATTATATGGATAGCTTATATATGGATAAGACTTTATGATACTTTTTAACGCAAGTGAAATCGCGTGGCACAGCTAGTCCATAATAATTGTAAAACTGTGTCTATATTGTGTCATTGTTCGTTGACTGAAATTCACTGAAAGCATCATCTCGTCCCACTTTTTATACGAGTAGTGTATTTTATAATAAGGTACCTATTTATATTGTGTAATTAAACATTTTATCTCCATTTTAGGTCACTTAAAATCAGGTGAGATAGTGGTCAATCGCTTGCCTATTGAGCATAAAAAAATGTTATTCTTTTTCTCGTATTTGCGTTACTGAGTATACTAATTTGTGTTGGCTTGGTCGAATTGAGCGACTGTAATGGCCGTTTACACAACACAAAAGAGCATACAATTACTACGTAATTATCACAGTAAATAAACATAATTTTTGTGTTTTAAACTTGGTCGCTAACTTGCAAATCACCCATACTGCCGGTATAATATGCCCGTAGGAAACACGAGTTTGGCAAGCTCGTCGAGTGCCTTGTATCATTTTAAATGAGACGCTTAATCGCACCGTACTGGCTTTTTTAAATGCTCGTTACATGAAACCCAGTGGTGATTAATTTTTATTGGATTTTGTTTCACAATGGAGTATAAAAATAACCTTTTTTAAAATTCTGTTGCGTCGCCCCGGTGCGTAGTTGACTTTAAGTATTTATTTTTTTAGGGCTTTGTTACAATGCCGCTGTGATAATGAATGGCTTTTTAATGTTATTGAAAAAACTGGTTTTTCCGCTGTTTGCTCGAGCTTAAATTACTTGGCAGCTTATAAATAGAGTTTACTGCCAGGGGTACAATTTTCTTTAATCTGACAGAAAGTATCAGCATTATTCGAACAGAGATGGATACCTATATGATCGAATAATAACATTATTTGCCAACAATTAAAAGTGAAAATAATTAAATAATTAATATGTTTATCAATTTGAAATCAATTAGGTATGTATGTTCTTATTTAGATAAAGCATAATATCAACAAATTCTTTTTGAGAATATACTGGGAAAATAATCTAAATAATTTTGTATGTTCTTATTTAAAAGTTAGACATCAAACCTCAACCAAAACCTCAGAGAAAATTGCATAAATCAATTGAGATCTTCGTTATGCGTATTTTATGTTACCATAGTCATTGTTTTATAATTTCCAGCAATTCCACACAACATATTATATCAAGCCAAGTAAAAAAGTAAATCTAAATATTACCTCACAATCGCCACTTCTCAACCATATTTCAGATAATGAAAAGAAATACAGGACAGAATGTTGATGAGCCTAAAGAAAAATAAAAATAGCCAATTTATATTCCGAAGGTGTCGAGAGCACCTTCCACTCAATACAACAGTGACGAGGTACTGAAAAATAGATCTAGAGCCCAATCTCTTTGGAAAACCTTTTTAACCGAGCGATCTCACAATAGTTGGTACTCAATTTGTGTGAATTAATATCAATTTCTGATACGTTGCATACGAAGAAAAATTAACCAGTCAAGCGTGAGTTAGAATCGAACATGAATGATTTACAATCCAAACTAATATTATAAAGAGAAAACGTTTTGACGAGTTCAACTTTTGAGATGTTTAATCACGAAGCAAGTCCATCAGTTTCAATATCGCGGAAAATATCGTTTGCGCGATGCAGAATCTCATACATTTAGGCAATATTTAAAGGAGAGCTATTAAAATCTACGCTAGCGCAATCTCTGGGTTTTACTTATCCTTACTTATAATATTATAAATGTGAAAGTAACTCTGTCTGTCTGTTTGTCTGTCTGACTCACTTTCACGCCAAAACTACTCAACCGATTTGAATAAAATTTGGTACACAGATAGTCTAGAGCCTGAAAAAGGACATAGGCTACTTTTTAATGCAAAATAAGAGTTGTAAGGGGTTGAAAAGGGGGATGAAAAGTTGTATGGAAGCGCTACTTCCATACAATTTTTTAAAGTTAGATGCTTGAAACTTATTGTTTAGGCTGTTGATTTGATTTAAATAAATATGACATTCAAAGTGTGTGAGGGGGAGGGGGAGGGGGAAGGGGAGGGAGGGAGGGGAGGTGGAAGGGAGGGGAGGGGAAGGGGGATGGGAATGGGGGAAGAGAGAGGGGGGGAGGGGGGATTAGCACGGCGTGGTACGGTGTAGCAGGGATACTCATGTGTCTTATTTGTAAAATAATTAACCTAAATAATTAAAAATGCTACCCAAAGACACTATTCCACGCGGACGATGTCGCGGGCACAGCTTGTATTTAATAAGATCGAGCCAAAAATGCCGAAAAAACACGTTTCTTATTACTATTTATCGTACTATTACGTTTCATATCGAGCAAAAAATCTCTTATATTGCATTGCATTCTTATATTGCCGGCACGTCATGTGAATTCAACTCTTTCTTAAAAGTAAACGATGTTAAGTCAACATTAGGTCAACATATTGATAAGCAATTGTTCAATACCTTGATGACGGCAAGTGACCTTTTAATCGACTTCCAAGAAAGACGAGGTTCTCAATTTTCAAAGGAGTCGTTTTACTAGAGTATGTTTTGCTTAAATATTTGTTACGCGATTACTCCGCCAATTGTGAACGGATTTGAATGATTATTTTTTATAAGTAGGGTTCTCCAAGATGTTATAATTTAAAAGTTATATGATATGATCATAAACGTCTTAAAAATGCTACTGAAACTGACTCGCGCTCTATGTAGAGTCCGTTGTTTTAAATAACTGAATTATTTCAATCTTGAATTACAGTTGATGTCTCAGCAGTGCAATGACGGGCAAAAATTTTAACATCCAGTTTTGATATCCAGAATGTACTGGTTTTGACAGATCTACCATTTAACTCCATCAGTTGAGCATCTTTCTCGTGATATCTTTACATGGTAAAGAAAACTATACCACAGTTTTACATATGATTGTAAAACTGTGACTATACATCAAAACTAATCCAAAACGTCTCTTAACAATATCTAAAACAATATTTTGCTACATTACCAACTGTTATCAAATACACTGTATTCCAGCGAAATATTTACAAATTGTGATGGACAGACAGACATTTTTTTGTAAAAATGCCTGAGGACTAGTGAAGGAATGAAAGTGGAAGAATTAAGTTAATGTTACCTAATATTTCGAACATTTTGCTTCAATCGGACCGTATTCTAGAGAGCTTGCAACCCTTTTAACAATAGTTCAGTGAAAGTGCCTAAGCTATTTTGAGAGAGTGCTTTTCTATTACCAATTTTCTATCGCTGTATGGTATTGAAAATACGAATACGTATTACATAGTTTGATGGAGTGCTTTTCGAAAGTAGTATTGTTATTCCTAGACAATTAATTCATTATAATTGATATCTGTGTTCTAGAGTGGAGCACAGTGGAGACTACGGCTCAGTAAACAAAGCATAAGACGCCCTCCAGCTAGGTGATGAGGCGATGATATACGCAAGCTGGCTGGCAGCGGTTGCAAAACCGCTGCCAGCCAGCTAGTAAACAAGGAGCTGAAGGTTGAGGTCAGAAGCGTGCTATAGAAGAGGCCTATGTCCAGCAGTGGACGAATACTGGCTGTTATATCGGTTGAACATTACTTTTTATACCTATTTGTATTTATACAGATAGATAAATAGATAAACACTATATTGCATATAAAAAAATATATAATTATCTTAGGGATTTAAGGGAGCAAAGGGATGTAAGGGAGCAAAGGGATGTAAGGGAGCAAACTTCCACCTAATTGTTCCCAGCCAACCTCTCCTGCACGTGGTGCATCCTGCCAAACAGCGAACGAGGCTCTGGCGACCGACAAATGGCGGTATATCCATTCAGAACGACGTAGCTAAATACCACAGGCCGGTGACGGGCAGCAGCGTCACCGGTGCGAGAAGCTACGTCCTGCGACCACCCAACCCGACTGCCCAGCGCGTGGTGATTATTTGGGCAAAACCTGCATGGCAAGCACAAAATTACAACGGCCCCCAGTTCCCGGTCGCCCCGCTATTCCTAACCAAGGCGGCGGTTACGGTAACGGCGGGGCAGGGGGTGCTAAGAATCCCCGGGCTACGGTAGGCCGCCAACACCGACTGACACTGGCAACGTTTAATGAACGCACGCTACGGCTTGATGCACACTTGGCACTACTGGAAGAGGAGCTGAAAAACATAAGATGGCATATTCTAGGGTTATGTGAAGTCCGAAGAGAGGGGGAGGACACCGTTACCCTAGAATCGGGCCATCTTATGTATTTCAGAGAGGGAGAACAACCATCCCAAGGTGGCGTCGGGTTCTTGGTCCATAAGATCCTCTCTGACAACGTTCTAAAAATCTCCAGTGTGTCGATAAGGGTAGCGTATCTTGTGATCAAACTCACCGAGAGGTATAACATTATAATTTTAATTTGATTTGTGTTTGACATTTTTCTCATTTTAACTGTTCTTTTAATTTATATTATTTGACTTCATTTTTATTGATTGTAATTAATTGTAATGTATTTTATTTTATATGTGTGTTGTTATAATTAATTAAGCAAAAAAAAAAACATTATGAATTTAATATTCGAAATAAATGATTTAATAATAACCTCAAGGTTATCCAAGTATACGCACCGACTTCGGCACACTCGGACGATGAAGTGGAGGAAATGTACGAGGACATTTCTAAGGCCTTGCATACAACCCAAAAGGCCCACTTCAACGTTGTCATGGGACGCTAACTTAACGCTAAAGTGGGAGTACAAGCAAGCGGCGAATCGGTAGTAGCACCACACGGATTGGGAAGCAGAAATCATAGGGGGCAAATGCTCGTCAACTTCCTAGAAAAAGAGGGGCTTTTTCTGATGAACTCCTTCTTTCAGAAAGACCCCCAGCGGAAGTGGACGTGGCAAAGCCCCGACGCTATGACCAAAAACGAGATCGACTTCATTATGACGGACAAAAACCGCATATTTAGAGATGTCTCAGTGATCACTAGGTTTAAAACCGGCAGTGATCTCCGACTAGTCCGAGGATCTCTAGATATCGACTGCAAGCTTGAACGTGTTCGTCTAATGAAGTCCACGCTCCGACCCAACATGCTACAATCCGTGGTCGGGTCCGAAACGTTCCAGCTGAAACTGGAGAACCGATTCGCTGCACTGGAAACCACAATTGACGTTGACGTTGACCAGGATCTCGACCATGTGGTGGGTATCCTCAGGGAGGAGGGTACAAAACTCTGTAAGACGCGAGGTGCTGGCAAGAAGTCTAAGCTTTCAGAAGAATCTCTACAGCTAATGCAGAAGCGACGTGAAAACCCCGCAATCACTTCGTCAGATCAACGGACTCTCAACAAAAAGATTTTTAAATTGGTACGACGTGACCTCCGGAACTCCAACACACGTACAATTAAAGAAGCGATAGAGCAAACCCGGGGGTCAAAAGTCTTTGTCCAACAGCTGGGCCGAAGCCATCTGACGAAGTTGACCACTTCTAGCGGGAGTGTCGTCGCTTCTAAGCCGGAGATTCTTAAGGAAGTAAAAGACTTCTACAGCCAATTATACACCTCACAAGCGTCCCTTCCCCAACCCGGTATTAAGGACCCTAGAGCCACTTTAACCCGCCACTATACCGAAGATCTGCCAGACATCAGCCTAGATGAAATTGTGATGGCTCTCAAACAGCTTAATAACGGAAAAGCCCCCGGAGAGGATGGAATTACAACGGAGCTCTTAAAAGCCGGTGGAACTCCTACGCTACTGCAGCTTCAGCGTATTTTTAATTCCGTCCTCTTTTCGGGGAGAACTCCGAAGACATGGAGTAAAAGCGTGGTTGTTATGTTCTTCAAAAAGGGAGACAAAACCTTTTTGAAGAACTATCGACCTATCTCCCTCTTAAGCCATGTCGTCTCCATAATCGTCTCGCGCGCAGGCTCGACGAATTTCAGCCTCCCGAGCAGGCTGGGTTTCGAGGAGGATACGGCACCATAGACCACATTCACACAGTGCGGCAGGTTATACAGAAGACCGAAGAGTATAACCAGCCCCTGTGTTTAGCGTTTGTGGACTATGAGAAAGCCTTTGACTCAATTGAAACCTGGTCTGTTCTGGAGTCTCTGCAACGGTGCCAAGTTGATTGGCGATAAGTCCAAGTGTTGAGAGGTCTATATGACGCCGCGACTATGACCGTCCAAGTACAAAATCAGCAGACTGAACATATCCACTTACATCGAGGAGTGAGACAAGGGGACGTTATTTCCCCCAAATTGTTCACAAACGCTCTAGAAGATATGTTCAAAACGCTGAACTGGAAAGGACGGGGCATAAATATCAATGGCAATTACCTCTCACACTTGAGATTTGCAGATGTTATCGTCATCATGGCTGAAACCGTGCAGGACTTGCAACACATGCTGACCACCCTTGCTGATTCATCTGCACGCATCGGTCTACGGATGAACTTGGATAAGACCAAGATCATGTTCAACGAACATGTTATTCCGGAACCGATTGCCCTAAACGGAGTTCCTCTCGAAGTTGTTCACGAATACGTCTACCTTGGGCAAATCTTGCAATTGGGTAGAAACAACTTCGAGAAGGAAGCTCGCAGAAGAATACAGTTGGGATGGGCAGCATTCGGAAAACTTCGGCGAGTCTTTTCGTCTCCCATACCACAAAGCCTAAAGACGAAAGTCTTTAACGCGTGCGTTCTACCTGTTATTACTTACGGAGCCGAGACGTGGTCACTGACAGTGCGACTAGTTCACCAATTCAAAGTCGCTCAGCGAGCTATGGAGAGGGCTATGCTCGGAGTTTCTCTGAAGGATCGAATTCGAAACGAAGTCATCCGTCAGAGAACCAAAGTTATCGACATAGCTCAAAGGATTAACAAGCTGAAATGGCAGTGGGCTGGTCACATCTGTCGTAGAACCGATAACCGTTGGGGTAGACGAGTTCTAGAGTGGAGACCACGGCTCGGCAAACGTAGTGTAGGACGCCCTCCAGCTAGGTGGAGCGATGATATACGCAAGTTGGCTGGCAGCAGTTGGAAACAAATAGCTGAAGATCGAGCTCAGTGGCGTGCCATGGGAGAGGCCTATGTCCAGCAGTGGACGGAAATTGGCTGATAATGATGATGATGATGATAATTATCTTAGAACAAACCTAGGTTCAACAATGACCGTTTTTTCACTTACAGCTATCTCTAACAGGCAACTTTTGAAATGACCGGAGTTACTACTACTACATACATAGTATCTATCTAATATCCAATAGACTTGGCTGGCACGGACTTCAAATAGAGAAGTGGGTAACGCTTATAATAATTTTATGTGAATTATTTTTCGCCTTTGAGTGCCTTTTTGTGGTTATGAAGTCTGTTTTATCTTTTTTGAAAAATAACTTATTTTACCCTTTTTAGTGCAAAAAAAGTTTTCATGAAATTACATGCATCTATTAAATTTCGTGTCTGAGCCTTTACACAATGAGGGATATATACTTTTTGAAAATTTCAAGTATGTACCTATAACGGTTAAGAAGATACAGATCTGTAAAGTGCGCACATATAGACACACGGACGGACGGACGGACGGACGGACGGACGAACAGACAACAAAGTCTCAGAAAGTGTTCATTTGGTAGCCTTTGGGTTCGGAACCATAAAACTAACAAACCGAAAACTTGACTTTAAATGCCGCGCTAAAGTGAAAATATTCACTAGTAATAATGATGTCATCAAGGTATCAAAGGACAATGTCCAAAATGGCCCTGTACAATTAAAGCATCTGACACACACGATAATTAATTGTCTATTTTATTACATTAATTCCAAATACTTTTATAACACGGACTAGTTGTATTCCAAAATGAAAATTAAAAAGTATTATTTGCGATTATTAACATTAATTGCCGCCATATGGCCAACAGAGTACTTAATCACTCTACTACGTTATAAGAGGCACTTCCCTATATTGTGGATACCTGAATTATGAAAGCACTGTGTAGCCAACCTAACAACGGAAAGTATTATTTACGTAGTAACTATTATATAATATGTGGTTTTATGCTTATAATTTTTTTTGCTGTGTTGATTGGTACAAAGTACGTTCATAATTCTGAGTTATTTAATTATGTATGCAGTGTCGCGGGACTGAAATGGCCGCCATCTTCGCCAAATGTCATGTCATGTCAAAAAATATTAGGTATGTTTAAAAAAGTTTGCACCCTAACAAGACTTTGCCCGGTAGAACATTCCTGTGAAGACAAATTATTTATATATATATATATATATAATTATTTATTATAATTATTAATATATAATTATTTATTGAGGGCCCGGTGGCGTAATTGGGAGAACGGTCGGCTTTGATGCCGTGGTACCGAGTTCAAACCGCCGTGCACCAATGAATTTTTCTATCGAAAAATATATGTGCGCTTCTCACAGTGGCCCTCCGGTGAAGGAAAACATCGTTAAGAAACCAATAACCCCCGCATGGTGGTAGAACATATCTAGTGTCCGCCTGGCCAGCTACCACCCTCAAGTCAGAAAATCTGTCGCCAAACATCTAATGTGTTCCGGCAGCTATCCTTGAGAGCCAGTTCCCATTCTAGTCCACTTCTCTATCTTCGACCGCATCATCACTTAGCAACAGGTGAGATAGTGGTCAAACGCTTGCCTATAAGATATTAAAAAAAATATCCCCACCTTTATTTCTATCTCGCTCACAGTTACCGTAAGAATATCTTATATGCAATAGCAACCTCCATTGTGTATAATCTTCTTGGGACTCTTCTACTAAAACTAGTACATTCTCCTATGTTTGAGGTATTTATCTCCATATCTCTGGTGATACTAATCAGATCTCGATAAAATTAAAATGGGACCACCTCGGAAACGTATCCTACCTATTAAAAAAAATCATTTGAATCCGTTCACAATTGATGGAGAAATGGCGTAACATACACACAAAAAAAAAAAAAAAACATACAGACCAATTGAGAACCTCCTCCTTTTTTGTGAAGTCGGTTAAAAAGCAGCTTTCATGTTCTCCGTTGGCATTTAATATAAATATTAGATCATTTCAGAACAATCTAAGCCTGTTCGACCACATTATCACTTATTATGAGGTGAGATAGTCGTCAAACGCTAGCCTATTTAGTCTAAAAAATAATCAGAAACATAAAATATTTCAAAAGAAATACTAACTAAACTACGGTATAGGAGAGGTCTATGTCCAGCAGTGGATGATCGGCTAATTATGATGATGGTGATAATACAAATTAAAATATATAATTAACTAAAGTTACTATTCTAAAAACTGGCTAATTGCCTTAAATTAAAACCGAATTTATCTCTTTAACCCCTTACTACCGTTATCTGTGGTCCTCGGACTCATTTGAGCCCCTGAATAGCGACTAGCTATTTTTATACCCGTCGGCTACGTTAGATTAATGTGGACTTTATCTAGAGTTTACTCCCTTTGATGAGTTTTAGTAAAATTTAGTGTATTTGGGAAAGATTCGCTTCGGCAGTAATTTATGTGAACGGTAAAGGATTTTGGAGGTTTACGAAATAGAGGAGATCATTTTTTTTCCTTTTGAAAAAGCTTACTATAGTCTGGCCATAACTGCTGTACACTCCCTGAGGTATGCGCGGCGAGGTGGGAGCCAGGGAAACAGAGGCAGACTGACGGAGCGCGTCCCCCCCGTCTCGCCGCGCATACCCGCGTCCCCCCCGTCTCGCCGCGCGCATACCTCAGGGAGTGTACAGCAGTTATGGCCAGACTATAGTAATGTGCAACCCACATAGGAGTTGCAAAGTTGTTAACCCTCTAACTAAGCTAATTAAGCTTGTGTCTGGAGTGGGTTCACGTCAATAGTGCAATGGGTGGGGATCGAAAACAAGACCTCTCGTTCGCCAGGCCGCCGCCTTAGCCATTGGGCTATTGCTGCTTAAAATAATATTATATCGATGTTCCGTCTGAAGGTATAGACACACCGCAGCGTCCTGCGTGCGCGATCTAGATGATCAGATCAGATAGCGCATTAGTATTTGTACCGACTGGTTCACACCAAACGCGATCAGAAAACAATTGAAAAGTAGTCGCGCCCACAGATAGCAAGACGCCGCGGTGTGGCCGTACCTTGACTTGCTACCAAGATGTAACCTACCACCATCTAAGAGAAAATCTACTGCTAATAAATATATAAATCTACTTTCTACCTTACGGTGTTACAGCAGCACACACCCGTCGAAAGTCACAGCATTCTAGGACTAACGATATACATCATCTTTGACCATATAATCTCTTATTACCAGGTGAGATATTTCATACGCAAGCCTATCAGGTTTAAAAAATACCTTAAAATTACTTTAATTAAATTGTTTTGTAGTAAAGCAGTAAATTTTGCTAAATCACACCCACCGTTTATATAAAACTGACACAGGAAATAGGCTAAGTGCACATAAGTACGAGTAAGATCAGTTAACCTACATCGGGAAATCAATATAAACTAACTTATATGCAATTTATTCTTATCTTATCTGTAGATAGAAGGGTAGACTTTTTTTATATCTTATAGCGTTTGACCACTATCTCGCCTAGTGGTAAGCGATGATGTGGTTGAGATGGTTAGGATTTGAACCGGTGATCTGTCGTTTAGAAGTCAAGCCACAGAATACAAGTAAAAATGTGTTTAAGGCGCTCGACCTACCGGTGTTATTACTTCGTTCAGCGCGCGATGTACCGGCGCGCACCTGATACAGTAAAGGGTTGACTCAATGAAATAAAAAAAAAGTTTACGAATTCTTTTTATTTACCACACAAAATAACATCAAAATTTCTAACTAAGAGTCGAATTTAAAGTCGAGAAACTGAATTTTACGCCGTTTTGTCATTTTAGTATCGTTAGCATAAAAAAATTAACTTGCTTGAATGTGTGTTTATATAAAAAATGAATTATGCTTATTTTTTGTCAAACCCGCAAAATGACTATGAAAATCTTAAATCGTTTCTAATATAGAATACGAATGCGCAGTTTTCCCGTCATTAGAATAATAATATACGTTGTACGCGCGTGAGCAGTGACAACCGACTGGCAGATAGTACCGCCGGATTTGACGAAAATGTATGTGTAAATCGCAGTAGCTATGGGCGAGTGAGGGAGACCTGGTCAAGCTACCTATCCTTTCCGCAAACGGGAATCTTAAATATAGATTCTATATTTGCATTGACAAGCCGTTTAGCACAGAAATATGAATAATAAGGTATATATTTCTGTGCGGTTTACTTAGCTTGATGAGGTTCGGTAAAATCCGATTTATACAAGTTTTGATAGCATCAAGCTAATAGTTTGTTACAATAATCAATTTAACGTAATTCCTCACACAAGTTAGTTTGTTAAAAGGTTTTTGGTGGCTTCTATTTTTTATATTAAGTAGAAAGAGTTTATTAATTGTTTAGTTTGATCTCAAAAAATTGATTTGCGCATTCACAGTTGCCTTCTGCGAAGGAAAATATTGTGGGAATAACCCTGGCTATCCTGTCCTATATACATATATAATATCCCACTTCCTACTAACATTATAAAGACGCCAGTATGTGAGAGTGTAGGTAAGTATGTTTGTTACTCCTTCACGCTAAAACTACTCAACTGATTGATTTAAAATTTGGTATGTAAATAGTGTAGCCTCTGTAATAACACATAGGGTACTTTTTATCCCGAAGTCGGTTGTTAGGGTTCCGTAGTCCTGACAAGGAACCCTCATAGTTTCGTCATGTCCGTCTGTATGTCTGTTTGTCTGTTTTGCTAAGAGACCGTAGGTACTAGAAAGCTGAAATGTTGTAGGGGTGTGTTTATATAAAATTTAAGAAAATATATATTTTTTTTTTGAGTAGCTCCCCTACATGTGAAGAGGGGATGAATTTTGTTTTCATCGTCTACCTCATCGTGCGGTGTATCGTTGAATAGCTATTTTAAAATGTTTTAGGGGTTGCTAATACTATTTTTCAATTTAATGCTCCATTTACGAAATATTAAATTTTAAAGTGCAAATTAGGCGTCCACTCCCTCTAAAAGCGAAACTGCTAGCTTGAAAAATCTGTAAAAATTCATGATGATATTGCATTTCATGAACTTCAAAGGAAAATTATTGCGTTAAAATAACTTTATTAGTTTAGCAGTAATAGTCGTTGAATTTGGGTATTGGATAATTTTAAAAATAATTATGTTAAATATTATACTACTACGGAACCCAACACTGTGCGTGGTCCCACACGAACTTGGCCAGTTTTATTTCGTTTTATAAACTATCTTAAATTATGAGGAGTAAAAACGAATGAATATCGAGTAATCAGTAGTAAGAGACTACGTGGGTATGCTTTAGACACACCACGTCCCCGCCACATCTTCCAACAAATAAAACACATCGCAGTAGAGTATAAAATAAACGTACGCTCCCATTACATCCATCACAATTTACAAATTCTCACGGTCCGAGGGTTCCTACATCCTACATCGCTTACATGAAACTGAATTTTTACAAGAAAAAATGTAAAAACCACCCAGTAGCCGCCTCAAAGGTCGACCCATATGTTCCATCGAAAGTCACTTAGCGAGGTGAAATGTAGAAGGTTCTACTCGGCATGAAGCTACTGAGGAAAATTACAGGGAAAATTTGAATAGGCAACTTAATAGTAGGTAGTACTAAAACGATATTGATTTGTTATCGTTTTTGCATTAGAGCCAGTTCCCATTCTAGGCCTAGCGAGCTACCATCCTCGGCCGCATCATCACTTTCCAACAGGTGAGATTGAAAGCTATTAAAAACGCTATTATATAATATGATATAAAAAAAATATCTACTAACATAAGTACTTAAATTGTCCAACCATTTAATTGTAACACGTCGATAGGATACGGAAGTTCGTGGATTTGTTTGCTCCTAACTCAAACGATTTGTTTGATTTGATGTAAGTATATGTATTTTTAACCGACTTCAAAAAAGGTGACGGTTCTCAATTCGTCTGTATGTTGTCTTTTTTTCTATGTAAGTTGCGTGATTACTCGGTCAATTGTGAAACGATTCCTATGTTTCTTTTTTAATCAGTAGGGTACATTTTTGAGGTAGTTCCATTATAATTGCATCGAGATCTCATAAGTGTCTTAAGAGATATGACGATAAACGTCTCAAACTTGCTACTGAAACTGACTCACGGGTCATGGAAGTCGGTTGTTTTAGTTTTTAAACTTTTTCTTAATTATTATATATATCGCCATTATCACGATTGTCATTATTATCAGCCTGCATTAGTCCACGGCTGGACATAAGCCTCTCCTATAGTATATACGCAGCGCCGTGTATTATATATCACTGAAAAATAGAAAAGGAAAGAAAATCTAAAAGTTAGAATCTTGTGACGAAGAGAAGAAGTAGGTATACCTACCAATTTTACGAGTACACCAGAATCTCAGTAAAACCGGCAATCTACTTACATCAAAATTTTATAATAAACCATAAAGATATTTCCGATAACACAAAACGTATCGCTGAAGTCACATTCTTCTAGGCCATAAAATGAAATTGGACAAAAATTCCGGCCAAATTCTCCGCTACAAGCAATACAACAAATAACTCGGATCGATGCGATCGTAAAAACGTTTTTATGTCTTAGATGATTAAATAGATAATCATAAAAAATAAATCGTTACTGTCCCCCAGACGCAAAGTCAATAAAAATTTAATTGGACCGGCAGGAGGCACTCCGATTTCCATCCGATTGGTTTGTTTGAATCATCTTAATTTTAAAGGCGAGCTGATTTGCAGAAGCAAATTTTCTTGGATGTAGTTCGGGAGGTGTAGGTTCAAATTATTAACTCAAGAATGATTCGATATAGTCTAGGCTAAGGCAGAAATCGGACACAATTAAATTACAATTTTCATTGCAAGTTTTGTATTAAATTCATAGTCAACACATAGGAGGGTCACTGAATGTGTATTTATTTAGGTTAAAATATATTTATAGCATTATTTTTTAACAGTGACTGGGACAGACGAGTCTCGGAAGAGGCCAGCAGTGGACTGATACCGGCTGATTATGATGTTGATGATTATTATTATGTTTTGATTGATTTATAATATGTTATACATTCATATTAAAATTTAACACTAAAGTAGGTTTTGCATACAACTACAATAAGATTATTTAGTCATATAGATAGTCATTCTTTAGCCGTAACACTATAGATGTCTAAAGAACGTTTAAAAGCTTTGTTGAGTGTTATTTTCCTGAAAAATTTGCGTTGATGTTACAATAAAATTTAAATGTTATAACAAAAAAATATGTTTGATGTTATTAAACTGTTTTATAAGAAATATTACAACAATATTTCATATGAAACAAATTGTCTTTTGAATACTGACTACATGAAACATTAGCGCACGTACGCGCGTATACTTAAATACGCGTGGATATCGCGAGTTTCTAGGGGGGGACGGGGGTTATACTTTTAATTTTAAATGCGAGGGTGGCAACCGATTTTCTATCATTATATAATAGTTGCCTGCCCTTGTGCGTGATTCCCGTAATGTGATTGCCGCGTAGTTTCGACGTGTCTAAACTGATCTTAGCCCAATGTCGTCGATAGCTCCTGTTCTATAAGTCTATAGATTTTTCTTGACGTCAGCTGTAAAATTTCAATAACTGTGCAAAGGTGGACAAAAGAAAAAGATTATTTCGACGAGGTCAAATTAGGAACATTAAATAATAGAAGATATTAATGAAGGGGATGTTCTCATTAACTATCCTTCTTTTTCTTGCGTAAATTTTTGGATAATTAAGAATGACTTTGACGCGACTTAAGTCTGCGCTACAATTCTATTGTTCTCGATTGTTTTATAATCGAATCTAATGAACATCGAGCCCATTGGCGTGCTATAGGAGGTTAATCTCCAGAAGTAGATTACTTTTTATCGATTACCAAATGTAGAAATTTGTAAAACAACAGAAGGTAGAATAGGTAAAGTATAGGTATAGATACAATCAACGGTTTTATTGCTTCCCAACAACTTTAGAATGGAAAAATGAGTATAGTGTGTAGAAAACTCTTTTTAATTTTTGAATTGTTTATCTCCATATCTCTGGAGATACTCGTGAGATCTTAATGAATTGTGTTATGGGACCACCTTAGAGTCATAAATGCTATTCAAAAAAGCATTGAAATCAGTTATGCACTGATTTCAATTTGCGTAGAAATCAAGTTATAGAACCATAAAATGAATAATTTAATAAAATTCTTTTGAATGTTCAAAAGAATTGATAGAAAATAAGAGTTATTCATACATAAAACCTAAAAATAATTACCTAATGACCATATCAAAATTATATAAACTACAATAATAATATCTGTACTATAAATAAAAGACAGAACCTAGGTCGCTACCTGCCGGTAATGTTCCCAAAAAGCTAGCGACGTTACCTCGTTGTATAGCTAGGCTAATACCACACCTGGACACTCGCTAAATCTGCATACAAACTAGCGTTTTAACGACCGACACTGTGACACCGACACAGACACTACACACGGGTCGTTTTTCTATACGTGCAATTGTGTGCGTGATGTCTAAGGTTGTCGCCCGTAATCACCGTATCACAGATTATATAATAGTTACTTCGTACATACGTACTACGTACTGACCGTATGAATATTTTTTGTACACTTACCCAAAAAGCTTTTAACACTAAAAATATTAGTCGCTATTTCGTAAACCATCATCTCCAGGTCCAGTAGACTTGCATAGAACAAACTGCACCACAGTAACTATTTTTTATTCTGTGTTGGGCGGCCAGCCAGAGCTGTACGAAACAATGTCGTGTGTCTTGCTCGCACGTTAGAGCGCGTCAAGTAAAGAGAATATAAATACTACGTACCTACATCAAGTTCCCAATTGCTGTGTTATAAAAATGTTTAAACGTGAAAGTGTTTTTAAATATTTTACAAATTAAGCGTTATTTACGCACGAGTATATTATACATATATCGTTGTTTCATTTATGAAAATGAATTTTAAAATACGAATATGTAGGTAGGTATACTAATATAATTAAGTGTTTATTATATACCTACGTAATAAGAACCTACGTAAATTTGAACCTCCAGTGTCTACTGGTCCCAACATAAATGTATGAAGTTGATGTTCTTCTCTCCGTGAGTAGTAATTGTTCTATAGTCGTACGCGTGTGGGGTCCTTGCTCAGCGCAGCTCCTCGACAGCTCCAAGTCGGTGGCGGGGTGAGGAAGCCTGGAATTGGTGGGGGGAACAGAGTGTCCGTTCTATACGTAGTATTATTATCTTTTCTATGCTAATACGTTGGCCGAGGTAAGCGCCAGCTCTTTGATCACGGGTGATGTCAATTAGGCGTCTGGAAATAACGAAAGAATTCAAAAGAATTAATAACCAAATTTTTTTGGAGTCAGCTAAAAATAAAAAACTTGTAAAAATTTGCATCAGTTTTATAGGCTCAACTACGTACACACAATTGAAAACATGATTGACTAAAGTGTTTTTCCACCCTTGTGATTTAAACAACCCCGCGACAAAGTTATATGCCGTTATTAATTTCCAACTTTTCGTATAAACAAACTGTGATTGTGAAACTTGCCAACTTTGTACGTTGCACCGAGGTTATTATATTATTTTTTGAAAACAAAACGAAAAGTTTTATACGTGAAAAACGATGGTTTATTTGATAAATGTACGGTCACAATTTCACTTTGATTATATTTACTCATATTTGTGCAATCATTATATATTTTTTTATGGAAATCGTACAACTGTTAATCGTCCTACACGGCGTTAGATAACTGAGATTTTTATTTAGTACAGATCGTTAAACACGAACTCAAATCAAGGATTGATTTGTTCATCCACGCGTAGCAAAGACTTTTACTTAAAGAATTATGCCGCGATGCATCTTTAAATACTGCAATTAAACCGCGTGTAGGTGATTGTTTTTACCCCCCATTCACGAGTGCTCATCTAGCGTAACGCTGCATTTCCTCGACCAATCATAACCCAGAACCTGCATCGCGCAAACGAAGTTTTCCACCTGTTGTGTTTGTATAGTTGTTCTTCGAACGTATTATAGGGAGTCCGTTGTTACTGAGAAGACCGGCAGTGGCGAGGGCCGGACTCAAGCCTCGCTACGACTGCAGATTGATTTACTAATTAATAATTGGTAGAGTGGAATTTCTACTTGGTTTGGTTGATAAAAGATTGAGCGTTTAGAATTCCCTCTTCTTCATCAAGTAGCAAGTTTGACTTCCTTTTTGTTCTCGTCCAGTTTTGTTTCTGAATATTGTATCGGAGTTCAGTGAATATTTATTTTTGATGGCCAGTACTGCCGTATTCATATAATATTCATTAAATTCCTGCGCAACGTCACAGTATAAATAATAGTAAGTACAAGACCGTCAAAGTTTGTCCTTATAGCAATGAATTTCCCTATAGAATGCCAAATTAGGTCCGAAATAGGAACGGGCTCCTACTTACGTTTGTAGGAAAATTTCCATACAAATTGAGAAAAAGCAATGATTGTTGCCTTCAGACCTTCTGGTTGGTTGAGTAGGTTGCTTCAGACAGACACGTCTCTGCTAAGTGATTTCTTTGATTGCTATTTTTCTTCTTTTCAATAATTATAGCAACTTTCCTATGACACGTTCTCTAAACAAAATGAGCCCTCTAATACTATAAATAAGAACGTTTATAAATTGTATATTTGTTGCTAATACAGCTGAACCGTTGAAATATGATAACCTCACTCTCGAAGAAGAGCGACGGACTCGCTCGAAAAATAGGTCGAGATTCGACTAAAGGTAGGTACGTGAATTACAGCTGGTATATAACATTAATATAGAATGATGACATTGAAACTTTGAGATATATTGGAATATGATGGAAAAGTCAAAAATCAAAAGTCAAAGCATTTATTCAGTATATGGGCAAATTAAAAATCTGCACTTACACACGTCAAATCGATATTATCTATTATTATTATAATTGTTCTAAATATAACAAAAAACATAACTTAGTGCTTAGAATAAAAAAAAAAAAGAAAAGAATTGAGCTATTCAGCTTTCATCTAGACGTTGAACGTCACACTTAAAACAAATGTAGGGTCTTCTGATTAATGTAGGGTTGCGAACCGTACATTTACGTGCACCCCCAACCCAGTGCTTGTTTCAGTACTTCAAAAAATTTATTAAATAAAACGCAAACTAATCGCAGTACAAATCATATTTCGAATAGAACTGATTGTTGACTGAATTTGACAAAACCTATATAAGGTGCATTAATATACAAACTCTACGCGATCTCAACTCTTCTTACCTCAATACCCAACAACCAAATGACGTAAAATCCCATACACTGTTACATGAGCCATAAACCATCTACATCTACGTAACGTCCAACATAGGAACATGTCGCACAAAGGGTTAACTAGGTCCTGTAATGGACGGTACTGAGATCACAATTACACTAACAAGATTGCGTTCTGGTCATCAAATGAGGGTTGGTTGACGTTTAAACGCTCACAAGTCACAAGGCTAGCAGATTACAAACCACGTACCTGTATAGGAAACGATTATGCTATTTACTACCAAATTGTACATGAGAATGTTAATATGCTTTTTTGTTTATTGCCACCAAAGCGGCTGACCGTATTTTTAACCAACTTCACAAAAAAGAAGGAGGTTCTTAATTCGATGTTTTTTTGTTTGTTAAATCTTAATCGATTTAAGAAAATCTTTTTTTGTTTGAGTGATTATGCTTCCCGTTTGGTCCCATTAAAATTTTATCTAAGGCCGTAAGCACACGGCGTATTTTAAGCGCGCAGACGACGCGCGTTTCAGGAACGCGCGTCTTCGGCGCCGTAGACGCTGATTGTTGCGTTTGCATTGATGATACAAGCGCGCGCATGAAGCGCGTATACGCGCGTTTGAAGCGATACAAACGCGCGTACAAAGGAGCGGAGTAGGGGCAGGGGGGGGGGGGAACGCGCTCACGCCACCACTGCAAAAAACGTAAAATCTACGAGCGACTACAGCGCGTCTGTATCGCTGTATCTGCACGTATACGCGCAGTAGAGGCGCGTTTCACGATCGCCCCGTGTGCTTAAGTTACAAGGTTGCGATCGAATCCCGTTTGAATCGCGTATACATTACACGCGTATTTCTGGAGATTTGGAGATAAGCAATATAAACAAATTGACATGATACTGTCTATTTTGACTATCGTGGCATGTGAAGTCGTTTTTTTAGTTTTTTTTTACGATCATACATTATTGTATGACAAGAAACACCATAGAGTTTCTTGGTGTTTTTCTCTGATGGGAGTATTTCCAAATTATTTAATGGGAGAGTTTTAGCGGGAACGTGGAAAAGTGCGTGTGATCTCATTGTATTTTTTCCTAAAACTTGTGTTCTTCCGCGAGTTAATGTTTAATAAATGTGGATTATTAAGCATTACGTGCCGGTGAATGTGTGCGAGTGTAGGGAAACAGCACAATGTTGAAAAACATGCTATTGGCTTTCTCACCAAAATTCCACTGAAAATCTTCAGTAAAGTCACATCTTTACTGAGGGTATGAATCGGACCAGACTTTGACTGCAACTTGATCTGAAATGTGACTTTGACCCAACTTTGGGTGTTACCACACCAATCGATCGAGTGTCGATCGACGCCATCGATCGATGGTCGAATGAGGACAGTGGACTTCGATTGACAGTTAATACTTACTACATCAGTCGAGCGTCCACCAATCAAGCATTGATCGACAATCGATCGGGCATCGATCGTCAATCGATCGATTGGTGTGGTAACACCCTTTATGACTTGAATTATCAAAAACTTGAAGAATTTAAAAACTTGACACTGGCTAAATAAACTAATCGTGTGTAGCCATGATAAAAAAAAAATTCAATGATCATTTAATTTCCCTTTATTTTCACTCATCAACGGTTCATCTAGACTAGACTAGTTAATATAACTCTAGTTCTATGTTTAATTTCATATAATTTTATATGCTTATTATAAATTGCAATAGTTACCATGAAACGTCTTTGATCGTTCTGCGAATGGCTTACGAGGATCAGACGCGTGGAATTAACTTGATACTGCTCCTGATACTTATTTATGCATTACACAATGCATTATAAATATAATGTATTATGAAATGGCATCATAATGTGCCGCATTGTAAGTGTTGACTCTATTTAAAGATTGCGTCTTGACAGCGAAGCGATACGGCCGCATCGTCGTCTCAACTAACAGTGTATGCTATTTATATTAATGCTGTCCACACACGGGCCATCGACCACAACCACAAAACGCCACCTCCGATCTATTTCATGTGGTTTATATACTTTTTTTTATAAGTTTTATTATGGCTCCACACGATTAGTGTATTTAGACCTGTCAAGTACTGACATTTTTCAAGTTTTTATGAATTTAAGTCGCAGAGATGGGTCAAAGTCACATTTCAGGTCAGTTTTTAAGTAAAAGTCTAGTCGAAGTCATACCTTCAGTAAAAATGTGGTGTTTACTAAAGATTTTCAGTGGAATTTTGGTGGGAACGCAAATAGCATGTTTTTCAACATTGTGCTATTTTCCTGCACTCGCACACATTCACCGGCACTTAATGGTTAATAATTCTCATTTATTACACATTAACTCGCGGAAAAAAAAAGTTTTAGGAAAAAATACAATGAGATCACACACACTTTTTCACTCGACTCGGACGATGGACTCGCCACACTATACGATACTACCCACTACACACATCTGGTACTCACAATACGGTTGGCACTGGTAGTTGCCACTTATTTACTCACATTAGCCGCTTCTAGCTTCAGGTATCAGGGCATTTTGTCGTTGTCGCGAGTGGTGCAGCCAGGCTTAGTTTAATGTTCTTATGAATAAGTATAAACTTTATAATGTAAAAAAAATTGTAAATGCAGTCTTGTCAAAACCAATGTCTCCAAGAAACAGGTCCTCGTATTACGCTGGAAACCTAATAAACCGTTTCTAACGGTAAATCTTTTCGGGAGAATCGTAAAAGTGCGACTTTACGATGCGTTTACCGTGCAATATACGGTCCCCCTGAAATACCTACTTTAGCCCGCACAATTAACCAGGTGCTGTTATGTTTATTGATATTTTTACGAACGCTAGAAGCCCAGAGTGGGTAAATTTCTGGCTTCTTAAGAGCATTTTTCCTTTGGCAAGGTGGATGCCCTCAGGAGCAATTTTGTTTTCTAATGCATAGGAGATAATCATTTCGATTATTTTAATTTCTATTAAATCTTTTATGACATCTATTCACACCTACAATTGGAGAAGAATGCGTGAAACTTTAATACCTGTTGTAAATTCATGAAAACTTTATAATTTCTAAAAATTTTATTGATAAGCTATAACATCTTCCCATACAAAGGTTTTCTGCAAGAGATCGCTAGTAGTAATAAGACTACTTTTTGTTATCCCATTCATTTTCGGATTCGTTTTTATGGATGGATTTTTTTTATATATGTTCACCGATTACTCAAAGACGCCCGGACCTATTTAGTAAATACATTTTTCGTTTCGTTACGAAAGGTATACTTCCAGGTGATCCCATTTAAATATCGTCGACATAATATTTAGTGATTCCAGAGATATGAAAATAAACAACTCGAACTTAGTACTAATAAACTGGCCAAGTGCAAGTCGGACTCGCACTCGTAGGGTTCCGTAACACAGTAGAGTATTCTATAACTTAGATTTTTTGCAACTACAAAAATTACTTTGTTTTTCATAGTGTTTTTGTATGAAAAACAAAGTTATACTTGCGGTCGCTGTATCTCAACAACTGCTGACTGTATCTCGTTCAAACCAATTTTCGTTGAAAGTTTTATTGAGATCTACAGAATATATTTTTTCAAGATTTTTCACTCCCTTACTTTAGAAGTTAGAGGGGGGGGGGGGGCACACATTTTACCACTTTAGACGCGCCTATCTTTGAAATGATTGACTTTGAGAAAAAATGATTTTAGAAACCTCAATGTCATTTTTGAAGACCTATCCATAAATGCCCCACACGTATAGGTTTGACGAAAAAATTTTTTTTTTGTTTCAGTTCCATGTATTGGACGCCCCCCCTTAAACTTTTATATTTTTTATTTTTGTATAAAAATCGAAAAGCGGTTTACAGAATACATCTACCTACCAAGTTTCAATTCTGTAGTCTTAATAGTTTCGGAATAAAATGGCTGTGACATACGGACGGACAGACAGACAGACAGACAGACATGGCGAATCTATAAGGGTTCCGTTTTTTGCCATTTGGCTTCGGAACCCTAAAAATTACTAGTGCGGCATTTAAAGTCGATTCTTATAGCTTTTTATACGATCTTAAATTATACTATACTATCATAAAAATCCAGTGACTAAATTTCAAAACAACTTCATCGAAACAATTATTAGTCAAACCGAAGCTTAAATCAAAGCACACACATTAAATTCAATGTATAAATTCAGTTTTGATGCGTCATTAAACTGAATCTCCGCGGCAGTGACACATATCAATTTGAAAAGGCAATAGTTATTTGGAATCAATATTTAACGCGAAAATCATAAATCATTGAAACATACGAATTGAAACGTGATTTTGTGTAGGATCAACAACGTTTGTTGACGTTAGAATTTTGTTTTTATAGATATTAAGTCAGTGAAACAACTTTGATGTTTACTTACAAGTATTGTTGTATTGGAAGAAGCGAAAGAGGTATGTCAGGATCGTAGCAGGGACGTAACAGGGACGAGGACTGACACCGTTGGGGTAAACTTGTTCTAGACTGGAAACCGCGAATCGGCAAACGTAGCGTAGGATGTCCTGTGACTAGGTGGAGGGACGACAGCAAGGTTAGTGACTGGAAAAGAAGAGCCGAAGACCGGGCGGCTTGGGAGAGGCCTACGTCCAGCAGTGTTCTGACACCGGCTGATGATGATGATGATGATGACCCCGACGGGAATAAAGGCGTGATTGTATGTATTTGCATAAGTATTGTTGATATATTTATTAACCCACTTCAAAAAAGGAGGAGGTTCTCAATTCGACCGTATATATATTATTTTTTTTATTTTTTTTAATGTTTGTTCGCGGATAACTTCGTCGTTTATGAACCGATTTTGATTATTATTTTTTTGTTCGAAAGGAGATATCCCAAATGTGGTACCATAGTATTTTTATCGAGGTCTGATAAGTATATCCAGAGATATTGAGATAAACATCTCAAAATTGGTACTTAAAATGAATAGCGCGGCATTGAAGTCGGTTCTTTTTTTGTTTTTAAACGATATTATTAGTTCTTAACCCCTTTCTCACCTGGGGCCTTATTCCGTATGACCATTTTAAAGTCTTACCGTGCCGTGTTACGTTATCTCCGCGTTATGGTATTCTCTATGCCAATTAAAACGCGGTAGGGTAAGAGTATAAGCGCGTTTTGAGCTGTCAAAATATCGTGACATATGAGGACGTGTAACGCGCGCGTTTTGTATAATTTACCTATCGTGTGGCATACAGAATACAATTTTTCAATAACGTAACGTGGCGCGTTAAGGAACGCGTTATCTCATTGGTTATACTGAATAAGGCCCCTGATGTAAAGTGACGATTAGAAGATTAAGATAAAATTATGCAGTCCTGGAAGTGAAGGACATCAATAGGCTCGGAATAACAGCCGGATTACGGCAACCTTTACCACCAGTCGAGATAGTGGTCAAATGATTGCCTCTGTAGTATGTATATTGTACTATAATGTACTGTCTGTAGTAGTCTGTAACTCTGTCCGATACCGATATGGTATCGATGACCGATATTATCATTCGGTTTTTTTTTTAAATCTTATTAGATAAAAAACCCGAATAGTACATCTCTTTTTCTACACTTTTTAGGGTTCCGTCCTGACAAGGAACCCTTATAGTTTCGTCATGTCCGTCTGTCTGTCTGTCTGTCCGAGGTTTTGCTAAGAGACCGTTAATACTAGAAAGCTGTAATTTTGTAGGGGTATGTATATAAATTACGCCGACAAAGTGCTGAAATAAAATTTTGAAAAATATTTTTTTTTATGGTAGGTATGGTAGCTCCCCTACATGAGAAGAGGGGATGAATTTTTTTTCGTCATCTACCCCATCGTGTGGGGTATCGTTGAATAGGTCTTTTCAAATGATTTAAGGGTAGCTAATACCATTTTTCGATTGAATGCTCCATTTACGAAATTTTAAACTTGAAAGTGCAAGTTTTTGTTCCATTAGGGCGTCCTCCCCCCCCCTCTAAAAGCTAAACTGCTGAAAAATCTGGAAAAATTCGTTATAATAGTGCATTTCATGAACTTTAAAGGAAAAACTATAGCGGTTAAGATAACTTTATTAGTTTAGCAGTAATAGTTGTTGAACTTGGGTGTTGAATAATTTTGTACCAAATACAAAATCCTTAGAATAAATCCTTTAAAGTGACAAAGACGAAGTACCTAGTTGCTTGTTTATAACGGGTAAAGAAAAGACTTGCATTGAATAACGGGCTACTACGGAACCCCACACTGCGCTTGGCCTGACACGCACTTGGCTGGTTATTTTAATATCATATAGGCCTACGTTTGACCACTATCTCACCTGTTGGTAAGTGATGATGCAGTGGAGGATTTTAACCTTTTTTACACGTGTTTTTAACCTTGAAAAATAGTGGTATTTAATTTATACTAACAACTAGCTGATACCCCCGACTCCGTTTACGTACACCAAGAAATGATTAGCCTATATTCATCCACATACTATAAAGTATCTTCTTGTTAAACAGTAAGATCGGATCGTCCGTTTAGGTGCAATTAGGGCACAAACAGACAGAGTAGCAAACGTTTTTATGGTATTAGTATGTATAATCTTTCATACGTTCAATCATAACCACAGCAGATAAACTAATGATAATAATTGTGCAATCAAATCACGGAACAGTTTTGACACAATCCAAAATTTCATCGTACCGGTGCTTCAACAATTTACAAAAATATAAAGTGTGAAACACTTCAAAGAAACATAATATTTGATTTACGCAGTGCAGCATCTCTCGTCGGATTTGAAAACTGTAATGATTTGTTCCGAATGATCAACTTACGTAATAAGTAGTCATAGATGGCGCCACCAATGCATAATTGGGTTAACAAATGCAATCCACTAATTTCGTCGTAACGATACTTCGCACCGTGGCTTAATTGGCAAAGCACCGGAACATGTTATTCCGGAGGTTGCGGGTTCAAGTCCCGTCGGTACGATGAAATTCAAAGAAACATAATATTAGTTTTGACACAATATTCATAACTGTTTTCTATTGTAATTTTTACCCCGTAGGTATAGGAGACGAGTAGCGGATATTTTGATTACGTTAACATAAAATATAAATGTGAAAATTTGGATATTAAATCAAAATTGGAGGATTAGCTTTCTCGTGAAGTATCAAATAATACAGAAATCTGGCAAACTTTGTAAAGTTCTAATGGTTTATAGATTTAAGACGGGAATTTAACGTGACTTGCGCACTGTGTGCGAGGCTGAACGCGTCGGCGAGCGCCCCGCACTCAAGATCCTGAAGAAGACCTCCGGATGAGGCCGAAACATATATCGACATCGCGTAAGTCACGTTAAATTCCCGTCTTAAATCTATAATTTTAAAATGAACGTGAGTTTTTATAATAAAAGTTCAAATGGTTGTACTACGAAACTGCATAATTTGAATCCGCCATCTCCATTTTATAATCAGACAACCACAGATACTAACCACCAGGCGCCACCGATTTATGATAAATATACCATCTACCTGAACGAAGTGATTTGATTTTTATTTAATCATACGTACCGCCCTGGTTAAATCAGTGTCACAATATTACATGAATGTCTTCATATCGCGATTGAGTGATATTCTAGGTAGGCGCGCTTCATCATGGATCGCATCATCAGATGAGATAGTTGTCAATCGCTACCAAGTTCAGCAGGTACATAAAAGAATAGATAATTATTAGAAAAAAAAAATAGAATAATTCAACCACAAACAACGCTCGTGATGATACCACCTCCAGAAGACCAAGCAAAAGTCCTTCCACAAAAAAAAGTGAAATTTAATTTTTTATATTATGTTTCTTGAAGTGTTACACACTTAATATGTATGTAAATTAATTGTATCGCACTGTGGCTTAATTGGTCAGAGCACCTGGACATGTTATCCGGGGGGTGCGGGTTCGAGTCCTGTCGGTACGATGGAATTTTGGATCGTGTATAACAATTAAAATTTGTAATAATTACGAATATACCTAATTAACTTTTTTATATATATATATGTATGTATATATATATATATATATATATATAGAACTTGCTGAACGTAGCCTTATAACCCTGAAATTTTAATTTTCTCAAACGCCAATATTCGCTTTCCAACATTAAGTATAGAACATTTAAAAAACTTTAAATTACTTTACATTGTTTTTTCAAATATTTGCATCACAGCAAACGAAGGCTTTTAAACTCTTTAAGGAAGTTTGCATGAACATAAACAATTTTCGAGCGGAAAATAAAGAGTTTCAAAGCTATTTTTAGTGCGAAGAAACTTCAAGCTACGGCGGAACTACGACATAGATGTCACTTTCACCGAATTGTAATGCCTACTGTCAATAAATTGTATACCTTAATATAGTGTTTGCGATCTAAATAAAAAAAAAATCTTCACATTTGTCTTTACCAATTATTTTTGTATCTTTGTTTGTTATGGACAAGCTTACAAGTAACTAAATTAAAATTTTGAATAAGCACACATAACAATTTCCTTCAGAAAATTAACGTCGTAACATCTATCTAAGAACCGCATCAAAATCGGACAAGTCGTTTTGAAGAAAAATGGCAACATCGATTTGCACCAACAAATGATCACTGCAGCGCCCTCTGGTGAGTTGTCACCATAACACCTATCTAAAAACATGCGTCAATTACACCCGAACCCATAACTGAAAACTGTATCAAAATCGGACCAGTAGTTTTGGAGAAAAATGGCAACATGGATTCGCACACATAAACAAACAAACACATCCTCTCGCCCATAACGCATATAAAGTCTTCGTTCCGTCGTAAGTAAAAAAGTACTGGGCCAATTTTCAAACTTCTGCAATCTATCAAAATTTACATTATCAACGACATATTTTGCGGGCGAAGCTACAAGGGGAGATCGCTAGACTATATATATTTTTTTTTAAATTTTTAGATGTTTTTTTAGTTAATTTGTAATAATTATAAGTTAATATAATAAAAAAGGTATTTTTATAAACAACGATAAACTTAAATTTCTAACTACATTTCATGCGATCAGTCTCGAGAGTTTTATCTTCAAGCACTTATTCCTGGGATAGCCGGCATTTAATCCTTGATGCATGCCATATTTTGTTACGTGAGTTATCAATTTTTACGTCCTAACCTTTGTTTCCCAAACATTAACTCTGAGTCTCAGAAGTCAAGGTGTGCCAAGGAGCAATTAAGAGCGCTGTATACTGGGAATGAAGAGATTGGACCAAGTACTCAATACGGATCTATATACCGATACCGATGCTCAAAAACCAGCTAACAGACAAAATGCCAGGCTCAAGTAAAACATGGCGGGTTCCATTTGTTGCATCTATTGCACCATTGCAAGGCTTACTCATGCATTGGTTTTCTATAGACGCCCTAATATGTAACGACAAAGCACGAATATCTACTGAAGAAGGTAAAAAAAGCGCTGACGGGATGACACGGATGATTTCCATAGAAACTGGCCACAAGCAGTATTAAATACGGACAGGTGGAAAATGAAAAAATGAACTTTGCGCCGTATTAGAGTAAGAGCCAAATAAATTAGTAAAAAATATATAATTTTATTTATGATGATTTAGATTAGCGTACCTTTCGCTCCGGTGTAAGAGACATCCAAATTTTTCTCAAGCCTCGCGCTTGATCACGTAAGACTAAAACAAACTTGAAGTTTCCTCGGGCCACTATCGTGAACTTTGCCAGCAGTCATTGTTTGTTTTCCGAAGATGTCATATTTCCTTCAGAAGCGTCGTATTGTAGTGGGCACTTCTAACTCCGTTATTGAGTTAGAGATTGTGATTTATGGAGGACGTATGTGATCTCTACACGTAACATGTCTGCTATTGGGATAGTCAGTAAAGTACACGTCTGCTCAAGGAAAAATAAATATGCGTGATTTTATAACAAACTTAAGAGGGGACACGGGTGCACTTTTATACAAATTCCCCCGTTTTCGCCCTGGAAAATTCTTTTAGAGCAAGGAAGGAAACGGGAGAATACATTTGTATGGAAAAGTGCACCGCGTTTGCTCTTAAGGATTTGAAATATGATAGGACTATGACCGGCGGATAATCAAGATGCTTCCAACGGTACCTCATTTGTTAATCAATCTAAACTTATAATTATCATAATCGGAAAGGATTTTATCAATTTTTCTACCTCTAATACAGACTATTCTGCTATTCTGACCCATCTTGGAGTATCATTCTGTCTAATTAAATGTTTATGAGCAAAAGCCCTAATTGCTAAGGCCTTATCCTGGCGATCGAGAGGTCGTGAGCTTGATCCCCACCCATAGCACTATTGACGTGAACCCACTCCAGACGCAAGCATATTTAGCTTAGTTGGAGGGGTTAACAAGACTACTGGTAATGTGCAACCCCAATTGCTTGTAAGATTATTTTTTTTAAATCAAAACAATGTATTATATTTGTATGGATTTAAATAAGTTGTTAAAATAAGCCAACAGATTTTAAAATTGTATTTATATCCCTGCTCAAATCTACACCAATTATCTTAGCTGTGACAAGAAGGAATAAGGATTCAAATTTACCACTTTCAACCAAACGAACCTCGTCGTATATTTGGACGCACTTGGACATTATCACAGCAGTTGTATATCATCAAACCCAGAATCCAAATCAGCCGTGTGTCAGCTAATAACAATAGCCAGTCAGCAGCTGTCCAGTAGATTTACGAGGCTCGTTTGTAGGCGCAGGTGGCAGCAATAGGATTATTGCGGTCACCCAGGACAATATAGCGGTGGGTGTTTCGAGATACAACGGCAAAAACTGTGTTGCTACTGGGGTTGTGTGAGATGGCAGGGTTAACGTTTGGCATTTTTCATTTGTTTTTTTTTCTGTCAAATACAGTCATTGAAATAAGTGGCAATTAAATTCTTATAAATCAAGCGTTGTTTGACTCTTAGGCTGAGTTGCACCGTCTTACTTTAACTATAACAAACGTCAAAAATCTGTCAAAATCTATGTTTATTAAAAGATAATAATTGAAAACACACATTTGAGAAAAAAGTGTATTACAGGCCTCGAACGCCACAGCGAATCTGGTCGAATCCTTACATGCCCTCAGAGGGTAGATCGTTTAAAAACTTAAAAAGAACCGACATCAATGCCGCACTTTCAATTTTCAGTACCAGTTTCGAGGTGTTTATCTCTATATCTCTGGAGATACTAATTAAACCTCGATAAAATTACCATAGTACTACACTTAAGATATCTACTTTCCAATAAAAAAGAATAATCAAAATCGGTTCATAAACAATGAAGTTATCCGCGAACAAACATAAATATATAATATATGTATATATGGTCGAATTGAGAAACCTCCTCCTTTTTTGTATTCGGTTAAAAAACACCGGTTAATATTTATAGTTATGGTTAAAGTAAGATGGTGCAACTCAGCCTTATTGAGTTAAGGTTAACAACAAATGCACGTGCGCTATTATAACTTATTTTAGGGGCCCCGTGGCGTAATCTGGAGAACGGTCGGCTTTGATGCCAGAGGTACCGAGTTCAATCCCCGCAGCGCACCAATGGATTTTTCTGCCTGGCTAGAACACTAGACTGTAGAACACTAGACAATGCCTTACCACCATTCAGGGCGTAATTAAATGATACAAATAATCAATCTTGTCCAACACCTGTGTCTTGCCAGCAAGGCCAGTTTCATGTGCAACTAGAAAAGCCAGAAGTTTCACCTTTCCTATGCTTGCATATTTTTTCCACAAAAAATGAGTTTAAGCTTGGAAAGGTTTTTTTTGTACCCACAACCTAGAAATTAGAAGTCAGGGACTCAGTGAATGACTAAATAAATACATAAATTAATGAATTTCACTTAACTAGTGGTCCTAAGCTACAAACCCAATATGCCACATGGCCTTCGAGACTTTCCTTTCATTTTATTTTACTTCTTACACAATATAATTTACCCGGGTCTTCGCGGCGCATACCCCAAGGCCCCACATTAAAAACGACACCACAAAACTATTTAATTCTCCCCACATCTAGTCTCATTTCAACCAACTTTCATAACAAGCTACCATCGCACCCAATAACAAAAGTATAAAAACGTCCTCTAATAATTGTGCACTCGAAACTTAAAGCGAAAAGGTTCTATTGTAGAGCAACCAATATCTAGCGAGAGACTTTATCCAATTCTCGCACTACGGGCAAAGCACTTTGTTCTTTGAGGATAGATAGGGATCGTGAGTGGAATACTAAGTCAGTTTATTCCACCTATCGGGAAAATAAGATACGTTCTATAAAGTACCTTTATGGTGTTGAATCAAGAGAGAGGTTTTGATGGAATACGTAACCGGAATGATACTGAAAAGTTATTCGTATTTCTAATTTACCTTAGTACATGCTATGGGTAGTTTTGTTTTTAGTGTTGAACAGTTTTTTTTTTATCTACGTGCCAATGTTTTGTTGTATATCATCAGTGTTGACCATGATTATTTAGATTTCTAATATAACAACAGTTCTCAAGAAAATCTAAGCAATATCAAACGCTACTCAAGTCAAATCAAAGTCCAGTCATCCAATTTAAGTTAAATATACCCGAACTTTACTTAATAAAGCATAGCAACCGAATCTACCAGTACGTACAAAAGTTTTATTCCTATTTAATATTTACGCAAGCCCCCAAAGGAGGCTGGCTACCTCAGCTTAAATTAGAGAACGGTAATTTTCAAGTTTTGATGAATGCGATTTTACGGATACAACTTGAGTTGTAGGATGTTGCTGGAGTTAAAAATTTTAATTGGGGGATAGAATGTCGGTTGTGTTGTGCACAATAAACTTAACTAACCTACTAACTAGTAAGTGTGTGTGTGTGTGTGTGTGTGTGTGTGAATGTTTGTTACCACGTATCTCGGTAACCACTAAACCAATTTTAATGAAATTTAAAACGTAGACAGTGTAAGTTCTAACTTAAGACAAAGGCTAATCGTATTTTTGAAAATCATCCCCTAAAGGGGTTAAATAGGGTGATAAAATGTCTATGGAAAATGTTATTCCTTGGGCCGACTTACACAAAATTCGGTATAAATAAACCTTAAAACAAATAATGATACATGTGTATTTCATTTTTTCAAAACTACCCCTAGGGGGCTTGAAAAATGAATTTTCTTTGTAAAAATTATTAAAAATTCAGAAATATTTGTTTCCAATTATTCCTTTGTTCGATTTACTCAAAACTCGGTGCAAAAAAACATTAAAACAAATAATGTGAGACGTGTTTTTTATTTTTTCAAATCTACCCCTAAGGGGGGTGTAAAATTATTTTGTTTGGAAAGTCATAGAAAATTAAGTAATGTTGGTTTCCACGTATTCCTTGGTCCGATTCACTTAAAACTCGGTACATGTAATCTATAAAACAAATAATGAGACACGTATTTTTTTATTTTCCAAATCTACCCCTAGGGGGTGTGTAAAACTAATTTTGTTTGGAAAAATCATAGAAAATCCAGTCATGTTTGTTTCAACGTATCTGCATAACTAATTAACTCATTTCAATGAAATTTGAAACGTAGATAGTGTAAGTTTTGAAATAACACATACAATAATTTGATTTTCAAAATTCAACCACTGAAGGGGTTATATAGGATGATAAAGGTTCTATGAAAAATGTTATTCCTTGGTCCGGTTTCCTTAAAACTCGGTACAAATAAAACTTAAAACAAATAATGAAAAATGTATTTTTTATTTCTTTCAAATCTACCCCTAGGCGGAGTGAATATTTAATTTTATCTGGAGAAATCATAGAAAATACATTAATGTTTGTTTCCACGTTTCCTGCATAACTACTAAATCGATTTTGATGATATTGGAAATGTAGATAGTATAGGTCCTGAAATAAAACATAATAAAGTACTTTAATTTACAAAAATCATCCCCTTAAATGGTTAAACAGGGTGATATAGTTTTATTACATTACATACTTGGTTTGATTCACTCAACATTCGTGTGCAAAATGAAATTTGTAAGTATAGAAAACATGTATTCTCTGGTTCCATTCACTGTGTAGGGAAATACAGTTTAACGTAAATAATGAAATCTGTAAACGATACCGACTAACTAACTGATCTATCAACGCACAGCTCAAACCACGGATTTGGCGAAATTTGGCATTCAGATAGTTGTTATGAGTTATAATGACGCAGGTATCCGCTAAGAAAGGATTTTCCAAAATTCACCCCTTAGAGGAATGAAACGGGAGTTCAAATTTTTTATATAGAAATAACATAAGATAGTCTATTTTATTGGAAACTTTACACAAATACTTCTGTACATAAGTAAGTAAATGTGTTTCAGGCTTTTTAGAAATACCACCTTTAAGAGAGTTAAATGGGATACAAACAAACGAAACAAAGTTTGAAAATCAATACGATTTTTTGGGTTTTATAAAAATGAGTCCCTATGTCCCTTGGTCACGCCATAACTTGAAAACGGGTAGACCGATATGGCTAATTCAGTTTTTCATGTGCTTTTACGAAAAAAAATTAAAGGAATGAATGAAGTTATTAACGCGGGCGAATCCGCGGGGCACTGCTAGTATGATATAAAGGAAATAAAAACAAATAAAAATCTTCACAAAAAAGGAAAAGGTTTTGCACGTTACCTCAGAACTCCGTTATTTAATAACCGATTTGGAAAATTCCTTTTTATGTTAGATATATAATAAATGCCTCCAGAGAAATGGAGATAAAACACCTCAAACTTAGTACTGAAAATAAATAACGCGGCGTTCGAAGTCAGTTTTTTTTCGTTTTTTAAGCGATTATTGCATAAGCTAGCTTTTGACCACTATTTTGCTTGGTGGTAAGCGATAATATGGTTTAGGACAGTGAACACGCTAGGGCTAGAAAGGTCTCAGAGTAAATACATTAGTTTAATAATATCGTTTAAAAAACTAAAAAGAACCGACTTCAATGCCGCGCTATTAATTTTCAGTACCAATTTTGAGGTGTTTATCTCCATATCTATGGAGATACTTATCAAACCTCAATAAAATTACCATAGTACCACACTTGGCATATCTCCTTTCCAACAAAAAAGAATAATCAAAATCGGTTCATAAACGACGAAGTTATCCGCGAACAAACATAAAAAAAAAAAAACATATACTGTTGAATTGTAAATCCTCCTCCTTTTGTTGAAGTCGGTTAAAAAAGCTTGTAATTGTCAGCCATAAGAATATGCTACCATAATCAAATGCATGCGTAAAATTTAATGTCTATGCTCCTACTGTTAAAAAAACGCCAACGCTAGATGTATAATTCAGTAATGCTTGAGCATTAGTAATACACATATTACATCGTCATTGAATCTGAACCGACATGTGAAATTTCACATTCATACGATAAAAGATGCTTTTAAGTGTTCTGTAGTGCTTCTAGTTCAGCTTGCAAGACTTACCTTAAACAAACAAACATACATAGGTACACTCATTGTAAGGACAATATTAAGTATTTATTTAAATGGTTTTTTTTTATATTTTCAGGCAGGTCACCGCCCTTGAGATGCGACCTGTAAAGGAGAACATACATCCAGACATATGCTGAATAAGAGACCTTCGCTTCGATGGCTCAATGAATATCTCTGAAAAAGTAATTATTTTTTCTTCTCAACACGAGTAACTTACATATAATACACTAGCAGCCCGCCCCGGCTTCGCACGGGTAGAACATATATGCCTATAAAATTTGCATGTTTGTTGCATCGAATATAAAATATGAACATATTTAACAATCATCGTCATATTTCATCCAATTTACACAAAACCTTAACGAATTATGCACCTAAACCTTCCTCATAAACACTCTGGCTATTGGTGAAAACCGCAGAATAATCCGTTCAGTAGCTATTGAGATTATTGCGAACGGACAGACAGACGCAGTGATGGACTTTGTTTTATAATACTTAATTAGTGATATTGGACAGCCCTTTGGCGTAAAGGATAGTTACCCTGATTCTGACCCGACGGTCGTTGGTTCTAATCCTAGCTATATACCTACCAATGAAAGTTTTATGTGCATTAATGAATCATGGGTTTTCGTACAGTGGTAGTGGGATCATTAAATCTACCAAAAAGTAGCTTACCACCAAGGAGAACATCTGCCGCCGTAACCTTACGCGTTCCCTGACGCAAAATGTAGGGGTAATATACGTTTAACGTGTGTATCTGTGTGTCTGTCTGTAGCATCTTAGCACCTAACCGGATGAACCAATTTTGTTTTTATTATTGATGTCTTCATCGAGAGTTTTCTTAGCTTTGATTCATGAAAATTCGTTCAATCGTTATACAACTATGAGCTTTTTTCTAGTTAATTGCGCTATGAAATCAACTTTCATAGGTCTGATCAATTCGAAAATCTTCTTCTTCAACGATATTGTAAGAATATGAAAGCATTGACCTGATGCTGGGATATCTCCTGGACCTTTTGAGGGCCCGGTGGCGTAATTGGGAGAACGTTCGGCTTTGATGCCGTGGTACCGAGTTCAAACCGCCGTGCACCAATGAATTTTTCTATCGAAAAATGTATGTGCGCTTCTCACAGTGGCCCTCCGGTGAAGGAAAAACATCGTTAAGAAACCAACAACCCCCGCATGGTGGTAGGACATCGTGGTAGACTATCTAGTGACCGCCTGGCCAGCTACCACCCTCAAGTTAGAAAATCTGTCGCCAAACGTCTAATGTGTTCCGGCAGCTATCATTGAGAGCCAGTTCCCATTCTAGGCCTAGCGTGCTTACCATCTTCGATCGCATCATCACTTACCAACAGGTGAGATAGTGGTCAAACGCTAGCCTATAGTATATATTAAAAAAAAATAAAAGACTCCACAGAATACTCAAATCCTCACCAAATTACAGCTCAGATTTTAAATGTCGTGTTTAGAGTCATTGGAAAGCTTTTAATGAAAAGATTATACATAGATCAGTCGGGGTGGTTTAAAATATTATATTATATACATATATAGATCATTATTATTTTATACAATAGACCATATTATTATACTATATTGACTTCAAATTGATTGCGATCGGTGGGGATCTACAGAAAAGCTAAGCCTATAATAATATTTTCGTAGTAACTATGACCTATTCTGTGGTTTGACTGCAAATATGTTATTAATTTTGCGATGCGTGTACGTGAAATCCGTGATATCTTCTTGAGTTTTCATTAGAATTATATACTGTAAACGACAATTTTAATTTATAATATGTGGCCAAGCTAATCAATGTAATGATTTGGATAAGGATTAATACTATATACTTGAAAATAGCCTTGGAAATTATGTAATATTTTTTAACCAAAATTTTAAGATTAAAATGGTTACTGTGAGTCAACCTTAAGAGATAGACATATGCTGTCGCGGACTTTTTTGTAGGTCTTATTAAGTTGTACAACTCTTGCATAGAAAATATTCTTCTATCTATTTTCAATTAAGCAGCGTTCGTAAGAAACGTGTTTTTTCGACCGTTTTTTTGCCGACTTAGGTTGCAAATTAGGTCTCCACGAATGTACCTTTGATTTAAACGGGATAATATATAGCCTTTTTTCTTTCCGAAAGTCCATTCTATGTACTAGTGAAAGAATTTTTTAAATCGATTCAGTAGTTTTTGAGCCAAATCATTACAATAATACAAAAATACAAATGTTCTCTCTTTATAATATTAGTATAGATAATCTAAGTAAACATACCAAATTATATTCAAGGTTGTAGTTACGTAATATGACTTAGAATGTTTCATAAGCCAGTATAGAATTCAGATATGAATAAATTCATAAAATTAAAGTATCTAATTACATTCATGTTAATCTGAAATAATAACTCCAATAAAATTACTTTTACCTTATTTCCAAAAAAACATTTTTTAGGTAGGAACATAATTTAATTTTAAACAGGATCAAATTTGGTTCATCTCAAAAATGAAGAGATTCTTTTTTCACCAACATTATATTTTTTTTTTCACTGGCTTCAGCCGAGGCTGAAACCATCCACCAAATAAAAAAATAAAATTGGACAAATGCGAGTAAGACTTTTGTCCCGCACACGGAGGGTTCCGAATTTCCGAAGTCCGAACGCCACGAACTTCTAACACCAACTAAGTGAATATTAACACAAAGGTAATGCATATAATTAAATATCTGGAAGACCGAGTGTTCGTTCGACTAACTTTCTACAGCTAGGCTATTCTGTAAGCTATCTCGCAGCGGAATCCGCGGTGATATTTGACTTTCGTATTACGAACTTGATAAGATTGAATTTCGTAGTACGAAATTCGAATCTCACCGCGGATTCCGCTGTCGAGATAGCTTACAGAATAGCCTAGCTGATTCTAGCTAATTGAAGCTTTTTAAGTACTAAAATTGAAGATATACGAGTATTATTCAATACTGTACACTTCATTTCTGCAAATAAACCCTAACTAAGCAAACAAATCGACCGAGGCCCACAAATTTAACCAATGAAACGCTTGCGCGTGCTAATTTTTCCTGTGCTGCCATCTAGCTGCGTCGAGGTGAATTAATTTCGTATCGTATCGTAAAAAACACGTTTTTTGTTTTAAACCCTTTAATTTGTAATTTTGTTCTGTTCTTAGTATTTGTTGTTATAGCGGCAACAGAAATATATCATCTGTGAAAATTTCAACCGTGTAACTATCACGGCTTATGAGATACAGCCTGGTGACAGACGGACAGACAGAAAGACAGACAGACAGACAGACAGACGGACAGCGGAGTCTCAGTAATAGGGTTCCGTTGGTACCCTTTGGGTTCGGAATCCTAAAAATGTTGTCTGTAAAGTCGGTTTACGGAAGATAATTTTACATGATAACCTCATTACGATCATGCCTCTCTATCGCATGTTCCGCACCCTCGCTTGCACGCGAAACGTGACACTTTTTCATGTGCGCAGCCGGCGTTTATCGTTTTATAAGACGTTATCACGTCAACACGTCACACATATAATTAAGATAGTTTAAAAACTAAAACAACCGACTTCAATGCCCCGCGAGTCAATTTCAGTAGCAAGTTTCAGACGTTTATTGTTATATCTATGGAGATACTTGTCAGATCTTGATGAAATTAAAATGGGACCACTTCCGAAACGTACCCTAACGATTACAAAAATAGTCATTCGAATCGGTTTACAATTGACGGAGTAATCACGTAATATACACCCACAAAAAAAAAGAATAGACGAATTGAGAACTTCTTGTTGGAAGTCAATACATTGAGATGAAAATACACTGAGATCCAAAATGATATGCCAGCCAACTTTGAAAGGATTGAGACAGTAGGGCTATGTGCGGGGTATGGGTCAGAACACCTCGTGGTATTGAGTATTGACACAAAATAAATAATTGTACAAGTATCAGCGAAAACCTTTTCCCAGCCAACTGGGTCAATTGTCAACCAATAGCGACGTTCCGACGTGGGGGGCCTCTCCACGTGTCCCTCTGATCTTTAGCGGAAGGCACAGTGTAACAGGGCTGGGTGGAGTTGCCAGGAGGAGGCTCCCAGCCGCGGGTCCCAGCATAATAATATACTCGTATCAAGTGAAAGGACCAGTGACAACTGACGGAGAGTGTCACATTCGCGATGGTGTGCGAGTAGGTTTTATATTTTTAATTTATAATTTCCCTTCACACACTTGTCAATTGTGAGGGACTGAGGATGATTTACGTTTGAGGAGAAGACGTGCTACAGTCTTTTTAGGTGTGATAACTGTTGAAGAGTCGGCGGACTCTTCAACGGCATGCACTACCCCACATTGCGGCTAACGGGTTACTTTAGTGAGTAAATGCATACATGTTATATTCCAATGCACAGTCTTAGAAGACATTAGGGGTGGTTGGACGACCGGGATATAGATACGAGGTATCAGCCGCCACAACAGCAATAGCCACCATCATCAATATCATCATCACTGCGTGCTGCTTTCACACAACCAGGACAACCACTTTCTATTATGTCATCTGCGTCCACATCATCTCAATACCATCACCATTTCCTTAATTGCAAGCGTTATGCCAGCGACCCCAGGCATAGGCCTGGGGTTGCTGGCCATCGCAGCTATCCCCGCTTCATAAAATAGCTGCAATGGCTTGGTTAGTCGCTGATAAGGGGGCATGCACATTACACCTCAAGCGAGACGACAGTGCAAGGCGTATCGCCTCAAATAAGAATTTTATTAGAATTGAGTTTTCAAAGTCATACTTTTTTATTTGTTTTTCCAATATCTTATAGGCTAGCGTTTGACCACTATCTCACATGTTGGTAAGTGGTGATGCGGTCAAAGAAGGTAAGCACGTAAGGCCTAGAATGGGAACTGGCTCTCAAGGATAGCTGCCGGAACGACAGATTTGTGTGGTGGTAGCTGGCCAGGCGGACACTAGATAGTGTCCTACCATCATGCATACTTCTGCAAAGACAGAGGCCCATCTGGGTCTGTCACGGTGGACAGTCCCCTCCCCCCCAGTTGCCCCGGTGGGCAAGATAGTTGAATGCTGGCACGACCCCATCATGCCCCAATACAGTAGAGGACTATCTTATCTTATGTATCTATAATTAAATGAAAAACTATCGTCCCGCTCTACGTCCTACACTACGTTACGCCCTCCAGCTAGTTGGAGCGATGATATACGCAAGCTGGCTGGTAGCGATTGGAAACAAATAGCTGAATAATGATAATTAATGAATTATCATGATGATGATATGTCCAGTACATCATCACACTGCCTCCTTCCAACATTCACCTAGCACTTCATCAGGCATCTTAGACCGCATCATCACAACTATAGGTGATTTAGTGGTCAAGTGTTTGTCTGTTCCTAACAAAACATAAACGCATGAATTACATCAATGTTCGAGTAAAGATAATTCCCACGCAGCTAAATATCTCAAAAAACAAGCTCGCAGAGTGATTGATGATAATAATCTTAATAATTTTCTCTTGAGGCTCAATTTTTCCCGCAGCCCTTAACGAAATTACATTATCTTAAGTATACCTAATATTTAGATGAATTTTGGTGGTTGCTATACAGAAATAGGCTATCCCGGAAACATCAAGTCTGTTTCACCTGACTTGATACTAAAAAGAAGGTTACCACCATCAAGGAGAAAATCTTCAGCTATAACCCTGAGTCATTGAGAGTCGGACGATTCTAGGCGTAGCGTGTTCACCACCATCGAACACATCATCGCTTACCACTAGGTGAGATAGTGGTCAAGCGCTAGCCTATAAGATATGACGAGGGAAGTACCCCACGAATCAAATTTTACGCGACACTGCATTGCGCCCGTTTCTCTGATGCAAGTCTCACGTCATGATTTAATTTCACTGAGTACATTCCAGTCTAGCTAAGCTACAATCGCTTGCAATTAGCTACTTGAAATTCTATATGAAATGTTTGTTATATTCCCGCAACTTTCTGATTGAAAACATCTCCAGAGAACATAGAAAATCGCGTGTCTTGATCGCGTGCCCCAGCATCGTTCAGTGGAAGCTTGTAATTAAGGTACCGTTCATTTCATTTGGTAACCGACTGGTTAATGGAAGATGTGGAATTATTTTAATGGGATTTGGGGTTTTGTGGAGCAGAATGACCGAAAATTTTGGCATATAATTATGACAATTATAGCATGAAGAAATAACTGCTTCCTATTTTAGAGTTATTTAAATTAAAGGTAAATTAAAACAAATATATTAAGGATATTTTTTTATGGTATTTTTTTTGTGTAGTTCATAGGAAATCTATGTATTTTATAACTGAGCTAGCGTTTGAGCTCTATCTCGCCTGGTGGTAAGCGTTGCTGTTGCGTGATGTGAAAATGGTTAACACGCTAGGCCTAGTAGGGTCTTACTCTTAAGTAATGTGTGCTGCCAGAACACCGTAAGGTTATGGCGGCAGAATTTCTTCTTGATGGTGGTAACTAAACTCTCTCCGCTCTTACCACAATGGCAAACTTTCTTCTTTGTCTGCAAGATAATGGATTATCTGTTGCGGCGTACCTACCTTGAACATCTGACCAGAGAATGTCAAAACGCACGGTCAATATGAATCTCATTTTATGCACAATGAACATCAGTCATAAACGGTCAGAAAATCATCAATAATAATGTGTTCTACATTACCATAGTACTACCGAAACTAAATATCTGTTATTGTTTGTTCCTTACTTTGAGTAATCGTTTAAGAAGCCATGTGACTTCACAAATGCTGCTTTATCTGTCATCAAACTTATCCTTATGTTAGGTAATCCACATAAGAACTAAATCTGGTAGTAAACCTAGAACTGAAGCTTGTCACAAGGCACGAGTCAGCATTTCTTTGAAATAAGGGTTTGTCTGCACTCGTTGTTAGTTCTAAAAAAGTACTTAACGGTTATCTTATTTAGAGCTTAAAAAACAAGTTTTCTTTTTATCTTAAAGGCTACCGTTTTGTCTGCTATCTCGCCTTGTTAGACATCCGGAACATCGATGATAATAATAATGCTAATGATAATATAATAATAATGATGATAATAATGCTCCTAGCACTTATGTTTCTGAGTAATCTGGAGTTATTTTGATAGAAATGAAAACTACGTATCTGGCAGACTCAATTATCATAGTCCTGGAAAACATATTTTAAAGATGATGAATTAGGTAAACAATCAACACCATACTTAATATTAATATTGGTGAATGCGAAAGTTGATGTTGATCCCCGCAGGGGCGGCGATGATAATAATGCTCCTAGCACTTATGTTTCTGAGTAATCTGGAGTTATTTTGATAGAAATGAAAACTACGTATCTGGCAGACTCAATTATCATAGTCCTGGAAAACATATTTTAAAGATGATGAATTAGGTAAACAATCAACACCATACTTAATATTAATATTGGTGAATGCGAAAGTTGATGTTTATGACCTGATGAACGCGGTTAAAAATGACTGATTTGGTTGAAATTTTGCACAGGATAAGCTATTAAGCTTTGTTTACCGAACCGTGATCTCCACTGTAGAACACGTCTACCCAAAACGGTTATCAGATCTAAAACAGATGTGACCATCCCAATATAACGAAGGACGCCCTCCAGCCAGGTGGAGCGATGATATACGCAAGCTGGCTTGCAGCGGTTGGAAACAGAGACAGGCCTCCCTCACTCGCCCATAGCTACTGCGATTTATACCTAAACTTTCGACCAGCGCCGGCGCTGGTATCTGCCAGTCGATTGTCACTGCTCACGCGCGCGCAACGTATATTATTATTCAAATGACGGGATAACTGCGCATTCGTATTCTATATTAGAAACTATTTAAGTTTTTCGTAGTAATTTTGCCAAAAAACAAGCATAATATTTTTCATTTTTTTATGCTACCGATACTAAAATGACAAATCGGCGTAAAATTTACTTTCTCGGCTTCAAATTCGACTCTTAGTTACGAATTTTGATGTTATTTTGTGGGGTAAATAAAAAAAATTATTAAACTTTTTTTTTATTTCATTGAGTCAACCCTTTGCTGAATCAAGCGCGCGCTGGTACATCGCGCGCTGAACGAAGTAATAACAACGCTATATCAAGCGCCTTAGACACATTTTTGCTTGTATTGTCTGAAATAAACGTTGGTATTGTGTTTTTGTAGGGGAGTAAAGTATCTGTTACGTAGTAACTATTATATAATCGGTGACAGAGAGCTGAACATTGAGCACAATAGCGTGCCATGGCAAGTATGGCCTTTCCTATGGGAGAGGCCTATGTCCAACAGTGAACGAACACTGGATGTTAATGATGATGATGATTATATGGCGGCATTAGACTTCTTTCCATAAATAAATATCCTTCATAAAGCGGGAAAAGCTGGGTGAAACCACAGCTTTTCTTCCCGCATTATGGTTATTATACTAGTGAATTATATGAATCTACACGTGTATAAAAACCATTGCGTTGCAGCATTTTTTTTCTAATTTTTATTTTGTGACTTTACAATACATTTAGCAGAAGTGTGCTTAAGCCCTATCACGTTGCAGCAAAAGTAGGTAAAGGTACCTCTGGATTTATTGGTTCTAAAAATTTTACAGCCAATCCATAAAGTGCGCTTATTTGGATTGCACCGTTGCGATATTTTCGGATTTTTCGGTTTCGTAAAACCGTCAGTGTAACGATTCATTTGGGAATTGCTGCGGTTCTGAATGGAAAATGCTATAAAATCTGTATCGGTGAAAATGTTGGGCATTGTATTAAAAATGTTTGTATAATGTTGTCATATAATAATTGTACCAAAAATAATTTAAATTAATTGCCTGTACCTTTAATGGAAATAATGTTTGAACCTATATGGGTATTTCCTATACCTATATATCATATACCATATAGCTTACACTGTTCTCATTTTGTATATTCGATAGGAACAAACTGTTGATATCCTCAATACTTATATTTTAAATCTTATGTAAACAGATTTTCAATAATAAAACATATTTATTTCTATAAGAATCTGCCTGTTTCAATTAACATTTAAAATATTACTATGTAACAGTAGTGCGCAATAATATAACAAAAGTAATGTATTTTATCGCATAATAGTTGACATTTTTGACATTTATTTGACATTTGTTGTTTTTCTGCGCTGCCGTCGTAAAATTGTAAAATTGTACTTACGGCTTTTGAAAAAGGGTTTTTGAAATGTGCACACGTAAAGCAGTGTTGCTGGCAAAACAAGTGAATGCTGGCATGATTCGGCCAGCCAGTGCTTTTAGCGACTATGATTGTATAATTTCAGATTGACGTCTAACAGTGAGTAAATAATGTTGACTTTTGTCTGGTGTTTTTTTTCGTGTGGTCCCATTGTCAATTTATTGAAATCTGACAAGTATTTCAATAAATATCGAGACAAACCTCAAACTTGCTACTTCAAATGATTAGCGCGGCATTTGAAGTCGGTTTTTTAAGTTTTTTAAACAATCATAATTTTATGTGCATTTCTCTTTAGAAATTTGTAATAGATTATGAGAAACTACCTATTTTTGGGCAATTAAGATCCTACTCGGTTTTAAAGCAGGCAAGTAAATTTTGTACGTAAAAAGAGAATTCCCGATATTTTATGGAGGACGGATTATGTGAACGTGGGCTTTCACTTCGTCCATTATTCGAACATTTTCCGTAGATATATTATATTTCATCGACACAAGGACTGGAAAAACAGAAAACCGGTAAAATGAATAGAACCCGATTAATTATTTTTATAATTAACCGATAAAAATACCAATATAAGAGGTAAACAAACGTAAAACTTTTTAACACGTTAAAGTTTTAATCAAACAAATCTCATTGAATCCAAAGCTTTAATCGGTTACGCTAATATTTTACATAATGTATGTTCGAAAAAGTTTAAGTTTAGTCTCTTTTTCGGCTGGTGTTTCACTACTATCTCTCCTGGTGGTAAGTGATGATTTTGTGAAAGATGGTGAACAAGCCAGGCCTAAAATACTTTGACTCTTATGGGCTATGTGCTACCAGCTGATGATGGTAAGCTACTTTTTGGTAGCAAATCTGAAGGAACATCGATGTAATATGTTCATAACATCTGCTTTTAACAGTAGATACTAGAAACTTAAAAGAAAATAGAACTTTTAGCTAGAGTCTAATACAAAAGTTATATTTGAAACCAACATTGCATTAAAAATTATTGAAAATGTAAGGGCTGTGAGATTTCTATGCTTCCAAGTTTAGTTTCCAACACTGTTAAATCATGACGTGTGCATGTAACTTTGGTGTACAGAATCAGTTAAGTTTACTTATAACTGTTATTTAAAATGTATGTTTTGTACGCTGTAATTATGCACCTTATAAATAAATAAATAAATAAATAAGTTGCCGAGGGACGGGCTTGTATATATATATATAAAAATAAAACTAACATAAAAAAAAACGGAAACTGGTTTACTTTCAAAAAAATAAGCAATAAACATTGTTATAGTATCCATATGTTAAAGTTCCGGTATATTCAAGTTAACCAGTCCTCATAAAACTCCAACTAATGAACGAAGGTGGATGGTATTTTTGACCCGCTGGAATATACATTGTGCAGCTGAGCCTTTGTCGTTGTAATTGGCCATTTAGCGTGTTTTATAGTAAATTTTACACAATTTTCGAGTAGTCAATTATATTGATAAATTATTTTATTACAGGCCCTGTGTAAATAATTATTTTGTAAACGACATTGTTAATGACATAATTAAGACCGTTTACACAACGAAAAAAAAATCGACTTCAAACGCCGCGCTAGTAATTTTCAGTACTAAGTTGATATACACCGTTTCTCTGTAGGTATTTACGAGATCTCAATAAAATTTCTCTCTCTGGGGACTTAGGGACTCTACTCTCTCAATTCTCATTCAAACAAAAAAACTAAATTTTAAATTCGGTAAATAAATGACGGAAATCTAACGTGACAAACATAAAAAAACCTTCTTGAGAGGGTTCCGTACCAACGTTGGTTAGTACCAATTAAGCTGGACCTCTAAATTGTATGAGCGCTCTTATAACTCAGAGGCCTATCTTAATTGGCGAGAACTATGTATGTATGGGGACACTCTTTAATTTACACCTTTTTTAATTTTTTGGAAATGTCCCTTTATTTGTTCTGCAGGACCTTGCTTCTTGCCAAATTTCTTGATTCAAGGTCAACGGGGAGAACCCTATAGATTTTCGACCTATATGGTACTTCCGGTTGACCTAGAATTGTCAATTTTAGTAAAAAGCAAGGTCTTACAGCACAAATAAAGGAAAATTTCCGAAAAATAAAATACGTTTTAAATTAAGGTAAATTTTTGTACTTACAAGTTTTTGCGAAAATCTAAATTTGCCCATATATTTTTATCGTGTTGACTCAGGACCTTGATTTTTATACACCTAGCAGGGCCTATAAACCTCAGTATCTGGTACAAATTTCAACTTGCTAGATCCACCCGTTCCTGAGAAAATCGGTAGTAACACACGGACAGACAGACAGACAGACAGATAGACAGACAGACAGACGGACAAGAAAGTGATCTTAAAAGGGTTCCTTTTTTACCTTTTGAGGTACGGAACCCTAAAAACAGGCAAGTTAAGAACCTTCTTGGGATGTAAGGGAGCAAAATTTCACCTGATTTCTCTCAGCTAACCTCTCCTGCACGTGGTGCATCCTGCCGATCAGCGAACGAGACTCTGGCGACCGACAAATGGCGGGATATCCATTTAGAACGACGTAGCTAAATACCACAGGCCGGTGACGGGCAGCAGCGTCACCGGTGCGAGAAGCTACGTCCTGCGATCACCCAACCCGACTGCCCAGCGCGTGGTGATTATTTGGGCAAACCCTTCATGGCAGACACAACCACACAACGGCCCCCAGTTTCCGGTCGCCCCGCTATTTCTGACCAAGGTGGGGCGGTTACGGTAACGGCGGGGCAGGGGGTGCTAAGAATCCCCGGGCGACGGAAGGCCGCCAAAACCGACTGACCCTGGCTACATTTAACGGACGCACGCTACGGCTCGATACACACTTGGCACTTCTGGAGGAAGAGCTGAAAAACATAAGATGGCATATTCTGGGGTTATGTGAAGTCCGAAGAGAGGGGGAGGACACCGTTACCCTAGAATCAGGCCATCTTATGTATTTCAGAGAGGGAGAACAATCTTCCCAAGGCGGCGTCGGGTTCTTGGTCCACAAGATGCTCTCTGACAACGTTTTAGGAATCTCCAGTGTGTCGACAAGGGTAGCGTATCTTGTGATTAAACTCACCGAGAGGTATAATTTCAAGGTTATCCAAGTATACGCACCGACTTCGGCACACTCGGACGATGAAGTGGAGGAAATATACGAGGACATTTCCAAAGCCATGCACACAACCCAAAAGGCCCATTTCAACGTTGTCATGGGAGATCTCAACGCAAAAGTGGGAGTACAAACAAGCGGCGAATCGGTAGTAGGACCTCACGGATTGGGAAGCAGAAATCATAGGGGGCAAATGCTCGTCAACTTCCTAGAAAAAGAGGGGCTTTTTCTGATGAACTCTTTCTTCCAGAAAGACCCAGCGGAAGTGGACGTGCAAAGCCCCGACGCTATGACCAAAAATGAGATCGACTTCATTATGACGGACAAAAAGCGCATATTTAGGGATGTCTCAGTGATCACTAGGTTTAAAACCGGCAGTGATCACCGACTAGTCCGAGGCTCTCTAGATATTGACTGCAAACTTCCACGCTCCGACCCAATATGCTACAATCCGTGGTCGGGTCTGAAACGTTCCAGCTGAAACTGATAAAACGATTTGCTGCACTGGAAACCACAATTGATGTTGACCAGGATCTCGACCATGTGGTGGACATCCTCAGGGAGGAAGGGACAAAATTCTGTGAGACGCGAGGTGCTGCCAAGAAGTCCAAGCTTTCAGAGGAATCTTTGCAGCTAATACAAAAGCGACGTGAAAACCCTGCAGTCACTTCGTCAGATCAACGGACCCTAAATAAAAAGATTTTTAAATTGGTACGACGTGACCTCCGGAGCTCCAACACACGCTCAATTAAAGAAGCGATCGAGCAAAACCGGGGGTCAAAAGTCTTTGTCCAACAGCTGGGCCGAAGCCATCTGACAAAGTTGACCACTTCTAGCGGGAGTGTCGTCGCTTCTAAGCCGGAGATTCTTAGGTAGTAACCGGTAGGAAGTAAAAGACTTCTACAGCCAATTATACACCTCACAAGCGTCCCTTCCCCAACCCGGTATCGAGGATCCTAGAGCCTCTCTGACCCGCCACTACACCGAAAATTTGCCAGAAATCAGCCTAGATGAAATTGTGGTGGCTCTCAGGTAGCTTAAAAACGGAAAAGCCCCCGGAGAGGGTAAAATTACAACGGATCTCTTAAAAGCCGGTGGAACTCCTACGCTACTACAGCTTCAGCGTATTTTCAATTCCGTCCTCTTTTCGGGAAGAACTCCGAAGACATGGAGTAAGAGTGTGGTTGTTATGTTCTTCAAAAAGGGAGACAAAACCCTTTTGAAGAACTATCGACCTATCTAGCTCTTAAGCCATGTCTATAAGTTGTTTTCTAGAGTCATCACAAATCGTCTCGCGAGTAGGCTCGACGAAATTCAACCCCCCGAGCAGGCTGGGTTTCGAGGAGGATACGGCACCATAGACCACATCCACACAGTGCGGCAGGTTATACCGAAGACTGAAGAGTATAACCAGCCCCTGTGCTTAGCGTTTGTGGACTATGAGAAAGCCTTTGACTCCATTGAAACCTGGTCTGTTCTGGAGTCTCTGCAACGGTGCCAAGTTGATTGGCGATAAGTCCAAGTATTGAGAGGTCTATATGACGCCGCAACTATGACCGTCCAAGTACAAAATCAGCAGACTGAACATATCCACTTACATCGAGGAGTGAGACAAGGGGACGTTATTTCCCCCAAATTGTTCACAAACGCTCTAGAAGATATGTTCAAAACGCTGAACTGGAAAGGACGGGGCATAAATGTCAATAGCAAAATACCTCTCACACTTGAGATTTGCGGACGATATCGTCATCATGGCTGAAACCGTGCAGGACCTGCAATGCATGCTGACCACCCTCGCTGATTTTTCTGCACGCATCGGTCTCCGGATGAACTTGGATAAGATCAAGATCATGTTCAACGAACATGTTATTCCGGATAGATGGAGCGATGATATACGCAAGCTGGCTGGCAGCGGTTGGAAACGAATAGCTGAAGATCGAGCTCAGTGGCATGCCATGGGAGAGACCTATGTCCAGCAGTGGACAGAAATTGGCAGATAATGATGAAGAACCTCCTTCTTGTGAAGTCGGTTAATGAAAAAGAAAATATGAGGAAGGCATCAATGATGCGCCTGCTACCTTAAGGTAATAAGATTATTACGCCCTGTGATTTGACTGTACACTCATCTGTTTTAACCGTGAACATCATATAAACCTACTTTTTAAATATGCTAAAAATCAAAACCTAACGGTGTTAGAACGGTGTAGAACAGCAATTGAGAGTTCACACCATTCTAGGCCTAGCGTGTTCATCATCTTCGACTCCTTACCACCAGGCGAGATAGTAGTCAAACGCTAGTCTATCAGTTACAAATAGGTCATCACACTGATACGATGAAAACTTTGCAATATCTTTCTTCAGCGGTGTATATAAAGTTACCGGTCTGTAACCGGTCGAATCGGCAAGTTAGCGTATCTACCTAAACATGCCGATTCGAAGGTCCGGTCGTTAGGACACAGAATATACCAACTTAGATAAGTTGTGAGTCCTAACGACCAAAAGGTGCATTAAAGATAATATTACTCGTATCTCCAAGCTTTCGATCCTTAAGGCGTGGATGCAACGCTTTGAAATTTTCATTCCGTTGTTACAGACCATTAAATTTAAGCGCGGTGTAAAATTCTTTTACAATGTTATAAAATTTTGTTTGGGCAAGTTTGAATTGAATGAATAAAAACAAGATGGGAGTTTTGATTATGTTTGTAAGGAGAAATAGATGAGAAATCTAGATATACGTGTCATCGTTATAATCATCAGTCTTTACTAGTCCACTGCTGGACATATGCCTCTCCAATTGCATTGATCATTCGCTAATCTAATCCAACTCTTGCCAGCCACCTTGTGAACATCATCGCTCCACCTATTCTGAGGGTGTCCTACGCTACAATTTCCCATTTGCTATTTCCATTCAAGAACTTGTTTACCCCAGTGGTATGTTTTTCGGCTAATGTGGCCAGCCCATTGCCACTTCAACTTACTAATTCGATGGGCTATGTCGATGATTTTGGTTTTCTATCGGAATCGCTTCATTTTGGATGTGTTTAGATTAGAGAAACCCCGAGCATAGCACTTTCCATAGCACGCTGAGCTACTTTAAATTTATGAACCAGAACAACCGTGATTATCCATGTTTCGGCACCGTATGCTATACGTGTATACTTACTATAATGTATGGAATAGAATATAAATTGTTCGTCTAAAATCTCGATTTATTTAAAACTTTCTTTAGAAATAAACTGGCTCTCGCACTCGTAAGGTTCCGTAATACAATAAAGTTTATATCACACATCTTACCAGTTTAGAAGTGTCTATCTTTCAAATGATTGACTTTGAGAAAAAACGAATTTTGCTACTACTTTACAAACAATAAATCTTACTTTTCAAACAATAAATCAATATGCTAGGTAACTTTTTCAAGCCATTTTATAGATTACATTTTGAAAATACATAATGCTTAAATATTTTTTGAAAATTAATTCCATGTAAAAATACATTGTGATAATTTTAATGCCAGTTTAACTTTCATCGAAAATTAGCCCATGTTCCTGTCCTATACCTTACCTGTCCTTTACCTCTTTTTTAGGGTTCCGAACCCAAAGGGTACCAACGGAACCCTATTACTGAGACTCCGCTGTCCTTCAGTCTGTCTGTCTGTCTGTCCGTCTGTCACCAGGCTGTATCTCATGAACCGTTATAGTAAAACGGTTGAAATTTTCACAGATGATGTATTTCTGTTGCCGCTATAACAGCAAATACTAAAAACAGAACAAAATTAAAAATTAAAGGGGGTCCTCATACAAAAAACGTGTTTTAACTAAAGCGCCATCTACGAACGATTTTTGAACTTATTAATAAATAATATAAATTACCTACCTTAGTGATAACGTTAGTTGGTGTTAGAAGTTCGTTAGATATTCGTTAGATGGCGTTGTAGTTAATTATAGTTAATTAATAAGCATGTATAGTATTGACACGGTAATATAATATTATACTTATATATTATTATACTGCGGTTTCGCACACGGAAGGTTCCGACTTCCGTGTGCGAGACAAAAGTATGACTCACACTTGGCCAGTTTTATTACACTAAAGTGCAATTGAAGCGTAAAATTTGCAGTTTACCAAAATTGTCTTTTATAATAATAATACATCGATTCTTAATAAGATAAAGAAGTTACTGCAAACTTTTTTTTTTCATACATTTTACATTACTTTTAGTAAAAAACAATAAACCCGACTGCGGGTATAAATATTTTATTTCCTTTTCACGTATAATCATAATATTTTTTTTGACAAAAAAAAAATATTATTAATCACTTTTTTAAACCCTTTAATGTGGTACCCCACTCGATGGGATTAGAAGTAAAAAAATGTGAACCGCATGCAATGGCATCCAAAGTTCCCCATTTAGAACTTCTTTGCGTTTGATTTCTAGACTAGAGTGCCGCAAAGGAACATACATACATACATACATTCATACATACATACATAGACTCATAAAAACATTACCTCTCCTATGCGTCGCGCAGTCGGGTAAAAAAAAAGGAAGCGCGTAGAAAGCTACGCGTTAGAAACGAAACTTCCTTTACGTTTAAATATTGACAATGGAGATTTTTCACGTACGTCACGTCCGTTGCATTCGGAGCGTGACGCTGCGTTACTTCCGTTAAATTCTACCCCAGTGCGCCTAAAGTAGTTTAACTTCAACAAAGGCTTCAAAAGCACTGAAATATTAATTAAAATTCGTACTATTCTACCAAAGTGGCATCAGACATGCAAACAGCGTTCCAGGCACGTGATCCCATTTAACTAGAGTAAAATTAAACGCGCGTAATAAGTAAAAACAAACGTGACAACAGGTGCGTAGAATTGTACGTTGTTTTTGTATGATTAGAACATTTTAAATACGAAGTTACTTTTACCTGCCTGCTCAAAAGGAGGGTAATAGGGAATATGCATGAAGCTCAGATTTAATGGAAATATTCTTTTTTCGATTCTTTGTTGTCCTGGAGTTATACGTAAAACCTTTTTTTAATTTAATTCCATTTTATTTGCTTAAAATAATAAATTAAAAATGAAATTTAAGCGAGGGAAATTTAAGTTTGTAAAACAGATCACCATTGGTCGAATCGAAAGTTGACGTCATTATGCACTAGTCGAAGTGATAGAAACATTGAGCGCGGGAACATAAAAATAAATGTATGGTGTGGTCTTATTGTATTTATTTCCAAATATTGTTTTTGCCGCGTATTATTGTGCAAAAATGTATATTACTAACCATTAAATATAGATAAAAATGAGTACGAGATTAGATAAACTGTATAATTTAATAAAAACATGCCATTGGCTAAATACAATAATCGCGCGGAGTCTTAGTTAGAGAAAAAAAAGCTAGTTTACTTCAAGCGGCGTGTGTCTGACGTAAGTGCGTGACGTCACAATGTATTACCAAAGAGCCCAGGAAATGATGGCGTTTAAACTGCTCAAATTTATTTGTATATTTAAATGTTTATTTAAAAAATAATTAGACTAATTCCAGCAGTATTTTATTTTTTTATTATGTTATATGGATGTAATGAGTGAAATAAAAATATTAACAAAAAACATGCATATTCCCTATTTTTTTTTGTGTATGACTCTATGTGACCATATGTGTTGACTAGTTACAACTGATTTGATTTTGATTTGCAATGTGTTATTAGGTTCGTTTATGAACCCCAAGTGATATTTTTAACCAACTTCAAAAAAGGAGGAGGTTCTCAATTCGTCCGTATGTTTTTTTGTATGTATGTTACGCGATTACTCCGTATATTGTGAACCGATTCGCATGACTCTTTTTTAAATTGGTAGAATACATTTTTGAGGTAGTCTCATTGTAATTTCATAGAGATCTGATGAACATCTCCAGAGATATGACGATAAACTTCTCAAACTTGCTACTGAAACTGACTCGCGGGGCGCGGGGGTTGTTTTAGTTTTTGAACTATCTTAATTATTTTTTCTTTACTGTGGATATTAAGTGATTTGAGAACTTTGTAAAGGCTAGGTTGTTTACTTTTGAAAACGATGCCTACTGTTAAATGTCACAAAAAGAAAACTTTTGTCTAGAGCTGAGCGAACTCAACTTCCCATTTGAGGGCCCATCACATAGCGACAAAGATATATTGGATAATAATATTGCGACTATTTTCTCTTAATAAATATACAGAATGTGCTATGAAGTTCAATCTACCTTACGAATAGAGATGTCAGCATAGCTTTCACGCGTCTCTAGCAGTTGTTCGTGCGTATTTGAATCGAGCTGCCGTTTTGTGCCTTTTATTGAAACGCCGTGCCTTGAATTATATTATTGTTGGAGTAAATGTGTGTAAGTACTTTTCTTTATTTTCAGTTGAGCGTAAAACTTTGTTCGTGATAATGCAGGGAGTTTTGGTGGGATGCGATTGCAGTGGGAAGTGGTTAATTGAAGGAAACTTTTTAAATGTACAGAGCTTCATCCGCTTTAAAAGTTAAAAGTGTTCCATGACCTATTCTATTGATAGTTAGGCTCATGATAGTTTCAAGCGGCAATAGTTCAATGGCTAAGGCGTCGGCCTGGCGATCCAGAGATCGTGTGTTTGATCTCCACTCATTGTTTTATTGACTAAACCCACTCCAGACACAAGCATAATATATAGCTTAAATGGAGAGGTCAAAGAGACTATTAGCTTTTTGCTAGTAAGCTTTATTAAAACAATAAAAATCAGTACGATAGAATAAGACATTGTCATTGTGCAATATTTCAGGCATCGAGACGTTTTACTTTGAAGAGCTCACAAACAAACTAATTTATGATTGATGATGGTGACGAAACAAATGAAGAAAATGAAAATTTTGCATATTACAATCCAAAATGTTGCCCGGCGTGGCTGGTACACGCGCCTCTAGGGTTCCACGCCCAATATTGGGCAGTTTTATTAATTTCGACAGGCTATCTCTGTCTGACAACCATTGACTCGACAATTCAATTTTATATCCAAGAAAGTTTGGAATACCTGAGGATTGGCTTAGGCAAGCCAGTAAAAATGTATTTACATTAAAATCTTCTACAACGAAAAATATTTAATGGTTCTCTAACCTTTCATTTTAGTATCGATAATTAAGATAGTTTAAAAACTAAAATAACCGACTTCAATGCCCCGCGAGTCAATTTCCGTAGCAAGTTTGAGCCGTTTATCGTTATATCTCTGGAGATACTTATCAAATCTCAATGAAATTACAATGGGACCACTTCGGAAACGTACCCTACCGATTACAAAAAAATATCATTCGAATCGGTTCACAATTGACAGAGTAATCGCGTAACATACACAAAAAACAAAACAAAAAAAAACATACAGATGAATTGTGAACCTCTTTTTTGGAAGTCGGTTGAAAAGTAAATCTTAAGAAAGTGTAAAACTGTCAATTATCAAGCTTCTAATAAATTCTTCATCTAAAATCTTCGAGCATTTACAAATGGAGATGTTAACGTTGTAATCCGCAAACATTTTTTTCTGCCTTTACTTGCGGGGACTAGGTAAACACGCATTGCACACACACAAATTACTCACTTTAACGATCCCGCACACTAGCTTGAAACACGCACACAGTATTAAAAATACAGCGTTGTTACGCACGCTTATATGGCCAAAAATGGATATATGGCCAGCAGAGGGGTACGCCTTGCGTTAACATCTCCATTGGTAAATGCTTGAAGTCTAAAATGGCTAATTTCACCACGCTAGCGTGCAAAAAGGTTTTAAAGTTAAATTAAAAACTTGCCTCCGTTTTTGCTGGACGTCCGGGCGTGAAACTTTGAGGCAGCTTCCGTCCTTGATGTAAAGCTTAGTTTACAATATCACTGGCTTTATTATCGGTGAATAGCTACAATAAACGGATTAAATTATGAAAGGATACGTAGTTACCACACGTGAAAGTTTGTTTGCTTTGTTGGAAAAGCTTTTACTTTAGTTGCCCTGGTAATAATATGTATATTATATACATATTATGTTTGTGTCGGTGAAATCTTGTATACTATAATATCGTTTAAAAACTAAAAAAACCGACTTCAATGCCGCGCTATTCATTATCAGTACCAATTTTGAGATGTTTATCTCAATATCTCTGGAGATACTTATCAGACCTCAATAAAATTACCATGGTACCACACTTAGGGATATTTCCTTTCGAACAAAAAAATAATAATCAAAATGGGTTCATAAACGACGAAGTTATCCGCGAACAAACATAAAAAATAAAATTAAAAATAAATATATATATACGGCCGAATTGAGAAACGTCCTCCTTTTTTTGAAGTCGGTTAAAAATAGAACCATTTCCTAACGTTTGATTGGGCTCAAATTTGATATACTGGCGTATCTTCGATGACAGTGTAAAAAAGTGGTACCATCGAGCTGCTCTCATAATTTGGGCTGGTTTATTATTTATTGTTACCATTAGCACTTTTACTTTACATTATACATACAATACGTGTGGAAACAACATTGCTAGTAAGCTTTAAACAAAACCATACATAAAGTCTTTAAAAAACTTGCGATTAAAAAATTACTTCAAATTTCTTCAAATAAAAACTACAAATAATAAATGGAATTTAGGTCGCTGTCTGCTGGTAGAGTACCCAACAAGCTGGCGACATTACCTCTTTGAATCGCGAAACTAATGGGTTGCCCGAGGTAAGTGCCAGCTCTTTGGTCGTGGGAGACATTGATTAGGCGTCTAGACAGCTCCCCAACAAAACCGCGTGCTTGTTGACCCCACGGGCCCATGGTTTCGACCCCAAACGGAAGAAAAGCATAGTTGTCACCGATGCTTATATATTTCCTCCGTTTGAAAGCCTCTGCTGCGTCTGCAGCTGCTCCTGCCGCCCGTGAGGCATTATGGAGATGGGAAACTGCCAATGTGTCGACGCACATCGCATCCCACACTAGCGGCTTCCCACGACACCAAGGAACCAACGTCATGCCGTCAGGCCTCTTACCATCGTCACGTGTGATACCGTTCGGCTCTAAAATTGCCAGCACATTGACGGTGGCAAGAGCCCGACGGATGACGTCGATCAGTGAGGCGTGTCGAGAAAGCCGTCCCGCAATGCGACGACATGAAAGACCGTGGTGACCCAGTCTATCCACCTGGTCACCGCAGCGACAGAGATGCGGTTCTGTTATGGGGATGCCTAGACGCAGTCCCACCGATATACAAAAACTGTTGTTATCCATGAAAGTACCTATATTGGACGAAAGTAACGCCTGCAACCAGTATCCAGATTCCCGTTCGCGCGAGGCAAGTAGACGAGCACGGTCCCTACTATCTATATAACTATCCAATAGTTGTTTATGTAATATTTTATGTAAGGGCTCGTTCCATTGCCGCTGCGAACGGAGGCTCCTTGGGAAGGCTTCTCCTGGGCATGCCATGGATCAGGTGTTTTTTGCTTCTTCCATTATATCAATCGATATATTCGGTCGTGAACTGTTTAATATTTTCCCGAAAAGACCGGACAGAAGGACAGGATACTATGGACAGAAGATAAAAACGCCGGTAGCGACACACTAGAAATTTTACGTATGCCTATGCCTCCAAACCGAATAGGTAAGGAAGCTTGACACCATGATTTGTCCGAAAGGGAACAATTTAGAATTTTTATTAGGATATTTTTGAAAGCTTCATCTAAACTAGATAGTAAAGTCATGTGATATGTGATTTTTTTTTTTTTTTTTTTGTTCATCAATAAAAACCGGTAAAGACTTTTCTGGATTTGGAGCACCAAGGAGGCGAAGGTTTTCTTTATATAAAAGTTTAATATTTGGGGCCAGACTGTTGAATTTAGTGAATAAGTCATTTCTTTTATCCATAGGCACAATGTCCGTAAAGAAAATTTCACACTTTGAAAAATTTAGATCCAAATGAAATTTTTCAATTAAAACCTGTAAATCCTGTAATACCGTGTTTGCGTCGCCTCCCAGGGTTCCGTCATCCAGATACCATATTTTCAATTTTCAATTTAGGCTCGAAATTATCGGATTTTAAATGTCTTATGCTTTTCAGATGTAGAAAGCTTGACAGATTATACTCACAACGGCTCACGCGTCAGATTACTAAATCAAACACGTGAGTTTTTAAGTATCTCCAAAGATATGACGATAAACGTCTCAAACTTGCTACTGAAATTGACTCGCGGGACATGGAAGTCGGTTGTTTTAGTTTTTAAACTATCTTAATTATTAGTTGATATGAACTAAAAAACACCTGGGTAGCCATACTCGACTGCATCGTAACTCACCAACAGGTATTCGTATTCCTATTCCTTGGGACAATACCACGCTTTATTGTTACAAACGCTATAGTGTTATTTAATACGTCAAATCAACAAAGTTCTGTCATAAAATAATATATTTGTTTTTTCTAATTAGAGTAAATTATTTTTCACTTGTATCGTATCTTTGAATATTCAGCCAAAATTGGAATATTTGGCTGAATACTCAAAGTATCGTGTAGACTAGTCACAATATCGTTCAGTATTGGAAAACACGTCAAACATTCGAGAGCTCTGTTTTTCTTCGACTTACCTCGGACTTTGAAACTTGAAGCTCGCTTGGTGCTCGCCTTGATGCATTGAGGAAACGCAGGAGTGTATGGAACTTGGAAACAATCTGGTTTGCGTTTTATTAGAAAAATAACCATTGTTTTTCTTAAAAGCTGAAAGGAAGATGCTGTCTAAATTCTGGAATCAATAAGGGAGTAAATTAGGCTTACCAATACTTTTTAACCGACTTCAAAAAAACGAGGAGGTTTCTCAATTTGATTGTATATGTTTTTTTTTATGTTTATTCATGGATAACTTCGTCGTTTATGAACCGATTTTGATTATTCTTTTTTTGTTGGAATTGCGATATCCCAAGTGTGGTACCATGGTAATTTTATCGAGGTCTGATACGTATCTCTCAGAGATATGGAGATAAACACCTCAAAATTGGTACTGAAAATTAAAAGCGCGACATTGAAGTCGGTTCTTTTTAATTTTTTAAACAATCTTATTAGTTGATGTTAAACGAGGAATCAATTTTTGGAGATGTATGGACAGCTGGCCAATGGCGATGGTTGCCCGTCACTATTGAGGCAAAAAGAAATCACCTATAATTATTGTTGTACTCGTATATTATTCACTACTGGTAGAAGCATTATATCAAAATTCCGCCTGACTTGATAACAAAAAATAGCTTACTTAGGAAATCTGCCGCCATAAGTTTACGTTGTTTCGGCTGCACACAGCCCAGTGATAAGATATATATAGATACTAGCTGTTACCCGCGGCTTCGCCCGCGTTATTTGTATCTTTATGACCATTGAGGTCATCGCTTAGGCCAAGTCACCATAGATGACCCTCAAAGTCGAACTCAATATCCTCTATTGTTAAAGTCATTAATCATTTTGGTAAGGTACACGAAGTTTTGCTGTTTAAATTTTTGACTCAATACAACAACATTCCTGAAACATTTCTTAGAAAGAAAATAAGGTGCTGCGCGAGCGTAGCGAGCGCTATTATTGGGCGAGTGAACATTTTTTATGACTTTTTATAGCCCTGACAGTTTAATGACCTAATAATCAAGTCAATACAGATAACTCTTAGAACGAACTCGATATCGTCTATTGTTAAAATCATTAATCATTACTTCGTACTTGGTGAACCTAACTAAGGTCATTATGATTATTGAAGGTTGTACTGTTTCAATGTATGACTCGTTTTGATGGAAGTGGCTATTAAAATACAAAAGTTGCTGAAATGTTTCCTACAAAGTAGATATAACACATTCAAGCGCGACCGAAGCGTGCGCTTCGAGAGAGAGAGAGAGTAGCAAGCTCTATCACTGCGCGAGCGAAGCGAGCGCGAAAATTTTTGACGACTTTTTATGACCCTGACAGTTTTAATGACCTATTAATTCAACACCGATGACACAAAGGTTAAACTTAATATCCACTTATTTTAAGGTTAATAATTATTATGATTGTTGAAGGTTGTACTGTTTCAATTTATAAACTCGTTTTGATGCATGTGGCTATTAAAATACAAAAATGCTGAAATATTACCTACAAAGTAGATAAAACAAAAATTTGCGCGAGCGTAGCGAGCGCGAAACTTTTTACGTATTTTTATGACCCTGACAGTTTTTATGACCTACTAAGACAACACCGATGGCCCTAAGGTTAAACTTGATATCCACTTATTTTAAGGTAAAAAAATATTATGATTATTGAAGGTAGTAAGTACTGTTGAATTATGAGCTCCATAAAACGAAAGTAAAATTTTATTATGAATTACAATTAGAATAAAAAATGTATCCCTTGGGACCTCCAGTGTTTGTTTCACCATTGATTACAGGAGCTAGGTTCGCTTTTCTATTTGCGGGAATCGTTTATGGCCGCGTAAAGCTAAAATATTATCGTTCTGCGGAGGGGAAATGGAAAGAAGAGCAAGCTCAACGAAAGATCGTGCGAGTTGCTCAGATGGCTGTGATTAAGAGAAGAATAGCAGCGGAGGAGCGAGTAACTGTCAGGCTTCTGGAATCTGGCAAACTTTTTGACCCTGATTAAAAAAGGTTTCCAGTTTTTTTTTTTTAATAATAGGAAGAAGAAGAAGAAATAAGGTCGAGCTGCATATATAGTATCTATATATAGTTATCTAAATTGAAAAATGTATTATATTATAATTTAATAAACTTTAGAAAACAAAAAAAAAAAAAAAAAAAAATTACTCGTTTTGATGAATGTGGCTATTAAAATACAAAAGTTGCTGAAATGTTTCCTACAAAGTAGATATAACAAATGTTTGCGCAACCAGAGCGAGCGCTATTACTGCGCAAGCGTAGCAAGCAATATTACTGCGCGAGCCAAGCGAGCGCGAAAATTTTTTACGTCTTTTTATGACCCTGACAGTTTTTATGACCTACCTAAGTCAAGACCGAGGATCCTTAGGCTAAACTTGATATCCACTTATTTTAAGGTAAAAAATCATTATGATTATTGAAGGTTATACTGTTTCAATTTATAAACTCGTTTTGATGCATGTGGCTATTTAAATATAAAAAATGCAGAAATATTACCTGCAAAGTAGATAAAACAAATGTTTGCGCGAGCGTAGCGAGCAATATTACTACGCGAGCGTAGTAAGCGCTATCCATGCGCGAGCAAAGCGAGCGTGAAAAATTTTTACGTCTTTTTATGACCCTGACAGTTTTAATGACCTACTAAGTCAAGACCGATGACACAAAGGTTAAACTTGATATCCACTTATTTTAAGGTTAATAATCATTATGATTATTGAAGGTTGTACTGTTTCAATTTATGGCTTCGTTTTGGTGGATGTGGCTATTCAAATACAAAATATGGCGAAATATTGACTGCAAAGTAGATAAAACAAATGTTTGCGCGAATATTACTGCGCGAGCGTAGTAAGCGCTATCACTGCGCGAGCCAAGCAAGCGCGAAAAATGTTTACGACCTTTCATGACCCTGACAGATTTTATGACCTGCTAAGTTAACACTGATGACAAATGTTTGCGCGAGCGTAGCGAGCGCTATAAATGCGCGAGCAAAGCGAGCGCGAAAAATTTTTACGTCTTTTTATGACCCTGACAGTTTTTATGACCTACCTAAGTCAAGACCGATGATCCTTAGGTTAAACTTGATATCCACTTATTTTCAGGTAAAAAATCATTATGATTAGTGAAGGTTGTACTGTTCCAAATATGACTCGTTTTGATGAATGTGGCTATTAAAATACAAAAGTTGCTGAAAGGTTTCCTACAAAGTAGATATAACAAATGCTTGCGCAACCAGAGCGAGCGCTATTACTGCGCGAGCGTAGCAAGCAATATTACTGCGCGAGCGAAGCGAGCGCGAAAAATGTTTACGACCTTTTATAACCCTAACAGTTTTTATGACCTACTAATTGAACACCGATGACTCTAAGGTAAAAATTGATATCCACTTATTTTAATGTAAAAAATCATTATGATTATTGAAAGTTGTACTGTTCCAATTTATGACTCACTATGTGGCTATAAAAATACAAAAATATAGATAAAATAAATGTTTGCGCGAGCGTAGCGAGGGCCATCAATGCGTGAGCGAAGCGAGCGCGAAAACATTTTCCGACCTATTATGACCCTGGCAGTTTTTATGACCTACTAAGTCAACACTGATGACACAAAAGTTAAACTTGATATCGACATATTTTAAGGTTATTAATCCTTATGATTATTGAAGGTTTATGGCTTCGATTTGATGCATGACGCTATAAAAATACAAAAATGATGAAATATTACCTGCAAAGTAGAAAAAAGAAATGTTGGCGCGAGCGAATCGAGCGCGAAAAATGTTTACGTCTTTTTATGATCCTGACAGTTTTTATGAGCTTCTAAGTCAAGACCGATAACCCTAAGGTTAAACTTGATATCCACTTATTTTAAGGTAAAAATCATTATGATTATTGAAGGTTGGAATATTTCAATTTATAAATTCGTTTTGATTCATGTGGCTATTAAAATACCTATCTACCTACAAAGTAGATAAAACAAAGTTTTGCGCGAGCACAACGAGCGCTACCAATGCGCGAGCGAAGCGAGTTCGAAAATGTTTACGTCATTTTATGACCCTGACAGTTTTTATGACCTGCTTATTCAACACCGATGACCCTAAGATTAAACTTGATTTCCACTAATTTTAAGGTAAAAATTCATTATGATTATTGAAAGTTGTACTGTTCCAATTTATGACTTGTTTTGATGAATGTGGCTATTAAAATACAAAAGTTTCTGAAATGTTACCTACAAAGTAGATCAAGCAAATTATTGCGCGAGCTCAGCGAGCGCTATCACTGCGCGAGCGATGTGAGCGCGAACATTTTTACGTTTTATGACTCTGACAGTTTTTGTTACCTAATAAGTCAACACCGATGACCGTAAGGTTAAATGTGGCTGTTAAAACACGAATGTTTTTGAAATACTCCCCACAAAGCAGATAAAACACGTTGGGCAAGCAAAGCCACCGCGAAAAGTTTGATTACTTTTAATGACCCTGACAGTTATATGGCCTAATTAAGGCACTTATTAAGTTTAGTAATTAAAGATGAACCTAAGGTCAAACTATTATGATTATGCAAACTCTATGTAAAGTTAACAAAAAATATAGACACCCGCACTTAACTGCCGAAAAAAAGTATTCTTTTCCCTATTATGCCCTATTAAATGTCTTTGTACAAAATTTCATCAGAATCGGTCAAGCCGTTTGGCCGAAAAGAGGCCACACATTAATAAAATTCCATAATAAAAATAAAGACAACCGAAATATTCACCCAAAAAAAGCTGTTGAGCTGATAAGAGGCCACACATTCACAAAATTCAATAAAAAAAATCTAAACACTCAGACTCGATAGCTAAAAAAATGTATTCGATATCCTATTCTGCCCTATGAACTGTCTTTATACAACATTTCAGGCAAATCGGTCTAACCGTTTATTCTAGAAGAGGTCTTATATTTACAAAATTCAATTAAAAATATCTGGACCCCCTGACTCGATAGCCAAAAAATAAGTATTCTTTATTTTATTCTGCCTTATGAACAATCTTTAAAGAACATTTCAAGCAAATTGGTCAAGCTGTTTATTCGAGAAGAGGTTATTATTTACAAAATTCAATTGAAAATATCTGAAGCCTCTGACTCGACAGCCAGAAAAAAAGTATAATATATCTTATTCTGCCCTATGAACTGTCTTTATAGAACATTTCAAGCAAATCGGTCAAGCCGTTTATTCGAAAAGAGGTCTTATATTTACAAAATTCAATTAAAAATATCTGGACCCCCACCTGGACCGCCTGGACTCGATAGCCAGAAAAAACGTATTCTATATCCTATTCTACCCTATTAACTATCTTTATACAACATTTCAGGCAAATCGGTCAAGCCGTTTATTCGAGAAGAGGTCTTATATTTACAAAATTCAATTAAAAATATCTGGACCCCCTGACTCGATAGCCAAAAAATAAGAATTCTTTATTTTATTCTGCCTTATGAACAATCTTTAAAGAACATTTCAAGCAAATTGGTCAATCTGTTTATTCGAGAAGAGGTTATTATTTACAAAATTCAATTGAAAATATCTGAAGCCTCTGACTCGACAGCCAGAAAAAACGTATTCTATATCCTATTCTACCGTATTAACTATCTTTACACAACATTTCAGGCAAATCGGTCAAGCCGTTTATTCGAGAAGAGGTCTTATATTTACTTAATAATTAAAAATATTTGGACCCCCTGACTCGATAGCCAGAAAAAAAGTATTCTATATTCTATTTTGCCTTATGAACTGTCTTTATAGAACATTTCAAGCAAATCGGTCAAGCCGTTTATTCGAGAAGAGGTCTTATATTTACAACATTCAATTAAAAATATCTGGACCCCCTGACTCGACTGCCAGAAAAAAAGTGTCCTTTATCCTATTCTGCCTTGTGACATGTGTTCATATAAAATTTCAGGCAAATCGGTCAAGCCGTTTATTCGAGAAGAGGTCCTTTATTTACGAAATTCAATTAAAAATATCTGGACCCCCTGACTTGACAGCCAGAAAAACAGTATCCTATATCCTATTCTGGCCTATGACATGTATTCATACAAAATTTCAGGCGAATCGATCAAGCCGTTTGACCGTGAAGAAGTCCCAAACAAACAAATAAACAAACTGACTTTCACATTTATAATATTAGTGTTGATATGATATGATAGTCAGACCAATGATTCTAGGCCTAACTTGTTTACCTTTATCTAGTCGATGAATCATCGCTTACCACCCGGCGATATAGTAGTCAAACTCAAGCCTATAAGATAAAAACAACTTTCGGTAAAAATGGGATTAGGCAAGTTTTTTTTTAATGATTAGTATTTTATAAATGCGACAGCAAATAATGTTACATTGTTTTGAATATAATATTGCTGTACTTGGTAGTATGAGCAATTCTATCATTCTATCAATTAATTATATTCTATCTTGATGTATTTTTTCTTTGTTTTATTGCAGATAGGCAAGCATTTGACTACTATCTCACCTGATGGAAAATGACGATGTGATCAAGGGTGTAGCATAATTGTCTAGAAGATACCTGTTTACTCTTGACTTGAAGAATTTCAGATTTCTATAATATTTTTCCTTAGTTGTGAAAAAATTTTAGAATTTAGTCTAAAATATAAAGCTACTTTTATCACATCTTATGCACCTTAGCAACCTTTGAGCGATCTGCCTTTTTTAATGTGAGGTTACCTTGTTAGAAAGAGATTAAAAATGCACCCCTTTTCAATTTTTCTTGGAAAATACAAGAAATTAGAATAACTCGTTTCGTTCACGTTTGTCGCGAACAAAACCACTCTGATCCAATAAAAATATAACAAAGGATGTCTCATCGCAGTTTTTAATCTGCCACTTTCACGTGAAGCTCTTTGCCTCATGCGATATTGAATTCGCCAGAGCTGGAGTATTACAAGGTTGACCATGGTTAAGTTCAATAAGTCGAGACATAAAGAATCGAAGCATGACATACAAATGTAATTAGAGATCGTTTACAATACAAAAAAATAACGACGTTAAATGTCACGCCAGTCATTTAGAGTACCAAGTTTGGGGTCTTTATCTCCATGGTGATAATCATCATTATCTTAATAAAATTACAATGGGAAGTATACTCACATACCAAAAAAGCATTTTCCAAAATCGGTTGATACGGACGGAGTTCTGAAGTAACAAAAAAATAATCAAATCGAGAATTAACACTTTTTTGATGACGGTTAAATATTATGAATTTAAAAAATATGGACGGAGCTCGCAACTTTAATGCATGCATTTTGCGATGATAATAAAATAATTTATGTGTAGATAAACGCATATCACAGCTCTAATACTGGTATTTCAGGGCAATACTGCATATTTACTGCAATTTTCATTAGAGTATGATGATAATAGAAGGTACTAAAATAATAGTATAATGTTCTATTTTGAGCTCTTTATATCCATCTAACTTTTCTGGCCGTTATACTTTTATTTTAATAAAATATATGAACGCTACAGACTTAACCCAGCAGATAAAACGTAATTGGTGAGCGGAACAAGTACTCTTGTCTATCCGAAATTAATAAAAAAAACGCTCAGGAATATACAAATGATTAGAATATTAAATTAGAATGTGTGAATTGATTCGTTGTCTACTGCTGCCGCCCGAAATTATTTGGTCATAGCTGGAGCAATAGTTACAGTCAGCGATTTATATTAGGCATATAGCGTTTGCGTTTTGCAGTGCGCTTTTCATATTTTAAATGCTGCATTTTGTACCCCATTCCCATTAAAGCTGATAATGTCCCAAATAAAACTATAATCATTGCCACCCCAGCTCCAGTCAAAGCTTTGCTATAACACAAAGGTTTCGAAAGGCTTGCTGGCGTTCTATTAACATAATTATGGTACATTTTTGAGCATGCTTTTAAGGGTTTTTCAGATCTGTTTCATACAACAGATGCGTTTGTTTTCTAATTTCGGAAAGTGCAATTTTCGCGAAGTCTGTTTCGTTCTTCCATTTCTGCGTGCGTTTATCTGACGTAATATTGGTGAATGTGTTGATGTTTTCATTATAGCTCAAAAAAATCCAAATTTATACTCGAAGGATGGATTTGCGTCGTTCGCAACTTGTAAACTATTGTAATTAAAAGTGCCTAAGTGTATGGATATTAATTAATTAATTATCTAAATCGAATAGTATTGGCCAATATATGCATGCTACAATTAGGAGTGGAATTGTTCTCTAGCAAATAACTTAGCTTCGAAATCGATTTGAGCATAGAAATAGGAATAATACCTTATTATTCCTATTTCTGTGGATTTGAGTCATAATGACGACGTGATCGGCAAACCGAAAGTAGCAGAAATACTTGCCATTTATATTGATACTGCAATAGATTGACCAGCATCTTTAATAACATATTATATAACATGCAAGCTGTCCGCCTGTGGAACGAACTTCCTGTAACAATAAGACAAGCCCAATCTCCACAAGCTTTTAAAAAATCGTACTCGAATTTTAACACTATTTTTCCCTTAGTTGATTTTATGAACTTATTTATTTAGGTATATGTATGTATCTATTATAAGAATATCCATTTAGTAACAATGTAATATCCATCTATGATATGTATTATGTTTGTGTATATGTATATGTATGAAATGTAAGTACCTATATTTCATATACATATATGTTAACTTATAGCTGCACACCCCCGCAATATTATAATTTGTAAATCCTGTCTATCCAAAGGTTGTCTGGTAGATATCGCTCTAAGCGATAAGACGCCCATTGTACTACCGATTTTTTTTTTTCTGTTGCTTTTTTTTTTTTTTTCTCGGTTTGCAATAAAGTATTATTAATTTATTCATTATCTGCCAAGGTGCGAACAGTGTCAGTATACGACCTCTCCTTGTCTCACTCCTCTAATAATGTTTTACTTGTCATCTAATCAATTTACGCGCCAATCCAATGGGGTCTAGACCTGAATTGCTCAGCTTAAGCCCAGCTTAACAGGCTATTTACTATAATTGAGACTCTAAGGCTGATACTGATGTCTCCTTTGTCAAAGGGTAACAAGTCGCTCAGTGTTAGATTAGGTCCCCAATCAAAGGAGTACTGAGGCAATGATAAATTATATTGAACTCTCTGATCTTATAATAAGTCTTAGTTTAGTTTTATAGTGACGGCAACAATGCTTTTAATAATTTATAAACGTATAAATGCTGGATACTACAATGACACCAGACGCCCTTTCCATACTTCTTAACCTGGATTAACACAAATAATACTAAACGGGTGAATCCGCAGTTCAAAGACAGTACTAAAAAAAACTTTTTCTGTTTACAGTCCAGTAAAACTGCCCATGCCGATTGAATTTTCAATTACTACGTTTGACTGCACTTTGAAAACTTAGTAATTTCGACTATGAATAACACTTCATGAATCAAGTCATCAGTTTTCAATTTCCATGCACCATTTATTTATCAGCGTCATTGTTATGTGAACAGTCATGTCGAAAAGGCTATCAAAACCAGAATTGCCCGTATATTAAACTGAAACAGCCCATTATAGATGGATACTATGATTCGGAGTGGCTGGACTAGCCTCTGTAGATTTTGTGTTCTATTGGTATTTGAAATAGGGTTGGATTTCTATTGATTTGGGATTTATACTGTGGGTGTTAAAAACATATAGACTCATACCTCATAGTTTGTGCATACTGAGTCAATTTAAACCTGCACTTATTTGATCTTTGCTAAATTTTCAAGTACGCTTCCACTGCAGACTGAGAGGCAATTTGTAGCTAGCGTTTGACCATTATTTTTTTCTATTAGTATATAATGATCGAGGATGGTAGTTAGCACGCTTAGCGTATGAAAACTGGCTCTAAAGGACAGTTGTCAGAATATTTTAGATGTTTAGTGACAGATTTTCCAATTGAGGATAATAATTGGCCAGCGGATACCAGACACTTTTCTTCCACCATACCGGGGGTTTTGTAAAGTTGTGTAAATGTTTTTCCTTCACTGGAGACCTACTGTAAAATGCGCATACATTTTACGAATAAATTTATAAAAATAAATAAGGAAAATCCATTGGTGCACGGCTGGGATTTGAACTAAAGTAGCAAGTCTGGCGGAACATCGATATAATATGCTTCTATAACCTGAGGCATTTCTTTGTTCAGTTGATGGTAACCAACTACTTATGGGTGTCTATTAATTACCACAAAGAGATCATGAATAAGATCTAACCTGGAAATTTAAGTTTTTAATTTTCACTTGCTTTGTGGTAATGACCCCATATATAACCTAATAGAATATCAAAAATCTTATAGAAATCTAAACCACAATAAAATCTGAATAAAATTGCACATCTAATATATAAAATTCTCGTGTCACAGTTTTCGTTGCCATACTCCTCCGAAACGGCTTGACCGATTTTGATGAAATTTTTTGTGCTTATCCGGTATCTATGAGAATCGGTCAACATCTATTTTCCATCCCCCTAAATGTTAGGGGTAGTCCACCCCTAAATTTTACTACCTATATTTTATTTTTTATTTGTTAGACAAAATTTTTAATTTCTATTTTTTTATGATACAACATACAAAAATACATACAATCCTCAATTTTCACCCTTCTACGATCAACCCTTATTTTTTAATAGCCATTTATTTATATGGCAAAACAACGTTTGCCGGGTCAGCTAGTAACGTATAATATTTGTTGGATCATGACGAGTAAATTACGACGGAATTCGTGAGAGTGCAATAACGACAGATTCGTCAATATACTCAAACACCAATGGACGAGTTGTTTGCACAAATGCAATAAAGCTCTCATTTCACTCTAAAATGAACTTTTTAATTACACTCCCGTTTCATTTTTCGTATTGAACCATTCGCAATGAAATTTGTTACTGTTTCGTTTTAGTTTTTGGTTATGTATAAACTTTATTAATGTGAAACTTTTATTGCGTCGCCTCAATTTTTTTCGTCCATCTATCGCTTAACGCATTACAGCCGGTGCTTGAGCTTGGTGGATATATGATGTATGACATTACGTCTGGGTGTGATTAGCGGACGCTTCCGCAGCCATATATGTAAAGGTAAATCCTTATGTGCCATGTCAACTACTTTCATAGTAGCTAGCTACCACAGCTGCACCTAAACAAAAAGTTTGACTTGCATCGTGGTTAAAGCGTTAAGACCGCTGATGATAATGCCAAGCTTTGGAATTATTTAATAACTCTTAACTTCTTGAAGCAATTGACGCAGTGAAGTAAAGCAAAATTTGTGCGATCCAAAGTTTTCCATGTCGCCGTAATTACCATAGGAACACTTCATCGCTTTTTTAAAGTGAATACTTCTTTAGGGGCGTTGAGCACTTTTTGGTTGAACAAAAGTTGTGAAAGTCGTCTCCAAACGCTTCCCATGAGCTATATGTATACTGTGTATCTCGACGATACAATTCACTTAGTTTTCACTTCTATCGGCAGTCCGCAAAGACTGCCCTGCATGTTTTTTTTAAACATTTTCATTTCGACTTATGACCAATAATCTCAACTGGTGTTAAATGACTATGTAGTCGACGATGTAGCACGCTTACCTAGAAGATACTTATTAATTCGCTTAATAGTAAGTAAGCGAATGAATATTTATATAATTCAATTATTAATAATTGTTGTAATAACTGATCTTTTTGGTCATTTAAAGTTAAGAATAAAAAAAAAGAAGATTGTACTAAAGTTGACACATTTCAATGTAAAAAATTAATTGATTTAGTCTTTACTGTTATTCCTGTATTTACTTGTATTATATTTATAAAAAGCTATACTCCATGTTTTAGTAAAATAAATCTTCTTCAGAATAAATATGTGTATTCAGTTTGAATAACCAATTTCCAACAATCGTTATCAGCACGAAAAAGGATCTGGTGAGCCGACATTATTATAAGAACGTCGTTGCTTTATTGTTCACTAATTTATACGATCCATAAGGAGATTTATTTTAAGCGATGATGATGACAGGAGCCTCCAATTTTAATGGAATTCCTCTTCTTAAGAATAAAGATGGATATCCCGTTTGGAAATTCAAAATGAGAATGCTCCTGATCCACGAGCAGCTGTGGAGTACTATAACAGGATATGATGTAAGTGACAAAAGTTCTCCAGAGACCCGAAAACAAAATGACATGAAGGCGTTGTCCAAAATTTGTCTAACTGTTGATGGCTCGGCAATAACACACGTGAGAAATAGTGTTAGTGCAAAGGAAGCTTGGGATGCTCTTTGTTCAGCATATGAGGACAAAGGAATGGGAAGAAAATTGTCACTCCAGAGGAAACTATACAGGTATTCACTATCGGATTTTGAAGACATAGAGTCTTATTTAACGGCGATTACTACTACTGCTCAAGATTTGGCAGATATTGGCAAACAGATTGATGACAGTTCACTTGCAGCTATAATTTTAGGTGGATTATCAGCCCGCTATGAGCCCCTCATAATGGCTCTTGAGCACAGTAACATAGAGGTTACATCTGAAATTGTCAAAACAAAATTATTGAGCGAAATGAGTAGAGACACCAAGGAATCCGACAATATAGCAGCATTACGATCTTCAAATGAAAAGAAGACTAAAAAGGAAATAATCTGCTACAGATGCAGAACACCAGGGCATAAAAGACCAAATTGTCCACTTAACAGAAATATGGCAAATAGAAATAATACCAAAAACGATGGTCTAGTGGTAACTCATACGTCATCAGAGAATGCTTTATCTGTGCCCAGTGTCCAGAATGACAAATGGATCATTGATTCCGGAGCTACAGCTCATATGTCATCAAATGCAGACTGGTTTAATACTTACCGTTCAACTGACAGTGGGACAATAACTGTGGCCAATGGCCAGAAGCTATCGGCGGTAGGAGTTGGAGATATACAGATAAGGACTAGTAGCTCTGTAGTTGATAAAATAAGGGATGTTGTTCATGTACCAGGACTAAACTGTAATTTGCTTTCTGTTAAGAAGGTTGTTGAAAAGGGATTATCAATCGTTTTTGATATCAATGGTTGTAATTTTTATAAGTCAGGTGATGTATGTATTTCTAAGAACCCGCTGTTGCACGGTTCTTTTTGTGGTGGACTGTATCATTTAGACTGTACAGTTAATATACCGCGAAATGTTTCAGCATACAACGTGCACTCTGAGGTGTCGAAGTTTCAGCTTTGGCATAAACGACTTGGACATCTTTGCCGTTTTGGTATGGACCTACTCAGAAAAGGTTTAGCTGAAGGCGTGGAGTACACCGAGGTTGATAAAGAACCATGCATACCTTGTATAGAAGGTAAGCAATCAAGAAAGCCATTCAAGAGGCTGAAGCAGATTAGGGCTACATCGGCGTTAGAGATCATTCACACGGACATTTGTGGTCCGATGTCAACCACATCTTTTCAAGGTAATAAATATTTTATTATTTTTGTAGACGATTATACGCGTATGATATTTTTGTATAGTATGAATGCAAAAACGGAAGTCAAGAAATATTTTAGTGATTTCCAGTCACTTGTTGAAAGACAAACTGGTGCAAAAATACGTACTTTGCATTCAGATAACGGAACTGAGTACGTTAATAAAGAATTTGCAGACTATTTGGCGTCTCAAGGGATAAAGCATCAGACAACAACACCATACAGTCCTCAACAGAACGGTGTCAGCGAACGATGCAATCGAAGCATTGTAGAGAAAGCTCGTTCAATGTTGTCTCATAGCTCACTCCCAAGAGCTTATTGGCAGGATGCGGTAGACACTAGTGTTTATTTAAAAAACAGGACACCACATCGCGCGCTTGATGGTAAAACACCATACGAAATGTGGCATGGTAACAAGCCCAATCTCTCTCAATTAAAAGTATTTGGTTCATGTGCCTGCATGTCAGAGAAGTAAATTGGACATGAAAGCCACTGAACAAATTTTTATTGGATACTCAGACGATCCAAAAAGTTATTATTTCCGGAATGCCGAATCACCGAGGAGGTTGATAAAATCAAGAGATGTTACATTCTTTGAAAATAATTTTACAGGGCTGAAAGAGAAGTCCGAAAGATGTGTTCTTGATTCTCCTGATTATTCTAATGTAATTAATGTATTGTCGCAGAATTCATCGCAGGCCTCTGCTACTTTAACAAATGAGGTACCAATAAACGAAGTACAAGTGGAAGATGTTCCAATAGAAGATGTTTTATCTTCCGAAGAACAAAGTGATGATTTCACTGATGCTGATGATAATGCAGATGAATTGACGCGGTCAGATCATCAGTCGTTGATCTTTTCAAACGAATCCAGTGATTGTAGTGGCGAGAATAATGAAAGAAGATATCCAGCACGCGTGCGTAAGCCTCCAGACTATTATTCTTATAATACTATTGCTGAAGATTTACTCTACGATATCCCAAAAAGTTATCATGAAGCTATAACAAGAGATGATAGAGATAAATGGCTTGCAGCAATGAATGAAGAGTACAATGCTTTAAAAGATAAAAGTACTTGGACATTGGTGGAAAAACCAGTCAATAAATCCTGTATTCCTTGCAAATGGATTTATAGATTAAAACGCAAAGCTGATGGAAACGTGGTCAAGTATAAAGCGCGTTTAGTTGCAAAGGGATATTCACAAGTAGAAGGTGTGGATTATGGAGAAACTTTTTCACCAGTCGTTCGTAACTCGTCTTTACGAACGTTGTTAGCTCTTGCAGTAGAGGGTGGTTACAGAGTTCGTCACATGGATGTTGACACAGCTTTTCTAAATGGTGACTTGGAAGAGGAAGTGTATATGTTACAGCCTCAAGATTTTGTTCAAAATACGGAGGAAAGTAAGGTCTGTTTACTGAATAAATCACTATATGGTTTGAAGCAGGCTCCTAGAGCTTGGAACATAAAATTAGATCAAACCTTAAGTTCTTTGGGATTTGTTCAGACTCCTTCAGAATCTTGTGTTTATACAAAAAGGATTTTGAACGAAATCTCTTTGATATTGGCTGTCTACGTTGATGACATTGTCGTTCTCTATAAAGATGATGTTACATTTGACAATTTTAAAAGACAATTTGAAAAACATTTCTCTACCAAGGACCTTGGATTAATAAAATTTTTCACTGGGATGAATATTGAATACACTGAAGATGCAATAAAAATCTCACAGAAAACATATATTGAAACTTTGTTGAAGAAGTTTAATATGCAAGATTGCAAAAAGGCACAGACACCTCTTGCACAGCAAAAGTTAGAAGCTGCTGTTACGAATGAGTCGAATGTTTCATATCAGGCTCTAATTGGATCTCTTATGTTTTTAGCAGTAAACACAAGAATAGATATTGCATATGCGGTGAGTTATTTAAGTCAATTCAATTCTAAGAACAATGCTACTCACTGGAATGCTGCTAAACGTTGTCTTCGTTACTTAAATGCAACGAAAGATGTTGGGATCACTTACAAAAAGACTAATAACAATTTGCATGGCTATAGCGACTCAGATTTCGCAAATTGCCCTGTTAGTAGACGGTCTTATACCGGTTATTATTTTGAGTTAGCAGGTGGTCCTGTTTCGTGGGAATCAAGGAAGCAACCAACAGTTGCATTATCATCTGCCGAAGCAGAATATATGGCCTTATGTTCTGCTACTAGAGAAGCATGTTTTCTGAAGTCGTTCATCAGAGAAGTTACTGGTAAGTCCAACAAAGTTGTTATTTTCACTGACAGTCAGAGTGCCCGTGCTCTTGCATTAAATCCAGTCCACCATAATAGGACAAAGCATATTGACACGAAATTTCACTTTATTAGACAGAAGTTGGTTGACAATACTGTAGAATTAAAGTATATGCAAACTTGTGCATTACCTGCAGACTTGTTGACAAAGGCACTTGGACCAACTAAGTTTTGTCGTTGTTTAAAATTTATGAAAGTATATTAAATGTAGGTGTTTAGTTTCAAGGTCAATTTAGCCAACTTTAGTAACGGAGGATGTTGTAATAACTGATCTTTTTGGTCATTTAAAGTTAAGAATAAAAAAAAAGAAGATTGTACTAAAGTTGACACATTTCAATGTAAAAAATTAATTGATTTAGTCTTTACTGTTATTCCTGTATTTACTTGTATTATATTTATAAAAAGCTATACTCCATGTTTTAGTAAAATAAATCTTCTTCAGAATAAATATGTGTATTCAGTTTGAATAACCAATTTCCAACAATAATTATTTATATAATTTAAATAATTCCCATAGAGGAAGAAAAAAATGCATTACAATGTAATAACAGGATACCGATTCAATTATCTGCATTGCTTCAACGTGGTGTAGTTTCTACAGGTAGCACATTGATACATTGATCTTCCGCCTGACTTGCTACCGAAAACCAGCTTACCACCACCACTGAAAAATATTGCTGCCATAACCTTCCATATGCAAGTACCACAGCCTTTGAGAGCTAGACCGTTCTAGGCCTAGCGTGTTTACCATCGTCGACCACGTCATCGCTTACCACCAGGCAAGGTAATGGTCAAACGCTAGCCTATGAGATATAAACAATAATTAAATAGGCATGATGTATTATGTAGAAAGTAGGATTCGCAAAATAAAACAAAGTATCTGACATATAATTTGTATTAAATCAACAATTTCCTCTCTTTGGCATAATTATTAGCTCGTTTAGGTACATTTAACTATGTTAATCTTAAATTCATTATTTGCTTATTTGCCACCGTAGATTAAACACCTACTTACTTAAAAATTTATAATTTATAGTCATTTACATTTTCGTTTACTTTTACTTAGTTACTTAGTCTATGTGTTGTTCGCCCACACTATGATTAAAACTATAGGTATTATTTGGCACTGTTGTAACTTGGCTGCGGACCCGGGTGACGTCACTGGAACAAACAAAATCATAAGTTAATACGTGTGTTATACTTAGGTACACATAATTAAGTAAAAGGTTCCCAGGAGGCACGGGTTATCTAAATCCCGTCGGTACAATGACAGTTTTGATTATGTGAAACAATGGTTAACAAGACTACTAGTAATGTGCAACCCACATTGCTAGTAAGCTTTTATTTAAGTATTAAAAAGTATACTAACAACAGACTATTCGTCATTATAATAGCGATCCTTCTTTAACCTCCGACACAAAAAGAAAGGCTGTTATAAGTAACAGATACATACGTCATGTATGTGTGTGTCTGTTTGCGGCGTTGTAGTGCCCAAACGGATGAACTGATTTTGATTTAGTTTTTTTTTTGTTTAATATGTGTCTTAATCGAGTGTTCCTAGCTTTGATTCATGAAAATCCGTTCAGCTATTTGAAGACTACGAGCTTTTTAGGGTTCCGTACCCAAAGAGTAAAACGGGACCCTATTACTAAGACTCCGCTGTCCGTATGTCTGTCTGTCTGTCTGTCTGTCTGTCTGTCTGTCTGTCTGTCTGTCTGTCTGTCTGTCTGTCTGTCTGTCTGTCTGTCTGTCTGTCTGTCTGTCTGTCTGTCTGTCTGTCTGTCCGTCTGTCACCAGGCTGTATCTCATGAACCGTGATAGTTAAACAGTTGAAATTTTCATAGATGATGTATTTCTGTTGCCGCTATAACAACAAATACTAAAAACAGAATAAAGTTAAAAATAATGCAGGGTCCCCATACAAAAAACGTGTTTTTTTTCGGCATTTTACGCCATCTATGAACGCTTAGTTAGGTAAACGTCCCATACATGGCGTTATATTGAAATGTCAATCCCTAACACCTTTGTTAGACGTTAGATGGCGTTATAAAAAATAAAATGTTTATTAATTATTATTTTTTACTAGCAAAAAATGATAGTGGTATTTTTTTGTCGATCTTATAAAATACTGTAGTGTGGTACGGAACCCTACGAGTGCAGGTCCGACTTGCACTTGGCCAGTTTATTTCTAGATGATGACGCTATGAAATAAACTTTTGTAGGTCTTATCAATTCAAACGATATTGTTAGGACATGGTAGCGTTGAACTAATGCTGGTACATCTCCTGTAATCTGCAGAATACTCAACTCCTCACCAACTTACAGCAGAGATGCCGAGTCTCATCGGAATGGTCTCAATTAACAGATTATAAAAAGATCGAAGTCGGGTCTAAGTTTTTAAATTACATGCAAGCATACTTACATACATACATTTTTAGGTTTTAAAATCTTTAGTATCAAATATTAGTGTAAGTATATATAATATATATTGGTGTCATATGTATGTAGTGTGAACAGAAAAAGGTATACCGAAGCAGGGATCGCTTTGTTTCGCATAATTTTTTATTCCTAATTTACTTAGAAATAACGGGTTACGCATAATTTTAAATGGCATAATAGTACTATCGCATATTTTTTTGGCATATTGTATGAACAAGCATAAATTTCAAGTAGGCTATATTGTTTCGGCCTAATTCTGATTCGCATAAAGTTATAGGGCATAATTTTTATTGGCCTAATAGTTTTTGACATAATAAATTAAGTCATAATTGAATGTATACACATATTTTTATGCTGAATTATTCCAATCAAAATAAACAAAGTTTACTTAATTACACATTTATTAATATCTAAAGAAACGACTATAGTATTATATAAGTACATCATTAAAATAATTTAACACTTTCAAAGTCAGAATTAAGGTAAGACATGTTTAGTTAATTATGTCATGTTAGTTAAGAGTTGTTCGGCTCAAAAAAAAAAGTTCAAGGGTAAAGTTTTTAAATTAATATTTACTAGCTAAAAGCCGAGTTTTGTGAGGGCTCGCGTAGTTTTTCTGCCTGTTAATAATTTTAAGGCAGTTTTTTTTATATTAAATAGTGAATTTGCCCCACACTGGCAAAAAATTTGCCAAAACACCAACCACTCCAACAAATGCATAAAATTTGCCATCATATTATTGAATTATGGCATAAAATAAGGCATAATAAAACCGGCCAAGTCGAGTTGGACTCGCCCACCGAAACTTCCGTACCAACGTTGGTTGGTACCAATTAAGCTGGACCTCTAAATTGTATGAGCGCTTATATAACTCAGAGGCCTATCTTGATTGGAGTGAACTATGTATGTATGGGGACACCCTTTGATAATCAACTCATTTTTATTTTTTTGAATTTTTCCTTTATCTTGCCAAATTTCATGATTCTAGGTCAAAGGGAAGTACCCTATAGTTTTTCGACCCAAAACCTATAGGGCACTTCCGGTTGACCTAGAATTGTCAATTTCGGTTAAAAGTAAGGTTAATAGTGCAAGTAAAGGAAAATTCCAAAAAATAAAAAAAGTTGAAAATGAAGGTACATTTTGGTACTTACAAGTTTTTGCGAAAATCTAAATTTGCCCAATCTTTTTATCGTGTTCACTCAGGACCTTGATTTTTACACACCTAATAGGGATTATAGATCTCAGTATCTGGTATAAATTTCAACTTGCTAGGTCCACCCGCTCCTGGGAAAATCGGTGGTGACACACAAACAGACAGACAGAAGGACAAGAAAGTGATCTTATAAGGGTACCTTTTTACCTTTTGAGGTACGGAACCCTAAAAATAAAGTTTACCTTCTCATTCAAACTTTTACAAAGGTCCTAGGGCTATGAGCTAATAAAATCTGCCCCCGGAAGAAATCTGATTGATATTTATACGACATGTAGGTTCTAATAAAATATTTATTTTCTGAAAGTTTGAGATCTGTAACTCAATTGTTTTTTTTCTAAAGCAGAAAATGTAAAAAACAGTAAAAAAAATTTTTCAAGACAGACTGCAGCAATTAATCCTATTTTTTTATATATCTTTAGGACAAATAGCTATTATATAAAAAAATTGAGAGCTTTATAACATCATAGCATCAAAGAAAAATTAAAAAATATATTTTTATATATAATTTTTACCATGATACAATTTTGGCACAATAACAAAAAAAATCGTACTTTTAATAATTGCCTATAATAATGTAATATTTGTTAAAAAAAAGGTACGTCATAGTAAAAAAAAAACTGGCCAGGTGCGAGTCAGACATTTGTCCCGCACCTGGAGGGTCCCGAACGCCATCTAATGGATATCTAACGAACTTCTAACACCAACAAAGTGAACGTTAACACAAAGGTGTTAGCGATTAATATTATTAAATATCTGGTTGACCGGCTTTGCTCTTGAGCTTTGTTCGGTATTTTTTGCCACTATTATTGCTACTTAAACAGAAAAATGTGACTCTTCACCGACATCTATCAGCGGATAATAATACTATTTTTATTTTATTTTAGAGCAACTAACTGCTTTAACGACACAATAACACTAAATCTACTTCTACTCACCAATAGAAGTCGGATAGAGTCATATTTTAAGTTGATTATCGATAAAGCTGATTATTGAAAACACGAATAAAACAACATTTTCTGAAAATTAATCCTAGCTAGACCGATTAATCGCCCCCAAAATCCCCTGTATAATTAATTATATTTAATCGTTGGAGCCGTTTCCGAGATTCAGATTCAGATTCCGAGATTAAGGTAAACACGTTTTTTGTTTTAAACCCTTTAATTTTTAACTTTGTTCTGTTCTCAGTATTTGTTGCTATAGCGGCAACAGAAATACATCATCAGTGAACATTTCAACCGTCTAACTGTCACGGTTCATGAGATACAGCCTGGTGACAAACGGACAGACAGACAAACAGACAGACAGATAGTGGAGTCTCAGTAATAGGGTTCCGTTGGTACTCTTTGAGTTCGGAACCCTTAAAAGCACTTTTCGGTCTCTCTATCATCTACTACTTTTACATATAATACATTACAAGCTCGCTTTTAATTGCTTTTTTCTGCTATTTATGTACATATATATGTATTACATATACATATATTATTAAAAATAATATTAATTTTCAAAATAACAAGGATAGCTTCTATTGTCAAAGTAAATAAATAAAACATTCGAATATCAATTATCAATTTTATTATTCAATCTTAGTTAGCTATGTTTCAAGGAACAAAATATTATTATTAGTCATAGTCATAGTCCGTATGTCACAGCCACTTTTTTCCGAAACTACTAATAATTTGGGAATAGTTAGTATAATAGTTACGAAATTCCTAAGAATACACAGTTGAAACTTGGTAGGTAGATGTATTCTATGAACCGCTTTTCGATTTTTATACAAAATTAAAATAATTTAAGATCGTTTACAAAACGACAAAAACCGACTTCACACGCCTCGATAGTAATATTTTTTTTTATCGGTTAAGTTTTGACGGAGTACGGTGGTAGATTTGAGAGGAGGCGGAGACCCTAGGGCATTTCCAACCAAAAAAATGCATAATAAGAATGTTATACTTTAAATAGAAACAGAAAATTGTCAAAATTCTATTTATATTTCAAAATTCATAAAGACCCTTGAAATCTGCCACTTTTTGGAATCGTCAGCGTAATCCGCATCATCACAACAGGTGAGATAGTGGTCAAACGCTAGCCTAGAAGATATAAAAAAAAATCTGCCAGAGTTAAGATTTAAGTCCTAAATCTGCCTAAATGGCAGATATCTGCCATAAATGGTACACTGATACCAGAAGTCATTTGGATGACAGATGTAAATTCTTTAAATTTCCAACAGATGGCGTTAGTAACTAAACATTATGTTCGCAGCGAAGTTAATTCTTTAATTCTTTGATCTTCTAATGGTCCCCCCCCCCCCTAAAAGCTAAACTGCTGGCTTGAAAAAACTGGAAAAATTCGTGATAATAGTGCATTTCATAAACTTTAAAGGAAACTATAGCGGTTAAGATAACTTTATCAGTTTAGCAGTAATAGTCATTGAACTTGGGTGTTGGATAATTTTGTACCAAATACATAATCCTTAGAATAAATCCTTTAAAATGCAAAGACGGAGTATTTAATTGCTTGTTTATAACGGGTAAAGACTTGCATTGAATAACAGGCTACTACAGAACCCTACACTGCGCGTGGCCCGACACGCACTTGGCCGGCTATTTTTAATGTTAATAAAATTATATATTTTTTTACGGATAACACATCTACATGTGAATTTAAATTACTATGCAAAAGCACAAATCAATAGGCGTGATAGTTTTTCAGTAAAGTGCACCACAAAAGTGCTCAGGTTGTGGGATAGTGTAGGGCTCGCTTCGCTCGCCCTGATTAATATATGAACTTCAAGTCCGTTTAATATTTATCAATATATGAACTTCAAGTCCGTAGCCAAATTAAATTTATTAAATAAAGTAGGTTACATACAGTTACCCACCAAATGTTTGGTACTAGACTGGGACAGTGGGTCGCCGCGACTATTTTTATTTTACAACTGAAAGTTATTTGACCTAAAGCAAATATTAAATTAACATAACTTATCTTTTTTCGAAGTGCATCTATCTCACGGTTTTGGTTCTGTATTTGATTAGATATCAGCTCATGATTATGTTCATAATTTGGTAAGGTAGTTATAAGTCAATATTTACACTTATTATGCGCATCTTGACGTGCTTAACACATCCAACAAACTTTTTATTAATTTTATGATATTTTTTCGTAAATCTACACGCTGAGCCTCGTAACTTCGTCTGTGTTAAAAAGTATTTTATGTCCTATTCCATTATATTAGGTATACCAGAGCAATATTTAAACAAAATCGGTCTACTAGCTAGCTTATTCGTGAGATAAAAAATTAAAAAAGTACTATTTAATAATTATGCCATAATAATATGACAAAAAAAATGCCTTAACAATTATGCCGAATTATAGTTATGCGTTTATTATTATTCTTTAGAATATTATGCAACAAATGCTTCTGTTAACAGTAATTATGTCAAGAAAAATATGCCTAATTACTTATGCCAAATTAATGTATGCTGAAATATATTAGTTCCAACATTATGCTAAAGTATATTATGAAAAAAAAAATGGTTATGCAAAACAATAGGGAACCACCGAAGCATCACAACTTTTTAGATAGCCAACACTTATCCTTAGTTACTAATTTTTTTCCTTTATAGACATTTTCCTCCTCCCCAAAGTGAAATTGACAATCTCAGGTCCTGTACAATAATTTCCTTAAATTTAACTGAATATTTAACCATTTTACGAGACAGCTTCACCCTGTCATAAGATTTAACACCTGACAATGGCGAGGTTTTACGAAGCACCCCTATTTTAAAGGCCCTTATTTGGCTTTTGAAAGCCCTTGGAAAATTCAATTTGGTACCTTTGTAAAGGAAAATAAGATTAAATACGCTCATGGTTATTTTCAGTGCAGTGCACAGATCGGTAATAAAATTGATTTTTGGTTGTATACATTTTTATAGGGCCAAATCACAATGTTTTTCCTGTTAAAAAAGTTTTATTTTATGTACATTTTTGAGATCGTATATGATTGTATACCGACGATCGGGTTTGCTGAGATTTTATTAAATGTGTAGTAGTAGGAACATACTATATCGATGATTTTCTAAGTTGCTACCAAAAAGTAGTTAACCATACATTATTGTTACACACTAACTGATTATATCATTAACGCGTCATATGAAGTCAGATTTTTTACGTGACTGTGCGAAGCAAAGAAACGTAATGTGTTTATCAACCTATGTATGTAAGTATGTCTTTTTGTTTCTTTGTGGTGCCCAAAAGATCAAACGCGTGGGCTGATTATGATTATTCTTACGTCAATCGTTTTATCGTAATCTTACAAGGGTTACTAAAGTCATCTCGGTAATCAAATTTAAATATGGCATCAACTAGACGCGCTACATTGTAAAAAATAATAAAATTTAATTAAATAACTACATCATTATGGATACAAGGTATTTGAAAATTAGCTTTTCGTTTTTCATATTTTCATTTCTAACAACCATTTAAGATCTATAACGATTTAAAGTTGGTTATTAGGTACCATCAACATTAGCAGTAACAAATCAGCATATATTCACAAACGGGCTTATTGTTTTTTAGTGAGGTATTATTTTAGTTTTATAAACTACATAATATTAGGTTATAATTTAGCGCCATAAGTGAATCTTGCTAACCGAGAAGTGTTATTACTTATAAGATACTTAAATCTAACTTACCGCACCATTTCGCTAACTTAACTTCAACGTACGAAATTCTATTTCAGTAACATTCACAGCTCTCGGAAAAAATAAACAGCTAGCGTATACGCAGAACAGGCAACACTAAACATTTTTAAGTATGTACTTAACACATCTGTTGGCCGTTTCCTTGTTGTATTTTAACTTTACGTTCGATCTCATACACTGGCAAGGTTTTATTTTCGCATTTATGGGTTTTGAAATAAGAATTTCCTTTTGAAGCTACTAAGTTACGTAAGAAAGTAAGTTAGATGTAAAGGAAATCGTAATCTTTGGTTTTGGAATCGACTAGGTAAAGTTTTTTTTATGATATAAGTTAACATGACAAGCATGACGCTTGCCTGATTGTAAGCGATGACGTCTAACTTTTGCAGATACAGACGCAAACATTCTGGATAGACAAAATTTTGCACACTACTGCACTGCGCCTGTTACCTTGAGATATAAAGAAGTCTCATAAGCCCTGTAAATTCACTGGCCACTTTATCATTAAATCTGAAAAGCATTTCATTTGCACGGCTGAATAACTGACACAGTGGTGAACTCCAAGGTAGTCTCGTTGTAATTTCATCTAGATCTTATAAGTATCTTTAGAGATATAAAGATTAACTGCCCCTTGAACTTGATACTATAAATTACTAGCGCGGCATTTGAAATCAGTTTTTTCGCTTTTGAAACGATTTTAAATAATATCAATTTAAAATGCTAACGCTAATGTGAATGTGTAATGTCAATAGAATGGGTTATATCACATAAGAGCACATAACTTACTATTCGCATTTTTTTAATTTAAACATTAAAGTGTAACTTTTATTACATTTTGGTCCATCTATCGCATGTCGCATTACAGCCGGTGCTTTGGCTTGATTGGTGGATATGATGTATGATATTTAATTCCCGCTGTGATTGGCGGACGCTTCCGCATATTTGTGTACATGCTAATGTGTTATGTCGCCTGTTGTCATGTAACTAGCTACCATAGCTACATAAACAAAAAGTTTCACTTGCATCGCACCGTGGTTTCATAAACTACACCACACTTTTATTTTGTAAGTATATCTTAATTTCGATTCAACCGTTTATACTATGGAGCACTATATCGTAGTAAGTATTTTAGCAGCCGTGTGCGATAAAACCAACAAGGATCCTCTGTGGCCGAGAGGAAATAGTCTGTTTAAATGAGACGGAACCATAACTCATTCAGCTCTCAATGCTTTAGTTCTCGTAATCTTATTACTTCGCTTCCGTTCCGTTATTTTATTTTAGCAGGAAACATGGTGAGATTGGTAGTGAGTGTATTTAGGTGAAGATTTCGTATTAGAGTAGGTAGCACTTTCGTAATTATAGTTAACAAGATAGGTTGTAGTTTGAATTAACATGCTCGTAATTAACTGTAGTTAAATTAAAGGTAAATTGTTAAACACAATCCAAAATTTCATCGTACCGACGGGACTCGAACCCGCACCCCCCGGATTACACGTCCAGGTGCTCTGCCAATTAAGCCACGGTTCGATACATCGATACGACGAAATGAATAAATTATTAACGCACCTGGACGTGTAATCCGGGGGGTGCGGGTTCGAGTCCCGTCGGTACGATGAAATTTTGGATTGTGTTTAACAATTTACAAAAATATAAAGTGTGAGACACTTCAAAGAAACATAATATTAAATTAAAGGTAGTTAAAGTTTATTACTTTTAGTTCATCTTACTTTTTAATAATTATTTTATCATCATATTAATAATTTTATTACTTGTTTATTTTTATTCATCGCCATTTGTGACCGAGTTGTAAAGTATTGCATATTACGCAGCTTGATTGCGTAAGATTACATTTATTAGTCATACGATGTAAAGTGCCTCGGAGACGGTCATTCGCAATTGTCAATGGGTTTCAATAAATATTTCCATCATTCATCTTTAATCACGTAGTTGTGAATGACAATGGCTTCAATTGCCTTTATAGACGATCATTCGGTCCATCAATGACGTGAAAATTGTCAATTTCGAATTACTATCTCCAGGGCACTTTACAGTAGTAGGATTTCTGCTGGTCTGATTTTGTCAAAAGGCACCATTTAGTGAATTACAGGGCGAGACACTTAACGTCTGAATGTCAGGGCACAGTACAGTGACGCGCGCAAAATTTGTCAGTAAAGGTTTTGCGTCCCACAGTATCAATTACTAGCAGCCCGCCCCGGCTTCGCACGGGTAGAACATATATGCCTACAAAATTTGCATCAGTTCGTTGCATCGAAAATAAAATATGAACATATTTAACAATAATCGTCATATTTCATCCAATTTACACAAAACCTTAACGAATTATGCACCTAAACCTTCCTCATAAACACTCTGGCTATTGGTGAAAACCGCATGATAATCCGTTCAGTAGCTATTGAGATTATTGCGAACAGACAGACAGACGCAGTGATGGATTTTGTTTTATAATACTTACGTAGTGATATTGGACGGCCCTTTAGCGTAAAGGATAGTTACCCTGATTCTGACTCGACGGTCATTGGTTCTAATCCTAGCTATATACCTACCAATGAAAGTTTTATATGCATTCACGAATCATTAGTTTTCGTACAGTGGTAGTGGGATCATTAAATCTACCAAAAAGTGGCTTACCACCGAGGAGCCCGGGCCAGGTGGCGTAATCGGGAGAACGGTCGGCTTTGTTGCCGTGGTAGCGAGTTCAAACCTTACCGTGCACCAATGGATTTTTCCATCGAAAAATGTATGTGCGCTTTGAGAAGCGCACATACATTTTTCACAGTGGCCCTCCGGTGAAGGAAAACATCGTTAAGAAACCAACAACCCCCGCATGGTAGTAATACACTATCTAGTGTCCGCCTGGCCAGCTACCACCCTCAAGTTAGAAAATCTGTCGCCAAAAACATCTAATGTGTTCCGGCAGCTATCCTTGAGACCCAGTTCCCCAGTCTTGGCCTAGCGTGCTTACCATCTTTGACCGCATCATCACTTACCAACAGGTGAGATAGTGGTCAAGCGCTAGCCTATAAGATATTAAAAAAAAGAATAGGTGAACATCTGCCGCCGTAACCTTACACGTTCCCCGACGCAAAACGTAGGGGTAATATACGTTTAACGTCTCTTCTGTGTGTCTGTCTGTAGCATCTTAGCACCTAACCGGATGAACCAATTTTGTTTTTATTATTGATAGTTTTTTTTTGTTTGATAGATGTCTTCATTGAGAGTTTTCTTAGCTTTGATTCATGAAAATTCGTTCAATCGTTATAAAACTATGAGCTTTTTTCTAGTTAATTGCGCTATGAAATCAACTTGCATACGTCTGATCAATTCGAAAATCTTCTTCTTCAACGATATTGTAAGAACATGGAAGCATTGACCTGATGCTGGGACATCTCCTAGACTCTACAGAATACTCAAATCCTCTCCAACTTACAGCTCAGATTTTAAATGTCGTGTTTAGAGTCATTGGAATGCTTTTAATGAAAAGATTATACATAGATCAGTCGGGGTGGTTTAAAATATTATATTATTATATATATAGATGAATATTATTTTATACAATAGATCATAATATTATACTATATTGACTTCAAATTGATTGTGATCGGTGGGGATCTACAGCATAGCTAAGCTTATAATAATATTTTCGTAGCAACTATGACCTAATCTGTGGTTTCACTGCAAATATTTTATTAATTTTGCGATGCGTGTATGTGAAATTCGTGATATCTACAATACTATATACTTGAAAATAGCCTTGAAAGTTATGTAATATTTTTCAACAAAAATTTTAAGATTTAAATGGTTACTTTGAGTCAACCTTAAGAGATAGACATATGCTGTCGCGGACTTTTTTGTAGGTCTTATTAAGTTGTACAACTCTTGCATAGAAAATATTCTTCTATCTATTTTCAATTAAGCAGCGTTCGTAAGAAACGTGTTTTTTCGACCGTTTTTTTGCCGACTTTGGTTGCAAATTAGGTCTCCACGAATGTACCTTTGATTTAAACAGGATAATATATAGCTTATTTTCATTCCGAAAGTCCATTCTATGTATTAGTGAAAGAATTTTTTAAATCGGTTCAGTAGTTTTTGAGCTTACTCATTACAAACATACAAAAATACAAAAATACAAAAATACAAATGTTCTCTCTCTATAATATTAGTATAGATAGACAGTTGACATCATTTACCATCCAATTAACACCTTGTTTGTCACACCAATCCTAACACCTAATACCTAATACACCAACATGTAAGGTTGATAATTTTTTTTTGCTTACAATGGCCAAATTTCACTCTAGATACCATTATCTAGGAAATGACCATTTATTTCCTGTTAACAATATCTACTTCGTTAATTTTCAGATAACGATGTAATTTAAACTTACAAAATATTTAAAAAAAATTATCATCTCATAAACAATATTTAACTCACACAAAATTTACCTTATACTTGAAGAAGCATCTCTAAATCACAGACAGCCGAAACTTAATTCTGCTGTCCATCAACAAAGTCGCGCGCTTCTAAACAATTCCAAATTTAGCAAAGGTTTTAGAATACTATTAAGCCTTCCAACTGGCGCGTAATTTACAGGCCATTAATGTACAATTTCCGCCGTTTTGGTTTCAGCTCCGAGTCTATTTTGAACGTTTTAATGATGCTCGACCGATTATGATCGGAGTGCTACAGAATCGATAAGCGTCGGATCAATGGATACGTAGATACGTAGTTGATACGTAGCTTTGTAAAGTGTAATCGGAATACACGATCCCAATGAGCTCGAAATGGTTTTGTCAATAGCGTTAATTATTATGATGCTTCTGTATCAGTAAGATTTAGTTTGAATGTATGATTATTGTAGCGTTGGTAACCTGTTGATAAGTGTTAACTAATCTTGTCATGTCAATTTAAAGTTTTAGGCTACTATTTTCAATCTCTTCTCATCTTCTCTCGGACCGTAACACTATGTGGTTACAAAATAGCATTATTGTCTTGTTATTACCTGTTGTTGTTACCTACCTATTAACTCTTGATTTTTGATTGAAGGCATCGCAATTCAAAATAATTATCAGACAAGCGTCCTGAAAATATCCTCTTATCATAGTACTAACATAAAGTCACGCCTTTTTCCCGTTGAGGTAGGCAGTGACTATTACTTTCCACATGCTATGATCCTGACATACCTCATTCGCTTCTCCTAAATATGTTTTGTCAATATTCCTACATCCATCCTCTCTAGATGTCCAAACCATCTACACATCCCTTTCTCTGTTCTTGTCACTACATTTTCTACTATCATAATCAACACCAATATTATAAATGCGAAAGTCAGTTTGTTTATTTGTTTGTTTGTTTGTTTGTTTGGGACTTCTTCACGGTCAAACGGCTTGACCGATTTGGCTGAAATTTTGTACAAAGATAGAACATAAGGCAGAATAGGATATAGGATACTTTTTTTTTGGCTATCGAGTCAGGGGGTCCAGATATTTTTAATTGAATTTTGTAACTAAAGGACCTCTTTTCGAATAAACGGCTTGACCGATTTGCCTGAAATGTTGTATAAAGACAGTTCATAAGGCGGAATAGGATATAGGATACACACCAATATTATAAATGCGAAAGTCAGTTTGTTTATTTGTTTGTTTGTTTGTTTGTTTGGGACTTCTTCACGGTCAAACGGCTTGACCGATTTGGCTGAAATTTTGTACAAAGATAGAACATAAGGCAGAATAGGATATAGGATACTTTTTTTTTGGCTATCGAGTCAGGGGGTCCAGATATTTTTAATTGAATTTTGTAACTAAAGGACCTCTTTTCGAATAAACGGCTTGACCGATTTGCCTGAAATGTTGTATAAAGACAGTTCATAAGGCGGAATAGGATAAAGGATACATTTTTTCTGGCTATCGAGTCAGGAGGTCCAAATATTTTTAATTGAATTTTGTAAATATACGATCTCTTCTCAAATAAACGGCTTGACCGATTTGCCTGACAAGTTGTATAAAGACAGTTCATAGGGCAGAATAGGATTTAGAATACTTTTTTTCTGGCTATCGAGTCAGGGGATCCAGATATTTTTAATTGAATTTTGTAACTAAAGGACCTCTTTTCGAATAAACGGCTTGACCGATTTGTCTGAAATGTTGTATAAAGACAGTTCATAAGGCAGAATAGGATATAGGATACTTTTTTCTGGCTATCGAGTCAGGGGGTCCAGATATTTTTAATTGAATTTTGTAAATATAAGCTCTCTTCTCGAATAAACGGCTTGACCGATTTGCCTGAAATGTTGCATAAAGATAGTTCATAGGGCAGAATAGGATATAGGATACTTTTTTTCTGGCTGTCGAGTCAGGGGGTCCAAATATTTTAAATTGAATTTTGTAACTAAAGGACCTCTTTTCGAATAAACGGCTACACCGATTTGCCTGAAATGTTGTATGAAGACAGTTCATAAGGCAGAAAAGAATATAAAATACTTTTTTTCTGGCTATCGAGTCAGAGGGTCCAAATATTTTTAATTGTATTTTGTAAATATAAGATCTCTTCTCAAATACACGGCTTGACCGTTTTGCCTGACATGTTGTATAAAGACAGTTCATAGGGCAGAATAGGATATAGAATACTTTTTATTTCGCTATCGAGTCAGGGGGTCCAGATATTTTTAATTGAATTTTGTAAATATAAGACCTCTTCTCGAATAAACGGCTTGACCGATTTGCCTGAAATGTTGTATAAAGACAGTTCATAGGGTAGAATAGGATATGGGATACTTTTTTTTAGGCTATCGAGTCAGGGGGTCCAGATTTTTTAAATTGAATTTTGTAAATATAAGACCTCTTCTCGAATAAACGGCTTGATCGATTTGCCTGAAATGTTGTATAAAGACAGTTCATAGGGCAGAATAGGATATCGGATACTTTTTTTTTGGCCATCGAGTCTGAGTGTTTAGATTTTTTTAATTGAATTTTGTGAATGTGTGGCCTCTTATCAGCTAATCAGCTTGACCGATTCAGCTGAAATTTTATACATATTACAGTTTGTATAGCATAGAATCACATAGGATACTTTATTTCTGGCAGTCGAGTCCAGGTGTCTAAAATTTTTAAATTGAACTTTGTAAATGTGTGGCCTACTCTCGGTCAAACGGGTTAAACATTTAAGCTGAAATTTTGTACACAGGCAGTCAAAAAGACATAGAAGGGCAACAAATACTTTTTTTTTGGGTGGATATTTCGGTTGTCTATATTTTTATTATGGAATTTTGTAAATATGTGGCCTCTTTTCGGCCAAACGGCTTGACCGATTCAGATGAAATTTTGTACAAAGACATTAAATAGGGCATAAAAGGGCAAGGAATACTTTTTTCGGCAGTTAAGTGTTGGTGCCTATATTTTTTCTTAACTTTACATAGAGTTTGCATAATCATAAAAGTTTGAGCTTAGGTTCATAGATAATGACTAAACTTAATAAGTGCCTTAATTAGGCCATAAAACTGTCAGGGTCATTAAAAGTCATCACAATTTACGCGATGGCTTTGCTTGCCCATCGTGTTTTATCTGCTTTGTGGGAAGTATTTCAAAAGCATTCGTGTTTTAACATAGGTATTGACTAAGTAGGTTATAAAAACTGTCAGGGTCATAAAACGTAAAAAATTTCGCGCTCACTTCGCTCGCGCAGTGATAGCGCTCGATACGCTCACGCAAACCTTTGTTTTATCTACTTTGTAGGTAATATTTCAGCAACTTTTGTATTTTGATAGTCACATGCATCAGAACGAGTCCATAAATTGAAATAGTACAACCTTCAATAATCATTATGAATTTTAACCTTAAAATAAGTGGATATCAAGTTTAACCTTTGTGCCATCAGTGTTAACTTAGTAGGTCATAAAAACTGTCAGGGTCACAGAAGGTTGTAAAAATGATTCGCGCTCGCTTCGCTCGCTCAGTGATAGCGCTTGCTACGCTTGCGCAGTGATAGCGCTCGCTCCGGTCTCGCAAGCATTTGTTATGTCTACTTTGTAGGAAACATCTCAACAACTTTTGTATATTAATAGCCACATGCATCACAACGAGTCCATGAATTGAAACAGTACAACCTTCAATAAACATAATGATTATTAACCTTAAAATAAGTGGATATGAAGTTTAACCTCTGTGTCATCAGTGTTGTCTTAGTAGGTCATGAAAACGGTCAGGGTCATAAAAGGTCGTAAAAATTTTTCGTGATTTCAGTTTCGTTTTAAGTGATAGCGCTTACTACGCTCGCGCAGTAATAGCGCTCGCTCCGGTCGTGCAAGCATTAGTTATATCTACATTGTAGGAAATATTTCAGCAACTTTTGTAATTTAATAGCCACATTCATCAAAACATGACATAAATTGGAACAGTAGAACTTGCAATAATCATAATGATTTTTTTACCTTGAAATAAGTGTATATCAAGATTAACCTTAGGGTCATCGGCGTTGACTTAGTAGGTCATAAAACTGTCAGGGTCATAAAATGACAAAAAAAAATTTTCGCGCTCGCTTCGCTCGCGCATTGATAGCGCTCGCTGCGCTCGCGCGAACCTTTGTTTTATCTACTTTGAAGGTAATGTTTCAACATTTTTTTTGTATTTTAATAGCCACATGCATCAAAACGAGGCCATAAATTGAAACAGTACAACCTTCAATAATCACAATGATTTATAACCTTAAAATAAGTGGATATGAAGTTTAACCTCTGTGTCATCAGTGTTGTCTTAGTAGGTCATGAAAACGGTCAGGGTCATAAAAGGTCGTAAAAATTTTTCGTGATTTCAGTTTCGTTTTAAGTGATAGCGCTTACTACGCTCGCGCAGTAATAGCGCTCGCTCCGGTCGTGCAAGCATTAGTTATATCTACATTGTAGGAAATATTTCAGCAACTTTTGTAATTTAATAGCCACATTCATCAAAACATGACATAAATTGGAACAGTACAACTTGCAATAATCATAATGATTTTTTTACCTTGAAATAAGTGTATATCAAGATTAACCTTAGGGTCATCGGCGTTGACTTAGTAGGTCATAAAACTGTCAGGGTCATAAAATGACAAAAAAAAATTTTCGTGCTCGCTTCGCTCGCGCATTGATAGCGCTCGCTGCGCTCGCGCGAACCTTTGTTTTATCTACTTTGAAGGTAATGTTTCAACATTTTTTTTGTATTTTAATAGCCACATGCATCAAAACGAGGCCATAAATTGAAACAGTACAACCTTCAATAATCACAATGATTTATAACCTTTGTGTCATCAGTGTTAACTTAGTAGGTCATAAAAACTGTCAGGGTCATAAAATGACGTAAAAATTTTTCGCGCTCGCTTCGCTCGCGCTGTGATAGCGCTTACTACGCTCGCGCAGTAATAGCGCTCGCTCCGGTCGTGCAAGCATTTGTAAAATGTACTTTGTAGGAAACATTTCAGCAACTTTTGTATTTTAATAGCCACATTCATCAAAACATGTCATAAATTGGAACAGTTCAACCTTCAATAATCATAATGATTTTTACCTTAAAATAAGTGGATATCAAGTTTAACCTTAGGGTCATCGGTGTTGACTTAGTAGGTCATAAAAACTGTCAGGGTCCTAAAATGACATAAAAATTTTCGCGCTCGCTGCGCTCGCGCAAGCCTTTGTTTTATCTACTTTGTAGGTAATATTTCCGCATTTTTTGTATTTTGAATAGCCACATGCATCAAAACGAGTTTAAGAATTGAAACAGTACAACCTTCAATAATCATAATGGTTTTTTACTTTAAAATAAGTGGGTATCAAGTTTAACCTTAGGGTCATCGGCGTTGACTTAGTAGGTCATAAAACTGTCAGGGTCATAAAATGACAAAAAAAATTTTCGCGCTCGCTTCGCTCGCGCATTGATAGCGCTCGCTGCGCTCGCGCGAACCTTTGTTTTATCTACTTTGAAGGTAATGTTTCAACATTTTTTTTGTATTTTAATAGCCACATGCATCAAAACGAGGCCATAAATTGAAACAGTACAACCTTCAATAATCACAATGATTTATAACCATAAAATAAGTGGATATCAAGTTTAACCTTTGTGTCATCAGTGTTAACTTAGTAGGTCATAAAAACTGTCAGGGTCATAAAATGACGTAAAAATTTTTCGCGCTCGCTTCGCTCGCGCTGTGATAGCGCTTACTACGCTCGCGCAGTAATAGCGCTCGCTCCGGTCGTGCAAGCATTTGTAAAATGTACTTTGTAGGAAACATTTCAGCAACTTTTGTATTTTAATAGCCACATTCATCAAAACATGTCATACATTGGAACAGTTCAACCTTCAATAATCATAATAATGTTTACTTTAAAATAAGTGGATATTAAGTTTAACCTTAGGGTCATCGGTGTCGACTTAGTAAGTCATAAAACTTTCAGGGTCATAAAAAGTCATAAACAAATGTCTCGCTTCGCTTGCGCAGTAATGACGCTACATAGCATATAATAGCGTGTTTTAACAGCCTCATACATTAGACTGACTCAAATACTTAAACAGCAAAACTTGGTAAACCTTGGTTAGGTTTACCAAGTGCCAAGTAATGATTAATGACTTTAACAATAGACGATATCGAGTTCGACTTAAGAGTCATCTATATAGACTTGATGATTAGATCATTAAACTGTCAGGGATATAAAAAGCCATAAAAAAATTTCACTTGCCCAATAATAGCGCTTGCTACGCTCGCGCAGCTATTCACCTTATTTTCTTTGTAAGAAATGTTTCAGGAACTGTTGTGTTGAGTCAAACATTTAAACAGCACAACTTCGTATACTAACCTAACCAAAAAAATTTATGACTTTAACAATACAGGATATTGAGTTCGACTTTAAGGGTCATCTATGGTGACTTGGCCTAAGAGATCATCGATCTAGACCTCAATGCTCTTAAAGACACAAATAACGCGGGCGAAGCCGCAGGTAACAGCTAGTTATATATAATTTTAAAAATTTCACCTCTTTCAATCTTGGGATCGCTATTCGCTGAGTACAGCGCGACAGTCGAGTCTTCTCTATACAAGTCACCGATCTTCGCTTCGCAGCGGAGTATGGGAGCTCCTCGCTCGTAATGGGCAGGCCACAGCTGGACGTGGACAACCAGATCGGCTTGGACTAGCCCATCGGGTGCTGGACGGGTGTCGTACTTCAGAACTTTCGTGCTCGACACGTCTTGGGTTACCTGTGGAAGAAAACTTTCGATGTGATTCCAGACTAATACGAGTATTTTAAAAAGGTTTGTAACTCTGTCACTCTGTTTGTTTGTTACCTAATCACGTCAAAACGGACGATCCGAATTTACTGAATTTTAACAAGAAGATATTTTAAAACATAAGAACATACTAAATTCTACTAAATTAATTAAATGAAGTCGCAGGTATCAGCCAGTTTCCTCTATATAGGTAAATCAGTGTCTGCGATTGATGAGATTTTTTGTAGTATTTTTAAAACTATGTTCATACTCATATTTTTTTATATCTTATGGGCTAACGTTTGACCACTATCTCACCTGGTGGTAAGCGTTAATGTGGTCGAAGATGGTGAGCATGCTTGCGTGTTCCTAGGCTTAGGCCTATAATTATCTAATAAGACTCTGTAAGCGGAACACTTTAAGATTATGGCGGCATATGATAGATATTTAATTGTCAGGTTAGAAGTTCCCGTTAGGAGGTCTAACATCATTTTTTTAGGAATAAATCGGATGTCATTTACATACGGATTAGAATTTTGAATAAAATATTTATTTTTGAGCATTTTATTTAAAAGTGTCGGTTTACAAAACACTTTCATTGTGTTTTTCTTTTAGGTACCTCGTTATTTTGAAAAATAATGTTAATTCGTTAAAATTTGCCTTTTAAATGAACACAAAAAAATAATTCCTGCAATCTAAATGAAAATACATCTCCCGTCCCTAGCAAGAATTATCTGCAAGGCTACATGGCGCATGGTCAATGCATATCTTATTCCCAAGTGGTAGTACATTCCGTTCACACTTTTATTACCTCTGACCCTCACATTTATTTTACCTCTAACTGATTATTATTGTTGCATACTGTGAATAATAAGTAGCTGATATTCTGTATATTGCAACTTCAATATAGATAGATATATAAACCCTTGTCTTCATTGAACACCTTAACAAGTTTAACATAAACATTAGTATACAACAAAGAGTGTAACAAAAGGGAGGAGGTCTTATGGCTAAACACATTGTTTACTTTTTTTAATGTTGTTTTCGTGATTACTCCGCTAATTGTTAACCGATTCGAATGATTTCTTTCGTCATGGATAGGGCACACCTCCACGGTGGTCTTATTCTACGATTTATCAAGACCTGCAGGGCTAGCATGGCAAGGGGACTATTTTGTCTTTCCACCTATCCGTGTTTTGTTTGGTGGAGAATGCAAATTATAAGTAAAGTTTTTCGATAATTATAAACGCCCGCTAACTTTTGATCAATTCTTTTTTTAACTTTTTAATACGAAACAAAATCAAAACTCGGGGTTAAACTTCACCAAGCGTTTAAATTGTTGTGTTGATCTCCTGTCAGTGGCGAAAAACAGGGAAATAATTTTGTCTTTCCCCCGGGGATAAGGCCATGCTAGCCCTGTTGATATATGTATTAAAGATAATATGGAGATAATGAATATGATAATAATACTAAAATAGAAAAAAAATAATAAGGAGAGAAATAATAAGATAATAATCTCAAACTTACTACTGAAACTGACGTGCGCAGCATCACAAGGCGGTTTTTAGGGTGCCGTACCCAAAGGGTAAAACGGGATCCTATTACTAACACTCCGCTGTCCGCTGTGTATAATAAAGGGTCCCCCATACAAGAAACGTGTTTTTTTCGGCATTTCACGCCATCTATGAACGCTTAGTTAGGTAAACGTCCCATAGATGGCGTTATATTGAAATATCGATCCCTAACTCCTTTGTTAGACGTTAGATGACGTTATAGGAAATAAAATGTTTATTAATTATAATTTAGTTGCTGGCGAAAAATGATAGTGGTATTTTTTGCTCGATCTTATAAAATACTGTAGTGTGGTACGGAACCCTACTAGTGCGAGTCCGACTTGCACTTGGCCAGTTTATTTAGTTATTAAATTATCTCAATTATATTTTTTTTTCATATCATATAAGCTAGCATGTTGTCCACTATCTCACCTGTTGGTAAGTTATAATACGGTCGAGGATGGTAGCACGTATTTTACACTCAGATTATGTAACTAGATGGGAATTATTTTTAGTGAGGCCTGGGCCCTTTGAGTATCTATGTTATGTATGAATCAATAAAATAGTCATAAGGAATTGCAAGGAGGTAAGCTAGTCTCTACAACATGATAGACAAAAACGAGCGGTCTCTGTCTAGACGTCTAGACATGTCTTTCTGACCGTTTTTCTGAGAATTTTGATGTGGTGTTTTTACTAATTAATAGGATTACATTCATAAGAAATAAATAGTAGGTTGATTAATTCATGATAGTTTTGTATTCTTTAGTCGGTTTCAAGTTATCAATAATTAAAACAAATATCTGATTTTAAAGACGAAAAAAGAAGCATTGAATTGGAATACAATCTTTTGTCCATTTCATTGTCTTACTGCCGTCTTACGAGATAAATACGATTCTTACTTAAATTATTTGATCACTTAAAAACAAGAAAAAACGGTGCAGTGGTTGTGAGTCAAAAACAATTGAAATAAATATATAAGAACTTGCTGTGTAGCCCGCGTTTTTGCACGACTTAAAAATTATTTATTGTCTTATTTTCTACTATGTTAGCCATATCTGTGTAGAATTTTAGCTAAATAGGCCCAGCTTATTCGTATAAACAGACCAGCTAATCAAACAATAGTAGTTTATGAAACTGTTGCATAATTAGGGGTATTAAAACACGAGTGTATAAAAACCTAGTTATGTGTAGTTTCGAACACTACTTTATCTACACTCATGCAATAGGTACAATAATTATACAATACCTATTCATATAAAAAAAGTTAGCAAATAAGTCAACTAGATAAACACAATAATTACTACTTGGTTGGACCAAAGTGTACTATTACAGACAAAAGGTTATTTTATAGCATTATATTGGTTAGGCATATCAGGGTGGTAGCATTTAGAAAGAAGTAGTCTCCGTCTACCCATACGGGAAAAATGCGTGATTGTAGAGATTTACTACGATAACATGACCCACCCCTCCAAAATTCAAAACGTTTGAAAGTATTTACAACGCACCACCACCCACAGCCGGCCTGCTACTGAAGACGAATAATTACAACTACATACAAATTCTTTCGTAAGGATTATTGTATGTATATATATATATATATATATATAGATACGACATTAAAACAGTAATTTGGAAGGGCGGGCCATGTTATCGTAGTAAATCTCTATGTATGTTATTATTTACATTGTTAAGAAATCTGTGTCATAATGAAAAATATTAATTTCGTTTCATTTATAGAGGCGTAAAATCTGTGATTATGCTACTATTTTTTAATTCATATTCAGAAATTTACAATAAGAGTGTAGATAAAAAGATATACAAAACAAATTTTGCATTTATAATATTGATGTAGATGTATTAATATATTTATTATTTCACATACAAAAGCGCCGTGCAAACCTAGCTAGGTGGTTGGTAGTGACTATTATCAACACCAATATTATAAATGCGAAAGTCAGTTTGTTTATTTGTTTGTTTGTTTGGGACTTCTTCACGGTCAAACGGCTTGACCGATTTGGCTGAAATTTTGTACAAAGATAGAACAAAAGGCAGAATAGGATATAGGATACTTTTTTTTGGCTATCGAGTCAGGGGGTCCAGATATTTTTATTTGAATTTTGTAAATATAAGACTTCTTCTCGAATAAACGGCTTGACCGATTTCCCTGAAATTTTGTATGAACACATGTCACAAGGCAGAATAAACAGAACAGAACAGAACAAAAGAAACAGTACAACCTTCAATAATCATAATGATTAATAACCTTAAAATAAATGGATATCTAAGACCTAAGGTTCATCGGTCTTGACTTAGGTAGCATAAAAACTGTCAGGGTCATAAAAAGCGCTCGCTCCTGTCGCGCAAGCATTTGTAATATCTACTTTGTAGGGAACATTTCAGCAATTTTTGTATTTTAATAGCCACATTCATCAAAACGAGTCATAAATTGGAACAGCTAGGCTATTCTGTAAGCAATCTCGACAGCGGAATCCGCGGTGAGATTCGAATTTCGTACCACGAAATTCAATCGTATCTCGTTCGTAATACGGTTGAATTTTGTAGTACGAAATTCGAATCTCACCGCGGATTCCGCTGTCGAGGTAGCTTACAGCATAGCCTAGCAGTACAACTTTCAATAATCATAATGATTTTTTACATTACAATAAGTGGATATCAAGTTTAACCTTAGGGTCATCGGTGTTGAATTAGCAGGTCATTAAAACTGTCAGGGTCATAAAATGACATAAAAATTTTCGCGCTCGCTACGCTCGCGCATTGATAGCGCTCGCGATGCTCGCGCAAAACTTTTTACTACTTTACTTACTTACTACTTTGTAGGTAATATTTCAGCATTTTTTGTATTTTAATAGCCACATGCATCAGAACGTCGTAAAAAATTTTCACGCTCACTTCGCTCGTGCAATAATATTGCTTGCTACGCTCACGCAGTAATAGCGCTCGCTCTGGTTACGCAAACATTTGTTTTATCTACTTTGCAGGTAATATTTCACCATTTTTTGTATTTTAATAGCCACATTCATCAAAACAAAGCCTTAAATTGAAACAGTACAACCTTCAATAATCATAATGATGATTAACCTTAAAATAAGTGAATATCAAGTTTAACTTTTGTGTCATCAGTGTTAACTTAGTAGGTCATAAAAACTGTCAGGGTCATAAACGGTCGTAAAAATTTTTCGCGCTCGCTTTGCTCGCGCAGCGATAGCGCTTACTACGCTCGCGCAGTAATATTGCTCGCTACGCTCGCGCAAACATTTGTTTTATCTCCTTTGCAGGTAATATTTCAGCATTTTTTGTATTTTAATAGCCACATTCATCAAAACGAGTAATATTTGGAACAGTGCAACCTTCAATAATCATAATATTTTTATACCTTAAATTAAGTGGATATCAAGTTTAACCTTAGAGCCATCGGTGTTGTCTTAGAAGGTCATAAAAACTGTCAAGGTCATAAAAAGACGCAAACATTTGTTTTATCTACTTTGCAGGTAATATTTCACCATTTTTTGTATTTTAATAGCCACATTCATCAAAACAAAGCCTTAAATTGAAACAGTACAACCTTCAATAATCATAATGATTATTAACCTTAAAATAAGTGAATATCAAGTTTAACTTTTGTGTCATCAGTGTTAACTTAGTAGGTCATAAAAACTGTCAGGGTCATAAACGGTCGTAAAAATTTTTCGCACTCGTCATGCTCGCGCAAACTTTTGTTTTATCTACTTTGTAGGTAATATTTCAGAATTTTTGTATTTTAATAGCCACATGCATCAAAACGAGTTTATAAATTGAAACAGTACAACCTTCAATAATCATAATAATTATTAACCTTAAAATAAGTGGATAACAAGTTTAACCTTTGTGTCATCGGTCTTGACTTAGTAGGCCATAAAAATGTCAGGGTCATAAAAAGACTTAAAAATTTTTCGCTCGCTGCGCTCGCGCAAACATTTGTCATCAGTGTTAACTTAGCAGGTCATAAAAACTGTCAGGGTCATGAAAAGTCGTAGGAATTTTTCGCGCTCGCTTTGCTCGCGCTGTGATAGCGTTTACTACGCTCGCGCAGTAATATTCGCGCAAACATTTGTTTTATCTACTTTGCAGGTAATATTTCAGCATTTTTGTATTTTAATAGCCACATGCGTCACAACGAGTTTATAAATTGAAACAGTACAACCTTCAATAATCATAATAATTATTAACCTTAAAATAAGTGGATAACAAGTTTAACCTTTGTGTCATCGGTCTTGACTTAGTAGGCCATAAAAATGTCAGGGTCATAAAAAGACTTAAAAATTTTTCGCTCGCTGCGCTCGCGCAAACATTTGTCATCAGTGTTAACTTAGCAGGTCATAAAAACTGTCAGGGTCATGAAAAGTCGTAAGAATTTTTCGCGCTCGCTTTGCTCGCGCTGTGATAGCGTTTACTACGCTCGCGCAGTAATATTCGCGCAAACATTTGTTTTATCTACTTTGCAGGTAATATTTCAGCATTTTTGTATTTTAATAGCCACATGCGTCACAACGAGTTTATAAATTGAAACAGTACAACCTTCAATAATCATAATGATTTTTTACCTTAAAATAAGTGGATATCAAGTTTAACCTAAGGGTCATCGGTCTTGACTTAGGTAGGTCATAAAAACTGTCAGGGTCATAAAAGGTCGTAAACATTTTTCGCGCTCGCTCCGCTCGCGCAGTAATATTGCTTGCTACGCTCGCGCAGTAATAGCGCTCGCTCTGGTCACGCAAGAATTTGTTATATCTACTTTGTAGGAAACATTTCAGCAACTTTTGTATTTTAATAGCCACTTCCATCAAAACGAGTCATAAATTGAAACAGTACAACCTTCAATAATCATAATGACTTTTGTTAGGTTTAACAAGTATCAAGTAATGATTAATGATTTTAACAATAGACGATATCGAGTTTGTCCTAAAAGTCATCTGTATTGACTTGATTATTAGGTCATTAAACTATGAGGGTTATAAAAAGTCATAAAGAATGTTCATTCGCCCAATAATAGCGCTAGCTACGCTCGCGCAGCACCTTATTTTCTTTGTAAGAAATGTTTCAGGAATGTTGTTGTGTTGAGTCAATAATTTAAACAGCACAACTTCGTATACCTAACCAAAATGATTAAGGACTTTAACAATAGAGGATATTGAGTTCGACTTTGAGGGTCATCTATGGTGACTTAGCCTAAGAGATCATCGATCTAGACCTCAATGGTCATAAAGACACAAATAACGCTGGCAAAGCCGCGGGTAACAGCTAGTGTATAAATAAAGCCCCTGATTTTGGGGCAAGCCACCAGCTGTCCTGCAGTAAAATTATACATTGTATGTGCGGTTCATACAGACTACATTATAGCCTTGTTTACAACTGGATACCCGGTTGATACAGGCAAATATACGTTTTGCGAAATAGCGTGAATTGTTTCGATACACATAATTTTGGAGTGTTAAGTATTTTGATTATTATTTGTTTTGATTGTTCGTATTAAATACACGACAAAAGTGTAATTTAAACCGTTTTCACAAAAGGAGGAGGTTCTTAGAGGTAAGAAACTTTTTTTTTGTAATTTCAATAAAATTTCAGGTGTAACATTTCAGTTTTAACAACTTTTCAGTCTACCTGTTGGAATCGGGTTGGAAGATACAGCACCTCAACAAAGGACGGAATTAAGGTCCAGTTGGTACCCTTTGAATAGAGAGCCATATTACATTAGTATCTTTGTTTTTTTTTAGTTCCCAGTCGACATTATAAAATAATATTATTATTAACTAAACTACATTACCTTCTAAGCCTAAAATCGACTAATTATAGAATATTTATTGCTTCGTTGTGGGATAATATAAATAATTTCGTAGAGCCTCCACTCGTAGCACTCGTAGAGCTCGTAGTCATTGGGGTTAATAAAAATCTAACGGATCAGTACATTTTAATAGCTGATAATTAAACTAATTTTTATTTGACAAATAAATTAATTAAAAAAATCAAAAAGTGCTTTTCACTTCTAAGCTATAAATAATAAAGATATTTTATTATTTCCAAAATGGCAATATAAGAAGTTTAATATTTACAATCAAACAATAAAATAACGCTCATGATCGTCACTTTTTTTGTAGCTGGTAGGCTAGTGTTTGATCTCTAAATGTAAGTGTGTTGATGTGATCGAAGATAGTGAACACGTCTACAATGGTCTGACTTTCAAGGGCTGTGTGCTGCTGAGACACCGTTTTCTCCTTGGTGGTGGTAAGCTACTTTTTGTAGCTAGTCAAGCGAAACATCTATATAATGCTTCTACCATCAGTGTATGAAAGATAATGAATTACGTAGCTGGGATTTGAACCAGGTACGAAGGAAAGTTATCTATCTATCACGTCAACGGGCCGAAAAAATCATCAACATCAAAAGAGAAACCTTGAAGTAAAAAAACTAAACAAAAAATAGACCAACATTTACTTAGCTCTATTGTATTGTCTAGTTGTTTTCTTATTAATTAATCCTAAGCAAAAAAAATAAACAAGATACTAAATACCCATGCAAAGACAAGAAGATACAAACATGTACCGTATCATTCTAAAAATAAGAACTAAAACTAAACAACTCAAATGTATCCAACGTAATCTCACTATTTAATCCTACCCTCATCCTACAAAGTAAACAAGACCATATGAAACAAGCCTTCGGAATTCAAATATTCGTAGATTTGCTACGCTATGACGTCTGTCAGTTTGAAGTAAACAAATGACTTTAGTTCTCCGACTGCCATCCCATTCCTAATGGTGAGAACGATTTCTAGAGAGCTTTGCATAGTTTGGATTTAGGTAATATTTTAGATAGATCCATTGGAAGGGACTTTGCTGGATTAAGCTAGCGAACTGAGCTCCTTTAATTTGTTTCTTTCATTGTGGTGGTTTCCTCTTTTAAATATCTTGTAGGTTAGCGTTTGACAATTTCACCTGGTGGTAAGTGAGGATGCGTTCGAGGATGGTAACACGCTAGGCCTAGAATGGGAACTGGTTCTCAAGGATAGCTGCAGAAGCTAGTAGATGTTTGGCGACAGATTTTGCAACTTGAGGGTGGTAGCTGTCCAGGCGAAAACTAGATAGTATCCTGCCACCATGTGAGGGGTTGGAAGCAGTTTATAATCATATTTTTTAAGACTGGAGGGCCACTCTATAGAATACTAACATACATTTTTCGATAGAAAAACCCATTGATGCACAGTTGTGACTTAAGCCCGCTACCTCTGACATAGCCTTTGAACGTGACATTTTAAACCGGCCCTTTAAAGCCTTTATTTGATATTATTTAAACTTAATGTTGGAACATTATTCAGAATAAATATCATATTCATAATAAATAACTTTAGCCATCCAGATTTTACTCAAAACATAGTCAATCCTTGCTACTAACCATCTAAAATGCAAATTCTATTAAATCAGCAGCCTAAAACATAGCCGAGATGAAATTGTTAATATCAACATTCAGAGTAAACACTACCTCGCAGACGGCTACAGTTTCTCTAGCCATATTTTTGTATTAAATTTTCTGTTTACTTTGCAGAGAGAAATTGTTCAGTTAGTAGAAACATCGACACGCGTTAGATTTTTGCCAATATACCCGCTATATATATATACTGGATAGTAAATTGACAATTGTTTAATGGGCAAGCGTTGGAATGGAATATGTTTTATTCTTTTTAACCCCCGACGCAAAAAGAAGGAGTGTTATAAGATTGACTTGTGTATCTGTGTGTCTGTCTGTGGCATCGTAGTGCCTAAGCGGATGAACTGACTTTAACTTTTTTTTTGTTTGATAGGTGATTTAATCGAGAGTGTGCTTATCTTTTATTCCGTTCAGCCGTTTTTAAACTATGAGGTTTTTTCTTATACGCTATAAAATCAACATTCATAGGTCTGATTAATTCGAAATTCAGTATCGTCTTACTTCAACGATATTGTAAGATCATGGTAGCGTTGACCTGATGCTGAGTCATCTCCTGGAATCTGCAGAATACTCAATTCCTCACCAACTTACAGCAGAGATGTCGAGTTTGGGCTCGTTGGAATGTTCTCAATTAACAGATTATGCATAGATCAGTCGTGGATTTTGAATTCAATTTTTTTTTTTAATATCTTATAGGCTGGCGTTTGACCAGTGTCTCACTTGTTGGTAAGTGATGATGCGGTTGAAGATGGTAAGCACGCTAGGACTAGAATGGGAATTACGTATAGGAACCGAAATTTAGCACTTCTATCAATGTAAATAATATTTTTTCGATTAATTTTGTCTATAAAGTTACTTCGATAACAGTATCGAATAATATGGCACGTGAAGCGACGCGACGGTACAAGCCGAAAGCCGCATCTTAAGTACTTTTAGATTTTGTTGCCATTATTATTAAAATATATATTCGGTTGAGATTGGTACTAATTACTTCCTTCTAGTAATGCTGTAAAGGCTGGTAGAGGTCATCGCTAGCAGACCTTAGAAAATAAGTGTGGCACGCAAAAGCAATAGGTCACCAAAGTTATACACATTTATTAACCGACTTCAAAAAAAGGAGGAGATTTCTCAATTCGACCGTATATATATTTTTTTTTTTTATGTTTGTTCGCGGATTACTTCGTCGTTTATGAACCGATTTTGATTACTCTTTTTTTGTTCGAAAGGAAATATCCCAAATGTGGTACCATGGTAATTTTATCAAGGTCAGAGATATTGAGATAAACATCTCAAAATTGGTACTGAAAATGAATAGCGCGGCGTTGAAGTCGGTGCTTTTTTAGTTTTTAAACGATATTATACAATTCAGCGCCCATTATCACAAGAAATGTATCGCTCTAGCCAAGCTCAAGTTTTTCTACAGATACCTACGTTTCCCAAACTTTTCTCAGAAATCAGCCTAGACCATCTTAGTGAAAGAATTCCACGTAAAACTTGTTGTAGCTCTATCCCAGAGATAGTATAAGTATCTATAGCTGAATAACACGAAGAAAGTCAATTTAGCCTTTACCAAGTTTTTACCGAGTTTTAGTTTTTTATCGATTATATTAATAAATAAATACAAATAAACTGAATTATTAACAACTAGCAGCCCGCCCCGGCTTCGCACGGGTAGAACATATATGCCTACAAAATTTGCATCAGTTTGTTGCATCGAATAAAAAATATGAACATATTTAACAACCATCGTCATATTTCATCCAATTTACACAAAACCTTAACGAATTAACTAACCTAAATTAACCTATATTAATTAACCTAAACCTTCCTCATAAACACTCTGGCTATTGGTGAAAGCCGCATGATAATCCGTTCAGTAGCTATTGAGATTATTGCGAACAGACAGACAGACGCAGTAATGGACTTTGTTTTATAATACTTACGTAGTGATATTGGACGGCCCTTTGGCGTAAAGGATATTTATCCTGATTCTGACCCGACGGTCGTTGGTTCTAATCCTAGCTATATACCTACCAATGAAAGTTTTATGTGCATTCATGAATCATGAGTTTTCGTACAGTGGTAGTGGGATCATTAAATCAACCAAAAAGTAGCTTACTACCAAGGAGAACATCTGCCGCCGTAACCTTACGCGTTCCCCGACGCAAAATGTAGGGGTAATATACGTTTAACGTGTGTATCTGTGTGTCTGTCTGTAGCATCTTAGCACCTAACCGGATGAACCGATTTTGTTTTTATTATCGATAGTTTTTTTTGTTTGATAGATGTCTTCATCGAGAGTTTTCTTAGCTTTGATTCATGAAAATTCGTTCAATCGTTATAAAACTATGAGCTTTTTTCTAGTTAATAGCGCTATGAAATCAACTTTCATAGGTCTGATCAATTCGAAAATTTTCTTCTTCAACGATATTGTAAGAACATGGAAGCCTCCTGGACTCTACAGAATACTCAAATCCTCACCAACTTACAGCTCAGATTTTAAATGTCGTGTTTAGAGTCATTGGAAAAAAGCTACTCGTATTATACATAGATCAGTCGGGGTGGTTTAAAATATTATATTATATTAATATATATATATATATATATATATAGATGAACATTATTTTATACAATAGATCATATTATTATACTATATTGACTTCAAATTGATTGTGATCGGTGGGGATCTACAGCATAGCTAAGCTTATAATAATATTTTGGTAGTAACTATGACCTAATCTGTGGCTTCATTGCAAATATTTTATTAATTTTGCGATGCATGTTTGTGAAATTCGTGATATCTTCTAGAGTTTTCATTTGAATTATATACTGTAAAGGACAATTTTAATCTATAATATGTGGCCAAGCTATTTAACGTAATTATTTGGATAAGGATTAATACTATATACTTAAAAATAGCCTTGGAAGTTATGTAATATTTTTTAACAAAAATTTTAAGATTAAAATGGTTACTGTGAGTCAATCTTAAGAGATAGACATATGCTGTCGCGAACTTTTTTGTAGGTCTTATTAAGTTGTACAACTCTTGCAAAGAAAATATTCTTCTATCTATTTTCAATTAAGCAGCGTTCGTAAGAAACGTGTTTTTTCAATCAATCAATCAATCAATCAATCAATCAATTATTTATTTGCTATAAATAAGGTCACAAAGGTAAAATACATTATAACAATAGGTCCTCTTATTTATACCCTTTCGGGCGTGCAAATGTTATTTACAATTCGTTACAATACTATTGATAATTATAATATGTTCTCACCGTCTACTCAACCATTCCATGTTTATGTTTTGTTCATAATTCTATTATTATTATTTATCAATTACAATTTTACAAGTAAGAACAACACAAAAAATTAAAATTGGAATGTCAAAATATTAAATGTCAATGCCATGCAACTACAAATGTCAATATCAATTAATGGTTAATGTCAAAATATTTTGTACGTCATATAATCTTCTACACTGTAAAAGTTGCGTTCATGCAACCATACATGTAACTTTATTTTAAATTGAGTGAATTGTAATTTTTTTAATGTCGATGGAAGTTTATTATATATTATTATTGCCATACAGTAAACGTTCTTAGAATATATGTTAAGTCTACATTTTGGAAAATCAAGCCTGTTCTGATGTCGTGTATGTCGCTCAAACACATCTGCATGTTTAGGAAAATGCATTTGATTCTCTCTAACAAAAATACATATCTGCTTGATGTACATACACGGCAAAGGCAACACGTTTAATTCTTTGAATAAAGGCTTACAGCTATCAGTTTGCCAAGCGTTACATAACGCGCGTATACATTTTTTTTGCGCTACAAAAGCCTTAAGAATATCAACAGAATTTCCCCACAATATGAGCCCGTAATTTAAAACTGATGCAACATACCCATGGTATGCGGCTATTGCTGCATCACGGGATATCGTTTGTCTTACTCTGCGGATGGCATATACAAATCTGTCTATTTTGCAGCATACTTTTCTTATGTGATCTTTCCAATTTAAGTGTTGGTCTACAGTTAATCCTAAAAACATCGCATTATTTACTTGTTCTAAGTTTTCTTTATTATACTGAACATTTAATTTAATCTGCTTGGCTTGATAGGTGGTATATTGTATAAATTTGGTTTTGTTTGTGTTTATCCTAAGGTTGTTTTTATCCAACCATTTTGTTAAATCATTTAATGACTCATTTATTTGAATTTCAAATTTTGATTTGTTCTCTGCTTTTACAATCAATGTGGTATCGTCCGCGAATAACACACATTTTTCTTTGGTTGATTTTGTTATGTCATTAATATATATCAGAAATAGGAGTGGTCCCAAAATACTGCCTTGTGGGACGCCACACTTATTTATTCTGTATGTCGATTTATATGTACACTTGGTGGCACAATTTGTATTACATTTAAAATTTTCAATTTCTGTACATTGTTTTCTTTCATATAAATAACTACTAAGCCAGTTATATGGTTTTCCCCTTATTCCATATAATTCTATTTTCGTTAATATTTTTTTATGGTCCACAAAATCAAATGCTCTGCTCATATCCAGAAATACTGTACTAATCCAGAATTCGACCGTTTATTTGCCGACTTAGGTTGCAAATTAGGTCTCCACGAATGTACCTTTGATTTAAACGGGATAATATATAGCCTATTTTCATTCCGAAAGTCCATTCTATGTATTAGTGAAAGATTTTTTTAAATCGGTTTCTGTAGTTTTTGAGCTTACTCATTACAAACATACAAAAATACAAAAATACAAAAACACAAATGTTCTCTCTTTATAATATTAGTATAGAAGTATAGACTAGCTGATTCCTGCAACTTCGTTCACGTACACCAAGAATTAATTAGTGAAAGTCAATAATTATCATGTTTTTTTTTTTCACAAAAAGTAGTCTATATTCATTCCCATGCTATATAGTATCTTCTTGTTAAATTTCATTAAGATCGAATCAGTAAGTCCATTTAAGCGTGATTAGGTAACAGGCAGACAGAGTGACAGAGTTAGAAACGTTTTCAACCAATTTCCAAAATGAAATAAGTTCTCAACTCGTCTGTATGCTGTTTTTTTTTTATGTATGTTACGCGATTACTCCGTCAATTGTGAACCCATGCGAACTATTCTTTTTTATTCGGTAAGGTAACGTCTCACTGCACTGAACTTGCTACTGAAATTGACTCGAAGGGTATGGAAGTCAGTTGTTTTAGTTTTTAAACTATTTTAATGATTATATAAATGTATAAAGTCTGGACGGAACGAACCTAATTTTCCTCTTACTTTTGGGTTGAGTACTTAAACTAAAACACCGAAAACAAATCACAAAGATGTCTCCTTTCTGTATGCGCCCAGCTATTCTAAAACACAACTAACAAAGTGGAAGGCAAACAACTTGCTCACTATGGCTGCAATCGCCCAGCGAAATAGTCAACAGCGCCGGAAGGCAACGAGAGGTTTATTTAGATGTTCTTTTCTTGAGAAAATGTCGAGTAGACTGTAAGCGGTTTGAAACCTTTGAAATGGAGGAAAGTATAGTTTAATGGAAGTTATTTTATGTAAAGAGTTTTTTCAACCGACTTCTATAAAAGAGGGGGTGTGTGTTTGAATCGAACTGAAAGCTCCTTGGTCGATCCAAAGTGTATTAAAATAGAAAAATAAATGTTATACTTAATTGATTATGAAAATACCAGTTTATAGAAGTCGGTATTTTTATAATCATGATTCAAACTCACTGTAACTATAAATCTAAAATTATACTTAATTTTTAGGGTTTCGTACCCAAAGGGTAAAACGGGACCCTATTACTAAGACTCCGCTGTCAATCTGTTTGTCTGTCTGTCACCAGGCTATAGCTCATTAACCGTGATAGTTGGACGGTTGAAATTTTCACAGATGGTGTATGTCTGTTGCCGCTAGAACAAATAATACCAAAAATAAAATAAAATAAAAAATTAAAGGGGGTCCCTATACAAAAATCGTGTTTTTAAACGCCATCTATCTAATTAGTTTCGGCAAAATGACATAGATAGTGCTAGTAAACGAGCCCCGTCTTTCTAGATCGCGACCAAACCAAATATTCTTGGTAATATCAATTAATCAAATATATGAGGTTGAAACTCTGTTATGTTCCGTATTGTACGGAACCCTCCCTAAGTGTGCGATAAGAGACGCGATGCTGACTCGCACTTGGCCAGTTTTATTTTTTTATTTTTGTATTGTGTTTATAAACTATGTAAGTATATTAATATAAACTGGTTTTGAAGTTTACAATTTGAATAAGAGTATTATAAGAGTTTTCTATACTAATATTATAAAGAGAGAACATTTGTATTTTTGTATGTTTGTAATGATTTTAATCTTCAATTTTTTGTTAAAAAATATTACATAACTTCCAAGGCTATTTTCAAGTATATAGTATTAATCCTTATCCAAATAATTACGTTAATTAGCTTGGCCACATAAAATAGATTAAAATTGTCCTTTACAGTATATAATTCAAATGAAAACTCTAGAAGATATCACAGATTTTACATACACGCATCGCAATATTAATAAAATATTTGCAGTGAAACCACAGATTAGGTCATAGTTACTTATAGTCAATATAGTATAATAATATGATCTATTGTGTCAAATAATAATGATCTATATGTATAATAATATAATATTTTAAACCACCCCGACCCGACAGATCTATGTATTAATCTTTTCATTAAAAGCATTCCAATGACTCTAAACACGACATTTAAAATATCAGCTATAAGTTGGTGAGGATTTGAATATTCTGTAGAGTCAATGCTTCCATATTCTTACAATATCGTTGAAGAAGAAGATTTTAGAATTGATCAGACCTATGAAAGTTGATTTCATAGCGCTATTAACTAGAAAAAAGCTCATAGTTTTATAACGATTGAACGAATTTTCATGAATCAAAGCTAAGAAAACTCTCGATGAAGACATCTATCAAACAAAAAAAACTATCGATAATAAAAACAAAATCGGTTCATCCGGTTAGGTGCTAAGATGCTATGCAGACACACAGATTCACACGTTAAACGTATAATACCCTTACTTATTGCGTCGGGGAACGCCGTAAGGTTACGGCGGCAGATGTTAAGCTGCTTTTCAACCGACTTCCAAAAAGAAGGAGATTCTCAATTCGTTTTTTTATATTTTTTTTTTGTGTGGACGTTACGCGATTACTCCGTCAATTGTGAACCGATTCGAATGATTATTTTTGTAATCGGTAGGGTACGTTTCCGAGGTGGTCCCATTGTAATTTCATCGAGATTTGATAAGGTAGGTATGTTTTTTTTTTTCTTTTTTTTTTGTGTGGATGTTACGCGATTACTCCGTCAATTGTGAAGCGATTCGAATGATTATTTTTGTAATCGGTAGGGTACGTTTTCGAGGTGGTCCCATTGTAATTTCATCGAGATTTGATAAGTATCTCCAGAGATATGATGATAAACGTCTCAAACTTGATACTGAAATTGACTCGCGGGGCATTAAAGTCGGTTGTTTAAATTATAATTATCTTAATTATCTTAATTTTTAGATTTAATGATCCCACTACCTCTGTACGAAAACCCATGATTCATGAATGCACATAAAACTTTCATTGGTGGGTATATAGCTAGGATTAGAACCAACGACCGTCCGGTCAGAATCAGGGTAACTATCCTTCACGCCAAAGGGCCGACCAATATCACTACGTAAGTATCATAAAACAAATTCCATCACTGCGTCTGTGTGTCTGTCTGTTCGCAATAATCTCAATAGCTACTGAACGGATTATCATGCGGTTTTCACCAATAGCCAGAGTGTTTATGAGGAAGGTTTAGGTGCATAATTCGTTAGTAAATTGGTTGAAATATGACGATGATTGTTAAATATGTTAATATTTTATATTCGATGCTGCAACTGATGCAAATTTTGTAGGCATATATGTTCTACCCGTGCGAAGCCGGGGCGGGCTGCTAGTAAATAATAAGAATAATAAAATATTTATTAATCACACTATACGACGTCAGTGTTTTAAAATGTGTATTGCTCTAATCTTAAAACTAAGGATTTGTCAGTGTGATCACGCCAACAAAAACTGTTATTATGCATTCTGACCAAAATATTTAAATTTGTCATTCAAATTGGTGGTTAGGCCACAAAATACATTGACTAACAACGCTCATTATCATAAATCATTTCGAACCGTTTCACAACTATCATTTTCATAAATTTACTCAAAATACTGACAAGGTTTTCCATAAAATTTTGCAACAATTTTGTTCGTTACAATTTGTGAACTAAGCCTAAATATCAAGCTTTAAGCGGTAGTATTTAGGTGCCGAAATAAGTTCATTATGAAAATTAAGCCCGGTCCAAATAAACTGTTTATGTTTGACCCAGTTCTGGTACAACACATGATATTATGAAATTATAGCTCCGGAATTGTGTGTTAATTTTGAGAGCGAAGTAGTGAAAGGATTACGCAGAGTTAAATTAAACATAGTTTGTACTGTTCGATATACCCTTGGAGATATTTACAAGGTTAATTTCAGTTGCGCTATCTACTCGTTATATGTTCACGAACATTCTGCCTTATTAACCGACTTCACAAAAAAGGAAAATGTTCTCAATTCATCGGAATCTTTTTCTTTTTAATGTATGTTCACCGATTACTCGAAGATGCCTGAACCGATTTGAAAAATTCTTTTTTTTTGTTTCAAAGGGTACCCTTTCCAGGTGGTCCCATTTATATATATATATCCCGGGGCGCTCGCCGACGCGTTCAGCTTCGCACTGCCCCGCCCCTGCGCCCCGCACTCAAGATCCAGAAGAAGGCCTTCGGATGAGGCCGAAACATATGTCGATCGCTATATCGACATCGCGTAAGTCACGTTAAATTCCCGTTATTAAATCTATAAGTTTAAAATGAACGTGAGTTTTTATGCTAAAATATTTTTTAAATTTGGTCCAGGCGTCTTTGAGTAATCAGTGAACATACATAAATATATATACGGTAGAACACCTTCTTTCTAGAAGTCAGTAAAAATACACTGTCATAGTTTTGAACCAAATACATTATTTTGGACGAATCTATTAATCAGGTACGTTAATATTCCGGTAAATAAAACTTTTTTACGTGATAATAGCTGTTACAAACTTTAATATGTGTAACATTCACGATAACTTTAATAATCAAAAAGGTAACCTACTTAAACCAAATGGTTTGGTTTGATGTTGATATTGAATAATAATAAATTATTGATAGGAATCCGAAATAGTCATCTTTTCATTTTAAATTCAAAGCGTTAAAGGAAAGAATTAAGGTACGGCTAAACCGCGGCGTCCTGCGTGCGCGATCTCGGCGGCGATCATATAGCACAGTAGTATTTTTACCGACTGGTTCTCACCAAACGCTATCTACGGCGATCAAACGATTGAAAATCAGATTGCACACTGACGCAGGACGCCACAGTGTGGTCGTACCTTAAAAAAAAAGTTATAAACATCTCAAACTTGGTACTGAAAATTACTAACGCGGCATTCGAAGTCGGTTTTTATTTTTTTCATTTTGTAAACGATCTTGAATTATTGTCAGTTGTATTTTATTTATTTTGCTTAGCAAGATAACAAGCACGTCCACAATTTTACATAGTTTTTGGTAAACTTGGATATAATATACAATGAAACAATGACTTGCATCAAAATATTTTCTGAGAAAACAGGCTTTTAGGATTCTACACATAACTCGACCTAGATATTTTGAAAATCTCCGAGCCGGTTCCAGTCCCCGTTAACATACTGGCTAGTAAATACCGCCCCAGAATCCGGTTATCCGTCAGAAGCGAGAACAATAGCTCTAAACCCGGTCTAGATTCCAAAATCTCTATCTATTCGGGGTTTAAGAGGCAGTAAAGAGACTAGCAGTAAGACACTTTCAAAACAAGCATACTAGTGCTTGTTACGAAAATAATTTTTTTGTTGTTTTTAGATCACCTTTTTTGACGTGATAACGTCCTTTTAATCGATGTACGCCGGCTGCACGCACGAATACATTTCCGTTCCGCGTGCAAGCGAGAGCGCGTAACAAGCGATAGAGAGGCACGCACGACCGTATGACGTTATCACGTAAAATTATTGTCCTTAGACCGACTTTACAGCCAACCAATTTTGTTTTATGTTGGACAAGTTTGTAATAGTAGGACTCCTGCTAGTCCGACTGGGGCGGTACCACCACTATGGCAATTAATTTTCAGACGCGAAATAGGAATGTTTTTCGGTTGAAATGGCAAGGTGTCCAGTGAAATTACAGGGCATGTGAGACTCAACATCTTTATGTAATAGGCGCGCGCAGTGCAGTGACATGCAAAATTCTGACAGTCCAGAATTTTGCAAGTCACTTCCCTGCGCCTGTTACCTAATATTATTGCCACTGTATCTGTAATAGGTAGACGTCATCGCTTCCCATCAGGCGAGCGGTGCTTTTCCTGTTACCTTTTACCATAAAAAAATAGTGATTTAATACGTGACCACACTTTTACCTAGTGATAAAAGTTGTATAAACAATACCTCTTTTCTGAATTAAGCACAACTGAAGCTCTTGCCAGCATTCATTTGAACTACTGCTACCAATATATACTGCGACAAAGATATCCCAGAGAGCATTAAAACTTGCCACTATAGAATTCGAGCTTAAGTAAATATATAGTGAAAAGTACGCCTTACCGTTAATAAAGTACCTATATCTGAATGAAGTTCTGTTTATGTGAGCAAATTGAGTTTGTGCAACGCATTTGAGTTTGAGTGGGGATTTCTATAGGTAAGTTTCTGGACTCGGAGTGGAAGTTAGTGTTTCTTGTGTGAAAATTCAAGTTTATTCTAGATTGTTGATTATCTGGGGACTTGGGCTTGATGAGAGTAGAGCTCATTGTATTTTGTGCTAACTGGCTAGTGATTGTTGGTTGAAATTGCTTTAAAAAAATATTTAAACACAATAATTTGCGGTTTCTTAAAATTTTACTGCGCATATTTTTAACGTGTACTCGTGCAGTTTTTCAGTTCATTGTACACAAGATTTTTATGAACAGCTTAATGAAATAGAAGACGTATCGTGCAGTTTGATCTCAAGTTCAAACAAAACAAAGCAGTTACACAAAAAAATTGACGGATTTAGGATTATTTTAAATTTTTTTACATTTTGGATCAATAGAATGTATATCAAAGTACTCATATTACAAGTCCATATCTCTGTATCTCTTTTTAAACCCCGACGCAAAAAGATGGGGTGTTATAAGTTTGACGTGTGTATCTGTGTCTGTCTGTGGCATCGTAGCGGATCGTAGTGGCAACCTAAACGGGTGAACCGATTTTGATTTTTTTTTGTTTGATAGGTGTGTTAATCGAAAGAGTTCCTAGCTTTGATTCATCAAAATCCATTCAGCCATTTGAAGAACGCCATAAAACCAACTTTAATAGGTCTGATCAATTCGAAATTCGGTATTCTCTTACTTTAACGATAGTGTAAGAACATGCTAGCATCAACTAGATGCTGGTACATCTCCTAGAATCTGCATAATACTCAACTCCTCACCAACTTACCGCAGAGATGTTGTGTTTGGGCTCATTAGAATGGTCTCAATGAATAGATTGTAAATAGATCTGTCGGGGTTGTTTTAAATTTTGAGTTTAAGTATTATGTTCTCTAATCTCACGTCCTTATTAACATAGTATGTAGATACATGGGATGTAAGGGAGCACAAATACGACCTCGGTGCTCCCAGCCAACCTCACCTGCCCGTGGTGCATCCTGCTGACCAACAGACGGGGCTCTGGCGACCGACAAATGGCGGTATAACCATTTCATATCTATGGCGTAGCTAAATTCTACAGGCCGGTGACGGGCAGCAGCGTCACCGGTGCGAGAAGCTACGTCCTGCGATCGCCAACACGCCTGCCCAGCGTGGCGATTAGGGCATATCCCTCCCAAGGGATGCAAAAAAGTATGGAAAAATTATGGAAGGACGCCTAAAGCCAAGGCCCCCAGTTCCCGGCCGCCCTGCTATTCCTGACCACGGCGGCGGTCACGGTAACGGCAGGGCAGGGGGTGCTAAGAATCCCCGGGCTACGGTAGGCCGCCAGAAAAAACTGACCCTCGCAACCTATAATGGACGCACGATTCGGCTGGACGATCATCTGGCGCAGCTGGAGGAGGAGCTGAAACACATAAGACGGCACATACTGGGGCTATGTGAAGTCCGAAGACAGGGAGAGGACACCATAACCTTAGAATCGGGCCATCTTATGTACTACAGAGAAGGAGATCAGCCATCCCAAGGCGGCGTCGGGTTTCTGGTCAACAAGGTTCTCAGTGACAACGTTGTAGAAATCTCCAGTGTGTCGACCAGGGTAGCGTACCTCATAATTAAGTTAACCAAGAGGTACAGCCTCAAGGTTATCCAGGTCTACGCACCGACCTCGACACACTTGGATGATGAGGTGGAGAGCATGTATGAAGATATCTCCAGAGCTTTACACACCACCTCCAAGGCTCACTACAACGTTGTCATGGGAGACTTTAACGCCAAAGTGGGAGTACAAACTTGCGGCGAATCGTATATAGGACCACACGGATTTGGGAGTAGGAATCACAGGGTACGGGCAAAAAGTCCAAACTCTCGGCAGAAACACTTTGGCTAATGGAAGAGAGACGAACAGACCCTTTGTCAGCTTTGTCAACTAACCTGGTGCGCAACAAATCCATAAAGAAGCTGGTACGACGCGATCTCCGATCCTCTAACACGCTCTTGATTAAAGAATCAATTGAGCAGAATCGGGGGTCGAAAGTGTTCGTCCAGCCTCTGGGTAAAAGCCACCTCACAAAGCTGACAACGTCAACGGGGAACGTCGTCGCATCCAAGCCGGAGATTCTGTCGGAAGTTGAAGACTTCTACGGCAAGCTCTACGCATCGCATGCTTCAAGGCCCGAACCCGATACTGAGGATTCTAGAGCCACCTTAACCCGCCACTTCACAGAAGATCTGCCCGAAATTAGCCGAGACGAAATCGTGATGGCCCTTACACAACTCAAAAATGGAAAAGCCCCAGGAGAAGACGGAATCACAACGGAGCTTTTAAAAGCCGGAGGAGCTCCAGCAGTTCAACAGCTTCAGCAGCTATTTAATTCCGTTCTTTTTACTGGGAGAACTCCACAGGCATGGAACAGAAGCATGTTGGTTTTGTTTTTCAAAAAGGAGACAAAACCCTATTGAAAAACTATCGCCCGATTTCGCTTCTGAGCCATGTCTACAAGCTGTTTTCAAGGGTCATCACGAACCGTCTTGCGCGAAGACTCGACGAGTTTCAACCTCCGGAACAGGCCGGGTTTCGAAGCGGTTACGGCACCATAGACCACATCCACACGGTGCGGCAGATTGTACAGAAGACCGAAGAGTACAATCAGCCCCTGTGCTTAGCATTTGTGGACTATGAGAAGGCCTTTGACTCAATCGAAACCTGGTCTGTTCTCGAGTTCTTGCAGCGTTGCCAAGTCGACTGGCGATATATCGAAGTGATGAGATGTCTATATAATGCCGCAACGATGACTGTACAAGTACAGAACCAGCGAACTAAACATGTCCACCTGCGTCGAGGAGTGAGACAGGGGGACGTCATATCCCCGAAACTGTTCACTAACGCCTTGGAGGATATGTTTAAGACGCTGGACTGGAAAGATCGTGGCATTAACATCAACGGCAGGTACATCTCTCACTTACGATTCGCAGATGACATCGTCATTATGGCAGAGACGCTGCAGGACCTACAAAGGATGTTGAATGGCCTAGCTGATTCTTCTCGTAGCATCGGTCTCCGGATGAATTTGGACAAAACCAAAGTCATGTACAACGAGCACGTTGTTCCGGAACCGATTGCCGTAGATGGAATCCCACTCGAAGTTGTCACTAAGTATGTTTACCTAGGGCAAACGCTCCAACTAGGCAAACATAACTTCGAGAAGGAAATCCAGAGAAGAATTCAGCTGGGCTGGGCAGCATTCGGAAAACTCCGTCGAGTCTTCTTGTCGCCTATACCACAGTGTCTAAAAACAAAAGTCTTTAACCAGTGCGTCCTACCTGTGATGACATACGGAGCCGAGACGTGGACACTCACAGTCCGACTGGTCCATCAGTTTAAAGTCGCTCAGCGAGCTATGGAGAGAGCTATGCTCGGTATTTCTCTGCGGGATCGAATCCGGAACGAAGTAATTCGCCAGAGAACTAAAGTTATCGACATAGCTCAACGGATTAGTAAGCTGAAGTGGCAGTGGGCTGGTCATATCTACCGCAGGACTGATAACCGTTGGGGCAGACTTGTCCTAGAGTGGAGACCGCGAATCGGCAAACGTAGCGTAGGACGTCCTGTGACCAGGTGGAGCGACGACATACGCAAAGCGGTGGGGAGTGACTGGAAGAGAAGAGCCGAAGATCGGGCTCAGTGGCGCATCTTGGGAGAGGCCTATGTCCAGCAGTGGACTGATACAGGCTGATGATGATGATGTAGATACATACACAACTAATAACATGTTACTTACAACCAATATTAATATAAACTTCACGTGCTAATTTATTTCCACGTCTAAAACACGCACCTCGAAGATTTGGTGTTAATTATTCAAGCTAAATATTATATTTACTACACAATTTATTACATTATATACAAAACATGTTGTTTGGTGAATTTATAATATAACAAGAGTAATCTGTAATAGAATCACGATATATCAGATATCTGACCCAATTAGACACGTGTACGCCGTAGATATGCACATTATGTTTTGTAACAATCTAAATTAACCATTGAGCCTCATACAAGTATCATAATTATATCCTTTTTGTAAAGAAATCTTCTAACCACTTCATTTATTTTAAGCGAGTTTAACAAGCTAAAAGTAATGAAACGTGGTGTTTTATCAGACCGCAGCTATTCGTAAGTCAAAAAAAAAAGTTAAATAGATTTAAACAGCTTAAGTATGTAGGTGTTTCCGTCTGTTCTACCGTAGTAAAACGAATACAATTTTATATATTATACTTAAAAAAAATACTCTTCTATCACGGTCATTCACGGTCTCCATCGTACAAACTTTTTTAGTGGTAGGACTTCTGCTAGTCCGCCTGGGGCGGTACCAACACTTTGCCAATAAATTTTCAGCCGTGAAATAGGAATGATTTCGGTTGAAATGACAAGGTGTCCAGTGAAATTACAGGGCATGTGAGACTCAACATCTTTATGTCTCAAGGTTACAGGCGCAGTGTTGTTGCAAAATTCACTTTAAACTTAACACTTTATATTTTTTGTACATTTTTACATACAATGCAAATTTCATCGTACCGACGGGATTCAAACCCGCACGCACCCCTGGGAAACACGCCCAAGTGCTCTGACTAACAAAGCCACAGTACGATCTCAATACGACGAAATTAATAGATCGTCGGATCTGAAAACTGTAATTATTTTATCCGAATGATTAACTTCTAAAGGTACGACCACACCGCAGCGTCCTGCATGCGCGATCAAGACGGCGATCAGATTAAGTAAGATAAGATAAGCGAAGTAGTATTTTTACCGTCTGGTTCACACCAAACGCGATCTACGGCGATCAGAAAACAATAGAAATTCAGATTGCGAACGCGCACGCGGATGCAGGACGCCGCGGTGTGGTCGTATCTTAAATAGTAATCATAGATTGGCGTAACCAATGCATAATTTGTTAAAATGCAATCTATTAATTTCGTCGTATTGATAGGATCGTACTGTAGCTTAGTTGGTCAGACATGCACTCGGGCATGTTTTCCAGGGGGCGCGAGTTCGGATCCCGTCGGTACGATGACATTTTGGATTGTGTTTAACTATCAATATTATTAATCGTAGAAAGTGAGTTTCTCTTTGAACATTCTAAAAACCATGTAAGTAATGTATAATTATAATAAATTGATCCTAAAACACGATTCACCAAATAAAAAAAATATCATTAGCCAAATTTAAATTCCCGATAACATGATATCGCAATTATTTTTATTACTCGCAAAATTACTCGTTTTTTCATCATTATCGATAGTCCCTAATTGATACAAACTGCCTCATTTATCTGTAATTATAAAAGAGAATTTTCAATATAAAGCAAATATTATTATGAAATATGATAATAATTATCGTTTAAATATCGGTTAAAAATTAGGGTTTTTTTTTTATTTAAGGCTATGCTTCCACGTTAAAGGACGCTGAGCGTCAAAATGCAACGTACTTTGTTTCAGATTTAGTTTGAATTTAGAAGTTTTTAAGTGTTTATGGTCACAGATATTATACTTCGATGTTACATGCATAGCCTCCTATGTAACGTATCTCTTTCTTAGACATTCTGAAAGGTCTAAAGCCTCTTTGCATGTAACATCTAGTTTATGGGGCGTACTTACTCAGGAAAGTTTGTTGACCCAATATGATCACGTAGAATTGTTTATCTTTGATCATGACGTTTGTAGCAGTACCAACATTTCAAAAGCTTATAAATAACACTGGTCCACATAAGGACAGGGTAGAAATGCGTGGAAGGCCTCACCATCATTATCACGGGGAGGCCTTTGCCCAACAATGGGATACACAGAGCTATTATTAGTAATCATATAATTAATACAACTATTGTGTATCCCTTGAATTGTTCTAGGAGTACATATTATAATAAGAAACTATATCCAAACACAATACATTAACCAAAGAACCCACAAGCGCTGGGGTAAACAACTTCTTGAGTGGAGACTGCAAATTAACAAACGTAGCGTAGGACGCCCTCTATCTAAATGTGTGTTGCTGGAAAGATCTGGATGAGAGTAGCCGAAGATCGTGCTCAGTGGCGTGCACTTGAAGAGACCTATGTCCAGCAGTGGACTAGTCAAGGCTGATGACGATGACTTTCTAAACACTGGACGTAGCATTTCTTCCATTTACAACAACATAATTGAGACAAAAACAATAGTGTGAATGTGGACAAATAACTCTCTGGTTTATTCTGTTTAAGATACAGCAAGTTTTGTAGATTTTGTGACGATTTTAATAATAGCTTGCAGACAAAGCGTGATAATGATAGTGTAAAGGTAATTATTCATTGGTGCTGTCAATTCATTATACACCGTAACTCTAAATTTAGTTTCTGTATACGTTCATCTCTAGCTCTACAAGCGATAGATTTACGCTCCACCGCACTTTGCTTCTTGTTGAGTGGATGCATAGGCTTATCTGAGTTTAATGTTGGCGCATCTGTTATGTTTCAAGTTTTACGAATTATGCTAATGATGAGAGAGAATTAATGACCTTTTTCAGGTCAGCAAAAAGCTTGCTAGACATAAATACTCATTAAAATGTGAATAATAGAGTTTTACATTATATAAATAATAATTGCGCCCCGCAGTTTCACCTGCGTCAAAAATAAGATAAAAGACCTTATTCTACTATACTGGTTATACCTGTGTAAAATTTCAGTCAAATTGGTTCAGCCGTTTTCTAGTATGTTATTAACCTACGATATTTGAATTTGTATTAACTACAGATATCAATACATTTAAATAATAAGAATAGAAATAGAATAAGAATAAGTTATTTAAAAAAAAAAAAAACCGACTTCATAACCACAAAAAGGCCCTCAAAAGCGAAAAATAATTTATTTAAAATTATTATAAGCGTTACCCACTTCTCTATTTGAAGTCGGTGCCAGCCAAGTCTAATAGGTAGTAGATAGATAATACCTACATGTATCTACCTACTTACTAACCTACATGTACCTACTTACTACTACTACATACATAGTATCTATCTAATATCCAATAGACTTGGCTGGCACCGACTTCAAATAGAGAAGTGGGTAACGCTTATAATAATTTTAAATAAATTATTTTTCGCTTTTGAGTGCCTTTTTGTGGTTATGAAGTCGGTAAAAAGTTTTAATGAAATTACATGCATCTATTAAATTTCGTGTCTGGGCCGTTATACACTGACGGATATATACTTTTTAAAAATTTCAAGTATATACCTAAAACGGTTAAGAAGATACAGATCTGTAAAGTGCGCACATATAGACACACGGACGGACAGACGAACAGACAACAAAGTCTCAGAAAGTGTTCATTTGGTAGCCTTTGGGTTCGGAACCCTAAAAAAATTTACTTTAAATGCCGCGCTAAAGTGAAAATATTCACTAGTAATAATGATGTCATCAAGGTATCATAGGACAATGTCCAAAATAGCCCTGTACAATTAAAGCATCTGACACACACGATAATTAATTGTCTATTTGATTACAATAATTCCAAATACTTTTATAACACGGACTAGTTGTATTCCAAAATGAATATTAAAAAGTATTATTTGCGATTATTAACATTAATTGCCGCCATATGGATAACAGAGTACTGAATCACTCTACTACGTTGTAAGAGGCACTTCCCTATATTGTGGATACCCGAATTATGAAAGCACTGTGTAGCCAACCTAACAACGGAAAGTATTATTTACGTAGTAACTATTATATAATATGTGGTTTTATGCTTATATTTTTTTTTGCTTTGTTGATTGGTACAAAGTAAGTTCATTATTCTGAGTTATTTAATTATGTATGCAGTGTCGCGGAACTGAAATGGCCGCCATGTTCGCCAAATGTCATGTCATGTCAAAAAATATTAGGTATTTCATTATTGAACGAATCGTGAGTATTATTCATTTTTATTATGCGGGTACAGCGCTCCGCGAGGGTACGCGCACTGACCCATGATGATGAGGCACCGATTGCCTCGAATCCGGTCGGACGTCTAACTGACAGTCGACCATTGCACGTGAGTCAAACCGTATAAATAATAAAAATATTAGGTATGTTTAAAAAAGTTTGCACCCTAACAAGACTTTGCCCGGTAGAACATTCCTGTGAAGACAAATTATTTATATTTATATATAATTATTTATTATAATTATTAATATATAATTATTTATTGAGGGCCCGGTGGCGTAATTGGGAGAACGGTCGGCTTTGATGCCGTGGTACCGAGTTCAAACCGCCGTGCACCAATGAATTTTTCTATCGAAAAATATATGTGTGCTTCTCACAGTGGCCCTCCGGTGAAGGAAAACATCGTTAAGAAACCAAGTTGGTAGAACATATCTAGTGTCCGCCTGGCCAGCTACCACCCTTAAGTCAGAAAATCTGTCGCCAAACATCTAATGTGTTTCGGCAGCTATCCTTGAGAGCCAGTTCCCATTCTAGTCCACTTCTCTATATTCGACCGCATCATCACTTAGCAACAGGTGAGATAGTGGTCAAACGCTTGCCTATAAGATATAAAAAAATTATCCCCACTTTTATTTCTATCTCGCTCACAGTTACCGTAAGAATATCTTATATGCAATAGCAACCTCCATTGTGTATAATCTTCTTGGGACTCTTCTACTAAAACTAGTACATTCTCCTATGTTTGAGGTATTTATCTCCATATCTCTGGTGATACTAATCAGATCTCGATAAAATTAAAATGGGACCACCTCGGAAACGTATCCTACCTATTAAGAAAAATAATCATTGGAATCCGTTCACAATTGATGGAGAAATCGCGTAACATACACAAAAAAAAACATACAGACGAATTGAGAACCTCCTCCTTTTTTGTGAAGTCGGTTAAAAAATATTTATTGTCACTTCCAATACTGCATTAACATAATAATTAAAAAAAAACATAAGATTGTGACAAAAGGAACAATTGCAGTATAAATAGTAATTTTCAAATTGACCCTTAATTTGGGCTTAGAATATCTTCGCCGATAAATATAACAAAAAGCAGGCTACTTAAAGAATACAAAAAAAAAAAGCTTATAAATGTCAATTTAAGGATTTTATTTAACCCGTTAATGTAGTAGGTAGGTGTAAATAAATCCCTTTGGGTATTCAGCCACTGAATACTCAATGGTAAACCCGATGCAAATATAAATATTTTTGTTACCAATGTAATGATTTTATATTTTCAGTATACTTCTGATTTGTAAATAACGGGTACGATAACCAAATTCGTAAAAATACGGTAGTTTTAAAATATCACTATTTTATTTTCACGGAACATAACTAAAAAAATGTAGGTACTACGAGAATATTAAATAACTCGTAATAACATTTTTAGTACAGTTTTAAATTTTATGTAACGTTATTCAAATTTCACACATACCAATAGAAAGCTATACTATGCGTTAGTTGTAAAACTTCCTTGAAATGAAAATATTGACAATTAAGAATTTCGCGTACGTCACTTTCGATTCTTTTGGACTGTGTCAGTAAGTTAAATTTTACCCCAGCAGGGCTAGCATGGCAAGGGGACTATTTTGTTTTTCCACCTATCCGTGTACGCCGCTGACTTTTAATCAATAGGGAATATGCATGTGGTATAAATTTACTTGAAATCATTTATTTTCGAATCATTATTGCTCTGGTGTTGCATGTTAGACATTTTTTATAAATAAAATAGTATTACATGTGTTAAAATATTATATGAAAAATGCAAAAAAAGCGTGGGAAATTAAAATTTGCTAAACACATCACCACTTGTCAATTAGAAAGTGACGTCACAGTGCACAACACGGTCTCCACAGATTAAATCTTTTTCATAGAAATAGTATGCACTGTAGTACGAATACGTGTATTTCTATTGAAAATATTTAATCTGTGGAGACTGTGTCGTGCACTGTGACGTCACAAAGGCGCGCGAAAATTTGGCAGCGTTTTAGATACCTCATATTTTTTCAATGCTAAAACTATATTTTGTAGCTTAATTTGAACACTTTCAGTACTATTAATTTTTCTTACTGTGTTAAATGGATGTATTCAATGAAATAAACATATAAAAAATCATGCATATTCCCTATTCTATTTTTTAAACTTTTAATACGAAACAAAATCAAAACTCGGGGTTAAACTTCACCAAGCGTTTAAATTGTTGTGTTGATCTCCTGTCAGTGGCGAAAAACAGGGAAATAATCTTGTCTTTTCCCCGGGGATAAGGCCATGCTAGCCCTGCAGTGCGCCAAAAGAGGTTTCACTTCAAATATCTCTCTAGTACATACATACATAAAATCACTCCTTTTCCCCGTTGAGGTAGGCAGAGACTACTTCTTTCCACATGCTACCATCCTGACACACGTTTTTCGCTTCTTCCCACTTTCATGAGCGCCTTCATACATGTTCGCTGGTTAAAGAATACAATAGTAATACAACTTACGTACTTTATAATATAATGCAGTACTTACAAGCATATCATTAATGTAGAAGGTGAGGCCGGCTGGTGGTCGACTGGGCCCTGAAGTGCAGTTTGCTTTCAGCACATCGCCTGTCGTGTAGTAATGCTGTTCTGTTTGCAGCATCGGTGATGATGGAGGAAGTTCTGAAGAGAAAATTTCTTGTTAGTATTAGTTAGTAAAATGTTACAAAATTACTCTATGAATAATAATGTTTTTTTTAAACAACTTTCAAAAAGGAGGAGGTTCTCTATTCGTCTGTGTATTTTTTTCTTGTATGTATAATACGCGATTACTCCGTCAATTGTGAACGGATTCAAATGATTCTATTTGTAATTCTTAGGGTATATTTCCAAGGTAATCCCATTGTAATTTCATCGAGATCTGATAAGTATCTGCAGAGATATGATGATAAACGTCTCAAACTTGCTTCTACAACTGACTCGCGTGGCATGGAAGTCCTATTTATTATCAACACCAATATTATAAATGCGAAAGTCAGTTGGTTTATTTATTTGTTTGCTTGGGACCTACAAATAAATGGCAAGTTAGGAAATGTAACTGCGATAAAATAATGACCCAACAAAAATCGTGTCCAAGTAGGCGGGGCTAAAAGTTGTGTCCAGCGCGTCATTAGTCGGACATTTGTCTTGTTTGACTCTGCGCTGAGCTACCATAGCAGACAATGCAGCACATGCGCTAACCAATCCCTGTGCTTTCGTTCCGAATATAAACCAATAATAATTTGTGACTTCGGAAGTTATTCTTATTTTGAATCTACGTTGTTTTGGTTTGAAGGAGGGCCACTTTTTGTGTGGAATTAGTTCTGAATTAGACTTCCTGACTACTATTTATTCGTAGCTTGGGACCGCTTTTATATAACCACAGAACAGATTCTGGTCTGTGTATATAACCGACCCATTTTTGTAGCGGCTCAGTTTATATCCTTTATCTGACTGCGCACTTTAAATACAATATAGTATTACAATATAGCATCGATTACCACTGTTAATTGATATTCCACTCAGCATTTGAATATTCAACGTAGAATGGGCCAAGGTTCTCGCCTCTGAAGCCAGGGACAATTAGATAATAGTGCCACGGTAATCAACTCACCATATTGGATATTCATGAAACTAACCTAAGTAAATGTTTGAGAGCCCCATTGGCACAAAGTATGTTATGACTACTAAGCGAGAGGTCACCGGTTCTAATCCTAGCACGGGTGTTTGTCCACAGTTGGTAAGAGCATATTATTATAAATATGTTTCGCCTATCTTGCTACCAAGAAGCAGCTTACCATTTTTAAGAGAAAGGCAGCACACAGCCCTTGAGAGTCAGAGTATTCTAGGCCTAACATATCCATCATCTACAATCACATCATCGCTTACCACCAGGTGAGAACAGTTATTCAGTTTTTTTTTTTTTTTTTAAAGTTATTCAGTGAGACTACCTAGGAAATGTAACCGGTAAAAAAATCATTCGAATCGGTTTACAATAGGGAATATGCATGATTTTTTAAAATATTTTTAATTCACTGATTACAACCATTTAACACAATAAAAATTTGAAATAATACTGAAAGTGTTCAAATTAAGCTAAAAAATAGTTTTAGCATTGAAAAAATATGAGGTATCTAAAACGCTGCCAAATTTTTGCGCGCCTTTGTGACGTCACAGTGCACCACACGGTCTCCACAGATTAAATCTTTTTATTAGAAATAGAACGTATTCGTACAACAGTGCATAGTATATTTCTATGAAAAAAAATTTATCTGTGTAGACCGTATGGTGCCCTGTGACGTCACTTTCAATTGACAAGTGGTGATGTGTTTTGCAAATTAAAATTTCCCACGCTTTTTTTACATTTTTCATATAATGTTTTAACACATTTAAGAGTATTCAATTTATAAAAAAATTTTTAACAAACAACACCAGAACAATAATGATTCGAAAATAAATGATTTTAAGTAAATGTATACTACATGCATATTCCCTATTGACGGAGTAATCGCGGAACATACATACAAAAATAAACATACAGACGAATTGAGAACCTCCTCCTTTTTAGGGTTCCGTACCCAAAGGGTAAAACGGGACCCTATTACTAAGACTCCGCTGTCTGTCTGTCTGTCTGTCTGTCTGTCTGTCTGTCTGTCTGTCTGTCCGTCTGTCACCAGGCTGTATCTCATGAACCGTGATAGTTAGATAGTTGAAATTTTCACAGATGATGTATGTCTGTTGCCGCTATAACAACAAATACTAAAAACAGAATAAAGTTAAAAATAATAGAGGGACACGTTATAAAAAACACGTTTCTTGTATGGGGACCATACAAGAAACGTGTTTTTTTCGGCATTTCACGCCATCTATGAACGCTTAGTTAGGTAAACGTCCCATAGATGGCGTTATATTTAAATGTCGATCCTAAAACTTTTGTTAGACGTTAGATGGCGTTATAAGAAACGAAATGTTATTTAATTATTATATTTTGCTGGCGAAAAATGATAGTGGTACTTTTTGCTCGATCTTATAAAATACTGTAGTGTGGTACGGAACCCTACGAGTGCGAGTCCGACTTGCACTTGGCCAGTTTATTTAAATCCGGTTGAAAATCACTCAAAGAACAATGAAATACTAGGTGTATATTGATTCTTATTTTTTATATTTTATAGGCTTTTTATACATAGGCTTTTTTTAGCGTTTTGACCACTATCTTACCTGTTGGTAAGTGATGATTCGGTCGAAGATGGTAAGCACGCTAGGTCTAGAATGGTAACTGGCTCTCAAGTATAGCTACCGGAACACATTAGATGTTTGGCGGTAGATTTTCTAAATTGATTCTTACCAATAACCTCCATAGTGTTGGAGACGATAGAAGTGGCGAATGAAGGCGCATCTGCCGTCACCTCACAGCTGAAGTTCCCAGACAGGCCAAAGCTGACCCTGGTTAGCACCACCTGGCTTTGATTTGATCTCGCCAGCTGTTGACAAAGATAAAGAAATATTATGTTTCTTTGAAGTGTTACACACTTTATATTTTTGTAGATTTTTAAACACAATCCAAAATTTTATCGTACCGACGGGACTTGAACCCGCAACCTCCGGAATGACAAAAGCACCGGAACATGTCATTCCGGAGGTTGCGGGTTCAAGTCCCGTCGGTACGATGAAATTTTAGATTGTGTTTAAAAATCTACAAAGATAAAGAAAATTAGAAAAAACCGACTTCAAATGCCGCGCTAGTAATTTTCAGTACTAAGTTTAAGGTGCTTATATCCTTATCTCTGAAGACATCCTTACATCAAACATTTATAGGTAAATTGGCGTTTTATGTGAGAATTATTCTGCTTTAATATGAGATCATCTAAAGAGCCTTTCTAGCCATACTGTAACCATTACCTAGATGTAGGTACCTTAGCGAGTCATACATAGTAATTTTTTTCAATATGGAAAGACTTTATTTTAGGACCAATAGATGTGATTTTAGTGCAAGTTTTTGTACCATTTCCTCATTATATTTGTGACTGTTATTGTGCATTATCCTAAAAAATTTAAATCACCCTGACTAATTTATATATAATCTATTCATTAAGACTATTTTAAGAAGCTCAAACACAACATCTCTGCTTTCAATTGGTGAAGAGTTAAGTATTCTGCAGATTCTAGAAGATGCCCCATCATCATCAAGTCAATGTTACCATGCTCTCACAACATCATTGAAGTAAGAGGATACTGAATTTTGGATTGATCAGACCTATTAAAGTTGATCTCATAGCATCATCAACAAGGCAAAAAGCTCATAGTCTAAGAACGGCTGAACGGATTTTCATGAATCAAAGCTAAGAACAATTTAATTAAAGCTAAGAACACTTTAGTTTTTCCTACCAACAATTAGGAAAGCACAATATATGATATGTAGTTTCATTAAGTTTATGTATATTATTTACATACATACATACATACAATCACGCCTTTTTCCCGTTGGGGTAGGCAGAGACTACTTCTTTCCTCATGCTACGATCCTGACATACCTCTTTCGCTTCTTCCACTTTCATGAGCGCCTTCATACATGCTCGCCGGTTATAATTACTTTCGACTTGGCCTAAATTGGCCTTTAAAGAATTAAAACGTCTCCGATCTGGTCGTGATACGTTCGCCTTATTCGGCCTCTACCGGCTGCCCCATTCACACTCGTCTCATAAATCTGTTTCGTCAGTCTTTCTTCATCCATCCTCTAGATATTATTTATTTATTTGTTTTTATGTTATTTATTATAGTAATTACTCGTCTAAATTATGATTAGTCCGGTAGTAGGTATTGTTATTATTTTAGTATAAAAAACCACCTCTGTACTACTATAAGCACGACTCAAAATGTTCCCCACCGCTGCTGGATGAATGATAGAAAATGCTTTTAGCATGAAGTCCTCCTTTTGTTTTTTTTTTGTTTTTACAAACAAAAGAACAAACCACCTATCAAACAAAAATAAAACTGGCCAAGTGCGAGTCAGACATTTGTCTCGCACACGTAGGGTTCCGAACCGCTGTAGAATGATATATAATATTATATTACCGTGTCAATACTCAACATGCTTATTAAACTATAACGCCATCTAACGAATATCCGACGAACTTCTAACACCAACTAAGTGAACGTTAACACAAAGGTGTTTTTTTGTATAGTAAAATACTAAAAAAATAATTTTCATAATAATTAATATTAAACTTTGTTCTGTTTTTAGTATTTGTTGTTATAGCGGCAACAGAAATACATCATCTGTGAAAATTTCAACCTCCTAACTATCACGGTTCATGCGATACAGCCTGGTGACAGACGGACAGACAGACAGACAGACAGACAGACGGACAGCAGAGCCTCAGTAATAGGGTTCCGTTGGTACCCTTTGGGTTTGGAACCCTAAAAAAAACACTTGTTTGATCGTTACGATGCCACAGATAATCACACACATCATAGACATACAGTGTATCTGTACGTCAAACTTATAACACTGTTCTTTTGTGACGGGGGATAAAAATAACAACATAACATTGAAGCCACCCACCTACTCCGAAAACAATCAGTGGCACATCCGGCTGGGATAACAGCTAGACAAGGATAAAGGCATATCAGGATAGCAGGCAGTTGGCACGTGCTTTATATCTCGTTTCTAACAGCGTGTACATTTTTTCAAGGAAGAGACAATCTGTCCTCGTCGAGTAAGCACCAGATGTTCATATATTCAATCCTTTATCGTTGCTCGGAGCTTTATAAATAGGGTGGCAATAGCGAAAATGTTCTCTTTGCTTTTTGTTTCTTTAGATTTTGTTGTTAGGCAATGATAAGGTACTTTTATCGAGATGATTGTTATAAGACCGGCACAATCTATAATTAGATTCAAGCAACTAGTTCGCAAATTTCATCTCTCTTTCTCATTTTAATACTTTGCAGCAAATATAATAGAATATGAATATGTATATTATAGTATTTGATGTTGCATGTATGCGTAATACAACTTTATAATTATGTAGTCCATAAAATATAATTGCCAATAAATGTAAGATTATCTCCTTAAGTACAAACCGCCGTCCTTGTTAGATTTTTAAAATAACGTCCATCCAAAGGTTGCATAAAAGATATCCCGTTTAGCGATAATACCGCCCGTAGTACATAGTTTTTTTTTAAGTTCAATTTTGAAATAAATTATTATGTTTATACATAGTAATGTTTACTTTTATTAGACCAAATCCCGTTTGGCATGCAGATCCATCAAACGATATTGACATTGAAAACTTTATGATCAAAACAACTTCCATGACACGTGTGATGTATGGACCTGATATCGATCACTCATCAGAACTATCGGATTCAAAGGTAGTTTCAACTATAATGTGGCAAAAATTTGGTATAATCTTCCTCCGCCGATGCAAAAATAACATAGTTATATATAATTTTAAAATCAAGTCATTTTTGGTTCGATGTAATAAAAACTTACTTGAAGGTCCATAAGCCCAAATAGTCTAACTAACAATCACATACACGCTCACGCACACGTAGAATTTAAATGGTTTTCAATATGCAATCCATTCCATTTATCCGTCCGAAGATTGTATCTTGACATTACTTCTTTAAAGTTTTCTGTAAAATGTTGTATATAATTGGGTGAAATACCGATGGATAGAACATATTTTAACTGTATCTCGTATATTCCATACTCTTTAGCTATTCCGCTTCTCATTGTTTGAAATAATGTTTTGAATTCTTACATGAGTCGCATTCCCTATCCTTACGAACTTCTGACACATTTATTCTGAAAATACCTTCCTATACTTCTGAATACTACTCGTATGAAAAGTATTTTTCATCCCATCTATTCGAAAAGTGATGGTTTGTTCCTCGATAAGTGCGCGCAAAATAGGTCTTTTCCGCCCTAGGGTAAGTATTTTTTTAATTTATGGCTTACGACTGTCCTTTTAAACCAACTTCAAGAAAAGGAGGAGGTTTCTCAAATCGACCGTATATGTATTTTTTTTATTTTTTTTATGTTTGTTCGCGGATAACTTCGTCGTTTATGAACCGATTTTGATTAATCTTTTTTTGTTGGAAAGAAAATATTCCAAGTGTGGTAACATGGTAATTTTATCAAGGTCTGATAAGTATCTCCAGAATTATGAAGATAAACCTCTCAAAATTGATACTGAAAATAAATAGCGCGGCATTGAAGTCGGTTATTTTATTTTTTATTAAACGATCTTATATAGTGCCATATCTAAGGAGGTTTAATAATAATATTGTACGGGAAATGTTACTGTCCTATTAAATGGAGATGAACGCGTGGCGTTAAGTTTAAAAAATGCCGAAACGTCATATAGACGGGGAAACAAATTAAAAAAAAAATAAAGGGCGCAAAGTGGCACAATACACATATGTTGTGGTGGCCAAGAAGAAAAAAAAAGCGCTAGACATATTGGCATTTTTTGTCTGTGGTCACAGACTGTTATAATAACACATTTAACCATGGAGTAGGAAATACGGAATAGACATGGAGGTGCCGCGATACATTTGCTTATATGGATATAACTTTTTTTTAAAGTTCTTAGAAGTCGTAATGGAACCTAATATTGACTGCCATTGATTGTCCATTGGTCCATTGATGACCTTGGTGGCACAATTCTAGCAATGGATCAATGGACAATTAATGGCATACGTTTTAGGTTTAGATATGCATCTTTTTTTTGTAGGTATTTCATGTCCATATGTATAATATGTCAACAATGGGTTAAGGGTAAAATGTTTATCGGGTGAAAACTGCAAAGTGCAAAAGGTGCGAAGTTTTTTTCGGAAACTGTATGTATTTATTGGTTTATTACGTTTATTTATGTTAGGTAGCGTCTTTTACAATATTATACTCTTGAATTCCCTTTTCTCATAGGGGGGGGGGGGGGGGATGAAAAGCAGAGTGTAAAACTCGGCTGCAATAGTATGTTCTCTCGGCCGGACGTACTTTAAATAAGTGGCCTCGCAGAAACGTACTTTTTTGCACCTTTGGTATATCTCTAATCTACTATTACAGTTCAAGCTGCATAATTATGAAATGCACTTTCCTTAGATATACGAAGAGCAAAATCACTCTCAATCTTCAAAAATATGGTAAAAAATCACTATTTTTGACTTAATACTGTGTAACACGTTTACTTTGTTCTTAAGTATATACTTTTTTCTATGGGTATATGTATTTATTTTGTTTGTATAAAATATGTATACCTATATATTATGTATACTTATATATATGTGTATATTTATATATATATTATTAAGTGTAAGTATATGTATATTGGTTTAAATTTTATTTTATTTGTATTTTGTACTGTAGTACCATTTTACGCATTGTACCATCGTCAACTTCTATTAACAATTTCTGTCCATCCAAAGGTTGTCTGGTAGAGATCCATTCAAGCGATAAGACCGCCCATTGTATTGCCTACTACATAAGTAGCTTAATTTCAGTTTGTTTCTTTTTAAGTTGGTGTACAATAAAGAATGTTTCTATTATATTCTATATTTTAAAACGTTTTACAGACAATTTCAACGTATGCAATTAGAGAAAAAATAAAGCTCACATAATTATCAATTCAATTGAATAATTTTGAATACTGCAATAAATTTCTACGTTAAACGTTATTAACATAAAATTCAGATATAACATCATGTTACATTATATTCCAAACCATATAAACCAATCTATTAGAAATTAAATGAACAAACGCTAATTTATTTGTCATGGTGATAAAATCACTAATTTAGCTCAGGCTATAAATTATTTAAGGACGTCTGAACAACCATTGCAGTTAATTTCAATGATTGAAAATAAACAATATTGCCAAAACTATTTAAAATGATTTTGTTTTGTCAATAATTAAACTATGTGTATAGTAAATTTATTTATTAGTTTTTTTTCTATTTTGTATAATTTTATCTGAAGCGAATGAGCTTTCAAATTTTGAAAATTTGTCAAGTAAAGGAATCTACTAACTATTAGATAGAGTAAGTATAAACAAAGGGTATTTCAAAATTTTAATTATCATTCCTAAATGAGAGAAATGAGGTAGTTCAAATTTTATGAAACTTATTGTTAGCAAGTGAACTAAAGTCAAAAGCTAGTTAAGACGTTTATTTTAGTTCACCAAACCAAACTTGGTTCATTTATGTTCCAATACTAGTACTACAGAACCGTTTTCAGTCATGGTCATCATCACAAGCCGGTCTCAGTCCACTGCTAGACGTAGGCCTCTCCCAAGATGCGCCACTGAGCCCGATATTCGGCTCTTCTTTTCCAGTCACTGCCCACCGCTTTGCCTATGTCGTCGCTCCACCTGGTCACAGGACGTCCTATGCTACGTTTGCCGATTTGCAGTCTCCACTTTAAGACAAGTCTACCCCAACGGTTATCAGTCCTGCGGCAGATATGACCAGCCCACTGCCACTTCAGTTTATTAATCTGTGGAGCTATGTCGATAACTTTAGTTCTATGGCAAATGATTTCGATCCGGATTTGATCCCGCAGAGAAATACCAAACATAGCCCTCTTCATAGCTCGCTAAATTTGTAGACCAGTTGAACAGTCAGTGGCCACGTCTCGGCTCCGTATGTCATCACAGTTAGGACGCACTGGTTAAAGACTGACTTTAGACACTGCGGTATAGGCGACGAGAAGACTCGACGGAGTTTTCCGAATCAGAATTTAGTCATGTGCAGTGAAATAATAACTAAATTTTGAATCTATTGACTTTAGACCACGTAACATTTAAATTACAAATAAAATCTTTTTTAAACACAAGGTCTTTACAAGGTCATTACCATGTGTAGTAAAAACTCTATTACTAAAAGTACTAATGTCCTACCATTTGCCATGACGAAGTTCCAGTCCGTAAAGCCTGGTTCCATGTTAAAGTCAGCTCGATGTTACCTTCATTGTCACCAAAGATACGCAAATATACCAACTTGATTCAAATCGTACGTCAGGAACGTCTTAATTTAGTACGAACACTATCGAATTTGATGACTGAGGTGCAATTCGATCCGTTATTACTTATGCTCTCGGCAACAGTCTTATATATTTTTAACCGACTTCACAAAAAAGGAGATTCTCAATTCGTCTGTGTTTGTTTTTGTGTATGTTACGCGATTACTCCGTCAATTGTGAACGGATTCGTATGATTCTTTTTTTAATGGCTAGGGTACGTTTTCGAGGTGGTCCCATTGTAATTTTAACGAAATCGGCCGAGCCGTTTTTAATATATCAACATTTGTAATAAGATGCATTTACTTATCTCGACGATTTACTACTTACGAGTACTACTGGAACAGATTATATAATAGTTACTTTGACTACTGGCTACTTTGACTAGCGCGACGTTTGAAGTCGGTTCTTTGAGTTTTTTAAACTATCTTAAATTATTAATTAATAGAATATTCATTGGCATTAATTAGCATTTCTTATCAACAAAAAATTTAATTCGAAACTCAAATTGTCGCCAATATAGCGTTTAATCTTAAATTGAGTAATTTATACTCAATTAAGCAAATCGATTATTTCCCCTCATATTTCGTAGGCGTAAGTTCAAGGTTAATTTTGGGTCACTGCGCCATATTAGTTAGTTTAGGTATATCGTCGAATATTCCTTACATCGCTAAAAGCGTTTCCCTTTTGAATTAATTAAATTCCTAGTTGTCGGGATCTTTAATTTAAAGGACCGGTGAAATTACGGAGGGAATAAATATCAGGTACTGTTAATTAAGGAATCTAGTTTTAGGTCAAGATTAATTTGAGTTTTAGCTGCTCTAAGGTGTTACTTGAATTAGGAGTTGCGGCAACTTCAGTTTTATGTTTACCTGTTTATGTGACCAAGTGCGAGTCAGACTCACACAAGAAAGGTTCTGTACCACAGTACATTATAAGATGGAACAAACCTCGCCAAAAAACACGTTTCTGTTAAGGGGTTACCCTTTATTAATTTAGTTTAATTTAAATTATATATTGTTATAGCAGCTAATTTAATACACATTATGAGCAAAATTTAAGTCCCTGTCAATTACAGTTCACAATATCGAGGAAAAACAACACGTAAATACCCGATTCTTGTTTAGGGATCCCTTTTATTTTTTTTATTTATTCTGTTTTTAAAATTTGTTGATATTGCAACGATAGTAATCCATATTTTGTGAAAATTCCAACTGTCTACCTATTACGGTTTCAAATATATAGTTGTCTGACCGAAGGACTGACAGACGGACAACGGAGTCTAGTAGTATAGTAGTACTAGTAATAGGTTCCCATTGGGACCCTTTGCGCACGGAACCCTAAAAAGGACCGAATTCAAATGCCGCGTCAGTAATTTTCTTCATATGGCTGAAGTTTAACAGATTAAAAAAAAAAAAACATACAGACGAACTGAGAACCTCCTCCTTTTTAAAATATTATGTTTCTTTTAAGTGTTTCACACTTTATATTTTTGTAAATTGTTAAACACAATCCAAAATTTCATCGTACCGACGGGACTTGAACCCGCAACCTCCGGAATAACATGTTCCGGTGCTTTGCCAATTAAGCCACGGTGCGAAGTATCGTTACGACGAAATTAGTGGATTGCATTTTTTTTTAACCCAATTATGCATTGGTGGCGCCATCTATGACTACTTATTACGTAAGTTAATCATTCGGAAGAATACATTACAGTTTTCAAATCCGACGAGAGATGTTGCACTGCGTAAATCAAATATTATGTTTCTTTTACGTGTTTCACACTTTATATTTTTGTAAATTGTTAAACACAATCCAAAATTTCATCGTACCGATGGGACTTGAACCCGCAACCTCCGGAATAACATGTTCCGGTGCTTTGCCAATTAAGCCACGGTGCAAAGTATCGTTACGACGAAATTAGTGGATTGCATTTTTTTTTAACCCAATTATGCATTGGTGGCGCCATCTATGACTACTTATTACGTAAGTTAATCATTCGGAAGAATACATTACAGTTTTCAAATCCGACGAGAGATGTTGCACTGCGTAAATCAAATATTATGTTTCTTTTAAGTGTTTCACACTTTATATTTTTGTAAATTGTTAAACACAATCCAAAATTTCATCGTACCGACGGGACTTGAACCTGCAACCTCCGGAATAACATGTTCCGGTGCTTTGCCAATTAAGCCACGGTGCGAAGTATCGTTACGACGAAATTAGTGGATTGCATTTTTTTCTAACCCAATTATGCATTGGTGGCGCCATCTATGACTACTTATTACGTAAGTTAATCATTCGGAAGAATACATTACAGTTTTCAAATCCGACGAGAGATGTTGCACTGCGTAAATCAAATATTATGTTTCTTTTAAGTGTTTCACACTTTATATTTTTGTAAATTGTTAAACACAATCCAAAATTTCATCGTACCGACGGGACTTGAACCCGCAACCTCCGGAATAACATGTTCCGGTGCTTTGCCAATTAAGCCACGGTGCGAAGTATCGTTACGACGAAATTAGTGGATTGCATTTTTTTCTAACCCAATTATGCATTGGTGGCGCCATCTATGACTACTTATTACGTAAGTTAATCATTCGGAAGAATACATTACAGTTTTCAAATCCGACGAGAGATGTTGCACTGCGTAAATCAAATATTATGTTTCTTTTAAGTGTTTCACACTTTATATTTTTGTAAATTGTTAAACACAATCCAAAATTTCATCGTACCGACGAGACTTGAACCCGCAACCTCCGGAATAACATGTTCCGGTGCTTTGCCAATTAAGCCACGGTGCGAAGTATCGTTACGACGAAATTAGTGGATTGCATTTTTTTCTAACCCAATTATGCATTGGTGGCGCCATTTATGACTACTTATTACGTAAGTTAATCATTCGGAAGAATACATTACAGTTTTCAAATCCGACGAGAGATGTTGCACTGCGTAAATCAAATATTATGTTTCTTTTAAGTGTTTCACACTTTATATTTTTGTAAATTGTTAAACACAATCCAAAATTTCATCGTACCGACGAGACTTGAACCCGCAACCTCCAGAATAACATGTTCCGGTGCTTTGCCAATTAAGCCACGGTGCGAAGTATCGTTACGACGAAATTAGTGGATTGCATTTTTTTTAACCCAATTATGCATTGGTGGCGCCATCTATGACTACTTATTACGTAAGTTAACTCCTCCTTTTTTGTAAAGTCGGTTAAAAATATGGGACCAATGAATAGTACGTAAAGTGCTCGTATATTGTCGATCACATCTTCACTTAAGATCAGTTTAGATAGTGGTCAAACAATAGAATGCCATGTAAAAAAAAAAAAATATACGCATATTATTTATGTAAGGACATAAGTTAACTGTATAGTTTATTACACAGGGAAAAACATCCAAATCGATCATCATAATCAGCCGGTGTCAGTCCACTGCTGGACGTAGGCCTTTTCCAAGATGCGCCACTGAGCCCGATCTTCGGCTCTTATTTTCCAGTCACTGGATTGAAGCCTTGGCTTTGTGTGTGACTTTCCATCTTTTGGAGGGAAATGCCCTAATCGCCACTCTGAGCAGGCGGGTTGGCGATCGCTGGACGTAGCTTCTCGCACTGGTGACAGTGCTGCCCGTCACAGGCCGGCACTGGCAGGCATGTAGTATTTGGCTACGCCATAATTTTTAAATAGTTATACCGCCATTTGTCGATCGCCAGAGCCTCGTTTGTTGGTCAGCAGGATGCACCACAGGCAGGTGAGGTTGCCTGAGAAGACTGAGGTGGTATTTATGCTCCCTTACATCCATTAAATCGATCGCCACTAGATTATTATCAGGTAAACTTTAGTATGAATTGCATATCCTCATAATTAAGATAAACAACCGACTTTCATGCCGCGCGAGTCAGTTTCAGTAGCAAGTATGAGACGTTTATCGTCATATCTCTGGAGATACTCATCAGATCTCAATGAAATTACAATAAGACCACTTCGGAAATGAAACCTACCGATAAAAAAAATAATTCAAATCGGTTCACAATTGACGGAGTAATCGCGTAACATACAGACAAAAAATAAAACTGGCCAAGTGCGAGTCAGACTTTTTTCCCGCGCACGGAGGGTTCCGAACGCCATCTAACGAATTTCTAACGAACTTCTAACACCAACTAAGTAAAATAACACTAAGGCTACTTCTACTCGCCAATAGATGTCGGGAAGAGTCATATTTTAAATTGATTATCGATTAAGTTGATTATTGAAAACACGAATAAAAAAACATTTTCTGAAAATGAATCCTAGCTAGATCGATTTATCGCCCCTGGAATTCCCTGTATACAAAATTTTATTTAATCGTTGGAGCCGTTTCCGAGATTCCGATTCAGATTTCGAGATTAAGGTAAACACGATAGCGCCATCTTCATAGATTCATAGATAGCGCTATCGTAAAAAAAACGTTTTTTGTTTTAAACCCTTTAATTTTTAACTTTGTTCTGTTCTTAGTGTTATTTGTTCTTACAGCGGCAACAGAAATAGAATAGAATAGAATAGAATAGAAATACTCTTTATTGAATACCAGCACAGTAACATAATATACAAACAACTTAAAGTCTATGGTATTACAATGGGCGGTCTTATCGCTAAGAGCGATCTCTTCCAGACAACCTTTGTATGGACAGTATCGTGGTAAGAATTGGCTGGTAGTGCAGTGCGCAATACATAAATCTACAGTGCGAAAAATAAAAAAAAAAGATAAATAAAATTATAAATATAAACAAATCAATAAAGAAATACATCATCTGTGAAAATTTCAACCGTCTAACTATCACGGTTCATGAGATACAGCCTGGTGACAGACGGACAGACAGACAGACAGACGGATGGACAGCAGAGTCTCAGTAATAAGGTTCCGTTGGTACCCTTTGGTTTCGGAACCCTAAAAATAAATAAATAAATTTAAAAAAACTTAAGAAGAAGGAGGTTCTGTTTTTTGGAAGTCGGTTGTAAAGTCATTCTAATATACAGATAAATATGCCATCTGTGGCGTAGCCTTAATCTAAGTATAATTTTAAACCAGAGATAAAAGCAACACCTTATTACATTTGTAGAACAAAGAACTTTATTCGCGACATTTTCTGACATACCCTCAAAAGACAAAAGGAAAGTGATTATTTTTCTTTTTTGCCTCCCTGTGGAGCACTAGCTTTAGGCAACTACTTCTTCAAAGTGATATCATAAAACCTAACATTTTTACTACTTCAACTATAACTGTACTGGCATACATCCTTACCTACCTGTCTTTTATGATTTTTCGCGATTACGTAAAAGACTGAAGTTGCCGTGGAATAATTTTGACAAGACTGACAGAGGTGACTGTGACTGTGGTGATTGTGACCTCATTTTTTGTATTAATTTTGCTTACGTTTTTCAGGGTTCCGTGCCCAAAAGGTACCAAAAAACCCTATTACAGAGACTTCGCTGTCCGTCCGTCCGTCCGTCTGCATTTCAAAGGGCTGTATCTCTTTAACCGTAATAACATAAAATAATAAAAACGAAAATAAAAATTAAAGGGGGTCCCCATACAAAAAACTTATTTCTCCGACAAATTTTGTTAAATCGGAACCCTACGTGTGTGAGTCCGACTCGCACTTGGCCAGTTTATTTTGTATAAACGTGTTCTCTTCTATATATTTTTCTCTAAAATGGAGTGCAAAAATAAAAATATTACACCTTCCCAGTATCTAAATCAGTCTACGCGATTTTCTGCGGTATTTTGCTCCATATGTCTGGAGACTGCCGATCAATCTTGATAAAATAAATGAGAAACTTTCCTGCAGCTATATCTCATAAAAAATACCTCCAAAGAAACAGATTTACAGATATATAAACTACCAGTACTAAAACACTATCCCATCTTAAGAGAAAATATCGATATCTTGATAATATCGATATCGATCGATCTTGATAAAATAAACGAGGAACCTTCCTGCAGCTATATCTTATAAAAAATACCTCCAAAGAAACAGATTTACAGATACTTGATACTAGAAATAAACTACCAGTACTAAAACACTATCCCATCTCAAGAGAAAATAATCTTAGCGTTACCTTACTCCCGTAAAGTACCGCTTACCCCATTTACCCCAACATTACGCTTATAATAATAGCTTACCGTAATTTAACAGAAAAGCTTGAAACGTTTATATTTTAAGTAAAACAACCACATTTTGTTTCCAGTAAATTGAACGCAGGTATTAACTAAATTCCAAGCAATAAAATACGGTAGCACATTCAGTTCAACAGGTAAAAATAATTGTAGAGATCCCTAAGGAGGAATTGTGAAGAGTTCCCTAGGGCGCACTTAGCTCTATTATGAGTACTGAACTCTGATGAAATTTCATGTCTAAAATAATATTTTAGATTTTTTTTCAATAATAATCTGTTATTACGAACGATTCCTGGACGCGAAACATGTAGAAATAGAGCGGCATGACTCTTGATATCATAAAATTAATCAATCGAAAAAGTTACAAAAACTACTTCCGCAGTTTAGTGTTTCGACTTTTTAACCGACGACAAAAAATGTCGGAGGTTATCATGTCGACGCGTATATTTTTTTATGTATGACCACGCATAACTTTTTGCAGAGTAGTCTGATTTCGATAATATTTTTTTATTGGAAAGGGTATACCCCCAAGAGGGTCCCATTTAAATTTTAACGAAATCGGTGGAGGCGTTTTGAATAAATCAACAAAAATAATGGAAATGGAAGACTGAAAAAAACAAATAGCCGAAAATCGAGCCGGCTCATTTGCGTGTCTTGAGAGAGGCATATGTCCAGCAGTGGACTGATACCGGCTGATTATGATGATGATGATAATATTTTACAGGTTATTATAGAGTATTTAAATTTTATCGAAATATGTTCAGTATCTCCAGAGATATGAAGATAAACACCTCAAACTTAGTATTGAAATTGACTAGCGTGACGTTGGAAGTCGTTTTTTTTAAATTTTTTATGTGATCTTAAATTATTTTTATTATTATTATAGAGCATAAATGTTCTATATAACGTTTGTCTAGGCCAGGGGTAAGTAATGACGCCTGCTTTTAACAAAGTAGATTATGGCCACAAAAAATATTAAATAATACTTTTTAACAAAAAAATGAAACCGCCGAAAAAACTGAAAAGCAAAATATTATTAAACATTTTTATTTAACCTTAATAACGAAGTTCTTAAACTACTATTAGTATACTTAAGTATATATTTTTCTAATTGTTTTGAGTTTTTAACTAAACATAATAACTAAGTTCTTAAACAAATGTAAGTATGTATACCTAAGTAATTTTGAGTCGGCGCCAAATAATCAATAAGCAAAGATCACTAAATAACCTTTTAAATTTAAAGCAATAATCAAATCAAATGAACAATGCAACGTGAAATCTCCAACCAGGAACATAAACATCCAAAAAAATGCGCTTCTACACGACCTACAGACTAAATAGAGATGCACGAACACTCGCAAAGACGTGTACCCGTCACCGGGCGTCACAGATTACTATATTATGTGGTGCCCGTTCGGGTTGCAGTCTCGTTGACATTAACTTCGTCAACACTCGACATTTTCCGGCGAACTGGCGTGTCACGCCATGCCTCCGCCGCGCATCACGCTTTAATTAATTAATTTGCTTGTTTGGTGCCGACTCAAAATTACTTAGGTATACATACATATGTATACATACATAGGTATACATTAGTTTAAGAACTTAATTATAACGTTTAGTTGAAAACTCAAAACAATTACAAAAATATATACTTATGTATACTAACAGTAGTTTAAGAACTTCGTTATTAAGGTTAAATAAAAAAGTCTAATTCCTTTTTGCTTTTCAGTTTTTTCGGTGGTTTAATTTTTTTGTTAAATAGTTTTATATGAAGGTTATTTAACTCAGGTTTATGGGGGAACCCAGGGTGCACTTTTTCATACAAATGTATTCCCCCGTTACCTCCCTGGAAAATGCTTCAAGAGAAAACTTTGTTTCTACAAAAATCAAGATCTGCTGTAACATTTGCTTTTTTTGACCAACCAATTGCAAATAAAAATATAAGCCTTTAAATCTTCTCTTTAAAATTTTTGAAGGTCATATTTCTATTTGTAATTGGTTGGTCTAAAAAAGAAAATGGTAGGGGCGTAGCTACAGCATTCTTTGATTTTTTGTAGAAACCACTTTTGCTCTAGAATCATTTTCCAGGGAGGAAAGGGGACAATACATTTTTATGGAAAAGTGAACCCTGCGTACCCTCTTAATGACCCTTCCTTGGATTCCACCTAGACAGACTCACAAAAACAAAGTCTAAGGAATTTTACACTTTTGACGTAAGGCATTCTAATTAATAACAACCGGCCAAGTGCGTGTCGGGCCACGCGCAGTGTAGGGTTACGTAGTAGCATGCGATTCAATGAATGTCTTTACCCGTTATAAACAAGCAACTAGGTACTCCGTCTTTGTCACTTTAAAGGATTTATTCTAAGGATTTTGTATTTGGTACATAATTATCCAACACCCAAGTTCAACGACTATTACTGCTAAACTAATAAAGTTATCTCAACCGCTATTGTTTTCCTTTAAATTTAATGAAATGCGCTATTATCACGATTTTTCCCAGCTTTTTAAAGCCAGCAGTTTAGCTCTTTGAGGGGGGGGGGGGACGCCCTACTGGAGCAAATATTTGCACTTTAAAGTTTCATATTTCGTAAATGGAGCATTCGATCGAAAAATGGTGTTAGCAACCCTTAAGTCATTTTAAAAGACCTATTCAACGATATCCACACGATTGGTTAGACGATGAAAAAACAAATTCATCCCCACTTCTCATATAGGGGAGCTACCCTAAAAAATATATTGTTCACAATTTTATTTAAGCCCTTTGTCGGCGTAATATATATATACATACCCCCACAAAATTACAGCTTTCTAGTATTAACGGTCTCTTAGCAAAACCTCGGACGGACAGGCAGACAGACAGACAAACAAACAGACAGACAAACAGACGGACATGACGAAACTATAAGGGTTCCTTGTCAGCACTACGGAACCCTAAAAAAGTATCTGTTACCCTGTGAAGCTAACATCATTGGTGCACTTAAATAAATTTGACAACACTTAGAACAATGCTGTCCTTGTCGTATCTCTGAAGTGATAAAGAGACGTGAAGAATTTTAGAGCTGTCAAATTAGTTTATTTTTGATAAAGCTAAAAAAAAATATTATGTGCGCTTTTCACAGTGGCTCTCCGGTGAAGGAAAAAATCATTTAGAAACCAACAACCCCCACATGGTGGTAGGACACTATCTAGTGTCCGCCTGGCCAGCTACTATCCTCAAGTTACAAAATCTGTCGCAAAAACATCTGATGTGTTCCAGCAGCTATCCTTGAGGGCCATTACCCATTCTAGGCCTAGCGTGCTTTACCATCTTCAACCGCATCATCATTTACCAACAGGTGAGATAGTGGTCAAACGCTAGTCTATAAAAAATAAAAAGTAAATTTACAACAGAATCGGCATCAGTTATAAATTAGCGTATTTGTGCGAGTATTTAAAATAGGTAGAATAGTCTGAATTCGCCTGTAGTGTACTTCAAGCTTATTCTGGAGAGTTGTTGTGATTCTTCTATTATTTATGTCCCCGCTTGATGTCTGAGATTGTTCCCGCGCATATTTCTGCTCTAACATTATCTGTAATAAATGTTTATGTCGCATTTAAGGTTCGCTGAGTAGCGATAGCGAAGAGAAAGCGAGGCTGTTTCTAAGTTAATGTTTGGGGAAATTGGTATTTAGATTTTTTTGGGATTGTCAAGCGTAGGTAATGTTGCCATCTTGTAGAGAGTTTCACTCAACTTGAGTGTAATTTCTCGTATTATTTTTCTCTTGATTGCTTTATGTTTGCAAAGGAAATTAAGGCAAGAGCTTTATGATGCATAAATATTCCTTATGACAACTTATTAGTCTCTTTGTTAACTTTTAAATAGGGTGAGATGTATTATGGGTATAATTGGATGGTGATAAATTAATGAATGAATAGGTAGTTAAATAAAATATTATATTTTGTGATTAATTAATTTCATAGTAATATTAGCCATATTTAAATCCTAATACCCCATTACTAAGACTCCGCTGTCCGTCTGTCTGTCTGTCTGTCCGTCTGTCACCAGACTGTATCTCATGAACCGTGATAGTTAGACAGTTGAAATTTTCACAGATGATGTATTTCTGTTGCCGCTATAACAACCAAATAATACTAAAAACAGAATAAAATTAAAAATAATAGAAGGTCCCCATACAAGAAACGTGTTTTTTTCGCCATTTCACGCCATCTATGAACGCTTAGTTATGTAAACCTCCCATAGATGGCGTTACATTGAAATGTCGATCCCTAACACCTTTGTTAAACGTTAGATGGCATTATAAGAAATGAAATGTTTATTAATTATTATTTTTGCTGGCGAAAAATTATAGTGGTATTTTTTGCTCGATCTTATAAAATACTGTAGTGTGGTACGGAACCCTACTAGTGCGAGTCCGACTTGCATTTGGCCAGTTTATTTAGTTATGCCATGTTAATTTTATAAAGTTGTGATGAAAGTACAAATTTTGCTGCTATATTGGAGTGATTCACAGCAAGGTGCAGAATCCTTTGTAAATGAAATTTTTTTTGTTTGTGTTCATTTAAAATTCTTCAGGTAAAGTTTGCAATGTCAATATCCTAATAGGTGATTTTAGACTTGTCTGAATTATAACTGAAAAATGTTTGTTAATATCAAGTTTTAGCTCTGTAGGTAGTATTAGGTAGGGACACACCGCAGCGTCCTGTGTGCGCGATCTAGGCGGCGATCAGATAGCGCATTAGTTTTTTTTGTTTTTTTTTGAGACTAGCGTTTGACCATTATCTCACCTGTTGGTAAGTGATGATGCGGTCGAAGATGGTAAGCATGCTAGGGCTAGAATGGGAACTGGCTCTCAAGGATGGCTTCCGGAACACATTAGATGTTTGGTGACAGATTTTCTAACTTGAGGGTGGTAGCTGGCCAGGCGAACACTAGATAGTGTCCTGCCACCATGCGGGGGTTGTCAGTTTCTTAACGATGTTTTCCTTCACCGGAGGGCCACTGTGAAAAGCGCACATACATTTTTCTATAGAAAATCCATTGGTGCACGGCGGTTTGAACTCGGTACCACGGCATCAAAGCCGACCGTTCTCCCGATTACGCCACCGGGCCCTCAGCTCTACCGACTGGTTCACACCAAACGCGATTAGGAACAATTGAAAAGTACTCAAATCGCGCCCGCAGGACGCAGAACGCCGCGGTGTGGCCGTACCTTAAGCGCGAACTCAAAAGTGAATATCACGCTAAAACTTAAACGTGTTTGTGAAAAAACATAAAATTGTAATATTAAGAGCAGTCTCGTCGGTATTTAAATTGTAAAGTGCAAGCTCATAGTATTTGTGAGTATAAAAAATTTAATACTTCGAAAAAATCAAAACAAAAAAAAAGCTCAAAATGCTTGCGAATGAGTAGACAGCCTTAACAATATACTCATAGCCTAGCACACACTACACACCAAACATCAACATTTACATAAGGAAACGAGTCTCAGAAGACAAATCATCCCAGTCCTGCTCAAGTTTGCACGAATGGTATCCATTACTACATACGAGGAACTTGTGTTACCTGTATTTTGATCGTTTACGCAAATGGTATGGTTATCATAGCTATTTTGTTCAAGGTTATCACTTCAGCGAGGTCGCTTAAATTGTAGAAAATATGTATAGTATTTTAATAGTACGACAATCCAGATCACAGACTGAGGTGGTTTTTCTTTTCAACCGACTTTCAAAAAGAAGGAGGTTCTCAATTCGTCTGTATGTTTCTTTTTCTTCTTTTTTTTTGTGTGTATGTTACGCGATTACTCCGTCAATTGTGAACCGATTCGAATGTTTTTTTTTGTAATCGGTAGGGTACGTCTCCAAAGTGGTGCCATTGTAATTTTATCGAGATCTGATAAGTATCTCCGGAGATATGACGATAAACGTCTCAAACTTGCTACTGAAATTGACTCGCGGGGCATTGGAGTCGGTTGTTTTAGTTTTTAAACTTCGTTAGTCAACAACCGTTAGTTTTTAATCTTAATTATTAATATGTCTTATTAGTATATGCTATCGGCAATCGTTTGACCACTTTCTCGCCTGGTGGTCACGCTACACGACCACAAATTCGTGGTTTACAAACTAACACACAAGGCCTAGAATACTATGACTCACAAGGGTTTTTGTGCCGCCGAAACACCGTAAGGCTATGGTGGCAGACTTTCTCCTTGATGGTGGTAAGGTTTTGTAAATTCCAAGCGTAAAATTATGCTTTTGCTTTGATTATATGATAAATGATTAAGCTTTATGATTTTAGACGTGTATATGCGTTTAATAATACTGCTTTTATCTATCTATCTATATATTTTTACTATAATAAAACAGTAACTAAGCGAAAACTGTACATTAAATATTTTTTTGAAATTTAAATTAGGGGAAGCATTATGAACGCTATAGATACCTAAAATATAATTTTTAAAATGTTTGTCTGTATGTATGTCCGTTTGAAAAATCATCACGCCGAAACTACTGGACGGATTTTAATGAAACTTAAAGTGAGCATAGCTTATACTATAAGGGACTACATTCGGGGAGACATTTAGAATATTGGTTATCCTGAAACACATAAAGGTTTTGGTGGGACTCGGGAAAAACAGGATATTTTTATGTAAATGTTATGCAATCTATTAGGTAAACACTTCTCAAATGATACTTTGATCAAATGTATACGTAGAACAACGTTTACATGAAAAAAATAAACTCAGGATACGGGAATCGTTCCTGGTTCCGTAATTATACGTGCAGATTTGCACTGTTATTCTTAAATTCGCATACGTAAATGATTGGATCAGGTGGAACAGAGCTTGCTTTCAGAAGCTGCTTAAGGCTGTAGGTTCGAGTCTCAACATGTGGGAAATTTTGTCGAAAATGTAATTTTTTGTAGTTATTTGTCTGTTATTTTGCGCTTATTCTCAATCATTCGAAAACATATTCGGATTCGGAAGCTTCATTTTTTATTTCATTCTTTTTTTGATACCTGAGCTGTTTTACGCCGAAACCTTTTCAATAAATCGCTGATGTTTTCTAATTTAAATATCAAAATTAACCAATCGGAGCATTGTGAATTGCCAAAATCCAAGTCGAAGTAAAGGCAGTTTCCGAATTCGAATTTGCTTTCGAATGATTGAGAATAACTCTGCTTATAGGCTTAGCGTTTAACTACTATCTCGCCTGGTGCTAAGCGATGATGTCATCGAAGATAGTGAATCCGCTAGGCCTAAAATGATCCTGAATACCAAGGGCTTTTTGTTGCTGGACACCGTAAGCATACGCCGGCAGATGTTCTCTTTGATGGTAAAAAGTTATTTTATGTCAACAAGTCAGGCGGAACATCGATATAATGCTCATACTACGTGTGGCAAAAGGTGGTTGAGTTGTGACTCGCACGAACCAACCATCAATCGAATAAAAGCATGTCGCTAATCGATTCGCTCTCAAGAAATAACATTAATTAAGTTTTATTAATAAATCTTTGAGAAAAATATTTGGATGATGGTGGTATAGGTACGCACTCTCTTTTGTTATCTTAAGTTTAAGGAGATCAGCTGAGTTCGGCAAACGACACTCGATCGTTCTTCTGCCGATGATGGATTAAACACAGGCCTCATTATTGAAATATAAGTGAACGGAAACTAGCGCCCAACTATCTTTGAGTTACTCAAAGCCAACTATGTATAAAAGCTAAGCGAAGCTAAGTAAGATTACTGAAGTAGGTTTCCATTTGAAACATGAGATGTAGATGACGAATTGCTATGCCAGTCGATGTGTACTTTACATTACACATTATAACTGCACATATTACAGGATCGTCGGGTTTCCCAGCTTCTTAAATCGTATAGCTGGCATAGTTCTATTAGGTAGTAATATTGTGCAGTTTTGTACCACTTTAGATTTGTCATGTCTTTCCGTCCGTATGTCACAGCCATTTTATTCCGAAACATTTAAGACTACACAGTTAAAACTTGGTAGGTAGATGTATTCTGTGAACAGCTTTACGAGTTTTATACAAAAAAAAATAAAGATCAAGGGGGGGGGGGGGAGGGGGGCTCCCCATACAACAGAAACTAAAAAAAAAAATTTACGTGCGGTATGGTATGGTTTTGGATAGATCGTTGAAAATGACATTGAGGATACTAGAACATTACTTTTTTCAAAGTAATTCGTTTGAAAGTTTTACACTTCTAAAGTGGTAAAATGTGTATGTAAAAAGTGAAAAATCTAAAAAAACATCATGTAGATCTCAATAAAACTTTAACCGAAAATTGGTTTGAAGTCAGTAGTTTTTGAGATATAGCACATTTTCCGAACCGCAAATATAAATTTGTTTTTCATAAAAACGCCTATGTTACGGAACCCTACGAGTGCGAGTCCGACTCGCACTTAGCCAGTTAAGACTTTCTATTGTTTAAGTTCAATCTCTTTAGATAAATACCCGAAAAACTTAAAACATGCTTTGGACAAAGCAATAAATGTCGGTTAAAATTGATCTAAAAACAACGCTATAGAATGAATTTCATCGATATTTTAGCTTCCCTGAAACTTTCAGCTGGATAACTAATTGGAAAGTTTTGAAATTTAAGTCGTCAGATTACACCTGGAATGACCGACAGACTAACAAGAAAGTAACTTACTATTTCGTGCTAAAAATATCATAATAATAATTTACAAGAAATGAGTGTGTTAACTTTTATTATGAAGATGGTCAAAAATGTATCTACTCTCCGTACTCTAATTTAAATCGGATACATTCAAATTCATTGAAAGTGTCATTTAAAATTATATATAAACATTATATTTCCATTTAGAATCCCTGATTTAACGAATTGAAATGCAAGTATCTCCGCGATAATTGTGAATTGCAAAGATCTAAGTCGAAGGGGAGGTAGTTTCTGAATCGGATTTTTTTTCGAATGATTGCGAATAGTCCGGCTGAAATTGAAAGGTGCCTTTTATTAAAGGTTATATATGAACATTTTTAATAAGCCTATCCCCGGTTGTCGAATTTATTGGAGTCGTCGTTGATGAGTTTTTCGATTCTGCTCTCAATAGTTTTAAGCATCAGTAGATGCTAAAAAAATCCAGCTAAGTATAGCTGGATTTTTTTATTAGTCAAAACGCCATGTGGCTGACTAAACTTTAAACTCCGACCCGCCCCAGCTTCGCACATATGCCTGGGTAGAGCATATATGCATGTATCTGTTTGCATCACGAGTATGCATATATATGTGGCGTCGAGTATGAATTAATCTTTACATAAAACCTTAACGAATTATACACATAAACCTTCCTCATGAATCACTCTATCTATTGGTGAAAACCGCAAATTCTGTAGTTTATCGCAAACTGACAGGCAGATGCGGCAGGGGACTTTGTTTTATATTATGTAGTGATATAAAAGTAAAATTAAGAGTTGATGCTTAATGAGATGCCGTGAATATCAAGGCGGTTAGTAGTCGTTATAGGTATATCTTTAAATGTAGGAGATCAAACGTTGGACGAGCGCTTCTCTATGAGGCTGGATTTTTGTGCGGCTTGATACATTATAACGACGTTGTTATCTACACACCAAAGTACAATATTTACCAAATTTTCGTTAGATAATATATTATGTAATAGTATATGCAATTAAACATTGTTTAAGTATTCTATTTAAAATGCATTGTCATTAAAATTGTAACCCTATCTACCAAACTGGGCAATGCAATAGTGCCCATATATTGATGGTGTGGATTATTTAAATTAAGACATGAATTGTTATATTAAAAAAACAGCGTAGCAGATATTACTTCTCTTGGCCTAATCATAATGTAAGCCATATATTTGAAACTTAATGAGACGAATAAAAAATTAAGTGTAGCCACACTAACGTTAAGGTTTTGTTAAGCTTTTGTAGGAATCGCGAACGAAGTCGCGGGTACAGCTAGTACCGAATAAATGCTTTGAAATTTGAACTAAATAGTGTTTCATAGTCACGAGACAAACAATTGATCCTGTTAAATAAACTAAAGAGTCAGAAACACTCAAGTTGCAAAAAATATTTTTTTAAGCTGTTAGTATTTTATTGCACACTGTTTTTATTTACTATATATACATAACATTATTATATACTAGCTCTTTAAACATAGATGAATAAAAATAATGTTATGATTTTATTTAGATTCAAAATATTGTTGCATGCTCGGTGGCAAAGTAGCTTGCCACCATCAAAGAGAAAATTTGTGGCCATAACCTTACATAACTCAGGCCATTCTAGGCCTAGTGTGTTTACCATCTTTGACAACATCATCGCTTACCGCCAGGTGAGATTATGGTCAATCGCTAGACAGGATGTAGGTATTATTTACGTGGCATGTTCGTGAAGTCAGTCTGTTTTAAAGTTTTTAGAACGTTATTAACCTATAGCTACATGAAACAAAGTATTAAGGGAATTATTGAATTTATCGTGTATTTTAATTGTAACATTTCGCGTTAACGCCATTTTATTTCGATGGTGGTCACTGTTATAAAGGGGTTCCGAGACAGTCAAGCGGCTTGATGATAAGCACGTTAATACGATTTGCTTGAGCAAGCAGCGTGATGCCGCCGTTAACCAGCTTGATTCAGACAGAAGCATTTTTCTCATTTCATATGCTGACACGCGACTTAGTCAAGCTTAATGCAGCCAGTCGTGAACACTGTCAAAACGTCGCGTCAAGCAAAGATATAAAATAACATCAAGCATAAAGTAAGAACGTTAATGCTTGACTTAAGAGCAAACGCGGGGTGCACTTTTCCATACAAATGTATTCCCCCGTTTTCTCCATGAAAAATGCTTCTAGAGCAAAATGTTTTGTTTCTAAAATATATCTAGGTCTGCTGTAGGTAGCTACGCAACTATCGTTTGCTTTTTTATACCAACCAATTGCAAAAAGAAATAAAAGCCTTTTAATCTTCTCTTTAAAGGATCATATTTCTATTTGCAATTTGTTGGTCAATAAAAGCAAATGATAGGGGCGTAGCTACAGTAAACCTTGATATTTTGTAGAAATAAATTTTGCTCTAGAATCACTTTCTAGGATGGAAACGGCGGAGTACATTTGTATGGAAAAGTGCACCCCGCGTTCGCTCGTAAGCTTCAAGCAAACATTGTAAACGGTCATGCTTGGCTGAACTAAAATTTACGTGTTTCTTCTGTCAAGCTGCTTGACCGTCTCGGAACCCCTTTAAATGCAAATGCGATATGTTAAATAAATTCCATTTGCGGGTTCAATGACCTGCTGAATTGAGCCGTTTTGTTTTAACTACATATTGACACATTATATTAGTAGCAAAAGAGACAATCAGATTTTTATTTTTAATACATGTATAGATGGATACGTGCTCAAAATCTACAGGTACCTAGGTTTAAATGCTCGAAGGCCAATTTAGAAATGTCTTTTGCACTTAAATTAAGTAATTTTGTTTTTATATATTTATAGGCTTTTTTAATTTAATTTTTTTTATTAAGAGGTAACAGGACAAGCACGACGCTCGCCTGATGGTAAGCGATGACGTCTACCTATAACAGATACAGCGTCGTGCAAAACTCTGGAAGTTCAGAATTTTGCATGTCACTGCACTGCGCCTGTTACCTTGAGACATAAAGATGTCGAGTCTCTGTAATTTCACTGGAAACCTTGCCATTTCAACCGAAAATCATTTCTATTTCATGGCTGACAATTATTGGCAAAATGGTGGTACCGCCCCAGACGGACTAGCAGAAGTCCTACAACTAATAATAGGCTAGCGTTTGACTACTTAACACACCTGTTGGTAAATGATGATGCGGTCGCAGATATTATAATATCAAGTGATATTTTATATTACTTTGCAAACAAAAATAAATTCATGTTATTTTTAAAATAAGGATTGACAAATGTAAATTAAATAATCATATACAGATAAGTTAAAATACGTTTGTGTTCTTAATTTAGATTATTTCTCGTTTTTACATTCAACATTTTCTGTCATAAAGAAGTTGACAAAGCTAACTACTAGAACTACTTATACATTATGGCGATAATGCTGTAAATATTCACAAAAAGCTCGCAGTTTAACGCATTGGTTAGTAACCTACTGTTTATAATTAGGCCTTTTAATACTCACATCAACATTAATCCCAGCAAAAGGAAATATCTTAGTCGCGGGTGTTTCCGTAGGAGAATATCTGTAGAACTCGTGGCGCCCTCTATACCACTTGACGGAGTATAGAGGGGCGTCAGTAAGCTCGTAGAGGCATGCTAGTGTGGCGTCACTCCCTCTCTGGACTACTGGGGGAGATATTCGCAAGTCTGTTGCTCTGAGACCACCAGCACCTAAAAAAATAAAAACTGTGTTATAATACAAATAAAAAAAAAATATATCTCTGGAGATACTCATCGGGACGGACTATCCTGGAGTTGTATCCTACCAAAAAAAAAAAATCATTCAAATTAGTTAACAACTCGCGGAGTAATAGCGTTTCAAACAAACGAAAGATTTTTTTAAATAAATACGGACGAACCTCCTTTTTGGAAGTTGGTTGAAATTTAGTAGCGTATCTGGCTGGACTAAAGCTTGCTTCTTCTTTTAGTATGTAAATAAAAGCTCTTGTCTTGAGGTTTCAATTGTGTTTTTTTTGTGTGACGGAGAAGCGTTTGACCTTTGACTCACCTGCTAAAGAGCGGTATATGATGAAATCGTGCTTGTTCGGACGAAAGACGGTACCGAAACGAAGCGCTATACAACTGACTTTAGTCCAGTTTACTTTGGAAGAATAACAAACATTTAGGTAGGTATTTGATGTTCCGCGTGACTTTCTACCTTACCAGTTACTTTAGCTTACCACCATCAAGGAGAAAATCTGCCGCCATAACCTTGCGGTGTTCCGGCTGCACACAGCCCTTTTATTAGGGTTCCGAACCCAAAGGGTACCAACGGAACCCTATTACTGAGACTCCGCTGTCCGTCTGTCTGTCTGTCTATCTGTCTGTCTGTCTGTATGTATGTATGTCTGTCTGTCTGTCTGTCTGTCTGTCTGTCTGTCTGTCTGTCTGTCCGTCTGTCACCAGGCTGTATCTCATGAACCGTGATAGTTAGACGGTTGAAATTTTGGATTTCACAGATGATGTATTTCTGTTACCGCTATAACAACGAATACTAAGAACAGAACAAAGTAAAAAATTAAAGAGAAGTTTAAAAAAGTTTTTTACGATAGCGTAGCGCCATCTACCTAGCATCAAGGATGGCGCTATCGTCTTTACCTTAATCTGAATCTCGGAAGCGGCTCCAACGATTAAATAAAATTTAGTCTACCTACAGGGGATTTTGGGGGCGATAAATCGATCTAGCTAGGAGTCATTTTCAGAAAATGTTGTTTTATTCGTGTTTTCAATAATCAACTTTATTGATAATCAACTTAAAATATAACTCTTCCCGACATCTATTGGCGAGTAGAAGTACTGTGTCGGTAAAGCAATTAAGGCCCATTTAGACGGGGAGAGTTTCTCGTACGTTCCCTTACGAGAAACCATACGCTACTATCACAAGCAATAATCGCCATAACACAATCGTATCAAAATTTTTACATACAAGAACTAAAATCTCGCCTACGATTATGTCATACGAGATTCGCATATGACTTATCGCTAGGCGATAATTGCCTATGTTTGTTTACACTACAAAAGTATAGTAAGCAGATTCTTGCTTATGAGAGTCTTGACTTGTATAAACATGATCTCGTATGACATTTTTCAAGTTCATCCGAGTATCGTACAAATCGGGTTGAACCGTTTTGAGTGCGAGTATTAAATAGTATTATTATTCATCAATAGATGTCGGGAAGAGTCATATTTGTCTGTTTAAGTGGCAAAAAATACCGAGCAAAGCTCGGTCAACCAGATATTTAATAATATTAGTTACTACAATTACTATTACTACTATTACTATTACTACTATATAATACTATTCTACCTTTGTGTTAACGTTTACTTAGTTGGTGTTAGAAGTTCGTTAGAAATTCGATAGATGGCGTTCGGATCCCTCCGTGTGCGGGACACAGGTCTGACTCGCACTTGGCCAGTTTTATTTTATTTCAAGGTTTGTTCACTTAAACCTTCGTCGCATAGTTTTCTAAATCAAAATTTTTTTAACAAACGCGATAGCAAAATGTAATATCTGATAACAGGGCTATCCGCTCAGCATTAGTTAGTCGACTTCCACAACACGTCATATTGGAATGTTTCAAAACAATACTTCAGACACAATAAACCTGTAAGTAACTTTAAAGTTACATATTATGTTTCTTGACGTGTTACACACATTATATTACAATGCATAATTGGGTTAAAAATGCAATCCACTAGTTTCGTCGCATTGATAGTATCGAACCGTAGCTTAGTTGGCAGAGCACCTGGGTATATTATACAAGAGGGTGTAGGTTCGAATCGTCGGTACGATAAAAATTTGGATTGTGTGTAACAATTTACAATAAAATATTAAAGTTGCTGCACTAACACACTATACAACACAATACAGTTTATTAAATTTCCTAACAAAGAAAGTTTACACGCCTTACTAAGAATATAAACATTTCAAAATGTTCTACCATAACAGCTTACGTAGATCGTGAGTACACGTGTACATTAGCTTAATGCTCGAAACTTGGAAGTTTACCTTCTCAAGAAGTCGTATACAAGAAAACTGGGTCAACGTACATTCGGCACTTCTACTGAATTTAGATATTCGATGCATGGTTTCACATCGGTAGGTATACTTGATAAATAATGACTCTTGAAAGTATCGGGAAAGATTATAATCGATTGTGTTCTTAGCTTTGTTTCAAGAAAATCCTTTAAATTGTTTGAAAATTATGAGCTCTTTTCTAGTTATTGTGGCTATGAGAGCCACTGTCATAGGTCTGACCAATTCAAAATTTGCTATCCTGTTACTTCAATGATATTCTAAGAAAATGGTAACCTTGTCCTGATGCTGGGGCATCCTGGAATGTGCAGAATACAGCCAGGGGTGGACTTAAAATTTAAATTAAAGTATTGTTTAACTGTAACTAACTTTAAGTAAAAGTAACTGTAAAAACAGTTGCTGAAAAATTAAAATTATTAAAAACTATCTTAGCCGGGAACAGCAACTTACTACTAAATCTAGCACGAAATCATAAACCATTTAAAAAAATGTACCTCAAACCTTTGTTTAATATATTGTACATCCGAAATCCGGCAATGTTATTCGGACTATCCGACCGGCCATGTGTAATTTAAACTCTTTGACCGTGACACGTTGGTCAAAGTTGGAATGGTGAAAATGGGACTGTGGTAGCGAGAGGTGGTGTCTAGGACAATTCAACCACGGAATTAGAGACGTACTCGATAAAGTATGAAATCACGTTTAACCGAACCAATATATTGTTACATTACTCTGGCATGTAGCGCTGTCACTGTCTAATTAGTTATAAAATAAATAGTCTAAAGCTGAGTTGCACCATCTTAATTTAACCGTAACTATAACTATTAACCGATGTTTTTATATGGATTTTGACAGATTTTTGACGTTTGTTATAGTTAAAGTAAGATGGTGCAACTCAGCCTAAGAAGTATAGTAAAGTATAGTCGAGTAACTTTAATTTAAATTGTCTAAAAAGATATTAAACAGTGTTGTGACGGCCAAGTGCGAGTTGGACTCGCGCACCGATGGTTCCGTACAAACTTCTCAAACTGTGTAGGTTAAAAGACAAACTTTATTTTGCAGTTTGATCCCTAGATCGATGACTAGACACGGTTAATGCACTAACCGAAAATGAAGATTTCATAATTCTATAGTAAAATAGCTTTTTATTAAATTTTCCTGTTTGCAGCATTAAGCTGCAAGACCTTCGGCAAGACATTGCAACGGGAAGAGCCTTTTGGTTTTAATTCTCTTGTGAAATTGCAAAATATGCAAAAAATTGCGCTCGCTCGCGTTGACTGACAAGTTTAATTATTAAGCTGAAAGACCTCGTAAACCCAAGTATTTGATATAGCTTACAACTTGACACCTCTACGTGTTCCTGAGAAAAAGGGTTTTGACAGACGGGCAGACATACAAACAGAAGGATAACAAAGTGATAGTATAAGGGTGTATTTTTGCCTTTTCAGGTACGGAACCCTAAAAACAAAGTCTGAAGATGAACAAAGACCTGATTTTATTCTAAAATTACATTGTAGTCATCATACAAAATCACCAAAAGGACACACCCCAGGCATTCTCTCCAAAATCTATCAACAAAGGTTTATCTTGCCATCTGCAGTGTTTCCAAACAAAGCTCTGATTAAGGTTTCACCCAAAGTCCCTTCCATAACCATTCTACACCAAGCTATCTACGCAGTCGCCACCTGCGGCCTCTTGCCAACATTGTAACAAAAGATGAAAGTAGGGGTCGCTTCGGTCGACCGGAAAAATGTATCAGAAAGGGTTGTATTGTATGGAACATATAAGTATTGATTCATAGAAAGTTCTGCGAGCCGTGAGACTAAGTGAATAAAGAGATTTTTCTTTTATTACAGAAATATAAAAGATACATTTTTGTTTTCAATCTTACTTGACTTGTATTTTTATCTTCTGTGGATGTCAATAGAGACACAGCTTCGAGATTTGGTCTCTTTGCTTTGGCTGATTGTAAGTTAGCTTGTGGGAACTGGCCAAAATATTTTGTTATACGTTATTGTTGATACATTGTTTCATAGTACATTTTAAATTTACACACATAATTATATTGTAATACGGGACTTATCGCGCTAAAAACATAATTTTATTTACCTCGACGTTTCGATCAAGTTGCATTGACCGTGGTCATAAGAAGACTGACATTGTGGGTATCAGCATTGTTATGATTGAGAGCAGTTTGCCACTACCCCATTAATTTTTTTTTGTTTAAATCAACGAAAATCTGCCGATGTTGTCAGTATTGTGTGTCGCAATGGCAACTCCGATCAAGACAAATGAGGGTAGTTTCAAACTACTCTCAATCATAACAATGCTGATAACCACAACTCCAGTTTTCTCGTGACCACCGTCAATGCAACTTGATCCGTATTACAATATCATTACATTGTTTCATGATTATACATATCTCATCTAAAATAGTAATTATCCCACTCTATACCTAGCGTGCTACCGTCCTCGATGGCATCATGACTAACCAACAGGTGATAGTGGTTAAAATGCTAGCCTATACGACAATGTAACAAAAAACGATTAAATTACCGTGCCGCCTTAACCAAATCATAAACTTTAACAATCTGATATTTTTAATTGAATTTTTGATCTTTTTTAAAAATACATAAAGCTATGCAATTATATGTAACTATAAATCAATGCCAGTACTCTAAAAAATCTACCTACCTCTCTATCGTGTACAAAACAGAGCTTTGTGATATTTCAAAATTCATGTATTTGTCCACTGTAACATGTTTCTACATTCTGTCCGACAAAAATGCCTTTGTGACGTCACTGTTACAGAGGTTGGATGCATAGAAAGCGAGTGTAATTTCGAAGTATCTAAGCCTGAGGCTATACCTATCATTCATTGCTAATCACTCAACATTAAAGCATCTAACTCCCTTCTCCACGGCACCCTCGTCTCAATATCTTTGAAGTTGACGAGATCTAATCATAATTTGACGCAACCGGGGACACATCTTGCGGCATCCACAATATAAGCGTACCCATATCAAATATCGATCAAGTAAAAATGTCCCCAATTCCTTGTAACCACAGCAAGCCTTGAATTTTTTCACGCGTGACCGACTCTTGTCTTATCCTTTTCTTTAGGCTGTGTTTACAATAAGCTTTCAGCAAGCGGCTTAAATTGCCAGTCTTTTTTAAATTTTTTTAATATCATATAGGCTAGCACTCGACCACTATCTCACCTGTTCGTAAGTGATGATGCAGTCGAGGATGGGAGCTGGCTCTAGCGACAGATGTTTTGACTTGAGGGTGGTAGCTGGCCAGGCGGACACTAGACAAGTGTCCTACCGTCATGCGGGGGTTGGGGGTGCCTAACGATGTTTTTCCTTCACCGGAGGTCTTTGCCACTCGTTTGGTGATACAATATACCTAATTAGGTTGATTTTATTCTTAGATATCAAGATATAACCAAGTTCAATGTATAACCAAGAGCTATTCTTGATCGCCCGCAGACAAGGAAAAGCCGTAATTTATATAATAATCGAGATTGATCTCTTGCTTAGCGTTTTTTTTTAAATTTACGAACATTAATATGGTTTTTCAGATTCAGATTCAGATTCAGATATTTATTTGCATAAAATACAGGTTTATAACAACATCGAAAAATACAATATAAGTCCTTATCCGTATTTTGCCATTAGTGGCGTGCAAATCTTTAAAAGGAAATTATAAAATCAAAAATACTATAATATTTATCCAATGGTACATAAAAATTCCATTATAACAATTCGGTCAATATTTCATAAATTCGTCAAATCTTTTTAATTATTACTATTTTCAATTTATATTATATTAACTTACAAATATTCAAACATGTCACCATTTTTTATTTATATCTAAAAATTCATTCACCGTATAAAATACTTTTTTACATAACCACTCAAATATCTTTTTCTTGAATACTGGTAATGGTAGAGATTTAAAACTATGTGGCAACTTATTAAAAACTTTGATCGCCATGGAATAAGTGCTAATTGATGTTAAGTGTTTCCTTACTTTTGGGTACACAAGTTTATCAGGAAAACGACTGTTGAAATTAGAAACCTCTCTAAATTTTGTGAATAACTGTGGATACTTTTTAACAAAAATACTAAGCTCGTAAACGTACATACTAGGTAGGGTGAGTATACCAATCTTAGGGAATAGTTCGCGACATGAGTGCAGAGGCCCCACACCACATAGGGCACGCACACATTTTTTTTGAGCTATAAATGCTTTATTTACCCAAACACTGTTTCCCCAGATTATTAAGCCATATCTTAGGGCTGATGCTACGTAGCCGTGATATGCCATCATCGCAGTATTTTGTGTAGATATTCTTGTTAAATTTTTTAAAGGGTAAATGAAACGATTCACCTTTTTACAAATTTTACTAACGTGAGCTTTCCACGAGCATTGATTATCAATGTCGATACCCAAGAAATTTAGAAGAATTTAGAATTTTAGGTTGGCAATGTGTAGCAACAAATTCATAATTTTTCATCTGGCATAGTCAAAAAAATATCATTATTGATATTTTTTAATTTCTTATCTATCTCCAGTGTTATTTAGTTGCGAATTCTCAAAGATCAAGTAATTTACGAATATACATAGCATGAGGATGAACATAGGCTACTAAATTCTTGGTGTACGTGAACGGAGTCGCGGTATCAAATAGAAAGATTAAAAATAAATATTCTACTAGTTTTTGTTGCTAAGTGCATTGGCTTAAAATAAGTCTTCAATTTTTCTAGTCACTATTTTAGTCTTTTAGATACTAAGTTACACTACCTATATGCTCAGAAGCAAAATATTTCTCATATTTTTACCTCATCTACCTCCCCAATCGTTATTACTTTTTTTATTGCTGTATGAATACAATAACCCCAGTAAAAATTAAAATTTAAATGAATAAAATTAGTCGGCGACTGGAAGGGTTTTAATGTCCTAAATACAGGGAAACCTAGTTTGGAGTTGGGCCGCAGCCATGAACCTACACTAATTACTCGTTACTTTCGACCTGTTTGAGCCAAGTTTCAAGCTTATTAAAAAATAAAAAAAAGCATTTCAAGTTTTATTATTGTAAAGAAACCATATTCATTTTATATTAAAATTTTAAGTTTGTTTATGGCCTGTGTATTTGATAAAGTTTGTTTAATTATGAGCAAATAAATAAAGAATTATAAAAAATATAGAATTAAATATTTGACGTACTGTGTACATGGGCTTATTCCTTCCTGTAAGTATTTTCTCTCGCTTGTGTCGCGCCTACTTATGTATGGAAACGATACAACGCCATTGGGGTAACTTCGAAATTCAAACGCGCTTAGGGCTTCTGTCTCTATATTCCGGTAGTTTCAAATAAGGTAACCACTTGCTCAATGTATTGAGTACAGTAACTGCATCTGTGTAACGTTACACTTATCAACAGTTTAACTAGCCTATATATTAGTTAGTATTACTCGGCCATTAGGTAAGAAACTACATGTTCTTACCAAATTATTTTAAACACATCTGTTTTTTTTTTCCTAGGTAAGGTTCATTTTCAAGGTGGGCTAATTTATGTTATCGAGATCTGATAAGTATCTGACGATAAACGTCTCAAATTTGCTACTGAAACTGACTCGCGTGGTATGCGAAGTCGGTTATTTTACTATCTTAATTATTAATTGAACCAAAGAGTCAAATTTACGTTTATATATTTAAAAGTAAAACATTTGATAGAACCATATTAATGTGACACATAATGTACAAATTAAAGCTTATATTATAGTATTGTATATTAAAAAGTTCTTAATACGGAATCAAAGACTTTACCGATAAAGTCTATGATATCAATACCAAGTACCAGTGAAACTTGATCTTATAATGTTAATTATCGTATATTTACTGCATCTTATATCTTCATAAGAAACTAGGTAAGCATATTTAGTTTTAAATTTGTTACAGCATTGTGTTTTTCATTATCATCATCATCGTCATACATATCAACATCATTTTCAGCCTTATTTTATCCATCGCTTAGTTTTGCTTTCCTTTAATTTGATTTACCACTCTTCACAATTTATCACTACCTATATTTATAGGTATAATTGCTGTTATGTTCTATCACCGTTTATTTACTCGCAAACATCTCAACATTCTGTAATGAAATATAATTCGAAATTCCCACAATATAATTCATAAATTTTCTGCTTCACAATTCCTGCTCCTATCTCCAAACATAAACTTGCCAAATAATTTCAATACACAAAGCACAACTTTATCAATATCAAATTAATGATTTTCCGAATTACTTCCCTAAGCCGAGTTAAGCAATGGAAGTACCGCGCAGCCATGTTTGAAAACTTATTATTCATTACCTGAGATGCCTGAACCGATTTTAGATGCTGAAGAACAAAGGCATACGCTTGATCAATACAACTAATTTTAGTAATAGACATAATAACAATTTGTTAATTTGATTTATTTTTAGGGTTCCGTACCTCAAAAGGAAAAACGGAACCCTTATAGGATCACTTTGTTGTCCGTCTGTCTGTCCTTCTGTCGATACCTTTTTTCATAGGAACGTGTAAATGCATCGTCTACAGTTTCTTTCAGTTGTTAAAAAAAAAACTTGTAAGTCAATCAATCAAAAGAAATGACCGTTTATGTTAAAAAATTTCGCATATTTTGCGATTTCACAAAGGAATAAAAACCTATAGGGTTCTTCTTGTGGACCTAGAATCATGATATTTGGTAAGAAGTAAAATATTACAGCCTTTTAAAAGAAAATTAATTATTTAAAGCAAGACCAGTACTAGACCACCTGCCTCCATAGACATTTATTTTCCACAACAAATTTAACTGTAAATGTCATACCCATACATTTTCAACCGACTTCCAAAAAGAAGGAGGTTATCAATTCGTCTGTATGTTTTTTTTCTTTTTTTGTGTGTTTGTGTTGTAATTGTGAACCGATTTGAATGATTCTTTTTTTAATCAGTAGGGTACGTTTCCGGAATGGTCCCATTTTTATTTCATTGAAATCTGATAAGTTTCTGACGATAAACGTCTCAAACTTGCTACTGAAATTGACTCTCGGGGAATAGATCGGGGCCACCAGGTGAGATAGTGGTCAAATGCTTGCCTATCTGCAATAAAAAAAAAAAAAGAAAGTCGGTTGTTTTAGTTTTTAAACTATCTTGCAATTTGCAATATTTGAAGTTTATTGCAATTCACATGTATAAAACAAACTATCCGAGCAACTTTGATGGCTTGACACCGAACATTATGCCAGAATCAATTGGAATTGCTTGAAAATGTGTTAAAATACTATTGTTATTCAACAAGTTACTATATTTGGTATCACATACTTACTTATTGATTGCATGAAAAAGTAGCAAAAGTAACGTAATAAATAATCATATCGTTCAAATTAACTAATAAAATTGACAAAAACATGTGAATATAATATGTTTGTATATGTATAATAATATTGTTTGTAAATTAATATTTGTAATTAATATTGTATGTTTGTATATTGTATAATAATAATAATAATAAATAAGGCTTTGTTCCCGCAGGGGCGGCTTTGTGGCGAGCCGACGGTGAGTGGCGACACCGCGTACCCCTATCCCGTGAGGGCTAAATGAGACCCTCTGACACCCGGCTTGCCTTGACCGGCTGGCCGGTGGTGGGAATCGCAAGAGCTAAGACCTAAGCTCTAGGGTGGAAGTGTTAAAGGCATAAAGCCGCTAGTAGCGTTTCGTGAAAGTGCAGCACACCTCTCAACACCCTTAGCTATCCACGCCAATGTTGCCCCTCGGCGCCGACATAACGGTCCGCCTTTATGGGGGGTCCATTCAGTGAGTGGCAAGTCACCACCCGCCTAAATATTTTGTAATGAGGCATAATTGGCGGGTGCCGTACCTCATCCCATAGACCAGCAATCCGACATTAATCAGCTCACCCAATAGTCTCATAATATAATGTACCATCTTTTTATAATATAGTTTCCCATATCTCCTCCTCATCCATTAATAATACCTAAGTAAACATTGTAAAGGGCCTCTTGATGTTGGCTTCGGCTCCATCAATGCCCTCCAAAAGACCGGGCGTGTACGACCCGTGAGTTAAATTGAATAAACGAATAATAATATGTTTGCTAAAATAAAATTTTCCAAATATAAGACCATAGAACATTACGTCACCTTGTATATTAACAAAATTTACCTCTAGCGCATATAGATCAATCTTTATTACTCTGTTTTGCTTCAGCCAACTTGGCAGATAAGTTAACCGATATCTTCTCAGAACTTGGACCGATACGGGTCTTTAATACATGCCGAGAAAAATCTAGATAGCTTGAAGTTTTTCACAGCATGGGAAGTTGCAAGTGGGGGAAGTTGCGAAGATGAATGTATTCCGGAGACTTTATGCGGGTCATAGAAGTTACTTCTAGTTATATTTATTTTATTTGTTGAACGATAAATGATTACCAAGTTAATTTATGGTTTGTTTTTTTACTTTGGGACTTTGCAAGGTGAAATATTGTAAAAAAAACTGTAACTATTGCGACATGTGGATTGAACTAGAACGATTTGACCACTGGACCAGAGACGTTTCGATAATGTATGACATCACGTTCAATAAACTCTTAGAGCAACCCGGATCAACCCAATACATTGTACCATGGAGAATGGATTCTAGGTAGAAGGAGAGCGATCTTTCTAACAAAGCTTGTCTAAAAAAGTTCTGATAATCTGTCGCAGAGTAGTGCTAAGGCCCGCCGGTTCAATGCCTGTGTCGCTAGTGAAGTATAGGCAGAAAGCGTAAATGTAGTATCTAAAAATTTGAAATTTGAAAAAATAATTTTCAAACAAATCAATGGTGTATCATTAAATTTTTTCATCATAGAAAGACTAGACATAGACTATTCGACGCAGCGTTTTTTTCTGTACAACAATATAGTAAAAATTTATTCAGGCAAATTTTTAGATACGAAATTTCCGCTTTCTGCCGTCGATATATTACACTAGCGACACAGGCGTTGAAACGGCGGGCCTAAGCACTACTCTGCGACAGATTTTCAGAACTTTTTAAGACCTCAGTTTCCTATCCTTCTGTCTTCTTCTTCTTCTTCTTCTTCTTCTTATGGCTTTTAAACGCCCTTCTGTCTTTATCCGTGCATTGTACAGTACTCTGGCATGTAGTGCTGTCACTATCAAACAACTTTTTATACAGTGACAGCAAATTGTCTCTAGAAATTGTCACATTTTCTTACAGCTGTCTTCCAACTACAAACAAACATGATCCAAACTAAGAATGCATCATCACTACTACCGTTACCGTGGAGGGAAAATTAAATGGAGAAGAATTTGGCGTATACGATGAAATAGCTATAGAGATTTAACCCGTCTAAAATGATGAACACGTGATACATATGCCAGCTATGAGATATAATTAACAACGTAATTTGGTCGGGTTATATATGACACCGGGTGAAAGCCAATAGGCGCCGCTAGAGCTGGGGGCAGAGCTGGTGGCAAACAATAAAATCGCATACGCGAGAAGGATAAAAAAAAATATTGTCCGTCTCGCTCACTCATACTAGTGATTGTATAGTTTTATCCTTGTCATATTATTATTGTTATATTAATGTCAGATCTTTTTAATTATTCTTCTACGACCGTTACTCATGTGCTACTACCATAGACGTAATATATATTGACTGCGCAAAACGGCCCTAATGAGACTGACCTAGAACGGAGTTTGTCCCTTTCTTTTGTATGGACGATTTATATATATACTTTACATTAGTATAGAACATATATAGCACTAGCAGGTTGTTACCAAGGACACACTCCTAACCGGGTGTCTTTCGTTTGGGCCGTTTTGTTCTACAAAGCAATTACAACTTTATCGTTAGAGTATACGGATTAAATTGAATTTGTCAAAACCAGTGCACCATCTTTTTATATTACGTCTATGGCTACAACATCATAATGCTACATTAAGAGTGAGAGAGATCATGTGAGAAAATGGTCACATACTTAAACCTAAACAAATACTCAACTTAATAATATTTAAATTGTAAATTTAAAACCACCCACTACCGATATACTCATAATCTGTTCATTGAGACCACTCCGATAAGCCCAAACTTGGAGTCTCTGCTGTAAGTTGGTGAGAAGTTGAGTATTCTGCAAATTCTTGGAAACGTCCCAGCATCATAATATCAATCATCATTATCAGCCAATTTCCGTCCACTGCCAGACATAGGCCTCTCCCATGGCACGCCACTGAGCTCGATCTTCAGCTATTCGTTTCTAACCGCTGCCAGCCAACTTGCGTGTATCATCGCTCCACCTAGCTGGAGTGCGTCCTACACTACGTTTGCCGAGCCGTGGTCTCCACTCTAGTACTCGTCTACCCCAACGGTTATCGGTTCTACGACAGATGTGACCAGCCCACTGCCATTTCAGCTTGCTAATCCTTTGAGCTATGTCGATAACTTTGGTTCTCTGACTATTACTAATATCAAATTTTTACAATATCGTTGAAGTAACAGTATACCGAATTCCGAATTGATCAGACCAACAAAAGTTGATTTTATATCGTCATCATCTTGAAAAAAGCTCATTGTATTAAAATGGCTGAACAGATTTTCATGAATCAAGGCTAATAACTCTCGATTAAGATACCTATCAAACAAAATAAAAACCAAATCAAAGTTGGTTCATCCGTTTAGGCGCTACAATGCCACAGACAGACACACATACACAGATACACACGTCAAACTTATTAACACACACTTATATACGTTTGATCTTTTTTGCGTCAAAAGGTATATTTTCAAGTACCATTGGGTTGCCAGGAGATGCAGAGTAAACCATAATCAACAACAAATATAACTTTTAAATCACACCAACATTATTTTTTGCATACCTCATAGGCTAGTGTTTGATCACTATCTTGGGTGGTGGTAAGCGATGTTATTTATGGCCGAAGATGGTAAACACGCTAGGCTAGAATGGTTTGACTGTTCCAGTGGGCGAGTCAAGAAGGCTGAATGTACTAAGAGCTTTGTAAGGTTATGGCGATAGATTTTCTCCTTGATGGTGGGTGATAGACTGCTTTTTTGTTTTGTAGGAGTTGGTTAGTGTGTTCCCTTTTCAAAGTCAAAAGGCTCGATTAATTAAACTGAAATTTCGTATAGGGATAGCCAGTATGGCGGGATAGCACATGGAATACTTTCAAACGCAGGCACAGCTGCCGGGGTAATGTAGTATTTATTATTTTGCAACATCGTGAAGTATAATAGTAAATTATCAAACTGTTGCGTAATGAGGGCTATTAAAACACGAGTCTGTAAATTGTTAAACACAATCCAAAATTACATCGTACCGACGAAAACTAACTTTAAAGTCTTACACTTTTAAGTATGTAACACTTCAAAGAAACATAATACACGAGTGTGTGTTAGTATCACTTAAGGTACGGACATACCGCGGCGTTCTGCGATCTACGAGTGCAATCTCAGTACTTTTCAATGGTTTTCTGATCGCGGTTGGTGTGAACCAGTCGGTACAAATACTACTGCGCTATCTGATCGCCGCCTAGATCACGCACGCAGGACGCTGCGGTGTGTCCGTACCTTTAAGTGGCAAAAAAATATTATCAACATCATCAACAGCCAGTATTTGTCCACAATTAGACATAAGCCTCTCCTATGGCACGCCACTAAGCTCGATCTTCAGCTCCTTGTTTCCAATCGCTGCCAGCCAGCTACCGTATATCATCGCTCCATCTAGCTGTAGGGCGACCTACGCTTTGTTTACCGAGCCGTGGTCTTCACTCCAGAACACGTCTACCCCAACGGTTATCAGTTCTACAACAGATGTGGTCAGCCCACTGCCACTTCAGTTTGCTAATCGTTTGAGCGATGTCGATAACTTTGATTCTCTGTCGGATGACTTCGTTTTGGATTCAATCTTTTAGGGATACTCCGAGCATAGTCTTTTCCATAGCTCGCTGAGCGACTTTAAATTGGTGGATCAGCCGCACCAGTGTCCACGTCTTGGCTCCGTATATCATACGGGTAGGACGCAGTCATTACAGACTTTTGTCTTTGTGATATCGGCGATGAAAAGACTTAACGCTGCTGACTAAATGCTGCCCATCTTAGCTATATTCTTCTGCGGGCTTCCTTCTCAAGAGGAGTATAGTTATTCTTTATTGCCAAATCTTTACCGTGTACCTTCATTTTACCTGAATTCACGTAAGGACCTGTATTTATTTCGTGCCAAAAAGCGCCTTACTCAAACAGGGCGTTGATTGAGCGCCTTACCGTACTGAGAAAAAATGCTAGCATATTTTGCAAATATTCAATGTCATGGTGCGCGTAATCACCTCGCTAAAGGAGGAAAGTCATAAAAAAAATCTGACAAAGATAAATAAAGTTGGCCTAGTTTTGGCTCCCCACTAATGAGATTACGGTACAGTTGCCCTCATAGTAACTGTTTTACCCTCAGGGCAACTGTTCTAATCTTCTAATGATGTTGGCATTGAGTGCTCGGAGATTTCACTGAAAATACGTGATTTGGATCCTAGCTGTGCTATGCGCAAAATACTTGCTTTGAGCTAATCGTTCACATGATGCCTTGTACCTAGTTATAGAGATAGACGATACATAGCTAGGATATAAACAGAAATGTAAAAGAAAAACCTGAATCTACAACCAAAACTTATAATAGTTACATTAAAATCCAGAAAGAAAAAGAAATCGATTATTTGTTAATTTCAAACTTTTTTTGATGATTAATTTGTTCAGAATGGCATTTCTAAAATACCTTTAATAATTTATTATTCTTCTTCTTCGGTCTTGTAGGTATTATTATTGTCCAAATGAAATTAAAAAAAAAACCGTAAGGGCCAGTTTCACCGGTTCCTGATAATGTGTTACATAGTTATCTGACACACATGACGCCATATAAAAGCTGTCCAAAATCTGCCAGATTTCTTCATATTAGCGCTATCAGGAACCGGTGAAACTGGCCCTAAGAGTCTTATATTAACTTTCAGATAAAACAAATATCAATATAGTCAAACGAGAAAATGTCAAGAATGTCGAGAAATTGTACTGTAACGTCATTTTATTATGTGTAATAGTGAGTTAGAGTAGAAATTACAACATCGGCAAAACACAGCGCAGAAAGCTTCCTAGCTAATAAACTGCCTATATTCATAATTAAGATAGTTTAAAAACTAAACAACCGAGTCAATATCAGTAGCAAGTTTGAGACGTTTATCGTCATATCTCTGAATATACTTATCAGATCTCGATGAAATTAGACCACCTCCAAAACGTACCCTACCGATTACAAAAATAATCATTCGAATCGGTTCACAATTGACGGAGTAATCGCGTAACATACACACACAAAATAAACATATAGACGAATTGAGAACCTCCTTTTTGGAAGTCGGTTGAAAAGGCAGCTAGTACTTGGGAACTATTAGAAAAAACTGCTTAAGATCAAGCTCAGTGACGTGCTACGGGAGATATATGTTCAACTGACACCATGGCGTTTAAATGAAGGAACAGAAGACATTCAAATGGCTGGATACTCGTATCATTCAGGCCGCTAGTTGAACGGCGCTGTTTAGTAAAAAGGTGAGGCTGTTGATTGAACGGCTAATTCAGCTAGTTGGCTGCGACATATATATTAAACATGGAAGTGTATGAAATACTCACCAACAACATCCAGTCGCCCTCTGCCTACGTATTGAGGGTAGGAAGGTGCACTTTGTATGACTTCACAGCTGTAGTTCCCAGTGAGGTTAGGTCCTACCCGCAGTAACACCACGTGCGTTTCGTTTGATCTTAACCTCTGTGAAAGAGATATTTCACTGTTGAGTTAAAGCTATGTTTATCTAATACAATATTTTCTTGATTATTGTCCTGACATAATGACTGACTGACTGACTTAGAGACAACGCACAGCCTAAACCGCTCGTCATTAAGACTTGAAATTGGGAGGGTATTATTTATCTCAGTATGTAAGGGTACAATACTACGAAAGGATTTTCTAAAATTCACCCCTAAAGGGGATTAAATGGGATTAAAAGTTTGTATGGAGAAACAAGATTAGATAGTCTTTTTAGGGTTCCGAACCTCAAAAGGTAAAAAATGAACCCTTATAAGATCACTTTCTTGTCCGTCTGTCCATCTGTCTGCCCGTCTTTCTGTCCGTGTATCACCACCGATTTTCTCAAGAACACCCGTTCTTGTAAGCTCCGGATCCCGGATCCCGGATCTAGTAAGCTGGAATTTATAACAGATACTGGAGTCTATAGTACCTATGAGGTGTATAAAAATCAATGTCCTGCGTCAACACAATAAAAAGATATGGTCAAATTTAGATTTTCGCGAAAACTTGTAAGTACCAAAATGTATCTTAATTTTCAACTTTTTTATTTTTCGGAATTTTTCCTTCACTTGTGCTGTAAGACCTTGCTTTTAACCCAAATTGACAATTCTAGGTCAACCGGAAGTATCCTATAGGTTTTGGGTTGAAAACCTATACGGTACTTCCCGTTGACATAGAATCATGAAATTTGGCAAGAAGCAAGGTCTTGAAGCACTTATATAGGAATAAATCTGAAAACCGTAAATATGTAGAATAATAACAAAAAAAAAGGTTAATTTACTTATGATTTGTACTTGATGCAATACATTTTCTACGGATCAAACTACAAAGTTATGTTTGTCCTGTACCCTAGTCTGGGAAGTTGGTACGGAAGCCTCGGTGGGCGAGTCCAACTCGAATTGGCCGGTTTTTTTATTTATTCGAAAATAAATAAGTGTTTCAGGATTTATCATAATTCACCCCTAAGAGAGTGAAATTGGGTTCACAATGTCTGAAAATCAATATGGTTTTTCGGGTTTATAAAAATCAATCCTTATTTCCCTTAACCACGCGATAACTTGAAAACGGTTGGACCAAATTGGCTAATTATTTTTTGATGTGGTTTTATGATAGAAAGGCTTTTACAATTGAAAAGTTTTAAGTAAATTATAGGAGTTTTTAACGCAGGCGAAGCCGCGGGGCACATATAGTTTTTATATAAACTCCACAAGATGGTGCTATTTACCGGTACCATATCAAAAGACCAGCATTTGTTGCTACTAGCACTGCCAGCATTTGTAATGTTAATTTTTTTGTGTAACAATACAAACACGTCTACTAACTCATCTGATTTGCATTTTACAGAGCGGTCTAACGTTAAGTACGTCATTCTCTTAAAATTCATATTATTATTAGGAGTCTTTTTATATCAATTCATTCTAAATCTTCACTAAAGGCTCAACAGTAGTAGGTAACAAGTATTTTTTGTTGAGAGAGTTGACAACAAATTTTTAAGCTCACCTGGTGGTAAACGATGACGTCTACTTATTACAGATATAACGGCATGCAAAGTTTTTGTTCGTCACAATACCGCGCGTGTTATCCGGAGATATAAAGATCTTGATGCCCCGTAATTTTACTGGACATATTGCCATTCAAACCGAAAAACTTTCATATTTCACGGCTGAATTAATTGGCAAAGTGGTGGTACAACAGAAGTCCTACCCTACAAAAATGAGAATAAAAATCGATAGCACCTAAAAGTAATATTTTTCCTAAAACAGCGAAATCACACCAAACGAATGAGCACCAAATGATACCACTTCTCCCCGTACGAAGTAATGGCTAAAATACGTTCCAGCAAGATTAAGCTGCAGTTCAAAGCCAAAATATCCTCCGAGCTAAGAACGAATGCCCCAAGGCAATATGTTTGTCTAGATCTGAGCTTGCTTGGCGTCTGCTCAAAATTATTTATTGGCAGATACGCTACCGGATAGGGAGTTAAGCTTAATGTATTTTTTGTCAGTATTATTATCAAACCGATTGTTGTTTTGACTGATTTTTGTTAAATGTTACTAATATTTAGTTCGTGTGAGTATTATAATTGAAATTGGTAATAAGGTGATAAGACCTGCAATTTAAGAAACAAAAATAATGAGTCATTCAGCTCTCATACAACCGTCGACGTCAAATTAAAAAAACCCGGCCAAGTGCTAGTTGGACTCGCGCACCAAGGCTTCATACAAGATTTGTCAAACTAGGTTATTTTAAAAGTCAAACTTAACTTTGCAGTTCGATCCATAGAAAATGTTGTTATTGCTCCAGCCGCAAATAACAAGTTTTTAATAGTAAAATTCACTTATTTTGTTATTTAACTACATATTTACGGTTTTCCAGTTTTTCATTTATAAGTGTTGCAAGATCTTGCTTCTCGGAAAATTGCATGATGCTAGGTCAAGGGGAAGTACCCTATAGGTTTTGATTTCCTCGTGAAATCGCAATATATGCGAAAATATGCGACATAAACGGTCATATCTTCTGGTCGCATTGACTTACAGGTTTGATTTTTTCACAACAGAAAGATACTCAAAACCCAAGTATTTAATATAAGTGTCAACTTGATACCTTTACGCAATCCGCAGATAAAGCGTCTTGACAGACGGACACATAGATAGACAGACGGATGAACAGATAGACGGACCACAAAGTGATCCATAAGGGTCAATTTATACTACAGCAGAGTCGAAGCGTATCGAAGCGTCAATTTCTTGCGCGCGCGCCAATTAGCGTTGGTCACGCGCAGACGCGCGAAATCGGAAGAATGCGCGCGTCTTTTTAAAATCTCAGAAGTGATGTGTGCGTTACGCTGTGGAATTAAGATTGAATTTGTTATGTTCAGTTTTGGATCGACGCTTCGATGCGCTTTGACTCTGCTCTAGTATAAATTGACGCTTCGATGCGCTTTGACTCTGCTCTAGTATAAATTGACCCTACGAGTTGCTTTTTTTTCCTTTTGAAGTACAGAACCCTAAAAATGAGTATAATAAATAATACTTACATCAATTTTCATCCCGCTAACGGGCGTGACCCTGGTAGTAGGACTCTCAAGAGGCGAGTATCGGTAGAACTCCTGCGTTCCCCGATACCACTTTACTGAGTAAATCCCGTAGTCCCTCAGGTCGTATATACAGGCCATTGTGACGTTGCGACCTCTTTGGACTACTCGTGGCGTTATCCTTAGTTCTGCTGTTCTGAGACCACCGGCACCTGCAGACAAAGAAACAAAGAAGTTGAAGGAGGTTTTATTGATTATATAAAATAATAGTTCAAGAAGTTGGTGGTATGCATGGAGGTAGGACAATATCTAGTGTCCACCTGTCCAATATCTACTACCACCCTCAAGTTAGAAAATCTGTCGCCAAACATCGAATGTGTTCCAGCAGCTATCCATGAGAGCCAGTTCCCATTCTAAGCCTAGCGTGCTACCATCTTCGACCGCATCATCACTTACCAACTGGTGAGATATTAGATACAGAAAATCAAAATACTGTAGATGACGCTGATGAGACGCAATCTACGCTTTTAAGATACGTACATTTTGAGATATGTTTAGTCCGACATACAGAACAGAGAAACAGCTTTACAAGGTCCCAAAAGCCATTTTATTTCACTAAAAACTTTGCTAATCGAAACAAAAACTAATTTCTATTTTACGGTTAAATAACCTTTCCAGGTGGACTAGCAATAAGTTCTGACTAGAGTCTGGGTAAATACTGAATATTTATGAAAATGATTTATAATTATATGCAAAAGAATGGTTGGATTTAGATGTGGACGCCCTTAAATTTTTAACTTTATTTTGTTTTTAGTATTGGCTGTTCTAGCGGCAACAGAAATACACCATCTGTGAAAATTTCAACTGTCTAACTATCACGGTTAATGAGCTATAGCCTGGTGACAGACGGACAGATAGACAGACAGACAGACAGACAGACAGACCGACAGACAGACAAACAGACGGAGCTGAGTCTTAGTAATAGGGTCCCGTTTTACCCTTTGGGTACGGAACCCTAATAAAAAAAGAAAAAAAACACAGACGAAATTGAGAAACTCCTTCTTTTTGGAAGTCGGTTGAAAAATGGGAGTCTCTTCGATAGTTTTAATTAAATGAGCGCAGCCCATTTTCTCTCTCTATCATTCTCTTTCTATTGTTCTATTTTGCAACTTAAACTATTCCAGCATTTGGCAGGCCAACAGCGAACTAACAATACGTTCTGTTGCCATTTATCTGGCCTCCTAATAAATTACGTTGGAGCCGAAGCGCCAACAAACAAAGCCACTTATATTCGCCGTCATTAGCACTGCCCTCGATGTCCCATGTTTTGGCTGGTCCGCATTTCGGTAATACTTCCTTTGGGAAAAATAAGCCATTCCACAATTTTTGCACTGTTTATGGCTGGGTGGTTAATGGGTTCTGCTTTTATGTCTATAGATGATAAAGAGACCTTTCAAAAGCAGACTCTTTATTTAGATTTCTTTGATATATATATACTGTTAGCTAGTCATACATTAATCAACTTGGCACGAGATATATGCAGCGCAACAGTTTTGTATTAAAACAGAATAAATTATTTTATACTCGTTAAACAAAATTAATTACACAAGTTGAAATCGGTACGAAATTAGCGATGGTGTGTATATAGAAAAAATGATAAAGTTATTAATTATTTTCTTTTTTAGTGATTGGTAAATACACTTAGCAATCTCTACCTGATAATATATCGTATGATTTTTCCTCATTCAGTAACATTATGGTAGTTAGTTTTGTATAAAGCGCTCTAATACTTCGTCCAATATAAGTACTCAACGCAAGCCATCTTCTCAGTTCTAGAACGTTTTTCTACCCACTACCACTAAAATTGCGCTTGCACAAACTCTTCTCCTTCCAATACTAGACTATGCTGATGCCTCATATCTAGACTTAACCGAAGAACAGCTTAATAAGCTTGAACGCTTACAAAATGTATGCATACGGTTCATATTTGGTTTGAGGAAATATGACCATTTTCTGAATTCAGACAAAACTAAAATGGTTACCCATCCGACTCCGCCGGAATGCTCATAGACTTACTCTCTTACACACTATCCTTTTTATTCCTTCCACGCCTTTATACCTCAAAGAGCGATTTACCTTCCAGTATGTTACACATTCCCTCTCTTTGCGCTCATCTGAAACTCTTGAACTACAAATACCTATTCACTCCACCCAGTATTTTGACAATTCTTTCATTGTTCAAGCTATCCATTTATGGAACGCTCTGCCACTGGAAATCAGACGTGCTAAATCTTTGCCAATATTTAAAAATATGGTAAAGAATCATTACCTGTCCACTATAAATTAAACGCTATCAAGTTTTTATTAACTTTATTTTATTATTTGAATATTTATTACTTATATATATTTTTATATATGTATTAGAATTGGTATATATTTGGTACCTTGATATTATTTATTTTTATTGCGCACCACCGTCCATTCTTTGTAATACTCCTGTCCATCCTAAAGTTGTCTGGTAGAGATCGCTTTAAGCGATAAGACCGCCGATTGTATTACCTAAATATTTTTTAATTAAGAACTTAAAGTGTTGTATATTCATGGTAATCAATAAAGAGTTATTGTATTGTATTGTTTTTTTTTATATTTGACTAGCTTTGCCCTCGACTTCGTCCGCGTGAAATAGTGTCTTCGGGTAGCATTTTTAAATATTTAGGCTAATTATTTTACAAATAAGACACATGCGTAACCCACCTACACCGCACCGTACCACGCCGCGTAAATCCCCCTCCCCTCTCTCTTCCACCCACTTACCCCACCCCTCCCCCTCTCACTTCCCCCCAATCCCCTTACCTCACTTCCCTCTCCCCTCCCCTTTCCCTCCACTCCCCCCTCCCCCTCCCCATATATGCTATGCTACCAGGCAAGTTACCAAAGCTTTCAATGCAAACACAACCAAGGAATCAAGTGTATATGTAATACCAACCATCATTAAATATTTCCCTACTCACTACTACAGAAAAAAGACACTAAGAAATCTTTTTAAAAACGTTCAAGAACAAGAAAAAGCACGATGAATATTTCAACTCCCGTAGTACTCAGCTTCCAAAACTATCTTCCTAGACTACATAATTGCACAAACTATCAGTTTAAGTGTGCCATTGTCGTCTCGTAATTGCAGGATCGAAGACATAGACTGGGACCGAAGGCAGTTTACACAGTAGAAATTGAGCTTCAATACTAATTTTCGTTAAACCTGAGCTGGATGAAGTCATTTGGGATTATATTGACGCATAAATTTAGTATTACACACATTAAGTTAGAATAATTTAGCCGTGAGAGCGATCGGTATTTTTAATTACCAATTGAAGACCCGATTTTATCTCTTGACCATAATTTTACTGATTAGGCAAACGATAGTGAGACAAAAAAAAAGTAAGGCGTAAAGCAATTTACAATCATTAATATAGTTTAAAAACTAAAACAATCGACTTCAATGCCCTGCGAGTCAATTTCAGTAGCAAATTTGAGACGTGTAACTTCATATCTCCGGAGATACTAATCATATCTCAATGAAATCACAATGAAACCATCTTGAAAACGTACCCAACCGATTACAAAAATAATCATTCGAATCGGTGCACAATTGACGGAGTAATCGCGTAACAAACACAAAAAAAACATACAGACGAATTGAGAAACTACTACTTTTTGAAAGTTGGTTGAAAATAGAACCTCAATACCTCTACATCTACAAAAGGCGTTCTTACTTGAAGTACTGTTAAGTGAAAAACCCTAGAATGAACACAACAGACTGCCAGCTTGTACTAGTCAGACAGAAGGGAACAAGTTGAGCGTCGAGAGCCATTCGGACAGTCAGATGTCGATATCTTCCAAGGGTAGTGCTTTTACAGATGTGCCAAAACGGATTAAATAACTGCAACCATGAGGACCCAGTTGTGTAGTAGAAGAATGGTCGGCTTTGATGCCAGAGGTACCGAGTTAAATCCCCGCCGTGCACCAAAGTATTTTTCTATAGAAAACATTATGTGCGCTTTTCACAGTGGCCTTCCAGTGAAGAAAGAACATCGTTAAAAATACCTAACCCCCGAATGGTGGTAGGATACTATCTAGTGTCCACCTGGCCAGCTACCACCCTTAAGTTAGAAAATCTGTCACCAAAACATCTAATGTGTTCCCGTAGTTGTCCTTGAGAGCCAGTTCTCTTTCTCCTAGCGTGCTACCATCCTCGACCGCATCGTCACTTATCAACAGGTGAGATAGTGGTCAAAAGCTAGCCTATATTATATAAATAAATAAAAAATACATTACCGCCTTAAATCATAGTTCGGTTTTGACCTAGTATCAGATCTGTGGACGATTAAAAGTTATTTAGAGAGCTATTTAAGTTACAATAAAACTATTATCATTAGCGTTATTCTAATACCCCTACTTTAGGTCTATCTAAAAACCAGTGTCGAGGTGGACTAAAAATGTGTGTTTGTCTGTCTGTCCGTCTGTCACCAAGCTTCTTATATATATAAATATATATACATATAATATATAACCTATAACCGGCGACTATGTATGAAGGTGCTCAAAAAAGTGGAAGAATCGAAAGAGGTATGTCAGGATCGTAACATGTGAAAAGAAGTAGTCTCTGCTCACCCCAAAAAAAAGACGTGATTTTATGATATGGTATGTATGTATTATATAGCAGATGATTTGGCAGAAAATTAGCACAAATATTTCGTCAGCATTTAAAAAGAAACATGAGAGCAAATTAACGAGGTACAGCTATTATTACACGAAATACGAAAGTATCTCTGTCTGCCTATAATGTTTCTATGGCTAGACGACTCGACTTATTTGGTACTGTGTGGTCGCGAACGCAACGCTCTGTGAAGATTTTTTGAGGAATGAGGCGGTTCATCATTGCAAAACGAGGTGACTCCCTCGTTTTAGTGTTTGAGGTCCTCAAACGAGGAACTCGTGAGTGAGTTACTCATCACTAATTCATACTCATAAAAGTATAACAACTAACGTGGGATAAACCGCGGAGCACGGCTAGTTACCAATAGGTTCATCATTCATTCACTTTGTAAGATATATAAGCCAACAGAATCTTTATCCGGATTTCTATTATAATTTCAAGTCCAATGCATTACAATGAGTTTTTCTTTCCCTATCATAACGTAAAATGTTCACTGGAGAGTTCTGAGAACAAAACAATGAATATAAAAAGGTTTCCTTTTAACCAACCGTTCAACTGTGCTAAAGACAGCATTTTGTATTTTTTTACCTATTCTAGTGACACCATTTGAGTTTTATGTTGTAATTTTTATTACTTCCTCACCTTATAAGTGACAATGCGAATTTAAAAGTATAGTACGCTAATCCAGAATTTAAAAGTATAGTACGCTAATCCAGAATTTAAAAGTATAGTACGCTAATCCAGAAAGTACAAGTTGAAAGACGAAGTTTTCATCCCATCTATTTGAAAACGCTGATCGATATGTTATAGTCCAGCTTTTGATCACTTTCTCGCTTGGTCGTAAACAATGATGTGGTCAAAGATGGTGAACACGCTAGGTCTAGAATACTTTGACAATCAAGGAATGAGTTTTTTTCGCCAGATTTTCTCTTACTCTTTTTATCTGTACTTTTTGATAGCAAATCAGGCGTAACATCGAAACAATGCTCCTACCACCAGATATAGTGTTTAATAAAGTGTTAAATCTATTATAATATTCTGTCAATCGTGCGACTGCATTCCAATCTAATTTAAATGTTAACATGTGACACTATCAAAGACAGACGTTATCATTAACCATCAGACCAGCACCTTTTAATGAGTTATTTAAATGCTTGAGTAACATTTATTTTACAATAGCTGCGTCCCGCGGCTTTGCTTGAGTTTAATCCAGGTTATAAACATTATGTTTCTTTGAAGTGTCACACACTTTATATTTTTGTAAATTGTTAAACACAATCCAAAATTTCATCGTCATTTCGTCGTATCCATGGATCGAACAGTGGCTTAATTGGCAGACAACCTGGACGTGTAATCCGGGGGGTGCGGGTTCGAGTGCCGTCGGTAGGATGAAATTTTGGATTGTGTTTAACAATTTACAGGTTATAAACCTTTTCTTGAATCTGTTGATGAAAACTGCATCAAAATCCGTTACCTAGTTTAATAGATCTAAGCGTACAGACAGTGCAAGACGACTATGTTTTATACCATGTAGAGATTACTTAATATTGATACACAATTAATTCTAAATAAATGTATTTGTAACCGACTTCACAAAAAAGGAGGAGGTTCTCAATTCATCTGTATGTTTTTCTTGTTTTTTTTTTTTAAAGAATATTGAAGTGTTTGAACCTTCGAGCATTTACCAATGGAGATGTTAACGTTTTAATCCGCAAACATTTTATTCTGCCGATACTTACGGGGGACGAGGTAAACACGCATTGCACACACACAAATCGCTCACTTTAACGATCCCGCACACTAGCTTGAAACACGCACACAGTATTAAAAATACTGCGTAGTTACGCATGCTCATATGGCCAATAATGGCTATATGGCCAGCAGAGGGGTACGCCTTGCGTTGACATCTCCATTGGTAAATGCTCGAAGGCTTGAACAAATGATATACGTAAAAATTAATTGGTTATTTAATATTATAACTAATTATTTTTCGTAAATATTTATTTGAAAAATAAATAGTTCATTTTGTAACATCATTTTGAAGAAGCCGACATTCCCTAAGATCATTCGGAAAATAAATTTCATAGTTCTCCCACATATACAATAACAGTGTTCTAAAATTCCACTTTAGAACACTAAAAACTTACATCGTCCATCGATCAAACCGACTTAAATCATCATAAACATCCTATGTTTATAAAAGGAAAAAATAACATAAATCCCCTACTAAACGCTTCGAAGTCACATAATACTAGAGCTATAACCGTAAGTTTGTACGGATATAGACACTGTTTATCCGTTATTGGTGAACGCACCTGCTCGCGTACAAGTGGCAATATTTCTCGCTGTCTTTGGACTTTGTGTTCTTTTTCGTAGTAGGGTCCGAGTGTGCGTTTCAAGCGTGATCTATAGTTTATATTAAGTCAAGGTTTTCTTGATATTACTTTAAAATCATCATCGTCGTCATAAGCCTTTATCAGCGTTGAACATCTCTTAAGATAATGTGAACTGGGAGCGCTGGGAAGCTCGGGCAATACGACGTGCGTTGCCGCCATCTTAGCCGCTCCCAGACGATGACCTACGTAATAGGTTGAAATCTGGTCGGAGCATATCCGAAGTAAATACACGCGAACAAAAGCCAGTACGTTCATATTAAAATGAATAATTTTGCGCGAAAACTTTCAAACTAAAATTTCTAAAGATTACTCTATAGAGCTCAATTTTTGGCTACTTATACAAAATCGAGTCATGACTTCTAGAATCAGACGATTCTGCCTAAGCACTGTATAAAAATATGGAAACCTTAGTACACTTTACATAGTTGTGCTTGATAACTGAAATGGATTAGCAATTTTTTTTTTATTGTTAACCATGCAAGATTTTTTAACCTTTAATCTTACCTCATTTTTAGCTATACTAACTAGAAAATGTTCACGTAACTTCCAAAACTGTAAGTTGTATCCAAAAAGTAATTCTTTTTGTAGTCATTGTGGTATATTATATTAGATATTAACGAGTTTATGCTCATAATTTCTTACAATACATAGCACAGAGAGCATTTCGAGTATTTCACATAAAATTCAGTGGACCAAACAATGGTGGTGGCAAGGTGCAATAAAAACGCAGTCGCGGTAGATCAAGAAGGAGATGGCGGAACGAATTAAGCAAATTTAACTCGAATTGGACACAGTTGCCCATGACACGAGTGGCAGAAATTCGAGGGAGGCCTTAGCTTAGCTTAATAGTATGTCGTGATAAAACTTACATATCTAATTAGTTGTTATAGTACTGAGAGGGTCCTAGATAGTACACCCGCTTGCCGCTCTTAACTCGTCCACGCCCAATCACACAAAGAGACACAGCAGTTGTGCTCGCATTTCGCGGAATAATTCAAACAGTTCATTGTTTCGGTTTTATTTCGTATCATCTCGCACGATTGTGCTCTGATTGGTTTATTTTCGCGTATCTTGTTTATGAGTCAGTAATGTTGGAGCAATTTCGATTGTTTCGATTTGTTGGTTGCAGCTGTTGAGAGTTGATTTCTAGCTCGAAAATGGAATAATGGAGTTTGCTGTGGTATTGAAAATTATTCATAGCAAGTGTTTAATCCTGCAGGGTTATTCTCAATCATACGAAAGCAAATTCATATTCGGACACTGCCTTTACATTAACTTGGGTCTTTGCAATTCATAATGCTTCGATCGATTACTTTTTTGATCGATTTCTCTGTGATTCTTATTGAAAAGTTTTCCGCGACAGAATGGCTCACTGATTTATCAATATTCAAAATTAAAGGTGAAGCTTCCGAATCGGAATAGGTTTTAGAATGATTGAGAATTAGGGGGTAACTCAGATTATGAAACTTTTACTGCAAATAGGAGATAGTAAGTAACACAATATTTTTTTATCATCATCGTCATAATCAACCGGTGTCAGTCCTCTCTGACCAATATATATTAAAACTTATACGGTATAATTTGGGATATTATCATTTGGTTAATATATTAAATAGCAAAAGGAAACAATATTAATGAGCATACATATTTACAAACATCAATTTTTTTTTTTCTTGTAGTGGAAGGACTTTTGCTAGGCCGCGTGGGGCGGTACCATGAAATTGCCAATTATTTCAGCCGTAAAACAGGAATACTTTTGAGTTTGAATGGCAAAGAAGTTAAATTATAGGGAATTTTATGTCTCGAAGTAACAGGCGTAGTGTAGTGACGTCAGTCTATCCAGAATTTTGCATGCCGCTGTATTTGTAATAGGTAGATGTCATCGCTTACCAATAGGCGAGCATCGTGCGTGTTCCGTTAACTTATATGAAAAAACTCAATAAACAAAAAAAACATCAAAAAATATCCAAATAACAATATACATATAACAGAATATTCCAATTAATTCCAGCACAATACATTATTCAACAAGAATTTGATGTGTCGATTTATGTCCCTCAGTGCGCACTAAAGTCCATACAACGTTGCTAAGGAGCGACGCACAATCGTAAAAAAAATAATCATCCGCGCAATAAACTGGAATAAACTGGAATGTGACGCCGATATCGGAAAGGAGCCAGATAACGATGCCATGTTGGGAATAAATTTCGTCACAATATAACATGACTTCCTTTTGTGCTCTAGACGCGGCGACTTTTTGGCGACATGCTTAGAAACTCGTGACAATAACAACGAATAAGAATGAAGAGGTCAGTTGTGACTTTTATGTCGTAGCTAGAAGTTAGAATATTCGCAATTTGCATGAAGCTGTAATGTTCCTATTAAAAGATATTACCTACCGTTATCTAATACGTACGAGAGTGGAACAAGTGAAAGAGTTTGTGTACCCGTGTTCTAAGTTTACGGTAAGGATGGTAAGTATGAAAGTGATATTGAACGAAAAGTTTTGGCAGGAAACTAAGTGAGGGGGCACTACATAACTTTATGCGCAGTCAGAACGAGTCTAAAAGCACGACTGGCTGTACATAGGGGTGTGCTAGTTTCCATACTCATGTATGTTAGTGAATGCTGGATATGCTATGATATGCTGGAATGCTGAATATGGCAGAAGAAGCATGAAAGTAAAAATAATGCTGTAGAAATTAGAAGTTTAAGAAGTATAATTAGAATGACTCTGATTGATAAGGTGAAGAACAGTGTTGTAGGGGAATGTTGCGGTGTGATAGAAGATGTAGTGACAAAGATAGCAAAAGGGATGCTTAGATGGTTTAGACATCTAGAGAGGATGGATGGAGAAAGATTGACGACGCAGATTTATAAGACGAGTGTGAATGTGCCAGCCGTTAGAGGCCGACCTAGGCAAACATATCACGACCAGATCGGAGACGTTTTAAAGAATGGCCAAGTCAAAAGTACCAATAACTGGCGAGCATGTATGAAGACGCTCATGAATATGGAAGAAACGAAAGAGGTATGTCAGGATCGTAGCATGTGGAAAGATGTAGCTTCTGCCTACCCCAACGAGGAAAAAGCGTGATTTTATTTATGTATGTATTTAATACGCAACTTTTTAAAACGAGTTCACAGTTAGTATTGTGCTTGTTCGAATTGGAGGATGTCAGTTAGACAAGAATTTTGACATTTGTCTAACCCTCATAGTGACGGTCACAACCCGTCTTTTACACAGTAACACATACTTAATTATAATTTTAAAAACTCACGGGTATATTAAATGCAAGTGAAGTACTAGAAAAACAATTTTAAAAAAAATATATATATATTTATATAAATAATTTTACCAATAAACAGCTGTGATATTTAATACCAACTTATTTTATCAAATATTATGTTTTTTTTAAGTGTTACACACTTTATATTTTTGTACATTGTAACATACAATTCTAAATTGCATCGTACTGACAGGATTCGAACTCGCATCCTCCTGGGAAACATTTCCAGGAGCTCTGACCAACCAAGCCACCGTACGATCCTATCGATACCAAATTACCAAAATTATTTTACCAAATCTATTTTTTTAATTCTTTGCAGTGGATTAGATGAAAATCAAATAAATATTCTTTTATACATCTTTTCTATGAGGCTGCATGGCATATACAAATATATAAAAATCATACCAAAGTATTCTTTTAACGTTTTGTAGTTATTTATCACCCACAAACAATACCAGTTTTATCTAAAATCGCATCATGTAAGTTTCGCATCGTGGTCTTATTTTAGTGTGGGCCATAACATTAGAGGGAATGTACGCGACAACAACAACTCGTAAATCTAACGGCCGCATCGCACGCGTCACTGAAACATTTATGTGTTATCTCCGTGTTTAGATACATCAAGAAGTTTACAATTTTGGCCTCAAATACAGCCAAATTGAAATTGTAATCAAATCGGTAGAGGGCGAATCCTAAATGCATTCAATATAGTAGTAGAACTATCTTGTAATCTATATATGGTGGTACCAATACTTTGTTAGTAGCCCCTTGAGAGTCAGAGTATTTTAGGCCTAACGTGTTCACCTAGTATAGGCCTCGCATCTTTGACCACATCATCGCTTACAACTATGCGAGATAGTGATCAAACGCTTGCCTTTAAGCATCGAATAGATAATTTATTCGTAGCCTATAAGATATAAAAAAAATACAACACGGCTATATCAGCGAAGCGTAACGTAATCCGAGGTATATGGGCTATATTTACAGGTTAAATACATGTCAATAACAAGTCCATTTACTTATTTTGAAAGTAGTCTTCAATTGAGAAATTAATTTTAACAATATTTTATCATCTTCCAGGTATCAAACAAAAACACATCGCAACATGAACTAAACTTTCAACAAAATGAAAATGTAAAACCGTTACACCGAGAAAATCTTCCTAAAAAGAGAAAAGTGTGCACTCAAAGAGTTTCTTCTATTAGAGAAAGATCTCAGTGGACCGAGCGGGATTGAGTTGTGCCTTTTAGTTTTCTCAACTGCATTTGATGTTAGCGGGTGACGACTTTCTCTTTTTCAGCACTTTTAAAATGATTTACATTTTTATTAGCAACTGGTGTCGACGTTTTGTTTTGCTATATCGCGTTTGTTAAGAAATTTAAATTGAAATACGAAACTATATGTCATAAAGATTCGATGTACAAAACCATAGATTTAAGATAAACGTAGCGTTATTCGTTGTCTGTGGATAAAATATATAATAAGACTTTATTTCTAAATTTAAGACCACCCCCACTGATCTATGTTTAATTTGTTCTGTTCATTGAAACCATTCTATTAAGCCTAACCTCGACATCTCTGCTGGTAGTCGGTGAGGAGTTGAGTATTATGCAAAACCAGGACATGTCTAAGCATCTGGTCAATGCTACCATGTTCCTACAATAGCGTCAAAGTAAGCGGTTATTTTACTATTTCCAATTTAATACAACTATAACTGACTTAAAAATAGAACCAAAATTGCTGCAAAAACAGGGTGTTACAACACTAATTGATTGATTGTCGATTGATGCAATCGATCGTTAGTTGAATGCGTAGATGGATAATTAAAAATATCTGACATTAAAATAACAATAATAATATGAGAAGGATAAAATTATACAATCACTAGTATGAGTGAGCGAGATGGACAACATTTTTTGTATCCTTATCGCGTATTCGATAATATTGTTTGCCACCAGCTCTGCCCCCAGCTCTAGCGGCGCCTATTGGTTTTCACCCGGTGTCATATATAACCCGACCAAATTTCGTTGTTAATTATATATCATAGCTGGCATATGTATCACGTGTTCATCATTTTAGACGGGTTATATCTCTATAACTATTTCATCGTATACGCCAAATTCTTCTCCGTTTAATTTTCCCTCCACGGTTGAATGAGATCAGTCGATGTCAATCGAAAGTTCCTCCCATCAAGTGTTTATTTCTCATTACTTACTTCTTACTTACAGCTTGCTGGAAAGACCAAGCTAAGTCTAAGTATTTTAACATGTATTTCATCTACATAAGGCATACTCAGAAGATGTTGACTTAACCAGCGTTGCAAGGTCTCATTTCTTGAATTTCAACTAATTCGTTATCAATTTTATAGTCAATTATTGATTTATTTCAATCAATTACGTATCTACTTATCTTAGTATTTTTGAACTGAAGCACGCTTGTACTTTCACAGGCAACAAAAAGAGTTTCCAGTTTCCCGTTTGAAAAATTCTATTCTTTTGTCTTGAAAAATGTTTCGAATGCATATAGCTTCATCGCGTCACTACACTTTGTCTGAGATTTTTATTCAACAACCTTTGTTAACCACAGATTTTTTAGATAAAACTTTGTAATAAAATCAGATCTTGCACATAGAATTTTTTATCAGAACCACATTCTAATTTCTAAAGAAATTTGAGTAGTTTGGATAAAAATGCTTATGTAGTAGCTGTAATTTTCTGTATTATGTATAATCTATTAGTATCTAAATTCGATTATAATATTATTATTTAAACTTTAATTAAAATATATATGTTTAGTATGTATGTATGTATGTTCTGCTAATTTATAATAATTGAAATATTACAACGCATATTATAATTTTATATTTAAAATATTGTGTAATATTATGTATGATATTGTGTAGATAGATAGATTGTGGTGCAGGTGGTGTGGTGCACGTAATGGTACGGTTGGCAACCCTACATTAATAAGGGGAATTAAACATGTGTTTTAAGTGTGACGTTCGACGTCTAGATGAAAGCTGAATGGCTCAATACCTTTTTTTTTTTTTTGTAAATTCAAAGCGTTATGTTTCTGTTATATCTATATTTTTTGTTGAATATGATCTGTGTAAGTGCTAATTTTTAATTTGCCCATATACTGAATAAATGCAAAAAAAAGAAAAAAAAAAATTGATTAACACTTTATTGCACATTAGAATACAGAGGTATTTACAAATATTTACAATTATCGCTAAACAGCGATCTCTTCCAGAGGTGTATTTAAATATATATATATATATATATATATATATATGCTTGTATATGTATATGTATATTTATATGTATATGTATGTTATTAGAAATATGTGTACATGTGTAGTATGTGTAGTGAAATATATACATATTTATATAAACTACGCTCATATTATGGATATATATTTATTGTAGTAGTATAGTAATTGATATGTGATAAAAATATTTTGTTTAAATTTAAATTGGACCGCCGCGCCCGGCGCTCTGTCTAATTTTATTTCATTCCATCCAATGGTTGTCCTGGAAGAGATCGCTCTTTTACCGATAAGATCGCTCATTGTACGGTTCATTTATATGAAGCATTTTATGTTTGTGTATATAATGTAAGTTGTGGTGTAAAATAAAGAATTATCTATCTATCTATGTGTGGGTCAAATCTTGGAAGCTATATTAAAACTATTTAACTACTTCCCGCTAGTAACTATTCATTAAAGCATAAACACCACTTGTTCTTACTCCCAAAGCAAACTCGATAACTTAAAAATCAAGTTATAATAGTAAACAACTTATATTTCTAAAGCAAACTCTTTAACATCTTGCCGTTTGAGCGGACGAAAAGGTGAACTGTCAACGGCAAAGCTTTTTAAAACTAAGTCGATAGTTTGAATAGAAAATATGAAGTAGCGATGGGTAAGCTGCTTCGATATATTTCTTGAAATATATTTGCTGAACAAAATCAGACATCAGACGTTCAAAGCAAGGCATAACGTCAAGGCAATCTCTAGGTTAGTCTTTTTCGAAAGTCTGACGCAAAAGAGAGGTTATAAGAGAAAGTTTATAAATGTTTTTTTGAATGGTGATTCAATTGGAAGCTGTCTTAGCTGTGATTCAAGAAAATGTATTCAGCTGTTTGAAAATATTCAGTATTTCTTTATACAGACGAAGATTTAAAAAATAAGAAACAAATGTTAATGAAATTGATTTTGACAAACTGTTTGATTTTGATTAGCAGCTTAGACGCTCACTTGATGCACCAAGCTTGATGCAAATGTTTGCCAATAGCTCTTACACTGTAATACGCAAATCTTTGGAACACTTCGATACTCCGACCCTAAGAGGATAAAGAGAAATAGGGTAACAAAATCTGAAACAATTTTTTTTTGAGTTTTATAAGACCGAATCACTATTTTGCTTGGTTATGCCATAACTTGAGAACGGGTAGACCGATTTGGATAATTCTTTTTTGGATATGTTTTTGTGAGAGAAAGGTTAAAGAAAAGAAGAAAGAAGATAAGTTTTAAATAAATGAAAGATATTTTTGATGTTTAGTCCGCACAAATCACATCTAGTTGGAAATAGAATTTGTTGTTTTTTTTATATATTTTGCTAAGAGATAGACAGATTGCTTATCTGCTTTGATCATTCAGAAGCGGTTTGAAAGATTTAGAAGTATTTGTGAGACAAAACACTAGGATATCGACTTCTATTCTTAGTGCGTATGTAATAAACAGATTTCCTAACTATCTATATAAAAAATAAAACCGGCCAAGTTGAGTTAGACTCGCCCACCAAAGGCTTCCGTACCAACTTCTCAAACTAGGTTAAAAGACAAACTTTACTATGCAGTTCGATTTATAGAAAATGTACAGCAGCAACCGAAAATGATAAGTTTGTATTTTTTCTATGGTAAAAGGTAACAGGACAACACGACGCTCGCCTGATGGTAAGCGATGACGTCTACCTATTACAGATACAGCGGCTTGCAAAACTCTGGCAGTGCAAAATTTTGCATTTCACTACACTGCGGACATAAAGATGTTGAGTCTCACATGATCTCCCTGAACATTTTAATTTCACTGGACTGGACCTTGCCATTTCAACCGAACAACATTCCTATTTCACGGCTGACAATTAATTGGCAAAGCGGTGGTACCGCCCTAGGCGGACTAGCACAAGTCTTACCACTACAAAAATTGTAATAGTCAATTCACTTTTTTTTGTTATTAAACTATATATTTACAGTTTGCAGATTTATCCATATATAAAAGACTGCGTGGACTTTGACGGTTTAAAGGTTTGATTTTTTCACAGCCAAGTAGACCTAAGTATTCAATATAAGCTTCAACTTGATACCTCTGCGCGTTCCGGAGATAAACGATCTTGAGAGACGGACAGACAGACAGACGGTCAACAAACTGATCCTTTCGGTACTTTTTAGGGTTCCGTAGTCCTGACAAGGAAACCTTATAGTTTCGTCATGTCCGTCTGTCTGTCTGTCCGAGGTTTTGCTAAGAAACCGTTAATACTAGAAAGCTGTAATTTTATGGAGGTATGTAAAATAAATGACGCAGACAAAGTGCTGAAATAAAATGAAAAAAAAAATATTTTTTTAGGGTAGCGCCCCTATATGAGAAGTGGGGATGATTTTTTTTTTCATCGTGTGGGGTATTGTTGAATAGGGCTTTTAAAATGACTTAAGGGTTGCTAATACCATGTTTCGATTGAATGCTCCATTTACGGAATACTAAACTTTAAAGTGCAAATTTTTGTTCCAGTAGGGCGTCCCCCCCCCCCACCCCTCTAAAAGCTAAACTGCGGGCTTGAAAAATCTGGAAAAATTCGTGATAATAGCGCATTTCATGAACTAGGTTAAGATAACTTTATTAGTTTAGCAGTTATAGTTGTTGAACTTGGGTGTTGGATAATTTTGTGCCAAATACAAAATCCTGAATAAATCCTTAAGTGACAAAGACGGAGTACCTAGTTGCTTGTTTATAACGGGTAAAGACTTGCATTGAATAATAGGCTACTACGGAACCCTACACTGCGCGTGGCCTGACGCGCACTTGGCCGGTTATTTTTTCCTTCTTGAGGTACGGAATCCTAAAAATACCAAAGCCACTTAAATCCCCACAAACCAATAAAAACTTGCCTTTATACTGTAATTTCTAAACTCAAGCCGTTAAACACAAGAAAGGATCGATATGAATATTTTGCGTTCATGAATTCAAAATACACCACTACCTAGCAAAAATCAGATAAACGGCATCATATCTGAAGTTTCCATTTACCAGTGGATCTAAAGAGAGACGGAGATGACTTCGCCTATTGAAATATTCAGTCAAACGGCTCTAAATATTGTGCTCGAGGAACCGTGATACTCGTAGGTACCTACACGTGACAAGATTTTAGGATAACTTTAGATTTGCGAATTTTAGCTGTTTTTAGTTTGTTCAGTTCAGTCGAATTAACAACCTACTATTTTTTGGAAGTCGGTTAAAAATGGTCAACAGCTTTATTTTGAAATTCAAGTCGTTAAATTACTTGCACGATTTTTTTTCTGTGTAAAATAAATATAATATTTACAAGTTACTTTGACTTGTGTATTTACATACAGAGTACATGCACATTATTGTTAATTTTTTAATAAAGATTACTCGCAATGTGGGTTGGGTTGCACATTACTAGTATTCTTGTTAACCCCTCCAACTAAGCTAAATATGCTTGTGTCTGGAGTGGGTTCACGTCAATAGTGCAATGGGTGGGGTTGGAATCGAACTCACGACCTCTCGATCGCCAGTCCGACACCCTATCCATTGATATATATACACAGTACATGCTTTGTTTTATTTATATTCATATAAATATATAATAGTTAATTTTATTGTTTGATTACACTTGTTTTATTTTATATTATTAATTTATTTTAAAATATAATTATTTTATTGTTATTTTTTATACAATTAATGTTGTTCTCGGAATAAGCGAATCTAAATATGAATATGTCAGTTGGATACATACACAGATCGGCAGATGTATGTACTTAAATTACAGACTGTTCACGTCATTGTAAATACGATTTCTGCATAACATGCAACCTTTTTTACTCATAAGCTACTCAACCAAAATGAGAAGAACCACATCATTACAGGATCTAATAAACGCGAATTTAAATCAAAACTGAAATCCTGAATCGTGTAAAGCGTAAACAGGCTTAAACATATTTTCAGCGAATAACAAACCGGCACACAAATGGTCGCTCAGGCACGTTATGATGCGATTAAGCACGTAACGATGTGATTACAAACGAAGTATGGTACACGGAAACTTGATGTTTTGACGGGAAATCGTGCGACAGGTTTTGAAGTAAATTAACAGGTTAGTCGCTCAGTGTAAAGTCGCCCTAAATCAATATACATAAAAGGATTTTCACTTAAAGGTTTGAAGGTTGGGTACCTTTAAGATATATCTGAGATATTAAATGAAGATAATATGTGAGAATGGTTTTGTGAGTTTCATTTTTCAAATTCAATTATAGTAAGCTTTATAAAATATCTGATTATTTTGATACTTTGTTAAAAATTTGTCAACCATAGTTACTGTAATAATTCTTTATGGTCGACTTGACGCCAAAGGTTCAAATCCCCGTTGTGCACTAATGCTTTTTCTAGAAAATTATGTATGTGTACATTTCACAGTGGTTCGCCCTCCAGTAAAAAAAAACATCGTTAAGAAAACTCAAAACCCCGGCATGGTGGTAAGACACTATCTAGTCCGCCTGGCCAAAACGTCTAATGAGTTCTGCAGCTGTCCTTGAGAGTCAGATCCCATTCCAGGCCTAGCGTGCTACTATCCTTGACCGCATCATCACTTACCAACAGCTGAGATAGTGGTCAAACGGTAGCCTATACGGTATGACAAAAAAATATATTTAGGAAATCGCTTAATATCTCAGGTGTACTAACAAAATGATTACCACAAAAATCGTTTAACGTAACCCGCATCGTATAATAATTTAAGACGATCTAACTAATGCGTAAAATTACGGAGTACTATTAATCAGTACGTATTCTGTGGTAAGACTTGCCATTAATATCAACATAAACCATATATTACATAATAATATATACGCATACATTACATAATCTAGTCAAATCTTTTTATCACCACACAGAGTGCTAACTCAGAAGCCTCGACGAAAATATCATATCCCTAGATTTTGAGAGAAACCAGCGTAATTTTCGGCCTATTTTTTTCTCTGAGTAGAGCACTCTCTCGAGACTGCGGTAGACAAGAATGCTGTAAATCTTCGTCGTGTTTGTAGGTACACTCAAGTTTTATACGGCTCCCGATATACATTTATGGTTTATCTTGGTAGCTAGATTTTGTTTAATATTTCATTTAGTTATGAAATTGATACATGTTTTACGATGCAGAAATTCATAGAGAATAGACATTTTAATTTAGTTAACATACAATATTTAGTTAATATATTTTTATATGTGTAGATAAATTATTTCACAAATTAATAATGGTGGCAATTTCCGCAAATGGACGATATTTCCTTAAAAGCTAATCAAAAGACGCACAGCATATAATACACAGCTTCCTAATGCTTGAAGAAATAATAACCTGTTTCTGAAAGTGGTCGTGTTTTTACGGTTTACCTACATGGACAGTCTCCTTCGCTTCGTAATTATACACGAAGCTTACTCTAATTTTAATTAATAGATAGAGTGTAACATTTTATGTTTATCTGTCTATGTATATGGTTTCAAGTATCAACTAGACGTGAAACTTTAATGAATTATGTAGTCTATGAATTAGATTTATATTTTTTTCTCAAGTAATTTACCTATTTATAGGTAACTTCTAAATCGTTAACTTTAATGCGACATCAAACTACGCTATTAGCATAAGACTAACCTGACTCTAGATTGCTAAATCACTTCAAAGTTCATGAATACGAAAGCCTTTGATGAACTCGTCAAGCTTACTCGACCATTGAACTGCGATCAAAGACCATTGTGCGTCTATTGGCACTTGCAGTCGCTCGCGTGGAACATTGCCTTCGATGGTCACGGCAAATTGTAGAGGTGTCGACATTGCTTTGTAGGCTGAGACAGTGAGGGGTAAGTTCAAGTGCTTTTGGTACAAGATTGGTCGTGTTATTAGACGCTGGGTAGTTTTAGGTGAAAACTAATATTATTCTTGGTTATAATCAAGAAAATGGCCAAGTCGTTTGTAGAGTATTAAGCCTGTAGGTACCTAACTAATAACGTAGTATAAATAAATTTACTTATTAAACTAAATATTGGCATACAAGTTTTGAAAAAGTGAATTTTGCATGCCTACAACACAATAAAGTTAGAACGAATTAAGTTGAATCGATTTTTATAAAAGTTTCGACTAAATTTACATGCCACGCATTTCATTTTTAGATGGCGTTCAGAAGTATCTTGCTCATTATTTCTAGAAATTGACGAAGGATAATGATAAAACTTATTTGAGACCATCTTGCGGCCATGTTCTGCCAACGAAATATATATACGTACAATCACGCCTTTTTCCCGTTGGGGTAGGCAGAGACTACTTCTTTCCACATGCTACGATCCTGACATACCTCTTTCGCTTCTTCCACTTTCATGAGCGCCTTCATACATGCTCGTCGGTTATAAGTACTTTTGACTTGGCATTTCTTTAAAACGTCTCCGATCTGGTCGTGATACGTTCGCCTAGGTCGGCCTCTACCGGCTGCCCCATTCACGAAATATATAATTATCAAAATTGGATAACTCTAAGGTAAGTTGCTATGCGTGATCAATAATAAATGATCATATTGTATAAAAGATAACATACGTACTCAATGACTAAAAAACTTGCCTGTTAAATATGTGGATGAAAAACACTTATTGTATAAACCGAGGTTAAGAAAAATAAGAATGAACTCCGACTAGCTTTCTTAAGGTATAGCCTCACCGCTGCCATCTGCAGGCATGGGCGTGGGCGTGGGCGTGATCCAATTTTCATTTCCTGTCTGGTCGCCGTAGATCGCATTTGGTTTGAACTAGTCGGTACAAATTCTACTGCAATATCTGATCGCGCCCGCACCTGCGCCCGCGGTTTTGGCATACTTTCATTTACGAATTTACGCTTCACCACAAAGCAGTTCTTACTTACAAAAAAAAAGCATAGTAGGTATAGTCCAAAATCAAAATCTACTTTGCAACAAAGCATCAGAAGGGCTCCAACATGTAAACACTTCACTTACCACCCAGAAAGTTATTATTTATGCGTACCAAGAGTGTTTATTTATAAATATGAGTAGGGCCACCTTGCCGTTAGACTGGCTAATGCTTTTCTGTTTATGGGATTCTTAATTGGTTGCTTAAACCGTGGCTTAAACAATGGGGAAGATTTGATGTTATGCCGTAGTCTCAACATACTCATAAATGTAAATGTTGGTACTCTAAAAATGCGTACCGTTTAAGATACGGACACACCGCGGCGTCCTGCGATCTGCGGGGGCGATCTCAGTACTTTTTTAATTGTTTTCTGATCGCGTTTGGTGTGAACCAGTCGGTACAGATACTACTGCGCTATCTGATCGCCGCTAAGATCGCGCACGCAGGACGTTGCGGTTTGTTTGACCTTTAGAGAATAATATTAATCAGTACTTCTGTAAAGTATAATGTACGAAGTCAATATTTATATGAGGCTATCTGCGGTGGGTAGGCAAGGTCTTCCTTGCCTTTGTGTGCTGTTTTCTTTGAATACAATACACAATTAAAAGGTTCCTAACGTTATACCTATATATATTTAGATTTATAGTTATCGTAAGTTTGAATCATGATTATAAAATACCGACTATTATACTCATGACTGTTTGTTGTCGACTGTCTCGACCTAGGTTTCATGCATGTCCGATGCACATCCTCGGGAGTTTACGCAGCGAGATCGCGAGGATCACAGTGGTCGTACAAACAGTAGTGAGTATAATAGTTGGTTTTTTATAATCTCGTTATACATAATGTTGCATGTACAAAGTGAAAAACTCACTAAAATGTATGATGATTTGGAACATATCTAGAGTTGGGTTAACAAAATGCAATCCACTAATTTCGTCGTATCGATGTATCGAACCGTGGCTTAATTGGCAGAGCACCTGGACGTGTAATCCGGGGGGTGCGGGTTCGAGTCCCGTCGGTACGATGAAATTTTGGATTGTGTTTAACAATTTACAAAAATATAAAGTGTGAGACATTCAAAGAAACATAATATTTGATTTACGCAGTGCAACAACTCTCGTCGGATTTGAAAACTGTAATAATTTCTTCCGAATGATTAACTTACGTAATAAGTAGTCATAGATGGCGCCACCAATGCATGATTGGGTTAACAAAATGCAATATCTAGAGTTATCTATATCAATTTCATAATTTATAGATGAAATGTAAATATCACCATAGAATAGAATAAATCACGCTTTCAAGTAAGAGTCTAGTGGCGTTTACGTTTGTCAGAGGCCAAAATCCGGCTTATATTGCTGAGATTTAAAAGTAAGCATGATCATACTAGATCAAACTCCCTAAATTGATAAATAAAGATTTAAAAAAAAAAAAGTAAGTTTGTAACATGCACAATGATAAATATCCATTATAGCTTTGAGAACTGCAACTGCGGTCAAATGCTAGGAAAAAATACTTTAATTTCTACCACATCGTTCCAAAACCACAATAAAAGCAAGAGGAAGGAAAACATCTATTCGAACATTCATAACTCAAAGTGGCATACTCGTAAAGCTATTTCTACACATACGTACAAAGTGTGTATTCAAAATATTTGCAGCAACAAATCATATGCCGTCCTTTAGAAGCCATAAAAGCATTCTTAAAACAACGAGGGAAAAATCAGAACGGCCCTTCTGAAATGGACAAGGTACAAAAAAAAAACGGTTGTAAATAAAAAGTCACAGAAATACTGCAGAAGATATTTTCGTATACCAACAATTTGTAACATGTATATCAATGGCGAATTTAATTATTTGTATGAATATTTCACAAATAATTTAATATTGTTGACAAAACGAAAAAAAAAAGCTTCAAATGCCAGTTCCCATCTTAGACCTAGCGAGCTACCTTCCACTTAGCAATAGGTGAGGTATTGGTTAAATGCTTGTCTATACGATATAAATAATACTTAAATTCTAAATTTAAAATCACCCCCGACTGATCTATGTATAATCTGTTCATTGAAACTATTCCAATAAGCCCAAACTCAACACTTCTGCTGTAAGTTTGTAAAGAGCTGGGTATTCTGCAGATTCCAGAAGATGTCCTAGAATCTGGTCAATGCTTACTATGTCATTACAATATCATTGAAGTAAGAGAATACTGAATTTCGAAATTAAATTGATTTCATAGCGACATCTTCTAGTAAAAAGCTCAGAGTTTTAAAACTGCTGAACGGATTTTCATGAATTAAAGCTAAAAACACGACCGATTAAAACATCTATCGAAAAAAAAAAATCAAAATCGGTTCATGCGTTTGGGTGCTACGATGCCACAGACAGACACATACGCCAAACTTGTAACACCCCTTCTTTTGTATTGGGGGTTAATAAGATGGAGCTATACCTGTCTTTATGCTTTTCTTCCATTCGCCATTACGTATGTTCCTAGTAGGACCTAACATCTGCTAAAGGACCTAACTCTGCCAAACTTCACTTCTATATTGAGTCTTATACGCCTTTTAATTTTACTAGACACTTTGGCATTTATACCCAAAAACCTTACTACAGTTAGTTACTACATTACCGTATCACTCTTGAATACGAAAAATAAATGAGCAATACGGAAAAAACCGGTTAAAGAAAGTTATACAGAAACTTAAAATTAAAACCAACCGCTGTTAAATTGTAACTTGGACCACCGAGAAACAGAGCGCGTGAAATACGTCAGTGAATCACAGAGCTGAGATAGGAATGCGTTAATAAGTCCCTCAGGTATGTGGAGTGAGCAACTTTATACGGAGCAGTTAGTGGGCAAGCTCGGATTCTTTGCACTTGTTTGTTCATTATTTAATACGGTGGAGACAATTGTTGTTCTACCCTTATTTTTGTTTTTGGCGCTGATGGAGAGATTTTTGGATTATGTTGATACCTGGTCTGTTGATAAGTAGCAACAGACCAGAGTATTAACATTTCGTCATAAATCATCAACATAACATTATTTGTCTGTTGAGACGAGTTATCAACATAATTATACATAGAGTTTACGATTTAAAAGTCATTATTACAATTTGTTAATAATAATTTAAGATTGTTTTAAAAACGAAAATTAAAACAAATGCCATGCTAGTTATATTCAGTAGCCAGTCTGAGGTATTTATCTCCATATCTCTGGTGACGTCCAAGATCTCTATGAAATTACAAAGGGGCCATCTCAGATGTGTACATATTATTAATTTTAAAAATATAGAAAATCAGTCTAAAATCGGTAAACATACATAAAAAACATACATACAGACGATGTAAGAACCTCCACCTTTTTAAACCCTGTTAAAATTTTGATTCTCACTTGTAAACATCTCAAAATTACTTTCTGTCAGAGGTCTACGATGTAGAAACTAGCTACGGGCGTAGCTATCTACAGTGCGTAGTTGCCTACGAATTACCATGCTACAATTTGCCAGATATAAAAAACGAACTCGAAAGTGATTTCTATAATTAGTGCCAACTTTAATAATTAAACTAGATAATTAAATAGATTAATCATTGCGGTCAAATAATTTTCAGCTATTTACCCCTTTCCATTGCTACGATTAGCTTTAGAAAATAAAAAACTAATTCTAAATATATATTCAACTAAATAAATAAGTAGGTACCTACTTTAAATAAATAATGAATAGAAATAATTTCAGTAAAAAAACCCGATATCAACAGCATCAAATTCTCTTTCAACAAACGCAATTGGTTCTTTCGAATAATAAACGTCAAATTTACCAAACGCGAACATAAATCCATAGCGAATTCATAAAGTTACACAAGGAAAAAATAATTCCTCTTATTTGCGTAAAGAAAAATCAGTAGGTCGTAAGGTTCTTTGCCGAAATTGAAAGTGATCATCCAATTTGTCTGAAGATTTTTGATGGAAACGGCTACGGTTCAAAATTAATCTGGAGTTACTTGGCAACCAGATTGGGATACCACAGTACGACATATATAGTAGGTTCATTTAACATATTGTTTTATAGGTCAAGTCTGATTCCAGTTCTGATATGATAATAATATCGTTTAAAAAACTAAAAAAACTGATTTCAAATGCCGCGCTTTTAATTTTCAGTACCAGGTTTGAGGTGTTTATCTCCATATCTCTGGAGATACTTATCAGATCTCAATGAAATTACTATGGTATTCCTTGAAATATCTCCTTTCCAACCAAAAAAAAAACTAAATCGGTTTATAAATGGAGAAGTTATCCGCGAACACCCATAAAAAATATATATACGGTCGAATTGAGAAACTTCCTTTTTTGAAGTCGGTTAAAAATATAATAAGAAATACATTTTTTTTTATTCATATTTACAATGGATATGGTACTGTTTTATATCTATTCTAGCATTAGCATTACATCACTGTCCTTGAGTAGCACCATCGATGTATTCTTACACCCACACTTATAGGTTTCTTAGAAGCCTATTCCCGGCCTTTCCCACACTTGTAAGTAGGTTGCCTAAAAGCTAGTATTTGATATATCTGCTTTTTAGGTTTTGCTTTAAAAATAATACGTAAAGACGTTACAGATAGTGTTACGGAACTCAAATGAAACTCGGGCAGAACACAATGCTAGACCTGTTGTTAGTAAGTGGTTTAAAGAAATAACAGAATCGTGGTCCAAAAATATTTGACATTTTTTTTTACAGCTTAGTAGCAATGTGGTTTGCACATCACTAATAGTCTTGTTAACCCCTCCAACATCCTAAATATGCTTGTGCTTGGACTGGATTCACGTCAATTGTGCAATTGATGGAAGTCGAACTCATGACCTCTCGATCGCAAGGCCTTAGCCATTGGGCTACTGCCGCTATATTGAGCTATTGCCGCTATGAGAATAAAAGATGGTACATAATATATAAGACTTAATAATGTGGATTAAAACATAACAAATCTTAGCTTTAATGCGTTTCATAAAATAGTTAAATCCAACTAAAGTACACTAGTGACATGTTTGACAACGTATTCGTAATACGCGACACATACTTTTTCACAAATATTTCAGTCACAAATCGAGTCTACAGTAACCAGTTTAAAATCGAGATCCACATTAAAATATCGTATGAGCCTCTCCAAACCACACCTGATTTATCGCCCAGTTTTCAGCGTAAATAAAGAAAACGTGTTCAGTACTGTCCCACTTCAGCTTAGCGGCTTTAAGTAAAAATATCGCGCAACGCCAGGATGTCGCATTTACCCACTGCCCCACTGTGGCCATAAGACGGGATTAGTAATGTTGGCAAGGATAAGCCTTGCACGTTTCCCTTACAGTGGGCTCTTAAACTATAAATATGTAATTAGGCGTGTACTTCAAAGGAACCGTTTCTTTGCTGCATTTCTAAATAACGTAAAGAATATTTTCGGAGCTGAAATCCTAGTTAGAAAATGTTCATTTATTTCGCTTGCTATATGTATAAATGTGAATGAGCTATACATTTTTTTTTATAAAAACTCAGGTTCATTATAAACTTAGGAAATTTAAAGTGACTTACGCGATGTAGAAACATGTTGATCGCTATATCGAAATCACGTATACCCGTTTTAAAATCAATTACTTATGCAAATAAGGCTACACAAAAGGCGATTTTTGCTTGCACTAGTGCAAGTAGTGCAAGCAAAAATCTTATTTTTTATTTTCTATTTTATTTTTACTATTCGATTGACATATGCATTGATTATTTTATTTTACAATTTTGACGATGCTATTGCAGATACTTTCTTTCGATCAAAGGTGTTTTTTTATAATGACATAAAAATGTTTGTGAAACTCTGGTAACGTGTCTAAGTGCATAATATTATGTCTATGGATAAATAAATGAATTGAATTGAATTGAATTGAGTGATTGTATTAAATTGATAGTGACTGTTTCATTTAAATAGAGTATGAATATTGTGTTCGGTTGCAACCGGTTAAAAAATGAATAGTAGTAAAGTGGTTGGTAATCTTGGTGATCTATTCATAAAACACATAAAACAAAGAAAACGTAATCATACATTTTTCGTAGAACAAGTCCCCATACGTAACTACATGCATAAAGTATAATAAAATCAATATTCGTATTACATTTTTCTCAGCAATCTGCATAGATTCACAGTGATTTATGGAAAGGGTGGATTAACGACAGATCTAAACGACAGTAAAATATGGACCTGCGGAAAATGGGAACGACGCATAGACGTATTGTATTGACGCCGTACCGAATTGACTGTTGTTCATAATGTTGGTGGATTGCGTTATTGCCACCATTTTTAAATAATATTTTCAATTGACTTCAAAAAAAAGGAGAAAGTTCTCAATTCAACCGATTTTTTTATGTGCGTTAAATCAGAACTATGTAATTTCTTGACCGCTTTCGGAAAATTCTTTTGCTTGAGAGAATAGCCTTGCCTTTTGTTTTTATTTTTATTTGTAATTTCATCGAGATTCTGTTGAGTACCTCTAGAGGTCTAGAAATAAACATCTCAAAGTTGCTGCTAAAACTGACTCGCCTGGCATGTGAACGAGGTTTTTAACCGACTTCACAAAAAAGGAGGAGAATATCAATTCGACTGTATTTTTTTTATTTATTTTTTTATGTCTGTTATATTACCCAGTACTCCGTCAAATCTTAACCGATTTCAAATATTATTTTTTCGTTTGAGAGATTATTCCTTTTGTTTGGTTCTATTAAAATGTTATCGAGATCTGATAATAATGTCCGGAGATATGGAGATAAACAATATAAACAAATGTATACCTTGAGGAAATGATTAAGGCAACTGACTATTTTGACATGTGATAGATAGATAGATTAACACTTTATTGCACATAAGAATACAGAGATAGGTATTTACAAACACTTAAAAAAATTTACTGTACAATCGGCGGCCTTATCGCTAAACAGCGATCTCTTCCAGGCAACCGGGAGACAATTGGAGATACATTATTATTACTATCGATGGCAGTGTGCATTTACGAAATAACAAAGTATATAAAATTATTCATCTAATCAATCAATCAATACAATAGGCTCAATACATATAATTAACCGTATAGATATACATACTCCATTCATACATATACATATAACTTATGCATATAAATAAACTTATTCATAAATATACAAAATGAAAAAAGAGAGAAATAAATAAACAAATAGATTTAGGGAACACAACAGCATTATACGACACTAGGCACTAAGTACTAAGGACAACTACAAGTAACATTGAGACAAATAGAAGTTTTTGACACGAACATTAAATATATGGAGAGAAGTGGAAGTTCTTATATCAACTGGCAACGAGTTCCATAACCGAGCTGCTTCAACTGTAAAAGATTTACTGTAGAATGAACTCGTGTGTTGCGGGATACTGAGTCTGAATAACTCATTATATCTTAATTTTAATTAGAAAATTTTGAAGAGTATTTGATCCATATTTCAGAGAGAAAGAAAGAATAAAAATAAGAAATTTCAGTCATTCATTTAATACTGCAACCGACGAGTCTTTCCAATACAGCCTATTCAAAACTTAACAAACAAAGAAGCTAAAACGGATCCGCCTCTGCGAAAACAAGCGATTTGTTCCAAGCTGCAATTGTCTATCTACAATTTCGTCGACCGTTCGATGTGTCACAAATAGAGCAAACGGGCAAACCCGAAAGAAAAATGAATACAAAATACTCTGACACAGTTCTAGTTTCAAAATACAGACATTGACTGACTGTTGGTCGAGGATGGGAATTTATTATGGGTGCATTGCCAAGACCGCATAATGTGTGCTCTATATAAATGTTTTACAAGACAGCAAGAAATTTGTTATACAATAATTAAAATAGTTTAAAAACTAAAACAACCGACTTCCATGCCCCGAGAGTCATTTTCAGTAGCCAGTTTGAGACGTTTATCGTCATATCTCTGGAGATACCTACTTATCACATCTCAATGAAATTACAATGGGATTACCTATAAAACGTACCCTACCGATTAAAAAAGAATCATTCAAATCGGTTTACGATTGACGGAGTACTCACGTAACAAAAATACAAAAAAAAACATACAGACGAATTGAGAACCTCCTTCTTTTTGGAAAGTCGATTAAAAAGCCAGTATCATACTAGCCTGTGTTGAGTGTGTAGCGTTCTTTTGACGCTTATCGAGCGTGCACGTTCAATTGTTCAATGAAATGCTTGCGCTAACGTATATGCATCGCTTCTATATCATCTTTTACAAAAGCATAGCAGGCGTCGTATCTTGCGTCAAAGAAAAGCTCGCGTTTCTTTAACGCTAATGTACTGAAACCCTAAATCCATAAGGCTTGATGCTCAAAAAACAATTGTATTTTGTTTACTCTAAGCTCCCTTTGTGTTGTTTTTTGAAATGTTGCTGTCGAACAATATTTCAGTCAAGGGCCAGGTTCACCGGTTCTTGATAAAGTTTCAGACAGTTATTTGACACATAACACCATATAAAAGCTGTCAATAATATGTCAGATTAGTTTCTATTAGAGCTAACAGGAACCGGTAAAACTGGCTCTTAATGTTATAGCGCCTGAACTAATATTAAATCTTATTTTCTGGATAAAATAGATTATTTACCTATTCCACATTAAAGTTCATGTAACCACAACAGTACAAATTTTTGATTACAGTTCTATAAATTACTTTCATAGTTTATTACATTTTATAAAGTATATGTATCGTGTATTAAATAAACCACTTACTAAAATATTTCCTAATAAACAAAGTTGAAATCATTCAAATACTATGAAAATAACCCACCCCTAACTGTACCCGTTGCAAAAGTAGCCATAACGCTGGTGGCGTTTCCGCGTTGGATAGCAATGGTACGAGCCGGAGAGGGATTCACCTGTCTTTTCTTGGTTTACTTAGTTATTTAAAGTATAGCAGTCATTTGTAGCTTATGATAGAACAATTTTTATTAAAAGGGTTTTTGCTATCATCTTACCCTACCGTGCAACTTGAATATAGTAAGAGTGTGAACATTTATTTTACTTTCGACATCTATACCATATATCTATATTGTATATCTACTGATTTCGAGTCTCACATTCAGAAGTAATATATGTAAGTGTATTCGGATATTAGACTCAATTTCTATAGTTAGTCCATATTAGTCCATTCGTTTAGATTTCTGCAACAATATGACGTGATCGAGTCTATCTGTCTCTGAACAGATTAATATTGTACTAATAGATAGATGGACGAAATGATTAATAGTTCTAATGGCTCCCAGTGATACAGTATGTATGACGTCACTAATGACGTCAGCGGTTGCAGTCAACGGATTTGACGCAATTTCGATGTCGACTTGGTTGACAGTGCGATTAGTTTGAAATTGATTTTTTGTGTGAAATTAATGTGGAATTGAGAAGTACCATTTTGTAGACCTCTGACGCTAAAAGAAGGGTGTAATAATTTAGATGTGTGTATATGTGTGTCACCTATGGCATCGTAGTTTCTAAACGAATGTACCAATTTTGATGTAGATTTTTTAAATGTATCTAGTTAATGGTAATAGTTTTTAATTAAAAGTGTTCTTAGCGTTGATTAATGAAAATCCGTCAATATCAGTCCAATTATGGGGAAAAAGTTACATATGTTGTAAAATATTTAAAAAAATATTATGATATTATAATAATTCTTAGAATTAAACAATAAATAATAACCAAAATCACACAAAAACGGTTATTTTTCCACAATTATAGAATCCCTGATAACCTAAGACCGTGTTCACCCTTCTATGTGCCTTGTTGTTATTTTAATTTAAAAAACACCCAGAAAGGAATATTTTCAATAAATTGAGTTCAATTGTCCCACGATTCATTCAAATATTTGTGTGGTCCCTGTTCCGGTTTTAGCTGAAAAAGCTTTCCAAAAGCGCTGAATTGGCTGTATTTATTCGTATATATCACATGGTTAATTAGGAAACGCTTGATTGGGAATTTAACGGTTTTATAATAACGTATGAAATACAGTATGAACATAATAATGTTGCAGGTTCCAGCCGAGCACAAGAAGATGTTCCTCGTACTGGAGTTCTGGCCTGCAGGGGTTGTATACCGTTAATACAGGGATACTAGACCGGCTAAAATCCCTGAAACTCGTAGTGCTCCTATATTAAAATAGTTATATTTATATATATGTTAGTCTGTAAGGTATTTATAATATGGGTCTTAGAATAACATGTACTGTTTTCTTAAGTTACCTGAATTAAAGATTTATTTATTTATTTATTATTTATTTTATAATAATTTGTGAAAATTCAAGCGCTGAATAGGTATTTCGGGTATGAATTAGATGTCTATCTTTATTGTATCCTGGTCCTTTAAACCTTCCACTACTCAGTCAGGTCAGTCAGTCAGACTGTCAGTCAGTAGGCCAGGGTCAAGTTTTTTTTTATTTATAAATAAAAAGAAATACAAAAATTATAAAAAAAAGGATGATGCCATCTAAAATTCACACCAAAGTGGCAGCGACCGACATCACTGATTTTTGTTGTCGATGTTGTTATTGTTGTTATTAACCATCCTCGACGGCATCATCACTTACCAACAGGCGAGATAGTAGTCAAAACAAAAACAAAAAAACAAAAAAAGTGGTACAAGTAATATTTTACAAAACCTTTTTAAACACAAGCTTTTACATAACCTAGGACCAGAGTAAGTTAAGACAAATCCAACGAGCCCAAACACGACGGTTATAACATGTGTAATTTAGGAGTACATTTGGCCACTTTCCAGCTCCATCATCAGATCAGCGCCATGTCATCATAATATTGCATTGTCACGCGATATACACATGTATGCAAAATTTCAACTCAATCGGTAACCGAGAAGTGGATTAATTTGCAAGATTTGTGACGGACAAATAAATTTGTCGTGAAGTAGAAATAAAGCTTGTAATAAGAAATAAAAAAACTGGCCAAGTGCAAGTCAGACTCGCACTCGTAGGGTTCCGTACCACAATACAGTATTTTATAAGATCGAGCAAAAAATACCACTATCATTTTTCGCCAGCAAAAAATAATAATTAATAAACATTTTATTTCTTATAACGCCATCTAACGTCTAACAAAGGTGTTAGGGATCGACATTTTAATATAGCGCCATCTATGGGACGTTTACCTAACTAAGGGTACATAGATGGCGTGAAATGCCGAGAAAAACACGTTTCTTGTATGGGGACCCTCTATTATTTTTAAATTTCTTCTGTTTTTAGTATTTGTTGTTATAGCGGCAACCGAAATACATCATCTGTGAAAATTTCAACTGTCTAACTATCACGGTTCATGAGATACAGCCTGGTGACAGACGGACAGACAGACAGACAGACAGACAGACAGACAGACGGACAGCGGAGTTTTAGTAATAGGGTTCCGTTGGTACCCTTTGGGTACGGAACCCTAAAAACAATGTCGCTGTCGCTGTCTGTACGCTTAGATGTTACGGATTTTGATGCAGTTTTCAACGATGGAGTGATTCAAGACGAAGGTTTATAACCTGGATTAAACGCGGGCAAAGCCGTGGGTACAGCTAGTATAAAATAAAAAAATAAGTTGTCCTGCACTATCATTATTATTCTCTCTGTGCTACCCGAACCATAATAAAATGAATCACATACAACATCTACTTACCCACTAAATTCTGTCAAAGAATACTCAAAGGACATCCCGGATACCATAACCCATGGCTTTCTTTGAGACGTCCCCCATTTACGACATTACGGGGTCATAATAATACTTGTGAGAATAACATAAAAATACATCTCTAGACTATTTTATTTCATCGTTTTCTCAATCTAATATGATCCTTATAGCTCAGAGTTACAGTCGGATATTAGTGTTTGGCTTTTGTCCCGGGAAAACTGATTTATCCTATGTAAATGTCGGGAACAAATATAATAACTAACAGTAAACAGGCTACTGTAAACTGATATTGAAGTAATATAATCGATAAGCAAATATATTGAGTTTGTATTTGTTTAGAAACAATGGTTTTGATACGAATGTTGTGATCTGTAATCAAAGTTATGTTTATATATTTATTGTTTGAATATATGATCGTTTATCTATTTTTTTTTTATATTATAATTTATTTTTACAAAGGAATTATGCATCATCATCATCATAATCAGCCTGTGTCAGTCCACTGCTGGACGTAGGCCTCTCCCAAGATACGCCACTGAGCCCGATCTTCGGCTCATCGGGAAGGGTATTTTACTATCAAGTTATTTTTAGTTACTATGTCTTTCTACTGTGTCATTAACAACATAAAACTGGCCAAGTGTGAGTCAGAGTCACGTCTTGCATCGCACACTTAGGGGGAGTTCCGTACTACATTACAATATTATACGAAACATAACAGAGATTCAAATTCATATTTGATTAATTGATATTACCAAGAACATTTTGTTTGGTATACGAGTTCACCGAGAATCTCGACGGCGTGATCTAGAAAGACAGGGCTCGTTTATTACTTACTTAACTAATAAGAAAGGTTATTAGCTTAACATAGATGGCGTCATACTAAAAAACATGTTTTTGTATGAGGACCCCCTTTAATTTTTAACTTTATTTTGTTTTTAGTATTTGTTGTTCTAGTGGCAACAGAAATACACCATCTTTGAAAATTTCAACTGTCTTACCATCAAGGTTAATGAAATACAGCCTTGAGACAGACGGACAGCGGAGTCTTAGTATCAGAGTCCCGTTTTACCCTTTGGGTACGGAACCCTAAAAACTGAGCCTTTCAATACCCTTCGGGACGCTTTTTTGTAGCATATCGTGTGTCGACCAATATATTCTACCCTATTCATTTTTATTATCTATTGGCTGGCACCCAATAATTTGCTAATACAAATGATAAAGTACCGTAGGTGTAGGTACATGAACCGATTATGATTAAGTTTTTTTTCTTGATAAAAGTTACGGCCACACCGCGGCGTCCTGCAATCTGCGGTCGCGATCTCAGTGCTTTTCAATTGTTTTCTGATCGCGTTTGATGTGAAGGTACAAATACTACTGCGCTATCTGATCACCGCCTAGATCGCGCACGCAGGACACTGCGGTATTTCCGTACCTAAAGAGAGACCTTAGTTTTTTTAAGAAAATTCGTTCTGCTATCTTAAGATTAAGAGGTATTTTCTGGTTGATAAAGCCACATGAGCAATATCATCAATTCAGTCTTTCATCATATCAATCACAGGTCTGATCAATTCGAAGCTTCTGCAAAATCTGCAGAATACTCACCTTCTTACAAACTAGCATCAGTGATGTCGTGGTAAGATTAATAAGAATGGTTTCATAGAATTGATTACACAGATCAGTTGAAGGTGGGTTCAAATTTTCATCATCATCATCATTATCAGCCGGTATCAGTCACTGCTGGACGTAGGCCTCCCCCAAGACACGCCACTGAGCCCGGTCTTCGGCTCTTTGTTTCCAGTCACTGCCGACCGCTTTGCGAATGTCGTCGCTCCACCTAGTCACAGGGCGTCCTACTCTACGTTTGCGCATTCGCGGTCTCTACTCTAGAACCAGTCTGCCCCAACGGTTATCGGTCCTACGGCAGATATGACCAGCCCACTGCCACTTCAGTTTGCTAATCCGCTGAGATATGTCGATCACTTTAGTTTTCTGGCGAATTACTTCGTTCCGGATTCGATCCTGAAAAGAAACACCGAGCATAGCTCTCTCCATAGCTCGCTGAGCGACTTTAAACTGGTGGACTAGTCGAACCGTGAGTGTCCACGTCTCGGCTTCGTATGTCATGACAGGTAGGACGCACTGATTAAAGACTTTTGTCTTTAGGCACTGTGGTATAGGCGACGAGAAGACTCGACGGAGTTTCCCAAATGCTGCCCAGCCCAGCTGAATTATTCTCTGGATTTCATTCTCGAAGTTGTGTTTGCCTAGTTGGAGCGTTTGCCCTAGGTAAACATACTGCGTGACAACTTCGAGTGGAATTCCATCTACGGCAATCGGTTCCGGAACAACGTGCTCGTTGTACATGACTTTGGTTTTATCCAAATTCATCCGGAGACCGATGCGACGAGAAGAATCAGCTAGGTCATTCAACATCCTTTGTAGGTCCTGCAGCGTCTCTGCCATAATGACGATGTCATCTGCGAATCGTAAGTGAGAGATGTACTTGCCGTTATTGTTGATGCCACAATCTTTCCAGTCCAGCGTCTTAAACATATCCTCTAAGGCATTAGTGAACAGTTTCGGGGATATGACGTCCCCCTGTCTCACTCCTCGACGCAGGTGAATATGTTTAGTACGCTGGTTCTGTACTTGTACTGACATCGTTGCGGCATTATATAGACATTTCATCACTTCGATATATCGCCTGTCGACTTGGCAACGCTGCAGGGACTCAAGAACCCACCAGGTTTCGATTGAGTCGAAGGCCTCTCATAGTCCACAAATGCTAAGCACAGGGGCCGATTGTACTCTTCGGTCTTCTGTACAATCTGCCGCACCGTGTGGATGTGGTCTATGGTGCCGTAACCGCTTCGAAACCCGGCCTGTTCCGGAGGTTGAAACTCGTCGAGTCTTCGCGCAAGACGGGTTCAAATTTTAAACTATTATTAATACTCAGTACTCAATACTTTATAGCTTCCATAATTGTTGTACTTACATAAAGTTCTTATATCTAGATATCTAGGTACATGAGATCATAATGTACCCTGTTGGGCACATGCAAAATTATAAGACTAAAAGACTAAAAGAGAGGCTGAAAAAAAAAGGAGCAGGATATAAAATTGAAATGAATTATAATATTGTTGTATTGTTTAAATATTTTTGTAATAAGATTTTAATGTTACTTGTAGTTGTTTTATTTAACTGTTTTATTTTTGTATATATTTTTATTTAATGTTTATAATTGTTTTGTTTGTTTTAAATATACATTATTTGACGTTAATTATTAATTGTATTGTATCTACTAAATGTAGGTTAGTTAGTGTTTGATCACTACTTCACCTATTGGTGAGCACACTAGGCCCTAAGATGGAAACCGTAGCAAATAGCTCTAAAAGATACTGTTGGAACACACTACTGCTATTAATTTGAGAAACACCTGTATCCTGCCAGAACGAAATCTTCCTTCGCCGGAGGACAACTCTGAATAAACATACATTTTCCGATAGAAACATCCGTCGGTGTCTGGGTTTGAAACCACGACTCTTAGATTAGAATTCATACGATCTCCCATATACACTACAGAGCCCTTAAAAAGATTTGATAAGATTTCATACACATACATTTTGATACAGTACCAAAATACTACCCTAAAATCTTGCATAAATCACATAAAATTAGATCCTACCTGTAGTTACAGTTAATACTCTAAAGTCCGACCGCTAAGTTAACTGAACCACACAAGTTAGACTTGTGTTTGCTGTTTCTGTAATAACTTGGGCTTGTAAATTATAATTCAAAGTGCTACACGGAGAGCTGTGGGACAGAGTAAATGAGGTGCTTCAACTGAGTATTTCAATTGAGGTTTTGGCTCTTTTTGGTGTTTGAATATAGTATGTTTTTAAGAAACATGCGAAATATATTATCACGTAATGTAAGTTCGAACTTTGTCGTTTTTGTGTATGACAATTTTGTAAAGAATTTATCACTTTTATGTACTTTGTCAGGTTGTATTATTTAGCTTATAAATTATTTTTCGTCGTAACATTTCATTACATTACCGTAAAAATACAATAAAAAGTAAAAATAATTTAATTATGTCGGTTAAAATTTTGACAATTTGCTTGTTTAATTTGAGTGAAAATTCAAGTAATTTTTTCTTATTTTCTTTTATTTATTCAAATGAACCAGTTGACTTGCTTACAAATAAAATTACTTTTCATCATAAGTTTTAGTTTGTTAATTTTTTATTTAGGTATACTTAATTTGTCACTCACAATTTAAATTTTCTTTCTGAGGTTTTAGTTCTATTGTTATTCCCTAAATATTGCCCTTACATTCAGAACGATTCGTTTATTTTTATAATTTTCATCCAAAAAAGAAACCTCTATAATAATATTATCTATGACAAAATAAATGAATCACAAAGAAAATGGTTAAGCTAGCAATATCAAAAGCTCTGGTAAAGCACCTTATCCATAATAACCAGTGGCTCTTAGGTTGAGTAGTGAGATGTTGACACTGTGAGAGCTTTTTATATCAACAAAGTTTTATTTTCTTACATTTTACACTGTTTTGTTTTATATTTTCTTGTTTTACATTTACTTTCTGTACAGCGCTCTTGTTATTTGTTTTTTGATTGGGGTATTTTTCTTTTGACAGGCGATGATACTGTTTTATTATTATCTGTCTGTGAAAACTGTTATTCATCTGATAATGAAGTATATATTATATGAATCTATTTAAAATAAATGTTTTGTGGATGTAGAACATAATAACCAGCCAAGTGCGTGTCGGGCCACGCACAGTGTAGAGTTCCGTAGTAGCCTGTTATTCAATGCAAGTCTTTACCCGTTATAAACAAGCAACTAGGTACTCCGTCTTTGTCACTTTAAAGGATTTATTCTAAGAATTTTGTATTTGGTACAAAATTATCCAACACCCAAGTTCAACGATTATAACTGCTAAACTAATAAAGTTATCTTAACCGCTATAATTTTCCTTTGAAGTTCATGAAATGCGCTATTAATACGAATTTTTCCAAATTTTTCAAGCCAGCAGTTTAGCTTTTAGAGGGGGAGGGGACGCTCTACTGGAACAAAAATTTGCACTTTAAAGTTTAATATTTCGTGAATGGAGCATTCAATCGAAAAATTGTATTAGCAACCCTTAAGTCATTTTAAAAGACCTATTCAACGATACCCCACACAATGGGGTAGACGATGAAAAAAAATTCATTCCCACTTCTCATATAGGGGAGCTAGCCTAAGAAAAATATTTTTCTAAATTTTATTTTAGCACTTTGTCAGCGTCATTTATTTACATACCCCCACAAAATTACAGCTTTCTAGTATTAACGGTCTCTTAGCAAAACCTCGGACAGACAGACAGACAGACAGACAGACAGACGGACATGACGAAACTATAAGGGTTCGCTGTCAGGACTACGGAACCCTAAAAACCTTATATGTCATACATTATTTTATCTTGTACTTTTTGTAACTTTTTACACCAATATTAAACTAGGACTTAAGGAAACAATCAGATGTACTCGTATTTAAGATAATATTTGAACTTGTCCTAAGTCCTAGTTTTGAAACGTTTTTTTTAAATTATTTTACGCAAAAAAGGGCTTTGTCGAAACATTTTTTTTTTAATTAAACGATCCTAATGTAATTTCTCTCTGATGTTTTTGTGAGTGTTGCTGTAGTTGTTCAGTGGTAAGATGCCACATTGATTAATTTTACATAGAAAAAAAATTGTGCATGACTCAATACCAGGTACCAGGTTTTATAATCGGAAAATACATTTTCAGACAATGAACTTAATTCTCTTGGTTTCTTATTCCAAAGTAAAAACCCTTTTTGAATTACTTCAACGTTGTAAAATCAATATTATCATTAGATATCACAACTTCAACAACATCATAATCATAATCGGGCATTAGTGTATCAGTCCACTGCTGGACATAGGCCTCTCCCAAGACACGCCACTGACACCGATCTTCGGTTCTTATATGACAATTTGAAGATTGAATATTAGACTTAGTGACACAAAACATATTACTGTACCATCAAATTCATCTAATTCAGCCCGTCAATATCAAATCAATTACTATTTTTTGAGCACCTGATCGACCTGTAGTACTAAAATTAGTGAATGTAATTCAACACAGCGCTAACAATACCACACATTTAGCTCCTTAGTCTGAAAATAGATTTGACACTTGATTCAAATTACCCATTAGCTATGTTAAGTTAATTAAAATAGCTTTTAATCAAAGCGTCAAGTTAACTAATATTGTGCCGGAGCCTCTGAGGCATTGAGGTCACAGAGTAAATGTTTGGGGAAGCGGTACTAGGGCAATCAGGATCTGAGGTCAGTAATTGTCGGTATCAAGAGAACCAAGTACTTTGTTTACGAGGAAAATACCTCTTTTCTGTATGGTTGTTAACTTTATATAATAATCTATACTTATATAAGGGAAAAAAGAAAGAAAATACATTTATTCAGCATTACACAAGAGTAAAAAATAAAAATAAAATTTAAAAAAAACATCGGGTTAACATGAGAACTAATAACTGAAATGTCTAATAACAAAAATAATGTGATGCTGAAAAGGCCCATTTCAGCACAAATGTTAAGGTAGATGTCTACCCGAACGCTGATCTTCCGATAGGCCTAAAGCGGGTGTTGAACAAACGCGAAAATTAGACAGCTAGGATACATTCAACATCAATCGATTTAATTTAAAAGGTATTAAATCAACATAAGAATAAAATAATAATAATAGTCATAAAATAAATAAAAATACTTAAATACAATAATGAGATATTAAATACTTAAAAAATATTAGAGATACGCTATGAAACAATAATATACAAATAATACACTACAACAGTTACTTACTAATTTTGTCGGCTCGAACGAAACTAACTTTGAAATTTATATATATATCATAAAGACAACAAATTTTTGTAGGTTCGTAACACAATGAGTAAAGAAACTGTTCGTTACTCATGTGGTTTGTAACGAATAGGCTCAAACCTACTGGACCGATTTAAAAAAATCTTTCAGTAATATTTAATATAGACTTTTGGAATGATAATTTAAGATCATAACCAAAAACCGACTTCAAATGCCGCACTAGTTATTTTCAGTACTAAGTTTGAGGTGTTTACCTCCATATCTCTGGAGATAGTAATTAGATCTCGGTAAAATTACGATGGAACCAAATCGGAAGCATAGATACTCTCAATCAAAAAATAATTACCTAAATCAGTTAAGAAATAATTCATATTTAATGTAAACGTATCGGCTTTTTTCCCGCGTTGTATTTATTTCGTTGTAGGTGTTTAACCAGGTAGCGCCATATAAATGCCAAGATAGCAAAAGTCTTCAGAGATACGTATGGGGTATAGTATTTCAACAAGCACGAGATAATCACTCAAGCGACATGTAAAGATGTTCCATTATTTTTAACCAACTTCAAAAAAAGGAGGAGGTTTCTCAATTTGACCGTATATATATATATATATTTTTATGTTTGTTCGCGGATAACTTCGTCGCTTATGAACCGATTTTGATTATTCTTTTTTTGTTCGAAAGGAGATATCCCAAGTGTGGTACCATGGTAATTTTATTGAGGTCTGATATGTATCTCCAGAGATATTGAGATAAACATCTCAAAATTGGTACTGAAAATGAATAGCGCGGCATTGAAGTCGGTTCTTTTTTAGTTTTTAAACGATATTATTAAACGTTGTTCGTGAACATGATAATAATTATGCTAGTGCTAAAATGGTAGGTTTTGATCTCTTTTACCATCCGCGGATCAAGACTTTCCACTGAACAATGCTATAAATTCTGTAACGTCAATAATGATTTCATAAATAAAAGATTCGAATGGAAAATAGGACTGAAGTAAAACTTAGCAGGCGTCCTTTCTATTTTCCAACTATTGAGGTAAATAAAAGACCTCGAGGAAATTCCAAAATTCCAGGAAGCGTGGGTTAGATCGCGTAGAAAGAAGAACTAAAGTGGCTGGAAAAATTATTCCAGAAAAAGAGGAGAATAGATAAATCAAAATGGAGGCTGATTATGAAGAAGACCAATACTCTTGAAGGTTTGTATCGCCTAAAGAAGCAACAAAAAATAATACAATCTACGTTCTTCAAAAATAAGGTTACTCATCTCAATTGAATAAAAAAGCAATTTTAGTGACATTATATACGAGTATCTTTTTACCAGTGAATAAAATCGACGCGTTATGCATAACCACATCCCAACTGTATGAATCAAATTCGAACGGGTCTAAACGAAATATTCCCCCCATATATTAAAGGCACCGCAACATTTTATCCATTTCTACCTTTGTAATACTTTCCTTACCCAAGTTCTTCTCGCTACATTACATTCTAACAAAAAGGCCAAATATAGCGTTCCTATTGTGTCCAAGCTGGGCTTAAACGGCTGACATTAAGATAAAAAACGGGCAAGTGTGAGTAGGCATTCGAAAATGTTTTTGGGCCTGTATAATTTTCTTTTTATTTCCGATTTCATGTTTATTTCTACTAAGCTATTTGCTTACAACGACAACGGATAATATTTTATTGTGAGGTCTTTCCGGCTTGTATCTTTGACACCTAATAGTTTAATGTCCGAAACTATCTATTAATAAACAGATCAGAATCTAAACTGTGGTTGGAAAAACTTTTGCGTCGAGAAACATTAAGCCGAATTAGTGTATAACCGATATATATTTACTTAAGGGGTTATACGCAGTTAGAATTTTCAAAAAATCGTTTTTTTTTTTCATTTTCTGAATGTATATATATATTTATTATTCATTATTGAGTATATTCTCTGAAAATTTGAAGTCAATCCGATAAATACTTTTGGAGATATACCTGAATTTGTAAGGCCTACCTTACCTTTTTTTACCTATGTGTATACTACTTCTGAAACTTTAAACGCGTTTATCTCAAAACTGTCATTTCAGAGTCGGTGAGCAAGATTTCTCAGAGATGGCTCAACTAATCTCATGGCTCAATAATAACCCCTTAAATGCTTAGTAATAAAATGAAATAAAAATATATCTTTGTTAAACACCATATTTTTGGCACATTAATGACATTGAATTAATTAATTGTACACCAGTCCCAAAAATGTACTAACACTCAATTGTGTGTTCATAAACTAAAATAAATTATCTAATCTTCTATGAAGAGTCACGTAAAGCTATCAATAAAATTATTACAAAGTCAGAAATATTGAAACAAAAATGTCTAAGATGTGAAACTAGACCTTTACCTACCTGATATATTATCTAGCAATGTAGGCAATAAGTGTAATTTTCCTGATCGTTTAAGAATCCGATTGTAAACTCTTTTATATAACGAAATGTGAACTATTATTAAAAAAAAATAAACCTTAACAATATTGACAGCAACAATATTTAGCTTAACAAGTCTATGAAATAAAAATGTATAAAGAATTTAAGAAGTACTAAAATTTGCTGAACCCTAAAAAATAAACTTCTTCCTCAAACACGCGTCAACTCCTAAAGGTGATTAAATGAATCAGAAATGAAAAATGCTTAATTAAGCATTAGATATTCTGGCACCGGTAATTTCTGCTTTCGTTGCTTCTCATTAATGATTTCGCTTACTTCGCTTATTTCGCTTATGTTGATTTACGCTCGCTTTATCCAGTTCGGCGTTTTCATTAATATTATTCGTGAACCTGAACATTTTTACGGACAGAATTTCTCTAATTATACGCAGATTAAAAAGGTGTCGCCGCTTTGTCGTCTTTAATCTTTGGAGGATATTTTTTGAGTTTGCCTTTGAATAGAGCTTGGATTAGGGTCAGACCTTAGATAACGCTGAGTTGGTTTAAAGAAAGGCAATTTTGTGCTCTTGTATGCCTATAGGTGATTAACTTATGGTTGCTGTGGTTTTCTCTTTTGTTTCTTTGCATTTTTACCTTTTCATTATTACACAATTAATGCGTTAGTAATTAATTTCATGTTTTCGAATGATATCTAAGGCAATCTGCCGGAGCACCGTAAAGTATGGCGGCAGATATTCTCTTTAATGTCTGTAAGCTACTTTTTGGTATCGAGTCAGGCAGCTATGATGCTATTACTACCTGTAGACGAACACCCATGTATGCCCATAGAAAAATCCATTGGAGCGTGACTAGGATTTTAACGAACGACCTCCCGGTTCGTAGGCAAGCTATCTATCCTTTACGCCGACGTGCTGAAAAATTGATGCATAGCTGACTTATTTATATTCTAAATAGGTTTTTTTACATGACAAAATTTAAAGTACTCGTTTTATGGAAGGTGGAAGCACCAGCCGAAGAACTACTTATAGGAAAGATTCTCGACGGACCACAGATTTTCAATCATATTTCATCTAACTGACGCAGTTAAACGTGTTTTAAAACTACGAACAAAACAAACCAAATACAAACTATCCTTGAGAGGCAGGTCCTATTTTAGGCGTAGCGCGCTAGCCTATCACCACCAATATTATAAATGTGAAAGTTAGTTTGTAAGTGTGTTGGCTACTTCTTCGTGGACAAACGGCTGGACCGATTAAGCACGTAAAAACACGTTTCATGTATGGGGACCCCTATAATTTTTAACTTTATTCTGTTTTTAGTATTTGTTGTTATAGGGGCATTAGAAATACATCATGTGTGAAAATGTCAACTGTCTAACCATCACAGTTCATGAGATACAGCCTGGTGACAGACGGACAGACAGACAGACACAGACAGACGAATAGCGGAGTCTTAGTAATAGGTATAATAATCCTAAAAATATCCTAAAAACCATAATTGATACCGTTATTCAGTTTATACGTAAAATAATAACAAGCTTTCGAAATGTATTTCCGAAATTTGATAAAACGTTTTTCCAAACCGCCCCGACCGCACGACGACTGTAATCACCGTCGCACTAAAAGGAAATCATTTAAATTTCGTGAAAATGGGAAATAAAATAGACAGTGAAAAACTGGATAGAAATAAATGGATGTTAACCGTGTAATCCATACAGGTGGAAGCATTATGGGCGACATAATAACCCTAAAATGCTAGAGAAGATAATATAACAGTTCTGGAAAATAGAGTATTTTACTTTATACGAGCTAGTAAAAAGAGGCTAAAGTACGCTGCTATGGAGCCGCTTTACCACTTCGTGCCTATCGCAGTGGAGACCCTGGGTTGTTGGGGGACAGAGGCCAAGAAGTTCGTCCATGAAGTAGGTCACAGGCTTAGAGACAGTACAGGTGACTCCCGCTCCGGCTCGTTCCTGGTGCAAAGTATGAGCATTGCCATTCAACGTGGAAATGCGGCGAGTGTGATGGGCACTTTTGCACCCGGAGCGCTCAGGGGCGGGTTATTTGACTAATATATAGATATATATTTTAATTTAAAGTTGACATTACTTGATTTTGGAATCTAATACTATAAGAATCTTTGTCCTGACATACTGACTGACTCACTGACTCACTGACTCACTGACTCACTGACTCACTGACTCACTGACTCACTGACTCACTGACTCACTGACAGACAACGCACAGCCTAAACCGCTGGTCGTAGAGACTTGAAATTTGGAGGGTATATTTGTCTTAGTACGTAGGGGTGTACTAAGAAAGGATTTTCCAAAATTCACCCCTTAAGGGGATGAAATGGGGGTTCAAAGTTTGTATGGAGAAACAAGATTAGATCGTCTTTTCTATCCGAAACTTCACATAAGTGTTCAGTAAAAAAATAAGTAAAGACGTGTTTCAGGTTTTTTTGGAATTCCACCCCTAAGAGGGTGAAATGGGGTAATAAAGTGTAAAATCAATATTGTTTCGGATTGCGCTGAAATTTGGCATGCAAATAGTTATTACGACGTTAGTTCCCACTGAGAAAGGATTTTCCAAAATTAACCCTCGAAGGGGATGAAACGGGGGTTCAAAGTTTGTATGGAGAAACAAGATTAGATAGTCTTCTCTATCTGAAACTCCACACAAGTGCTTCAGTAAAAAATTAGGTAAACACGTGTTTCAGGTTTTTTTGAAATTCCACACCTGAGAGGGTGAAATGGGGTAATAAAGTGTGAAAATCTATATATTTCGGATTGCGCTGAAATTTGGCACGCAGATAGTTATTAAGACGTTAGTTCCCTCTGAGAAAGGATTTTCCAAATTAACCCTCGCAGGGGATGAAACGGGGGTTCAAAGTTTGTATGGAGAAACAAGATTAGATAGTCTTTTCTATCCGAAACTCCACACAAGTGCTTCAATAAAAAAATAAGTAAATACGTGTTTCAGGTTTTTTTGAAATTCCACCCTTAAGAGGGTGAAATGGGGTAATAAAGTGTAAAATAAATATTGTTTCGGATTACGCTGAAATTTGGCATGAAGATAGTTATTACGACGTTAATTCCCTCTAAGAAAGGATTTTCCAAAATTAACCCTCTAAGGGGATGAAACGGGGGTTCAAAGTTTATATGGAGAAACAAGATTAGATAGTCTTTTCTATCCGAAACTTCACACAAGTGCTTCAGTAAAAAAATAAGTAAACACGTGTTTCAGGTTTTTTTGAAATTCCACCCTTAAGAGGGTGAAATGGGGTAATAAAGTGTAAAATCAATATTGTTTCGGATTACGCTAAAATTTGGCATGCAGATAGTTATTACGACGTTAGATCCCTCTTTGAAAGGATTTCCCAAAATTAACCCTCGAAGGGGATGAAACGGGGGTTGAAAGTTTGTATGGAGAAACAAGATTAGATAGTCTTTTCTATCCGAAACTTCACACAAGTGCTTCAGTACAAAAATAAGTAAACACGTGTTTCAGGTTTTTTTGTAATTCCACCCCTAAGAGGGTGAAATGGGGTAATAAAGTGTAAAAATCAATATTGTTTCGGATTGCGCTGAAATTTGGCATGCAGATAGTTATTAATTACGACGTTAGTTCCCTCTGAGAAAGGTTTTCCAAAATTCATCCCTGAAGAGGATGAAACGAGGGTTCAAAGTTTGTATGGAGAAACAAGAATTGATTGTCTCTTATATTCGAAACTTTACACAAGTAGTTTAGTAAATAAATGAGTAAATACGTGTTTCAGGCTTTTTGAAATTCTATTCCTAAAAGGGTGAAGTGGAGTAACAATGTCTGAAATCAATATTGTTTCGGATTGCGCTGATATTTTGCATCCAGATAGAATTTGACGTAGGTATCCGCTGAGAAAGGATTTTTCAAAATTCACTCTTCAAGGGATGAAGCGGGGGTTCAAATTTTGGATAGTTATTTTATTCGACATTTCACACAAGTACTTCTGTAAATAAATAAGTAAATACGAGTTTCAGACTTTTTCAAAATGCCACCCTAAAAGAGTGAACTGGGGTAAAAAAGTCTGAAAATCAATATAGTTTCGGATTGCGCTTTATTGGGTTTTTCGGGTTTTAAAAATATGAATCCTGATTTGTCTTAGTCACGCGATAACATGAAAACAGGTGAACCAATTTGGCTAATTTTTATTTGATGTCTTTAATGATAGAATCGTTTTTACAAAAGAAAAGTTTTAAGTAAATAAAAGGAGTTTTTAACGCGGGCGTAGCCGCGGGGGACTTCTAGTTATTATATAAAATATTAAATGGTTAGTAATATACACTTTTGCACAATAATACGCGGCGAACACAATATTTGGAAATAAATACTTTATACGAGAAAAAATCTAAAAATATATTGTTGAGATAGCTTAGGAATAAAGCAGTCGAAAAACATAGCATAGTTTTAGCTTGTGTTATTATTTAATGTGTGGGTGGGTTTATAAAACAACAAACTAATTTTTTAAATTCAATTCAAAGGTTTCAGCTTTTGTAATCTGTTTAATAACATCATTAAATAGTAGTTGCCTGACACCTTATGTAGACAAAACACGTGTCGAAAACCTTATCTCAGATTAGATCCACTCACAAACATGTTCTATCCGAAATAAGATACGAAGCCTTGAAACGGAATTCATATGAATTCCCGTGTCATATTTAATAAAGACAAGTACTGAAAGTTATATGACATACCAACTCGAGAATTCAAGTCTCCTCAACAAGAATATTTTATTTACAGTAAGGACAACTTAGACAAGTTATTTATTCATCGTTACAGTTCAGTTAACTGTTATTCCATAGAAAAACCAAGGAAAAATCAATGTCTAATGACCATGCCAAATATCTCTAGACTCGTAGAGAAAAAACAAAAGCAGCAATAGCCCAATGGCTAAAGCGTCGGCTAGGCGATCGAGAGGTCGTGAGTTTGATCCCCACCTATTGCACTATCGTCATGAACCCACTGTAGATAAAATCATAATTACTGCAGGTAGCATAAACAAATAAATAGTGAAGACAAATACATTACTAGAGTAAGAGTATCATGGTGGTCACTAAGGATACCTTAGAGGTTCTGAGGTATTCTAAGGCTAAGAAAATAGAGAGCTACCTCAAATAAACAAATGAAGTAGGAGAGTAACGCACTGACCAAGAGATGCAGATATCTGTGTCCGTGATGACATTTATAATCACTACATAATCAAGGAATTTTACTCGTTTGCCGAGTTCCTTAGGTTGGATTTATACGAGGGATGTGCAAAGTAACTATGCAATTACATTAACGCAGCCTTAGACATACAGTCTACACTAGCGGTCAAAACATTTTTGGCAGTATGAAGTTTAAAAGAACAGAATTTATGAACAAGACAAAATCCATACTGTGTAAGCATCGTTTTGGTCCGTTTCCTCCGAAATACCTTTTGAGCCCTTCATCAGTTCACAAATTAGCCTCATTCATACAGAAAGTAAGGGATTTGAGCAATTACGAACCCTCAAAAGTGTCTTAAGTCTTTTGTCTTTTGATAGAAAATCTGTCCCGTCTTCGTTAAAGAAGACCCTTTAAGGTTTACTCTCTCTGAGTCTGGATAGAATTGGAATGTACAAATAGAAGGTTTCTTTTTATTCTTATATTTGATTGTTTTTAAGGACTTCTTTATTATTATGATGCAAACACTTGCCCTTGCCTATCTTTCTTGTTTTTATGTAACGATGTGGGGAGACAACGTCATTCCATGTCTCACTTGCCATACGACTCAGGTAGAATAATTATTAGTATAGAAGTAGTAAGACTACTCTTGACAAGCACGATTTCATCTTAGACCGCATCATCAGTCAACATCAGGTGAGATAGCGGTCAAGTTTTTGTCTATATATAATTGAATAACCAACTAACTGACTGTAAGACAACTATGTTGTATTCGATATTAATATGAAGCATTTCTGCAACCTCTAGCTAGAGAGATCTAGAGATGACAATGTGTAACCATAGATAGATCCATTTTCTAAGTAAGTACTCTTCAGTGAAACTGCAGTATTGTAGTATACGAGTAGACTATACATCACAGTACTAACTATCTCACTCTAGCTGAGCTTGATATTAATAGTAACCACCCCTTTTGTGTAACAATGCACTACTTAAAAGAACGGAGAACAAAGATCTCTCTGCTGCTGACAGAGAAACTTACAATAATTAAACAGAACTTAACAACAGAGAGCATCTGAATGGTGCCGACTCATTCGTCTCTAGCACTTGGTACAAGAAACTTAGCCGAGAATTTCATTGTACCAAATAAGGTTGCTAATCTCTTCCTTGTGACACTTTACATATTAACGGCAAGTTTACTTTGAATTAGACTGTATTGTTTAGGGTTGGTACGAAAAGGTACCGTTTGAAGTTTAATTGGAACGAAATTCTTCGGGACTGTAAATTGGGTGTTGAATTAAGGAAGTTGATAAAATGGCTCCGTGATCTCATTCAACTTTATTTTAAACCTAAAAATAAAATAAAAAATAAGGAGGTTCTTAATTTTTCGGAATCTTTTATTGTTTATGCATGTTCCCCGATTACTCAAAAACACCTGGAGCGATAAGAAACATTTTTAATCAGCATTTAAATAGTTTATTTTTTTGGTTTGAAGAGTGTCCTATAGAATCATGGGTCTCAACATTTATGTCATATGATAAGGCGTAGTGTATGTAGTGACTACATATTTATTTCGTCCAATGTTTTGCGTGGCATGTCATATCAAGCAATTGATTGTGCTTATACTGTTAAAATCTTTTTTTATGGTAGACCCCTCCACGGAATGTATTATTGATTCGACTATTAAAACAAAGGGGCACGACGAAGACCACAAAAGGTTACGGCGGCGTGATTTTCAATCGTTTTCTGATCGCTATAAATCGCGTTTGGTGTGAACCAGTCAGTACAAATACTACTGCGCAATCTGATCACCATCTAGATTGCGCACGCAGGACGCCGCGGTGTGGTCGTACCTTAATTCTATTAAATATTTATTTTCCTACTAAGTAAAAAAATAGACTCAATTTATTACCTTGTTCGATGTTGTTTTTTGACGTTGTTTCTTGAATTTGTTGATGATGGACAGCTAACAGTTCTATCGCTGTTCTAGTTCTATTACTTTAGTAATGCGTTCAACAACGTTGATTTTGATATACTGTTGGAACTGCTGCGCTCCCTTAATATATCTCCGACGGTAATTTCGTGGTTTCGCAGTTACCTGTGTGGACGTCACCAGCGTGTTCGTATCGATGATACTTATTTTTCGTGGTGTGATACGACGGCGGGCGTCCCTCAGGGCCGCGTTCTGTCCCCTCTTCTCTTTTCAATCTTTATAAATACAATTTCACTTCAACTCTCTTCGTCCTACCACCTTTACGCAGACGATCTGCAAATTTACACGCAAGCTTCTCTATTACAATTATCTGATGCAATCCAGACCACAAACTCCTATGGTCTGACAGTTAATCCGACTAAGACACAATGTATTGTTATAGGCAGCTCGAGATTAATATCTAAAATTGATTGGTTTCACCTTCCACAAGTCATTTTGATTGGACAATTGTAAAAATTAGTGACACTGTAAAAACCTTGGTATTTTTATTGATCGCAAATTATCATGGATACCACAAATCGCAGAAACCAGTCGCAAGATGTTTGCTCCCGCCTCTTCCCTCAGAAGACTCCGGAATGTTTTACCTATAACCACTAAAGTTGCGCTTGCACAATCTCTATTACTTCCAATACTCGATTATGCCGATGCCTCATATCCAGACTTAACCGAGGAACAGCTCAATAAACTAGAACGCCTTCAAAATGTCTGTATCCGCTTCATATATGGTCTGCTTACGCAGACCATATATGAAGCGGATCTTCGACCACATTTCCAAATTTCGAAAAAAGCTGAACTGGTTACCCATTCGTCTGCGCCGGAATGCTCATATCCTTTCTTTAATATACTCTGTCCTTTTCATTCCTTCTACTCCTCCTTACCTTAAACTACGTTTTCAGTTCTTGCATAACTCATACCCCCTATCCTTACGCTCCGCAGAAAACTTAGTTTTAAAGATTCCTTCCCATTCTTCTGAATATTTTGCCAATTCCTTTGCAGTAAAAGCTGCACGACTCTGGAGCGACTTACCTTTGGACATACGAAGAGCAAAATCATTAGCAACAAGTTTAAAAACAAGTTGAAAACTCATTATCTCTCACTTGTGTAACTACACATAAACTAGCATTTAAACTATATATACTCGTATATATGTTGTAAATATATATGTTGTAAATGTAATATATATATACTTATTATTGTACACCACCGTCTTATTCTTCTTGTATTTCTGTTCATACAAAGGTTGCCTGGAAGAGATCGCTAATAGCGATAAGACCGCCCATTTTAATACCGCATAGACATAATTTTTGATTTATGTAATAGATATGTACCTTATTGGTTTGCAATAAAGAGTTTTTTAATTTTGTATTGTATTGTTCTAGTGTGGCTCGGTAAACGAAGTGTAGGACGCCCTCTAGTTAAGTGGAGCGATGATATACGCAAGCTGACTGGCAGCGGTTGGAAACAAAGAGCTGAAGATCGAACTCAGTGGCGTGCCTTTGGAGAGGCCTATGTCCAGCAGTGGACGAATACTGGCTGCTAATGATGATTATCATTACTTTGTTTTTGCTCATACAAATAATACAAAGGGCTAAAAATAAATAATCACCCATGGAAGTTCAAAAACATAAAAAAATTGCTCATTCCAGCTCCAGCGTATATTTCTCAAGACGGTTAAAGGTTGCCAAGAGAGTTATAATTCAAACATGCTAATATTACGGGCATCTCATTTGTACGAATAAAATGAAAATTCTTTTACTCACTAGTATATTATCTGTGATATATCAAAACATTTGTTATTCAAGGTAACGCCCCACATATCTGGAGTCCAGGGTAACATTTGCATATGATGTTCTTTATACTTCATAAATTTTTCATGTGATTCAAATTTTTTGGTTGCTCCAATTTTGTTTTGCCTAAACGGTGTGGTACGCAAGATGAATTAGAGGTTACAAGTTTGTTTTACATGTCATACATACATAAAATCACGCCTTTTTCCCATTGGGGTAGGCAGAGACTACTTATTTCCACATACTACGATCCTTACATACCTCATTAGATTCTTCCACTTTCATAAGCGCCTTTTTACATGCTCGCCGGTTATGTATGGTAGGTACTTATAGGTACTTACTAGGTTATAGGACTGGGCCTTATTTTAAAACATCTCCGATTTGGTCGTGACTCGTGACACGTTCGCCTAGGTGGACCTCTTTTGGCTGGCCAATTCACACTTCTCTTATAAATCTGGTTCGTCAATATTTCTTCATCCATTCTCTCTAGATGTCCAAACCATCTAAGCATACCTTTCTCTATCTTCGTCACTACATCTTCTACCACACCACAACATTCCCTTACCTCACAATTTACATGACAAGTTGAGATAATTACCCGAATGATGTATACACATTTCACATACACAATGTATGTTTGATTTTAGATGTGTCAGGTATCCTAATACTATTACAAACTAAATAGGCTGGCTAATATGTAATTTCAACCGTATCGCACACAAAACGTAAAGGAAACGGAACGTACTATTCATTGTATCATATATAGTACGAAACCCACTTCGTTTCAGACTCTATTTATTTCCAATATTTTTAAGGATAATCCGAATTCAGTACACTACCAGGCTACCCAGAAAGCCAACATAGTCGAGTACTACGATTTACGATTGTATTGAATTTCAAACATATTCCCACAACTCTCCAGAAACGTTTGCATGGAGCAATACGTGCCTTTCTATATTGAAATTGAAGACGTTCCGATAGTCTACTGTGAAATCACTGACCTCGATCTCTACCTCAAGGGATGCGAATGCGATATGTCGACTGTAAAAATAGTGTCGATAGTTTCACGGTACGATGCCGATGCATTGTTGTTTGTGATAATGGTGCTTAGGATTTCTATTTTATTGCAATAACAAACAGGTACGATATTTTTGTATTATATGAAGTTTAATTATTACTGATTCACTCATTCACTGACTCACTGACGTCATTGTTCTCATAGAAAAGTCGGGATAGCTTAATTTATTGAAGATGTGTTTAAAATAAAAGGTCGGAAATGGCAAACTACTAGTTCTAAAACTGGAATTTTCGATGTAGTTCTGAGCCCATCTTGCCGGAAAAGCAACAAGAAATAAAAATGAAAAAACCTGCCAGCTGCGTCTTGCAACTGTGCCTGGTTGAGTAGCCAGACGCAGTGTAGTGATGCTTAAAATTGTTAGACTTAATGAGAGTTTCACTGGTTGCAGATAGCCCTATTAGGAACTTATTTGACAAATTTTTGACACAATTTATAAGGCGTCATCTGTCAGATAGTTATATTCTGAAACTATTTTAGGATACGGTGAAACTGGCCTTAGTAAATATGGAACGAGCTGCTGTCTGCTGTTTTCCCACAGAGCTACAACATGGAGCCCTTCAAAAGGTGTGTCAAAATAATCTTGACAAGTCGGCAATGCACCCCTAGTGTCGCAAGTGTTCATAAGCGACGGTGACATCTTCCCATCAGATGGGCCGTTTGCCTATAAAACCTATATCTTAAAAGAAAATTTTCCTCGTAAAATTATTTTTGAAATTTTGAAATACCCTTAGAAAATATCGACATGGAAACTAAAACATCATAGAACACATCACTTTCCCCATTGTCCAAAGGAAATGGTGCAACATTTAATGGAAGCCCCCGAACGTTTGACATGTCTCTAATTCGGGTTCCTTTTAATGACTCATTAGGAACTTAATTTTATGAGTAGTAATGAATAGAATGTCGACGTTCAAAGTAAGTAGGTTAATTTTATTACCTACTAAATTAAGCTAGTGAAGAACAAGTTGGCTGCATTTTAGGACCCTGCTCTGATGAATTTGGAAATGGAATTTCAGATGTAGCGTGTTTTACTACTAAGGTTTAAAAGGTCATCAAACATAAATCGGATTAAACGCTGGAACACTGTATCTTTTACATTTTGGTTAGATAGTTTTAGGTTTAGCTAAAAACTTTTAAAATGATAAATTGATTTCAAAAATTGCCAAGAAGACTTTTATTTGCAATCAGGAAATGATGCGTTTGACTGCCTGTGAACTGCGGAAACTGCGAAACGTAGCACTATAGGACGTTCTTAAATTTGGTAGCATAATATTATGTTTACAAACATGGCCTAGATATATGTATTTGATGAAACTAGGTAAAAGCATAAGCAAGACTCTTAGCTAATGATTCTGCCTATACATGTTCATTTGAACATGTATAGGCAGAATCATTAGCTAAAATTATAATAATATCAAAGCAAAATATTGTGTAGTGTTACTTTGGCCCATATTTATGGGCCAAAGTAACACTACACAATATTTTGCCTGAAATTAATGAATTTCTTTATTTGATAGACAGGCTATATGATATGGGCATTACAGTTTTTAAAGCAAGTCGCCTTCTATAGTAAATAGTTGTACTTAATTGTAATTACATAAAACAGATTTTTAACAAAAACAATTACAATATTGAGTGCTTTTAAGCAAAATAATATAAATTACAAATGAAAAAGCCTTTGTAAACTTTAAACTTTCGCGATTTGAACACATAGATATAAATATTAAAATACGTGACTTATCGCGCCTAAAACATATTTTTTTATTTAACTCGACGTTTAGACCAAGTTGCGTTGATCGTCGAAAAAGCCTTAATAACGCCAGCAAATTTATTTTTTGATGTTCGAAAACGTATTGTTTCGTAGTAAAGATATTTTATCTAGGGTTTAAAACATTTTGTTGGAATAATATTGCTTAAAAAAATTGGTAATAAGATTTCTATGCATAAGGCAGAAAGCGCTGCGTTTGACTGCGTATGAACTGTGGGAACCGCTAAACGTAACACAATAGAACATCCTCAGACTTTGTAACTTATTATGAATTTTATACACAGGCTGTAATTCACGTTCTTTTGGTAACTTGAATGTACGTCACACGTCGTCGTGAATTAAACGTGTCTTATTTACTTTTATTTGTATATTAGTAGTTTGTATGTATGTTAGTCTTTAATTTATGTATTAATATGGACTATTTTTAAGGTGCCTCTATTAAACACATTATTTTATTATACATTCATTCATTTAAATATACATCCTCGGGTATAAATGTCCGGTCCTTTATTAGGCGTTGAAGGATCCGAAGCCAACGAGAAGAGGCCCTTTACAATTTATGATTAAATATGGTTTGAGGATTGAGACATGAAAATCTATAAAAAGATAGTAGTTACATTGATTTATCATGTCTATGGATTTGTGCTGTTTGATGTCTGATGCCTGGTCATCCCATTCCATAACTCATGGTACGGCACCCGCCAATTATATCTTGCTATACACTGAATGCACCTCCCCCCCCCCCCTTCATAAAGGCGAACCGTTTAGGGTGTCGAGAGGTGTGCTGCACTTTCACTAAACGCAACTAGCGGCTTTATGCCTTTAACACTTCCACCCTGAGCTTAGGTCTTAGCTCTTACGATTCCCACCACCGGCCGGCCGGTCAAGGCAAGCCGTCCTATTATTATATTATTATTATTATTATATTCATAAACATACAACATACAACGTTTAGAACATACTTTAGATGTAAGGCTTTTACCAGAAATTTGCATGTCACTTTTTATTACCGATAACCTCATCTGATAAGATTGTATTCGATCACTATCTCGCCTGGTAGTTAGCGATAATGTGGTCGCAGATAGTGAAAACGCTAGGACTAGATTGGTCTGACACTCTAGAGCTATACTGCAGAAACACCGTTAAGTTATGGCGGCAGATTTTCTCCTTGATGGTGGTAAACAACTTTTTGGTTCCGAGTCAGATGGAAAATCGATATAATATGCTCCTTTTGCTTATGGAGATACTGCACTTATACCTCTTATATCTGGAAACATATCAATATGCACTGTAGTTTTACTGGCATATTTGCCCTTTGAATTAAAAAGCACAACATTTTTACGATGAGATAAATGACCAACTTATAAGCCTAACTATCGACGGCTTACATACATTTTGCACTTTTAAACTCAAACCCATTTGGTAAAATTCGTATTCGATGTCACTTATGTTTCCTTTACCCCAGGCGTTTTACAACGAGTTTCAATAAGCTTTCCGTAGCTATCGGCGTTTCATAAACTTTACCGATCCCCCTTTCAGCTCGTTTTATTTATTGCTCTGATTTAAACGTTTTATACTGAATTAGTTAGTTACGTGAAAGTTTTCAATTTTCTAATGTATAATGTTGCCGCTTATCAAAATGCTGATGAAACTTGAAAGAGCAAACTATTATTAAAACTGGTGGTGGTGGTTTAAACACCAAAACTTTCCTGAAACAATTGCTCCACGCCTTATCGATGCCACCGGTGACAACAGGGCTGGCTCATGCCAAGCACAAAGAATCTCTTTAGCGATCCAACGCGGGAATGCAGCCAGCGTTCTTGGCACTTTACCATACGGACATCCCTTAATTTTTAGTTAGTTGTGTAATTTCAATTTTTAAATATTTTAGTTTGCAATGTAATAAACTTTACATAATAAATAAAAACAGGTGTTAAGAGCATAGTATATTCCACCTGAATTGCTATCAAAAAAAATTCTTACCATCATCAAGGAGAAAATCTGCCGCCATAACCTTACGGTATTCCGGCAGCACACAGCCTTTGGGAGTCAGGGTTTTCTAGGTTTAGTATTCTTTATGTAAAACAAACAGACAAATTAAAACCTCCTTCATTTTTGAAGTCACTTGAAAAATAATAAGATCACTTCTAAGCTTTCAATAAAATTATGCGGCCACTTGCACACCATACCATAGATAACATAATACACACATGTAAACATTTTTCGGTTTCTGTAGGTACTATGTTCTACAGCTTTTTCTAAGTTTCAAATTTATGAAACAGAAAACCTAAATTCGAAGTCCGATTCCAAAATGAAATACGGACAAAACCCACTCCATCAAAGTGAAACGCCTCTTAACCATCTTACTAGGTAAATTATACCAGTATTTCAAATGTCACCACAAAATCCTTATAGCAAAATGGAAAAGTTTGGGTGGAGAGTTCAATAATTAAATTTTCCGGAACTTTATTATAATTGTGGACAGACAGACAATGGCAAAAGTTTGTTGCTCTGTTTTCCGCACAACTGTTCTATTTAGTATTAAATGTATGTAATGAAAGGCTTTAACTTATTTATTACATTACTTTACACGCGTTGTATAATTATAACAATATCATACACGAGTATTTTTGACATAAAAACTCTTTCGGAGTATTGCCTGCTGATAAGTGTGAGTATTCTTATGTAGTTGGTATAATATTTCTTTTAACAAAAAAAAAACAAAATTCTTTGATACGCCTAGAATAATGTTACTTAATTTAAAAAAATTTAGTACTTTTAATGAAAGACATAATCATAAAAGATTTTAAGTTTAATATCATAAATGATACGTTTAGTAATTTTAGTTATACTATTTATTATCATTATTATCATCAGCCAATTTCCGTCCACACTGGACAAAGGCCTCTCCTGTTTTATACATTTATTTTAGTTATTTACTTTTATCAAAATGATACATCTCTCATCTCCTAAACCATAATAGGTAGGTACTTTAAATCTTCACAAAGTATGTGTTACTATAGCCGCTATTAAAATAAATACGAAAAACAAAATAAAGTTAACAATTAAAGCGGGTCTACGTACGAGAAACTTTTTTTTTGAGCTATTTTTTAAAATAATATTGTACGGAACATGTTAATACAAAAGTTGTAGGTAATTTGTCCATAATATCTCTAAATTTACTCACTCAGAAGATCTAGATGAAATTACTATAATTAAACTAAACGTGGAGTATATTACTTAACAAAAAAAGAATGTTACAAATCGGTTACCTAACAGTCGAACCTCCTTCTTTTTTGAAGTCAGTTGAAAAAGTATTTTTTATATCAATATTTGCGCATCAACGCACGTTATATAAAAAAAACCAGGGATTTAAGTATTAACACTAAAACATAAATTACTACACCTACATTTAAATCAACACAACACTATCAGCATACACACCTATATTTATAACCATGCACAACCTACACGCTAACCCATTTACAATAATTGAAAGAGTACTCGAGTAATTACCGACAGAAGTAATTAATTAAAGCAAGCTTACCCCTTTGAAATAGTACGAGTTCACAAGCAACCAATTTGTTAAGCGTGATTGGAATTGAGACACCTATGTTTGGGCTAAGCCTCCGCCTTGAATGATATACATTTAATATTGGACTACTTGTGCTATGTTACTTAGCATAGGTACACGTAGTAAAGAAGTATGTGTATAGAGGAATTTTAGAAGGTCAGTTTCGTTTTACTATGAGAGGAGTTGAACTTGATACTTGTGGTAAGCATATCGTCGTAACTGAAGCCCGAATCATCACTTAACATGACATAGAGGTAAGTCGCTTATCTATCACACATTAAAAAGGAAAGATTTAACACGGTAAGGAGTTGGGTATTCTAATTCCCAAGAGATGCTCCAGCATCAAGTCAATGCTGCCATGTTCTTACAATATCATTGAATTTTAAACTTTCGCGATTTACACACATAATTATATTGTAATACGGGACTTATCGCGCTAAAAAACATAATTTTATTTACCTCGACGTTTCGATCAAGTTGCATTGACCGTGGTCACGAGAAGACTGAAGTTGTGGGTATCAGCATTCTTTTGATTGAGAGTAGTTTGAAACTACCCTCATTTGATCTTGATCGGAGTTGCCATTGCGACACACAATACTGACGACATCGGCAGATTTGTTGATTTAAACTTCGACCGAAACACTTGCTAATCACTGGGTTCCAAGTTGTGGCCAATCTAAAACCATCCTCCCGGTTGAAATTCGGATGTTTTTTTATTTCAACCGCTTCACATACAATACGGGAGTAATAGTAACGTTTGGTGGAGAGAATTTTAGGGTCGTGAAGTTCAATCCAGTGGTTAGGTCCCGAATCTAGCAAATACTCGGCGATGGCGGACTTATTAACCTGGCGGTTTTTTACAGCTGCAATATGTTCTTTGACTCTTTCTGCGATTGTGCGCTTTGTTTGTCCAATATACGATTTTCCGCAGCTGCAATCAATTTTATACACACCAGGTGTCTGAAACGGTATCACATCTTTCGGTGAACGGATTTGCGCTGCTACCTTCGATAAAGAGGTGAACACTGTCCTAATAGAGTATTTTTGTAACACAGCTCCGACCTTGTCCGTCACTCCCTTCACGTATGGCATGAATGCAGGCTGCCTTTCAACTTTAATGGTCCCTTTCTTAAATCTGCGTCTTGGTTGTCCCCTTCCCCTTACTTTGTAGCCGTTTTTTACAAGTACCTCCTGAACATGAGCAATTTCCTCTTCCAGATGTTCAGGGTCACAGAGGTCATGAGCTCTGTCCATTAAAGACCTGGCTACAGATCCTAAGTGTCGGGGATGATGGTGTGATGAGGCGTTTAGATATCTGTCTGTGTGCGTCGCTTTTCTAAAAACAGAGTGAGATAGCGAACCATCTGGTCTCACCGTTACTTTTACATCCAGAAAAGGTAGTGTCTTATTAGTTTCCAGCTCGTAGGTAAACTTCATGTTTGCGTGGATCGAGTTAAGCTTATCTGCAAAAGCGGCTACCGTCTGTTCATCTCCCGTCATGATACAGAAGACGTCATCAACATAACGCTTCCACACCTTCACCGATGATGACTTTAGGTCTATGGCTTTCTCGATATGTTCCATCCAGATGTTGGCGAGAACCGGTGCCACAGGACTTTCCATGGCAACACCATCCATCTGGAGGTAATGCTGACCACTGTACCGGAAATAATTTCCCTCCAAACAATTTCTCAAGAGCACTAACAATGTTTCTGGAAAATCGTAATCCCTTAGCCTTGTCCTTATCACCTCAATACACTCCTTTACTGGAACGTTGGTGAAAAGCGATTCCACATCAAAGCTCACCATGATGTCTTCTGGTTCCAGTTTGAGTTCTCCAAGGATTTGTACAAAGTGGCGGGAGTCTTTCACAAAAGACGGAGTCTTACCCACTAATGGTTGCAACACCGATGCAACATACTTTGTCAGGTCGTAGGTCGGTGAGTCAATCTGACTCACAATTGGACGCAGGGGCACGTTTGCCTTATGTACCTTGGGTAGGCCGTACAGTTTCGGTGGTGTCACAATCTTAGGTTTGTATAACTTATCGTACACGTCCTCTGTGAACAGATCTTTGTTATCTCTAATGATGGCTCGGATGCGACGAGTTACTGTAGCCGTTGGGTCATAAGACACAGGTTTATAAAGCCGTCTGTCTTCTAACATACCCCGTAACTTGTTATCATAATCAGACGAGTCAATTACCACGGTGGCGTTACCCTTGTCAGCTTTTAACACCAGAACGTCCTTATTCCTACGTAAGTCTCGAAGGGCTAAGCGTTCCTCAGTGGTAACATTACTCTTAGGTAACTTGCTTTTCCTTTATATAATAGAAACATCCTGCCTAAGAGATTCTGCAGCATTAGGCGGCACCTTGTTTCTTAATATTGTTTCTTCTGCGCTACTGATTACGTTTTCGTAGGGAATCCGTGTAGGTGTTAGTGCAAAATTCAGGCCCTTAGCTAGTATACTTTGTGTTGCGTCATCTAACGTATAGCTGGATATATTAAATACTGTATCTTTTTGTGTATCAGACGAGCATTGCTTTACAATGTTGGAGTACTTACGCTCGTGGGGTACCCGTAATTTTTCCAACTTTTTACAATGTCCTGCGGTACACAGATCGTAAGTACGATCCGCTTGTTGGTGAGTAATCCGATCACACAAATCAAAATCACTACGTGATAGCACAGCACTGCACTCCGAATGCACATCGTATAATTCACTATTCACTCTGTCCAAATCACAATGACAATTCCGAATTAATTGTTTTAGTAGGCGGATACTCGCGCTTCGCAGAATTTCTCCAGAGTGCGCAATACCACTACGCGGTTTTATACGTACACACGTAGGTAATAAGTCCCAATCACGACATTTAATTAAAAACACCAGCGATGTATTTAAACGCGCCCGTTTCTTCCGAAGAAATTCTAGGTGACGAATTTTATTTGCAACCTCCGGCCCGTAGCGGTTAGCAATAGTAAATTTTAAACTTTCGCGATTTACACACATAATTATATTGTAATACGGGACTTATCGCGCTAAAAAACATAATTTTATTTACTTTTACTTACTTGATCGAAACGTCGAGGTAAATAAAATTATGTTTTTTAGCGCGATAAGTCCCGTATTACAATATAATTAAATATCATTGAAGTCAGAGGTTACCGAACTTCAGATTAATCAGATCTAAGAAAGTTGACTCATACCGTCTCTAGAAAAAAGGTCAAAGTCTTGCAGCTGAACAAATGTTCATAGCTCAAAGCTAGAAACACACACTTCATTAAAATACGAGATTGAACAATAAACAAACTTAATCAATATAGAACCGTTTGGGCGCTATGATGCCACAGACGGAAACACTGATACACATGTCAAACTTAATTAACTTAAGATCGTTTACAAAATGAAAAAAAACCGACTTCACATGCCGCACTAGTCATTTTCTGTACTAAGTGTAACATAACGGAGCGCCTGGAGGAGACCTAACTCCAAAATACAATTCCCGTCAAAAATGATTTTTCTATACTTCAATCTTTTTTTCAAATTTTGAAAACGTTCCACCTACACTCGAAAAATAAAACGATTAGATTCCAATATAAAAAAAAAGTATGGATTATGAAAACATGCAAGAAGTCGATTCAAGAACTTAGAAATATCACATAAGTTTGAGGTTTTTATCTCCATATCTCCAAAGATACTTATCAGATCTCAATAAAATTACAATAGGACCAAACGGAAAGTATATTCTCTCAAACAAAAAAAGAATTTTTCAAATTGGTTAAGAATAGGGAATTTGCATGTGGTATAAATTTACTTGAAATCATTTATTTTCGAATCATTATTATTCTGGTGTTGTATATTAAACATTTTATGTTATATATATAGTTGTACGAATACGTACCATTTCTATTACAAAGATTTAATCTGTGGGGACCATGTAGTGCGCTGTGACGTCACAAAGGCGCAAAAATTTAGCGGCGTTATAGATTCCTCATATTTTTTCAATGCTTAAACTATTTTTTGTAGCTTAATTTGAATACTTTCACGATTATTTCATTTTTACTGATTAAATGAATGTAATCAGTGAAATAAACATATTTTAAAAAATCATGCATTTTGACGGAGTTCTGAGGTAACAAACATAAAAAAAACAGTCGAATTGAGAACCTCCTCCTTTTTTGTGAAGTCGGTAAATAAGCTCCTTAATTTGCATTGGAAGTTCAGAAATACCTATTCACTTCTCGGTTCATAGCTAAATCAATCGAGTGTGTTCTTAGATTTTTTTCGTTCAGAAAATTCGTTCAGCCTTTCGAAGATTATGAGGTCTTTGCTAGTTGACGAGGCTATGAGAGCGACTTTTATAGGCATGTTCAATTTAAATGCGGTAGCTATTACTTCAATGATACACCAAAGACATAGTAACCTCGACCTGATGCTCGGACATCTTCTGAAAAGCAGAGTACCCAACTCCCGGCAAACAGCAGCAAAGTCATGTTTGGGCTCATTGAAATATCACCTCAATGAACTGATTATACATATATTATGTTTCTTTGAAGTGTAACACACTTTATATTTTTGTAAATTGTTAAACACAATCCAAAATTTCATCGTATCGGCGGGACTCGAACCCGCACCCCTCGGATTACACGTCCAGATGCTCTGCCAATTAAGCCACGGTTCGATCCATCGATACGATGAAATTAGTGGATTGCATTTGTTAACCCAATTATGCATTGGTGGCGCCATCTATGACTACTTATTACATAAGTTAATGATTATACATACATCAGTTTACTGTTAGGGGTAGTTTTTAAGTTTTGAATTGAGTGTTATTTTTACATACACCGAATATATTATTATGGTTGTAACATATTATTATGGCTAGTACAACCCATAATATATTTATATAGTAGTAGCCTATATACAGGTACCTATATGTATAGTTTGTAGGTATTAATTTTCTTAAACAGCAGCATTATTTTTATATTCATTGCTTTGAATTTTAGTTTGAGTGACCCTATTTTGCCTGGCCTAGCCTATTGTTTGGGAACTTTGCGCAGCAGTAAGACTGCTGGGCAAAGTCTCCCCCAATTTACTCCACTCATCCCCATCCGTTAAAAGATGGGCGTACTAGATAACGGAATGGGCACCCAAAGATCGACGAAGGCATCGGAGGCGTCCAAGGATGCCATGGCGGGATGACCTAAATGCTTTTCACAGCAATTGGCATGAACTGTTAATACTTCATTAATTACAAGTATTTTTTATCACCTTTACAACATTTTCCTGTAAGTTTTATTTTTTATGTAAGCCTCATATTGGTAATACAATAAATCAATGAAGTTTATTGAGATTTTAAATGGTAGTACCTATTTCATTATCACAAAATGTAGTCATTAAAATTAATTGTCCATGAAAATCTATTAAAGTTATATAACACAAGACTCAGTGATTCATATTTAAATGCAATAGATGAATCGGTCCGCAAGACTGATTTTATTTACTATAATCATACATTATACAGCCCAATAAAAACCATAACATCGATATGAATAGTAAAATATTAAGAGGATACTCGATCGTAAAACCAGTATGTCTCAAGACGCATCTATGGAGGAAGAAAAGCTGTAATTGTTCAGAAGCAATCAGCCTGTATGAAGTAATACCATTCCCGGTCTCAGTAATTAACTCTACGCTTCATTAAGATAACATAATCGACCACTTACCGTATATCATCGAGACGAACAGAAGCACTGCATTCAGTAAGTATGAATGCTTCTTAATAATTTTCAAATTATCGCCCATCTTGCTTGTCATCCCTCTTGTACAATTTACTTTAATTTGACACTTATTTTCTTCATCACTCGTTAACACAACTATTTAAACTCCTAAAAGTCTATACTATAATTGCTTTGGAACATCTTTTGTCACAAACATTTTTTAATGAGCTACGCAGCACTTAATCTGTCAACATATATTCTAGTCGTAATTAACACGTTGACTAATAACTTTATGACACTTAGTCCCTTATTAAGATGTCACATCATCCATTAGGAGTCCCGTTATATCTATTTTTATTTTACTCTATATGTATGTTTAGAAATAAATTGTACCGTCGAGACGATTTCAACATGCAAGCTTGCATGGATTAGTGCACTGTACATAATGAGAGAGAAACATCTATTTTAAACGGAAATCTTCCTTGTTTTCAGAGATAAATCTCGTTTAATCCCCGCGCGTAACTTTGAAAGAAATTTCGCTTTGGCACGCCATTTCCGTTCCAGCTTGATATACTGCCACTTCACTTAATCTGTACACATTTGTTTATAAAAGTTTCGGAGCACTCGTATCACCAGCGGTCTTTTTTGGTTTAGAGTGGGGGCCGATAATCGGCATTTTCGAGAGGAATCCCGGGAGCGATCCGCGCGCGTCTGATCGCTGATGCCGTCGGGAAAGCACTGACTTACATAAGGGATTTGTACGGTGGCTGCGGATCGTCTGCCAGAGAGGGATGGGGAGACATTTTCGTAAGGGTTGCAGGTCGTGTGCGATCTGAAACGAAAAGGACGGGAGAGATTTTCGCATTCTAGGTTGCTGTATACGTTAAAATCCTGTGTGAAGACGCAATTAAAATGTACATAAATCTGTTAAGAGATAAGTTCACGGAGCAACACATCCAAGTTAATAAGTGTTTAATTCGGCATTTTATTGCTGCGTTACTTTAATGTTACAGTTTTACTGCCTGTTTAAAACCTTTTGGCAATAAAAGGCTAATAAATTGGAGGCTTTCTGCGAAATCATTGTAGAAAAATAATCAAAACGGACACATTGAAAAAACTTTGTAGCAGGCATGAGTGATTAATGACTCCAAATAATAAGGAAAAGAAAATATAATTCTAAAGCTAGAAACATCCAATGACAAAAAGAAATAGAAAAGCGTATAATTATGATTGATTGTAAAAAATATCTTTACGGACAAAGGAAGCTTGATGGATAAATTAAATAGGTTCTACAATTGGAATGAACTTGGGGATGACATTAGAGACAAAGACATCGATTTATTATTAGTGATGGACAATTTTCCGAGTTAAAGAAGCTTTCTCTGAGGGTTATAACTGAGATGCTTTTCTTTAATTCTTTCCTTCATTAGTCAAGATGTACTTGTCATAACCATGGCAGGAATACTTGGATTGGATTCATTTAACTAGAATGCAGATAACTTTAGCAACTTGAACTAACAACTGGGTTAAGAGAGTCTGGTACAGTTTTAATGGTTTGAATTCTTATGCATAGTGCAGAGTTTTTTTTTATCTGTAACATAGGCACACTGAAAAATAATAGCTCTAGACAGTTATTTTAGAAAATTGTTTATAGAAAATGTTTTATAGAAACAAACTTTTATAGAAAATGTATTTCCGCGTTGAGCTATTTTAGCAAAATATAGGTTGAATATTTTAATACTTCACCGACATGCTTATGTTAACGTGTCAAAGATAATCATTACTTTCATAATTAATTATTGTATTTAAAGAGAATCATTTCAAATTCAGCATCACAAATTTCAATAGAATCTTTGGAAGATGGTAGTAAAATAAAAAATGCTCTCATTTTTTTATTTTAGTGTAGGCAAACAAGCAGACGGCCCGCCTGAAAGCGGTAACCGTCGCCTATGGACATCTGCAACATTAGCATTTAGCTATTTAGGTATCCTAGTCCTTAAAAGTTGCCCTGGTCTATGTCACTTAGTGACAACATCAAGAATTTTATCAGTGTAAAGCTCTGTCAAGCATCATGTCATGTCATGTCAGCATTTGTGTGATCTGAGTTATTTAAGTTATATGTAAATATCATGATTTTGTGCCTCTGTTAATTCTCATGCAATAATGTATCGTTATGATAAATATCAGTAATATCGGATCGTCCGTTTAGAGATTGATTAAACAGAAGAGTGACAGAGTTACAAACGTTTTCATTATATTAGTCTGGATAATACCTAATTTATTTAAAGGTACGGCTAAACCGCGACGTCCTGCGATCAGCGGGCGCAATCTCAGTACTTTTCTATTGTTATCTGATCGCGTTTGGTGTGAACCAGTCGATACAAATACTTCTGCGCTATCTGTACCCCGAGCACGAAAAATCATCGAATTCGTATCGTAAAGGTATCGAGTCGACGATACAATAACGTGGTGTTACGATAGGCGGCAGCACGAAGCACACTCTGACAGCTATCGAGAGCTCGATACGATTATGTTAGTAGCGTCATCCTAATGTAAGTAGGGACGAGCCGTTGTGAATGAAATGAACGTCTTATTGAATGAATTATTCGTTCAAAAATTAAATTGAACAGTGAACTTTTTATTACTTATGGCTTAGCTTTCTATTTATCGGAAATTATAATTAAAAAAGTACTTTAACAGAATAAACATCTTCAAATACGGTATGAGAGATATTAAAATGCATTTTATTTGAAAAATAGAATAATTATGAAAACCTTTGAAAATATATATATCAGTTTATAAACGAAAGATATAGCGTCACCAAAGACTTGATTCTTTGGAGTTTGGGTTCCGTATTTCGAAAGGAAAACGACGGCTCGAGGCTTCCCTACATCACAGAATACTTAATAATACTACGTACCCACACCTCGTTCATCTATCAAGCGTTTCTTTGTCTTGTAACATTGTTCATAAGGTTTATAATGTCTTGTCATTTCTGATCGTCTTGGCGCGTTGCGTCGCTGCCTATTCAATATGCATTGAGCCATAGTGTTCATATAATTGAAGAGTGTTGTGGTGAATTAAGAGTTTCATATATTTATTATTACATTGTGTTGTGCGGAACCCTTAGTGGAAACCCGACTCACACTTGGTATATTTTATTTATTTACATGGATGGATGACATAGTAACAGTGTCGAATTTGAAGTTTGATAATCAAATATGGTCGCTGACAACGATGAAACTTGTCAACTTGGAACGAAGGTTTTATTAACTCGAAGGAGGATTAACTATGAGGAAAGATTTTTTATGTTGTTTTTATGTTTTTATTTTCCCTTAATTTCAAGTAAACTTGCAGCAAGAAGATAATAAAGAGAACGACGTTGGTAAAGCGGGCGGTATTTGCATTCAATACACGCAAAAAATATGTTTTATGCAGTTAAAAAAAGTTTCGAAACTTTTCTCACCGGAAAATCCTAAGTGAAAAAATATTCGACTATGCTCGATAGCCAGCCTTCGAAATTAACATTACCGTACGTCAAAATTAGGTTCATGCTCGCATTTTGTTATTAAAATCTCAAGTATCGTTTACATAACGATACGTTTGCGATACGAATCAAATCAAAATCGTTCGTGCTGCCGAATTTAGTTAATTTTACGCACGATAGGGGCGCTGTACAAATTTCATACATTTTCAAGTCGATGACGATACGAATACTTTTTCGCAAGTTTTTCGTGCTCGGGGTACTGATCGCCGCCTAGATCGCGCACACAGGACGTTGCGATTTGTCCGTACCTTAAGTCAATTTCTTTAAGTTTCTATACATATATATACCTACCTATCACCTAATGCGAAATTTACTCACCCAACTTCGTTCTTATTAAAATTAAATTAAAGGGTTACTAACCCATTTACACGAACCAAAGGGTCACCTTTAACAATATTGATTCAGGCTCACATTGTAATGAAGATTAAACGTAGATGTGCGTGTGTTTCCTAGTGGTGACAATGGAATGTGGTACGAGAAATTCTGTAATGTAATTGCAATTTAGCTCTATATTGGATACGGGGCCGTAATTTTAGCTTGCTTAATTTAGGCCCGCTTGCAGAGACCAGAGTTAATACATATTTTAATAGCCATTGTTAAAGTACAAGTACAGAACCAGCGAACTAAACATGTCTACCTGCGTCGAGGAGTGAGACAGGGGGACGTCATATCCCCGAAACTGTTCACTAACACCTTGGAGGATATGTTTAAGACGCTGGACTGGAAAGATCGTGGCATTAACATCAACGGCAGGTACATCTCTCACTTACGATTCGCAGATGACATCGTCATTATGGCAGAGACGCTGCAGGACCTACAAAGGATGTTGAATGGCCTAGCTGATTCTTCTCGTAGCATCGGTCTCCGGATGAATTTGGACAAAACCAAAGTCATGTACAACGAGCACGTTGTTCCGGAACCGATTGCCGTAGATGGAATCCCACTCGAAGTTGTCACTAAGTATGTTTACCTAGGGCAAACGCTCCAACTAGGCAAACATAACTTCGAGAAGGAAATCCAGAGAAGAATTCAGCTGGGCTGGGCAGCATTCGGAAAACTCCGTCGAGTCTTCTCGTCGCCGATACCACAGTGTCTAAAGACAAAAGTCTTTAACCAGTGCGTCCTACCTGTGATGACATATGGAGCCGAGACGTGGACACTCACAGTCCGACTGGTCCACCAGTTTAAAGTCGCTCAGCGAGCTATGGAGAGAGCTATGCTCGGTATTTCTCTGCGGGATCGAATCCGGAACGAAGTAATTCGCCAGAGAACTAAAGTTATCGACATAGCTCAACGGATTAGCAAGCTGAAGTGGCAGTGGGCTGGTCATATCTGCCGCAGGACTGATAACCGTTGGAGCAGACATGTCCTAGAGTGGAGACCGCGAATCGGCAAACGTAGCGTAGGACGTCCTGTGACCAGGTGGAGCGACGACATACACAAAGCGGTGGGCAGTGACTGGAAGAGAAGAGCCGAAGATCGGGCTCAGTGGCGCATCTTGGGAGAGGCCTATGTCCAGCAGTGGACTGATACAGGCTGATGATGATGATGATGATGTTAAAGTACGGCCACATCGCAAGCAGGTCGCTGCGATAATTTCACTATCTTACCTGATATTAACTGACGGTGCCATCGACGATGTGCCACGTTTACCTAGACGATACATGTTCACTCGAGATTTGAAGACCCCCGGAGTTGTAGTTACTGGGAAACACACAAGTGCTTCAAGACCTTGCTTCTTGCCCAATATCATATATCTAGGTCAACCGAGAAGTACCCTATAGGTTTTGATTCTCTTGAAAAATCGCAAAATATGAGAAAATATGCGACATAAACGGTCATATCTTTTGATCGCGTTGACTTACACATTTTATTTTGAAGCTGAAAGATACCGTAAACTCAAGTATTTGATATAAGTATTAACTTGATATCTCTATGCGTTCCTGAAAAAAAGGGTCTTGACAGACAAACCGACGGGCAAAAAAGTTAGGGTTCCTTTTTTCTTTTGAGATAGGGAACTCTAAATAAACTGGCCAAGTGCAAGTCGGACTCGCAACTCGTAGGGTTCCGTACCACACTACAGTATTTTATAAGATCGAGCAATAAATACCACTATAATTTTTCGCCAGCAAAAATAATACTTAATATACATTTTATTTCTTGTAACGCCATCTCACGTCTAACAAAGGTGATAGGGATCGGCATTTCAATATAACACCATCTATGGACGTTTACCGAAGTGTGCAAAGATGGCGTTATATTAAAATGCCGAAAAAAATACGTTTCTTGTATGGGGACCCCCTATTATTTTTAACTTTATTTTGTTTTTAGTATTTGTTTATATAGTGGCAACAGAAATACATCAACTGTGAAAATTTCAACTGTCTAACTATCACTGTTCACGAGATACAGCCTGGTGACAGACGGACAGACAGACAGACACACAGACGGACGGACAGCGGAGTCTTAGTAATAGGGTCCCGTCTTACGGAACCCTAAAAAGGTTTTTCTTATCTAAAATATTTTTAACTGTCGCGAGAAATAGAGAGTAGGTTGCAATTACTAAAACGTGATTAGATCGTAGATATTGCACAACCCGGGATTATAAAAATAAGAATGTAATGAAGCACAAAGAGCTCTCACAAGTCAAACTTGCACATTTTAATAAACGCCGTAAAGATAAAGTTTTTAAAATCCCTAAATGTAACTCTGCATTTATTAAAAAGTTTCCATACTTCCTCAGTGGTTACATTTACAATAAGCTTAGCAAACATCTAAATCTCACAGAATTCAATACCCACAACGTCAACGTGTCACGAAACTATTGTTGTGAACGAACAGAAAGTCTCCCCCCCCCCTCCTCACATACACACACAAACGCGCACGCACACACACACACACACACACACACACACACACACACACACACACACACACACACACACACACACACCCACACACACACAACAATGATGGTCAGGTAATTAATAATGGTAAACCTATTAATTTATATAAATGTATATTGTAACATTAAAACTTCATTGAATTTAATTTAAATTTGTTTAGTTTGCAATCTTGCATGATTAATTTAATTTGGAATATGTTATTTTAATTTATTTTACCAGCATCATTATCATTATTATAATGATCGCCAAAAAAATGTTTAGTACTTTAAGCGTGGAGTCCTGGTGTCCTGTATTACAGGTTTTCTTGTAAAACCTACCACAGGCATCAGTCTCAATTTAGTTAAGACCCATTTTCGCACCATTGTTATATGTTGGAGAAATAAATACATTTTATTATTATTATTTACTGGTGGGTCTCTGCAAGCAGGCCTTAATTTAAGGATTAAGGTAATGAGACAAGGAAGACACTGATAACATAAATTTGAGGGCCTGGTGGCAATCGGGATAACGGTCGGCTATGATGCCAGAGGCACCGAGTTTAAACCCCGCCGTGCACCAATGGATTTTTCTATCGAAAAATGTATATGCGCTTTTCACAGTGGCCCTCCGGTAAAAGAAAAACATCGCTAAAAAACCAACAACCCCCGTATGATGGTAGGACACTATCTAGTGTCCGCCTGGCCAGCTATCACCCTCAAGGTAGAAAATCTGTCGCCAAACATCAAATGTGTTCCGGTAGCTATCCTTGACAGCCAGTTCCTATTCTAGGCCTAGCGTGCTAACCATCTTCGATCGCATCAGCTCTTACCAAAATGTGAGATAGTGGTCAAACGCTAGCTGATTAAATATTAAAAAAAAACACAATAATAACCTGGTAATAATAATGGTAAGCGACGATGTGGTCGATGATGGTGTGTATGTTAGTCTATTATGTCAGTCCTAGTATTAGAATGCGAAATTAATCTCAATCTTTTTTTAATATATTATAGGCTAGCGTTTGACTTCTATCATGCCTGGTGGTAAGTGATGATGTGGTTGAATATGGTAAACACCATAGGCCTACAATATTTTGACTCTCAAGGGCTGTGTACTGCCGGAACACAGGAAGGATATGGCGGCAGATTTTCTTCTTGATGGTGGTAAGTTACTTTTTGCTAGCAAGTCAATCAGGCGGCTCAATGTAATGTTCCTATCACCAAAAAAATAAGCCACTGTGTCAACGGCTCGATAACAACAGAAAACCAATTTGTAAAACTGACACTCTGCAAAACAGGTCGAAAGTAAATCCCATCTGACAGTGCCTCAATCCGTTGACGTAATATTTCAGGGCAATCCTTCGGCTTAAAGTTAACAAGTCATTAATCCCGGTCCTTCCTCGATACCGGAATTCACCAAATCGTACCGGAATCCCCAACAAGCCGATACAAAACTAATCAAACGACAATCTAAATAATTCGAACTCAACGGTTTGTCTCGCTCTCTTACACCGGACAAAGCAAAGTGTTTTATTAGCGGAAGTAATACCTTCAAAGCTTTTAAATACTGATTTGGATTTGATTTAAGACGAGTACACATAAAAGAATTTGAAACTTCGAAACAATGAACAATCTAAAAGCCACCTAAAATATAATAAACACAATGTTCAAAATAGGCTATCATAAAGCGAAGAAGAATTTCTTCCAAATTTATGCTCACTAATCTGTAAAACTACTAAAATGAACTCTAACTAAAAGGGCTTAAGGTGATAATAGCAGATAAAAGTTTGACGAAGAATGTTTAAATATAGATTAGACAATGGGAGGGGACGGATTTATAATTAACTGCAATCAACACTGACGTATTGAATTTCTAGTATTCTGTACACTCGGGCACAAAATCTAATAGATATCTAACAGATATTTCAAATAAATACTTCTTTAACTAATTAAACAAATTGCATTTGACACTCACAAAATAACCTAGCGGTCAACCAAACTAAAGTAAAAATAAAACATGACAGAAATACATAATAATTATCCGAAAGAAAACCCTAAACTGCACCAAATTTACATACTTCGGGAGTGATTCAAACATTTATAGTTTTTTGATTCCATAAATTCTGAGTCCAGTCCTAATTCTTTGAAATAAAAATTGAACACCTATTCGAACAAAAGGTACCAGAGTTCTGAGATAATATTGATCATCATCATCATCATAATCAGCCTGTGTCAGTCCACTGTTGGACGTAGGCCTCTCCCAAGATACACCACTGAGATCTTCGGCTCATTGGGAGGGGTATGCCCTAATCGCCACGCTGGGCAGACAAGTTGGCGATTGCAGGACGTAGCTCCTCGCACTGGTGACGCTGCTACCCGCCCCCGGCCTGTAGTATTTAGCTACGCCATAATTTGAAATGTTAATACCGCCATTTGTCGGTCGCCAGAGCCTCGTTTGTTGGTCAGCAGGATGCACCACGGGCAGGTGAGGTTGGCTGGGAGCACTGAGGTGGTATTTGTGCTCCCTTACATTTCATTAATATTGATACTATCTATATTTCCATACTAATATTATAAAAATGTTTTGAACTCTGTCACTCTGTTTATTTGTTACCTAATCTAGCCTAAACGGACGATCCAATCTTACTGAAATTTAACAAGGAGTTATTTTATAGCATGAGCATAAACATAGGCTACTTTTTACCCGGTACTTAAAGACACATACTTAACTTAAATAACTCCGATCACATAATTGTTGATTGACAGAGCTTTACAGTGATAAAACTCTTGGTGTACCTGAATAAAGTCTCGGGTATAAGCTAGTGCAAAATAAAACAACATTCACAATATGTCGTAATCTATTAAAAAGTTGTCTGGAAGAAATTGATCTATGCAATAAGACCGCCGATTGTATTGCCTTATTATTCTACTGTCTTTCATTACATAGTATATACAATTTGTAATTTCTTTGGTGATCAATAAAGAGTTTTTATATAGTATTGTATTGTAAAAAAACACATCAAATAAATCTTCACGACATATTTGAAATAAACCTAAGTAGAACATGATAACAACAAATTAGTCATTCAAATCAGAGTGACACACCAGGCTGTCACAGAACAAAACGTTGTCGTATTAATTTAAAGTCCAAATTAGCTTGACAAGCATCAGTCATCTGAAAAGTCGCGCGAACTCAGACAATGAAATATTAATACACTCGTTGTCGACTGTACCGCTCGTGCCGTACAGATGTGAACATACGTTGTTTGTTTTCTTACTCAGAGAGATATGTTTGTTATTTTTCCTTGCTAAGGAAGGGAGGAAATGCCCTCAGTTTTTATTTATGTCACGAGAAATTAACTGCCGTTTTCGGATGCCGTTTCAAAAGATAGAATTCGTTAATAGTCGTGGAGCGGTGTTTGATACTATGTTGTTACGTTTAAAGTTTGGAAATTACGTTGATAAGATATCAGATATGTATTGAAAAACTTGTAAATAAATGTAGGTATATTTATAGGTGGTAAGCGAAGATGTGGTCGAAGATGATTAAACCGCTAGGCCTAGAATACTCGTGACTCTCAAGGGCTGTCTACTGCCGGAATTCGAACAGATTTTCTATTTTTTTATATCTAGCGTTTGACCACAATCTCATATGTTAGTAAGTGATGATGCGGTCAAGGATGGTAGCACGCTAGGCCTAGAATGGGAACAAGCTCTCAAAGATAGCTGCCGGAACACATTAGATGTTTGGCGACAGATTTTCTAACTTAAGGGTGGTAGCTGGCCAAGCCGACACAAATAATAATAATCCTACCACCATGCGGGGGTTGGGGGATTCTTAAAGATGTTTTTCCTTCATTATTGGGATTTCGGGGTTGAACTCGGTACCTCTGGCGTAAATCTTGTATCCTTAAAATAATTAATATCTTTCAAGTTAGATTTGACCTACTTTCTAGTATATGATTGCGCTGAATTTTTGGATACTTTTATAATGTAAATCGGATAACAATACAAATAGTTAACATAGTAAACACACTATGGTGACATTAAAGATATGGCAATATAATACGGTTGAAGCCACGGGGTGCTGTTAGTAAAAATGTATTTGCTCTTCAATATTTGCACCTAAACAAGCATGATCGTTTAAACAACTTTAAAAAAATATTTCATATGCTGCGCTTGTCATTTTCAATACCAAATTTGAGGTTTTTTTATCCATATCTTTGGAGAAACACAGAAGATCTTTCCAAAATTTAAATGGGACTATTTCGGGATAAACTTTTTTCACGGCTCGAATATACGTAAAAAATTATAAATGTATACATCAAAATTGAGAAATGCCTCATTTTTTCTCTCATCACTCAAGTCCATTTATTTATCACTAGGTCTAATTAAGATTGAGGTTTATTAAAAGATAACTGAGCGAGTGCTCAAGCTTAAATGAAACAAATAAAAAGTCGAATTAAAAAAAATAGATTAACTAATAAGTTAACTTGCTCGTGCGTCTTCTTTAAATGAATTTTAAAAAATCAACCTTAACGTTCAACAAAATTAACTTTGATGTGAATCCAAATTGTGCATTCAAGTCAAGTCAATTAGATACAGTGACACAAATTGTTTCTTTGATGCCTTTTGATACTTTCAATTCTTGGAACATCACGACTTGTCGTACATACATACCACTTACCTACCTTAGAACTTTAACACAATACAAAAGTTTTAGTAACATATGAACCGAAGGGCGACGGTGAATAAAATTTCTTAAAAGATGTTACTCCGATATGGGTTCACAGAGTACATGTTAATGAAGTTGACTTATTTATAGAAGCGAAACGAACTGTAAATCTTGACAAATGCGAAACATCCAAGTTGGGTAAATTTGAGTTTACGCGAGGGGCAAGCTTAAAAATGACTTCATTTCAGCCCGATATGTCGAGTTGTCGCGCAAGTTTATTTTGGATTTTGTTGAGATTGAATCTGAACGTCTTTGTTGATGTTGACTGAGGATTTTGACTTTGAGAAATATTGGCTGTAAAGTTCTTTGTTTCGATGTTGGTATTTTGAGGTTGTTAGGGTAGGTCAGGGAAATAGAATTTATAAATATAAATTATAGAACGTTAAAACTTAAAGGTAGTCCCCATACAAGAAACACTTTTTTGTGTTTTTCGCTTAATCATATGAAACGAAATATATAGCGGCTTGAAATTTGCACACGTCGTGTAGGCCATGGCAGCTTTATCAAAAATAATAGGAAATCCCTACACAACTTTCGGCAACTTTTATTCAATCTTAATAAATAATTGTACTGTGGTACGGAAGAGCAATTAAAACGCGCCCTTCTATGTGGCGTTATTTTTCAGATACCTATCTAAAACTCTATTGGTAACCGGTGAAACTGGCCCTTGGAATCTAAAGTCAAGGTACCTGGCGCAGTGCGTTGAGCAGTATACTTACACTACGTATGCTATATGCAAACGTCACCACTTGTCATCAAGCGAGCATTTCGCCTGTTACCTTCTACCATAGAAAAGATATTAATACTACGTACTTCTACCATAAATAAATCATATTCCTAATGGTAAGCAGTGGCATTTGCTGTTAATATTTACCTTCTATGGCTACTAATATATACGAGTATATGTTGAAATCAAAATAAAGTAATCAGCCGAAGCACCGATAGCTGTTGGGTTAAACGAATTCTAGCTTCGAAGCTGGATAAGAGAAGACAAGGATCGTGCTCAGTGGAGTGCAGTTGGAGAGTTCTATGTCCAGCAGTAGATAGTATAATAGACTGATGATGATGATGGCAAAGTGACAGAAGCACGCTTCCTTTTTAACCGACTTCACAAAACAGGAGGTAGTTCTTAATTCTCATGTATTTTTTGGTTATATTTGTTAGCTCAGAAGTCCATCATTTCTCAACCGATTTAGAAAAATCTTATTTGTTTAAGAGGATATTCTTTCCGTTTCGTTCCATTGTAATTTTTATTGAGATATGATAAGTATCTCCAGAGATATGGAGCTTAACTTAGCACTGATAATTAAGATAGTTCAAAAAAACTAAAACAACCGACCTCCATGCCGCGCGAGTCAGTTTCAGTATCAATTTTGATATGTTTATCACCATATCTCTAGAGATGCTTATCAGATCTCGATGAAATTACAATGGGACCACTTTGGGAGCATATACTTTTGAACTAAAAAAGATTTTTTTCAATTGGTTCACAATTGGCGAAAATATTGATCAACATACAAAAACAAAAATACATTAGATGAGTACGAAGACGAACATAAAACCTCCCTTTTTGGAAGTCGGTTAAAAATAACAAGCGCAGCATTTGAAGTCAAGTTTTTTTCGTTTTGAAAACGTTTGTTAATTATTTAATTTAGTATTTGAACTACTATTCCACAAAACAACAGCATCAATGTAATGCAACCTAAACTTACATCCATGTATCTTTCACAAAACTTCTAGCAACTTTTCTAATTCCTCTTATCTCAAAGTATTTTTCCTATCTATGGGCGTCCGTACCTGACTTTAAAGGTAATTACCACCCTTTGTTTACGATTCTCCCTTTTTTCTCCAGGAAAACTACGAAATTTCCTTTTGGGAACTTCCTGTTTGTTTTTTACCATTTCCCCGCCGTTAGTCACTTTCGAATATAATATAGAAATGTTTTTGTAAACGAAGTATTTGTCAAAACAGATGAAATATTGGCAAACTATAAAACATCCTAAAGTCTGATGTAAACGATACCAGTGCTGGCATGCCAGTTAGACTGGCGCCAGTGACTGTTTCCTTTTGTTGCAGTCCAGCGCTGCCGCCAGATAGATAGCATACCAGCACTGGCATGCCAACGCAGGCATCATATAAATCCATTGATTGATTTTGAGAGCCCGGTGGTGTAAGTGGAAGAATGGTAGGTTTTAATGCCAGAGGCGCCGAGTTGAATCACCGCCGTGCACCAATGGATTCGCTTTTCACAGTGGCAACAGTGAAAAGCGCACATACATTTAAAAGTGAAGGAAAAACATCGTTAAGAAACCAACAACCCCTGCATAGTGGTAGGACACTATCTACTGTCCGCCTGGCCAGCTACCACCCTCAAGTTAGAAAATCAGTCGCCACTCATCTAATGTGTTCCGGCAGGTATCCTTGAGAGCCAGTTACCATTCTAGGCCCTGCGTGCTTACCATCTTCGACCGCATCATCACTTACCAACAGGTGAGATAGTGGGCAAACGCTAGCCTATAAGATATTATAAATAATACTACAATGTAGTACATTAATCAAATCATACTTAATTGTTATAGTCTCTTTTACCATATAGAAGTAAAATTTCGATAAGACTAGTCTAGAATTGATACTGTATACATACATACAACATACATACATAAATACATACATACTCGTACATAAAATCCCGCCTTTTTCTCGTTGGATAAGGCAGAGACTACTTCTTTCCACATGCTACGATCCTAACATACCTATTTCGCTAGGTTTCTGATTTCAACAGTCGTTTTCCTGATAAACTTGTGTACCCAAAAGTAAGGAAACACTCAACATCAATTGGCACTTATTCCATGGCGATCAAAGTTTTTAATTAGTTGCCACATAGTTTAAGCTCTCTACCATTACCAGTATTAAAAAAAATATATATTTGAGTGGTTATGTAGAAAAGCATTTGATGCGGTGAATGAATTAGTAGATATAAATAAAAAATGGTGACATGTTTGAATATTTGTATGTTAATATTATATAAATATAAATTAAAAATAGTAATCATTATAAAGATTTGACAAATTTATGAAGTATTGACCGAACTGTTGTAATGGAATTGTTGTATATATATATTACCGAGTAATATTACTTACCGAGGCATAGGATAAATATTATACTATTTCTGATCGTATAATTTCCTTTTTAAAGATTTGCACGCCACCAATGGCAAAATACGGATATTGTATTTTTCGATGTTGTTATAAACCTGTATTTTATGCAAATAAATATCTGAATCTGAATCTGAATCGCTTCTTCCACTTTTATGAGCGCTTTCATACATGTTCTCCGGTTATAGGTACTTTTGACTTGGCCTTTCTCGAGGTAAAATTAATGTTATTATGTACTAGCTGTACCCGCGACTTCGTTCGCGATTCCTACAAAACCTTAAACTTAACAAAACCTTAACGTTAGTGTGGCTACACTTAATTTTTTATTCGTCGAGAAGTTATATATCTGCTACGCTGTAATTTTTTGAATGTAACAATTTATGTCTTAATTTAATCCACACTAACCATCAATATATGGGCACTATTGCATTGCCCAGTTTGGTAGATAGGGTTACAATTTTAATGACAATGTATTTTAAATGGAATATTTAAACAAAGTTTAATTGCATATACTATTACATTATATATTTTCGAACGAAAATTTGGCCAATATTGTACTTTGGTATGTAGATAACAACGTCGTTATAATGTATCAAGCCGCACAAAAATCCAGCCTCATAGAGAAGCGCTCGTCCAACGTTTGATCTCCTACATTTAAAGATATACCTATAAGACAACTAACCGCCTTGATATTCTCGGCATCTCTAATGAGACAAAACATCAACTTTTAATTTTACTTTTATATCACTACATAATATAAAACAAAGTCCCCTGCCGCATCTGTCTGTCAGTTTGCAATAAACTACAGAATTTGCGGTTTTCACCAGTAGATAGAGTGATTCATGAGAAGGGTTTATGTGTATAATTCGTTAAGGTTTTATGTAAAGATTAATTCATACTCGACGCCACAAAGTGATGCCAGCAGATACAGGCATATATGCTCTACCCAGGCATATGTGCGAAGCTGGGGCGGGTCGCTAGTTGAATTTTTAAAGTTTAGTCAGCCACTTGGCGTTTTGACTAACGTTAGACAATATTTCACCCGGGACAGCAGTTTAATCTATATCAAAGCGATGGTTGATGATTATAAAAAAATCCAGCTAAGTAGATGCTTAAAACTATTGATAGCAGAATCAAAAAACTCATCAACGACGACTCCAATAAATTCAACAACCGGGGATAGGCTTATTAAGAATGTTCATAATAACCTTTAACAAAAAGGCACCTTTCAATTTCAGCCGGGCTATTCACAATCATTCGAAAAAAAAATCGGATTCAGAAACTACCTCCCCTTCGACTTAGATCTTTGCTATTCACAATTATCGGAACGGAGATACTTGCATTTCAATTCGTTAAATCAGGGATTCTAAATGGAAATATAATAATGTTTATAATATTAAATGACACTTTCAATGAATTTGAATGTATCCGATTTTAATTAGAGAACGGAAAGTACTGTTAAATACATTTTTGACCATCTTCATAATAAAAGTTAACACACTCTTTTTTGTAAATTATTATTATGATGATTTTTTAGCACGAAATAGTAAGTTACTTTCTTGTTTGTCTGTCGGTCATTCCAGGTTATGGACGACTTAAATTTCAAAAACTTTCCAATTAGTTATCCAGCTGAAAGTTTCAGGGAAGCTAAAATATCGATGAAAATGCATTTAATAGCGTGGTTTTTATATCAATTTTATTTAAATTAAATTTTATTTTATAGCCCCCCCCCCCCCCCCCCCCCCTTAATCTTTATTTTTGTGTAAAACTCGTAAAGCTGTTCACAGAATACATCTATCGACCTACCAAGGTTTAACTGTGTAGTCTTAAAAGTTTCGAAATAAAATGGCTGTGACATACGCACAGACAGACGGACAGACGTAACGAATCTAAAATGGTACGAAACCGCACAACATTTGTACCTAATAGAACTACGCCAGCGACACGGATTCAGAAGCTGGTAAACCCTGGTAATATGTGCAGTTATAATATGTAATGTAATGTAAAGTAAAACACCTACTGGCATAGCAATTCGTCATCTACATCTCATGTTTCAAATGGAAACCTACTTCGGTTATCTTACTTAGCTTCGCTTAGCTCTCATACATAGTTGGCTTTGAGTAACTCAAAGATAGTTGGGCGCTAGTTTCCTTTCGCTTATATTTCAATAATGAGGCCTGTGTTTAATCCATCATCGGCAGAAGAACGATCGAGTGTCGTTTGCCGAACTCAGCTGATCTCCTTAAACTTAAGATTAACTTAAGAACAAAAGAGAGTGCGTATGCCACCATCATCCGAATATCTTTCTCAAAGATTTATTACTTTATATTAATGTTATGTTATTTCTTGAGAGTGAATCGATTAGCGACATGCTTTTATTCGATTTATGGCTGGTTCGCGCAAGTCACAACTCAAACCACCTTTTGCCACACGTAGTAGGAGCATTATTTCGATGTTCCGCCTGACTTGTTGACATAAAATAGCTTTTCACTCCTTTATAGTATGGTATTTTTAATTTTATTTTGTTTTTAGTGTTTGTTGTTAGAGCATTACTATAATGCTTTAAGAAAATGTTCAGGTTATAATTTTTTTATTACGGTTTATAAAATCGGGCAAAAACGTCTAATCGTTGAATTTCAAAAAAATATTCTATGTACAGTTTTCCCTTAGTTACTGTTTTATTATAGTATAGGAGATAGATAGATAGATTATGTATGCAACTTATTAAGTTATTGACGCATGTTTTATACCTGACAAACGTTGTCTGAGACAAACTTACCATGTATTCTTTAAATTAACTTGAATTCAACTGCTCATTTTTAGGGTTCCGTACCCAATTACTGTCTATCCGTGCATCTGTCAGAGGGCTATGTTATCTTCTAAACCAAAATAGATAGATACTTGAAATTTTCACATAGTAGTAATTACTATGGCCGCAAAACAAAAAATACTTAAAACAAAAAAAAAATAAAAACTAAAATCCCCACACAAGGAACGTGCTATTGTGACGTCTTTGCCCGATTTTATAAACCGTAATAAAAAAATTATAACCTGAACATTTTTTTAAAGCATTACTATGACCGCTCTAACAACAAACACTAAAAACAAAATAAAATTAAAAATACTATACTATAAAGGATTTTTCCAGCTAATTTTGATCAAAGTTATTTATTAAATTACTGAGGTACGGAACCCTACTTGTGCGAGTCGGACTCTCACTTAATTTATTTGGTAAATATGCTGTTAATTCTACTAACTCATAAGCTTCTTGGTACACATTCAGTTTAAATGAATGCACATTCGTAAAGTGTTATGAACCTAGTGCATAAAATGAATTAACCTTAATCGTTTGCTAAATCATAAACAATTTATATCATGTCTTAAAACTGGCTCAATGCAAGTATAAAACTAATTGTACCTAATTTTACACCCGATGCAACTTTCCTACTCTCTTTGCCTTTTCGACTTTATATTTTAACTTCATTCAGTAAGGTTCAATTTGCTCTGTGTTAAAGATGTTTACGTAGAACACAAATCAAAATGCAATAAAAGTTCATTTCACTCGTTCTATTTAGAATGTTGTTTCCTTCAATAAAATTGAAAGCTCGTTAAGAATGCATTTCGTAAAATTCCCTTGATGCTGGAATTGAATGTAGTACCTATCTGTTTTCACTGGGGGAACATAAGTTGTATTGAATGTTACATGTTATTTGAATCTGCTCATTCAAATATTTTAAATAGTTTCATTGAATTTTAAATTATTAAAACAGCGTTGTGCTTCAGCAATAGTGTTGGTATTAATCAATGAAAGACATTCACAGTGATGTTTTAGTTATTATGTTGCTTGAAATATTATCTTATTGGTACAAAATGAAACAAAACCATTGGAGGGACTTAAAAAATATTAGCAGTAGGTATACAACAGCAACAATTCCGTAGCAAAATAACATTCAATACAAAAACAAATTCTATCCCGAATCAAAAACACTTCCCAGAACAAAATCTTTAAACATCAAAGGCAAAAGACAAAATCCAGATTTTATATCAGTACCATCCTGAAAAGGAGAGAAGAGATAAGATACAATATAAACGATTCAAAGTCTAAGGGTCAGAGAAAACATTCACGACAGAAAAGGCAAAGAAATATCAAGGTACTAAAGGAAATGTAGGTCTGGAAATGTAAATAGCCTTTAAAGCATGGATAACATATGAAAAATAGAGAGATAATAGCAAAGCATCGATGTTCCAACCATAAGTGTCTGTAATATCTGAAGTTAGTATGTAATGGACTTTTAATAGAAACGTTTTTAACACAGGAACATTATTAATTATTATTCACATTATTTGGTTTACAAGAGATGGTAAATAGGTTGGAATTTTGGCGGCTTATAAAATGAATTTTGTTGCAGAAACCAATACCTAGACCAAATTAAATTAAGTGTGAAGTTTGATTGTGTTATAGTTAACTCGTTGAATAAGTACCGCTAACGATAAACAGTAAATAACATATATTTTTGTTATAAAATTTAAGCTTTGAGTACGTAGTACTATTAAGTATTATGTGCTTTGAACATTAAACCTAAATGTTGAGTAGTAAATGGTTGCCCGGTCGATTTCCAATCTAACAAGTGATTTTTCACTCCTATACTATAATGTAGGTACTGATCTGATTAGGTAACGCTAATTTATTATATTATTATATTATAGCGTTAGCTTACAGGGCCCCTAGACAAAATCCACTTTCCTGTTTGCTTTCACGCTAACGCAAGTTCAAAATGTATGCTCATTGCATACATTTTGAACTTGCGCTAGCGTGAAGGCAAACAGGAAATTGGATTTTGTCTTGGGGCCCAGGGCCGGTAGTCTCTACATGAATAGCGATACATTTTGACTGATAATAGTCGATAAGAAAAGAGATGCAAATATACAACTCACTAGTTGCATCTCATTCTAGCAGATGTTTGCGACGACAAGACTCATCGCTATCAATGTAGAGACTACCCCAGGATTGGAAACTAGAAGGTGATGCAGCTAGACAGTTGTTTTCGTCATCTCTTTTCGTATCGACGATTTATCGCTCGAAAATCATCTCTATGCATGTTATAGACTACCGGGCCAGGGGCCTTATTCAGTATGGCCATTTTAAAGTCTTACCGTGCCGTGTTACGTTATCTCCGCGTTATGGTATTCTCTATGCCAATTAAAACGCGGTAGGGTAAGGTTATGAGCGCGTTTTGAGCTGTCAAAATATCGTGACATATGAGGACGTGTAACGCGCGCGTTTTGTATAATTTACCTATCGTGTGGCATACAGAACATAATTTTTCAATAACGTGACGTGGCGCGTTAAGGAACGCGTTATCTCATTGGTCATACTGAATAAGGCCCCAGATCAGGTTATGTTTACGCTATATCGATGGCTAGCCAATATTTACTGGGCTGACTGGGTATGACTTGGACTGGATTTAAACTTGATTAGTGAGTTTGACTTGACTTTATAATTTAAATGTAAATACTACCAAAAACAGTAACAAACAAAATTCTTAATCAAATAGAGCAATTGTAAAACTAAAAAAAATATATGTATTTGATATATCATACCTATTTTAATTTTTAGTCTGTGGTCAAGACCTATTTTGTACGTCCCCGGAAATATGGGCTGTAATCCTAGAGTATTGTGAAAAGCTTTTAATGCCTAAATGAATGTGTACTTTGTTAATAAGAGCTTTTATAAGTGTTTTTGGGTCAACATTTATTTGAGTCTTTGACATTTTAACGCAGATTCAGTTTGTATAGGCATTTCTTGGAGCTTGTTTAGTTTGTAACGGCATTTGGTATAAAATTGTTTTAACAACATATTGTATAAATTATTCCAAATAGAACTAATTTAGCGTGCTTTGAACTTCTAACTTTTTGTAAATTGTTAAACACAATCCAAAATTTCATCGTACCGACGGAGTGTTATTTCGGAGGTTGCGGGTTTAAGTCTCGTCGGTACGATGAAATTTTGGATTGTGTTTAACAATTTACAAAAATATAAAGTGTGAAACACTTCAAAGAAACATAATCTTTTTACAATAAAATAATCACTACATTAACAAAATACAATCTCAAACCAATTGACAGAATCGAATGCTTCTGGCTATTTATTTTTTCACCGTGGCCTGTACGAGCCATACTTAAATACAGGGTCGCTGCTAGAACTACATACCGTTGTCACGTAACTCGCAAATATCCATCCAAAAATGAAAAATCTGTACAACTTACCCCCCATCCCTTAAAATAGGGGAATGAAAGCTTGTATGGAACTTTTGTCAATTTTCAATCTAGGATAAGGAAATGAATATTTGGAATTCGTATTTAACAGCATATTGCTTAAAAATAAAAAAAAATACGGAAACCACAAGTATTTAACAAAAATAAATGAAATCCCACCAAGAACATTTTCTTGTAAAGTAACGCCAGAACGAGTACTAACACTCTCAAACTCTCATCCATAGCCTTTTGCGGGTATCTTAGTCATAAATTCTCTGCAAGCCCCACACATTTAGTACTCAAGGACCTATAGTACCTAGTTTCGATACTCAAGGACCTATTGGCACAATGTTTTTCTTTCTATTTGTAAATAATAGTATAATAATAATAGGCTTGTAAGCCTACGCTATAAACAGAGTCAGAGTGTCTACGTCACTCTTACGACGTCGATTATAACAATTAACTTAGACTTCTCATATATTAGCCCCTACTCGCTACCTGAGTACGTCCTCTACCATACTCGACCGACAGCTGTTAACATATGCCCGTGTTTTCTTTATTTAAGGGATATGTTTGTTACTTTTTGTACGGTTCCGCGGCGCCTCCGGTCTCGCAGTTATTATTTATGGCGGCGAGTGTACCTCGAATAGCGTGCAAGGAAGGGCCATCGTGTTTTCTCTTCGTTATTTTCTTGTTGGTATTGGATTGGATTTATTTCATTCTAGAGGCAGGTAGAGATTTATAGTGAATTTACTTCGCTTTACTAGATGAATGGAGATGCTGTTGTACTTGCCAAGTTGCTGTATTGAAAGGTTTTCAGGCTGCACTTGCCATTGGATTATTAAACCATTTGTCCCTATTTTTGCGTGGTTACCTGTATAAAAGCTAGAACTGAGGCCGAAAAAATGTATGGCGATGATAGTATATAAAAGTTTTTTTTATTATTATAATGAGAGGCTAGGCTAGCGTTTGACTACTATCTCACTTTTTGTTGATAAGTGAATATGCGGTTGAGGATGAACACGCTAGGCCTAGAATGGGAACTGGCTCTTAAAGGCCTATAACTGCTAGCATATATTTATCGATTTTTGGCGACAGGTTTTCTAGTTTGATTGTGGTGGCTGGCCAGGCACATACTCGATAGTGTCCCACCATCATATTGGGGCTGTTTTAGATTTATACAGGCTTTCCCATCACCTGTGTCCTGCCAGCTTTCCAAGCTGGGAAAAGCACATGCCAGGGGAACTTGAACTTAGCAAGTTCAAGTTCCCCTGGCATCAAAGCCGACCATTCTCCAATGCACCACCGGACCTCTGTCGTAACTTAGTAATCTTAATTTGTCATAAATTATGAGTATAATGTATATGTTAAGTCTTTAATAACTGTTCCGCTACATCTATCGAAATCACAGCCATTTGATTTAAAATGTTGTAAAGCATCTTAACTTTGGCTGTTTTATACATCGCTACACAAAAAATGTGTCATCTACTTCGTTTTTCGCTGGAATTATATATGGCTTTAGCTGAAAGGGTAAGCTCTGTTGACACAGTTTGTAAGTTACGTAAAGGCCTTTAGGCTACGTTGACCCACGATTTATGTGCCAAATACTGACCAAACTGTTAGTTATGGCAACTCAGACTTGCTACACTATCCTACTATCCCTTCTTCAAATACCGCGCTTGTCATTTTTAGTTGTAAGTTTGAGGTGTTTATTAAAGGTTAAACAAATTTGGATGAGATTTGGTCGATAGTTTTTAACCTGGATTAAACGCAGGGAACTTTTTATCCCCGTGTATGATAGATGTTTATTTTTGATAGATGTTTATTTTTGATAGATGTTTATTTTTGATAGATGTTTATTATGATAGATGCAGATGAAGACGCAAGCTACAATAAGAAATTATTAAGTAAACGTTTCGAATTTTAAAGCCTAAAAAATTATTTTTATTCTCAGGTAAATGATTGTATAGTTTTATTGACATAAAAGATTTAAACGGGCACCGAACCACCTTTTCCAGTAGCTTTATAGTTTTGTGGTAAAATGTACGCTCATACGGAGATGGGACAAGTTTTCACATAACTCAAACCACTCGATTTGGTGGCGACTTTATATTATTTGTGCGCGACGATACTACAAAACTAAGGCAACTAAAAAACGTGCATGGTTTTTAATACGCTACGTTAATACGCTACGTATTTTATTAGCTTCAGACGTATGTATGTTTGTATGTTAGTATGTAACGGAATCTTTGAACATGATTTTAACCCCTTCAAAACGTCGGATTAACTCGAAATTTGGCATACTTATTAAGGACCGATGACAATAAAAAAATAAAAACAAAATTTAAAAAAAAAAAAATTTTTTTAAATCGACTAAAAAATGAAAAATAAATAATAGTTTCAAAAAAATAAAAAAAATACGCTTTTATAGAAAATCCAACTAAAAAATAGAAAATAAATTTTAATAAATTTGAATTAAAAATAGTGTAAGAAAAAATGATTTTATTGTAAAAAAAGCGTGCCAATAATCAATTGCCTATGAGCAAATTTAAAATCTATGTAAAATCCAATTTGATGAAAAAATTATACTATACAATAGGTGACTATATGGATGACAAAAATGCATGGCCTGAATGCCCCAAGTTCCAAGAACAAATATAAATTGTATTATAATTATTAATATATTGTTAAAATTTTAAAGCTGACATGTACAATTAATTTAAAAAAAAAAAGATAAAATGACAAGACAAGCCCCATAGAGTTTCTTGGTGTTTCTTCTCTGATGGGAGTATTTCCGAAACACCGGTAGATTCAACAGCCATTCAGATTTCCCCTTTTGTCCGCAGATTTTCTTTCTAGGCTTGCCATTTTTTATTTTGCCATTTGCCATTTTTTATTTAGTTTTTATTTAAACAATATTATGCAGCTGACAGACGGACTATCAGTTCCATTTGGATCATGATATGTACTGTGATCGGTATGCGTTTCTCTATGTTGTGTTTCACTATTTCAGTTTTTTTATTTTTTTTATATAAAAATTGTCTGAAGTACTGAAACATACAGTTACATGTATGGTTGGTTGTAACCTACTTTAATTTTTTTTAAATATTCTGACGTAAACGATTGGATGACAGCTGAATGGTTCATTACTTTTTTTTTCTAATTCAAAGCGTTAAATTCTGCTTTTGCTATGTTTACTTGATAATTGGTTATGATTTATGATTTTAACGTGTATATGTGCGTATATTAATACTGCCTACATACTGAATTAATGCTTTGATTCTTGATTCTTTGATTCTTGATTCTAATATTTAATTTAATTTAATGGTTTAGTGAACATAATTAAATTCTGTATTTAGTTGTTTGAGTAGTTGTGCCTCACGGCTTTGCCCGCGTTCAATCCTAATTACAAACCTTTCTCTTGAATAATTCTATCTATTGATGAAAACTGCATTAAAATCTGTTGCGTAGTTAAACGATCTAAGCGTACAGACGCGGGAAACGACTTTGTCTTATACTATGTAAAATTATGACTTTAATACCATAAACTGGATGGAAGAGATTACTTTTAGCGGTAAATCAGCCCAATTTATCTAAACTGGTATAGTAATTTCAAAACCTTGCTGTTTTCTATTAAAGTTAAATAATTTCTTACATTATATTGTACTCCTAGTGAATGGAATTGATAAACCTATATAGACATCTAAAATCATCAATGTATATGTACTACGTACCAGATGTGGCGTCGCAAACTACTACGTTTAAATAAAAAGCAGTGCTGAATCTACATCTCGCTTAGTTTAGCGTAAGTACTCCTCACGCGCGATCGCGCGCCGCTCGGCACGTAAGTCAGTTTATGATAGACGCCTCTGGTTTACATGTACCTCGATGTCTAAAACAGTAAAATTGCAAGCACCCGAATTCCAGCAGTAACCGATTACCTCTGCGATATACAAAAAAACAAACAAATTAAGAACTTTTTTACACATACATCGCAGTATATTGGTTGATCGCGAGCGCTGTGCAATTTATATAAGCCGCTTACGTAATAAACAATAGAGAGAGGTATATATAGTACTATTTTATGATGCCCAATGGGAAGCACACAATTTATTTAATTGCTAATCAATGGTACCATTTTACATTGTTTTGTTTAAGAGTTTATGACTTTTGTGATATAGTGTTAATTGAGGGCCCATTGTTGCAAATCCACGCCGGGCACCAATGATTTTTCTATAGAAACATTTCATTTCATTTATTCTAAAACAATGATTACATCGTATGGGAAATTACACACTAAAAAGTAGCATTTTTATCAATATAAACATACATGATTTTTGGATTCATTAAAATAATCATTATAATAACATAATGACATATAATTAAAATTATTTTAAAATACAAAGAAATAATATTATTCTAATCACGAAAGCCGACACAAATAACCTCTTGATTCATACTGAAATGTCAATTAAATTCTGAGATAGGCACCTAAATTCATACTTAAAAGAAATGTTACGCAGTTACATCTAACAATTAATATAAAATTAAAATGTCAATATGTAGGTACTACGCAAGTATAAATTAAATCAAAAATTAAATTAAATCAATGTCCAAGAGTAAAGTCCAAATATTTATAATAGTTACAACACTAAAATAGAAATAACATAATGATTATAATAATGTCCTAAGTATTCCATAATGTCATAAATTATTCATCAAATTCTTTTTGGTCATTCATATATTCATTTTTTGAATAATAACATTTATCCAACAAAAACAATCTAAGCCTATTTTTGAACTCATATGGACCATTTAGGCCCGGCGCACACGGGCCACCGGCCACAAGCCGCCACCGGCATATTTCCTATAGTTTTCATACATTTATATGGACTCGCCGCACACGGTTGACGCCGGTGGCCGCCACACGCTACATGATAAATGTATGAAAACTATAGGAAATATGCCGGTGGCGGCGTTTTGTGGTTGTGGCCCGTGGCCCGTGTGCGGGGACCCTTATTGTTTTAAATTCGGTTGGCAATTTATTGCACAGTCTAATAGCCTGTGCTCTTGTACAATGACTTACAACTTTGAAGGTGATAAATCATTATGTAGATCTTTTCTCCTTGTTTGTTCTCTTATTAGTCTCTGTTCTTCAGTTTCTATTATATGTAATTTTTTTATCAAGTCCGTTAGTGTAATAAGTATATACATACGTGGCACAGTCAGTATTTTCAATCTTTTAAAGTGTGGTTTACAAGTGTCCGTTTGTAGAATGCGTACCATGGTCCTTACAGCTCTTTTCTGCATTATAAAGGCTGCTTCCGTGTTGTAGTTATAGCTATTCCCCCAAAACATTTCGCTATACCTAATTTAAAATTGTTATTTAACAATGTTGTTTAACATTGTTTTCTGTACGTCGCAGTGGGGCCACTGTGAACCTGAGAACCTTATTCTTTCTTTTTCCAACGGTGTATATTATCCACATCGTCATAATGTAATATGTGGTTTGCAATAAAAAAATCAATTAAAGGTGCGGCCATACCGCGGCGTCCTGGAATCTGCGGGCGCGATCTCTGTACTTTTCAATTGTTTTCTGATCGCGTTTTAGCGTGAACAAGTGGATACAAATACTACTGCGATATCTGATCGCCGCCTAGATCGCGCACGCAGGACGCTGCGGTGTCCATACCTTAAGTAGGTATTTGGGATGTTGAATAAAGCCTATTTTATTAAAGGTTTTTTAACACTTAATTGTATGTATATTGTTCATCATCATCAGCCTATCTCTGTCCACTGCTGAACATAGTCCTCGTAAGGTACGCCACTAAGCTCTTTGTTTTCTTTGTTCTTCATTTCTTTGTTTCCAACCGCTGCCAGTTAGCTTGCGTATATCATCGCTCCAACTAGCTGGAGGGCGTCCTCCACTACGTATATTGTTTAATCTGTACTTATTTAAAAAACCTAGCATATATACCTTTTTGTACGGAATAAACCGTAGACAGAGTACAAATAAACATTGAATTGTAACGAAATCAAAACACGTAAAAATAAACGTATCTAAAATATTCTCGTTACAAGTTGCATTCGATCGCAAATGTTTGTGATAAAATCATATTCAACTTCCGTTTGCAGAAATAAAATAATCCAGTACATTGGGTTCCGTAGTATTTCAATTCTGTCATCGACTGGCTTACACAAAATACTTTTCTGTTGCAATAAATCTAATAAATGGTTATTGAAATGAAGAGGGTTTGTCCCTACACGGCCCTGTTGCTGACTTTATTGTACTGGATAAAATATACACTCTTTGTATGTACACGACAATGATTTCATGCGTAGGTAAGTTGTAGATATGCCATTAATAAAGTCATAATGGTACAGTCTAAACACAAGATAATTCTTCTTGTTCATTTTTTTGTCTGCATTTGGTAGTTTAGAGTGTAAAGTCTATACTGTGAGGTCTAGGATATCGTTGTAGTATATCACTTTATTCAGCAATGTAAATATCTATTTACATTTATTTTTAGTTATAGACTCTTACCTTGAGGCTCTAGATACCTAGGTTAAATCGTCAAAATGAGTAGTGCTCAAAATGGTTATAATAATCCTTTACTAAAAGGTCCAAACGTTAATAAACGTTAAATAAACAAAATAAAATATTATTATTATACATGTATATATAAATATATTATAATTATAAAAATATAATCACCAAAGGGTTCAAACGTTTAATTATTTATAAATAATTAAACATATGAACCTTTTGGTAAAGGATTATTACAACCATTTTTAGCACTACTTATTTTGACGATATAATCTAGGTATCAAGAGCCTCAAAGCAAGAGTCTATAATACTTCGAGTTTGTCTCGTTAATATTTTTTGCAAAATTTAGCACGAAAATTATCACGCAAAGTTTTCATCTCGATTTAGGAGAGGGGAACAAATTCTAAACATCATTACTGGATTAAATCTATCTTAAATAAAAATCATCGATACAAACATTACTCTTTGTAAGTTGTTGTTAGTGGTCTAATGTGAATTTTATTGCCAAATTTGTAGGTAATGTTTTACTTTCAATAGTTTAGACGTAAAAGTTTTTCAAGGGCATAGAAAACTGTTATTTATTCCCATTTATAGTGATACTGTATTTTAAGAAGGGAGTAATTGTCTAGGCAATTTATAACAACAGCTATTTATTTAACCCCGACGCAAAAGTAATGTTTTTTTATATCTTATAGGCTAGCGTTTGACCACTATCTCACCTGTTGGTTAGTAATGATACGGTCGAAGATGGTAAGCACGTGTTAGATATTTTCATAGTACATACAGATTTACGACATATTTCCAATGTTTGATGATGATTTAATTTATAAATTATTGATATTGCCTCAAATAAGGGTGTTTATACTGTGATCGATACATTTGAGGGTAGTCTAAACCTTACAAGATGTGTCAGAGCCGCCATTTTGGTTTTCTGTTTGACTGGTGCTTTAAAACGGCAATAGAAACGTTAGATGGGACACTTTTGCTTGAGCAGCCTTCGGGCTAACATCGTCACCTCTGTCGGGAATATCCTTCAGACGACTAAGTGCTGTCCAACCCAATGACGCTAAGTATTTTTATTACATAATGTATTGGATAATTGTGGCTAGAATGTAGTTTTCTAGGATATGTTTTTAATAATGATGGTTTTACCTAGTAATGGTGATTGTAAAGCGATGTAGCTTCGTTGAGGGTGGTAAGGCAAGGCTTTGAGGGGTAGTGGAGGCCTTTTGGGGGAAACCCCATCATATTTTGTATAAATTACGTATCTTGGTAGATATAGATTTTCAAATGTTATGTCTAGTTGAAACTTGCTATAAAACTTCGTGATTTAACATTAAATACTTATTGGTATATAGTGTTTCTGTTTAAACAGAAACACTATATACCAATAAGTATTTAATGTTAAATCACAAAGTTTTGTAGCAAATAGACAATTAATATCGTTAAGGATACTTTTAGAAGTATCCTTAACGAAATTAATTGTCTATTATAATGGTCCTGAGTCTTCTGATGGTACATAAAATGTTGTTGTAATGATGAAGGTACAAATAAAATGCTTTTTCGATGATGTCTGACTTTTCTATTTTATTTATAAGTCCTACCTATTAGCTGAAGTATAGGCAGGTAGTTTTGGACATGGTTCCAAGTGAATATTTAGCTCCAGACTTATTAAGTTTATGGTAGACAACAAACTTTTTACCCTTTTTATCAGTGAGCTAATACACGCTAGGCCTAGAATGGCTCTCATGGATAGCTGCCGGAACACATTAGATGTTTGGCAAAAGATTTTCTAACTTGAGGGTGGTAGCCGGCCAGGCGGATAATAGATAGTGTCCTACCACCATGCACAGACCGGGTGTTATAAGTTATCGTGTGTATCTGTGTATGTGTATGTGTCTGTGTGTGGCATCGTAGCGCCTAAACGGATGAACCAATGTTGATTGTTTTTCTTTTATTTTATGAATAGAGAGAGATATATTTTAGCTTTGATCCATGAAAATCCGTTCAGCCGTTTTAAGACTATGAGCTTTTTCCTATATTATCATTAAATTTTATAGATCTAATCAATTCGAAATTCAGTATCCTCTTATTTTAATGATATTGTATGTACATGGTAAAATTGACCTGATGCTGGGGCATCTCCTGTAATCTGCAGAATACTCTACTCCTCACCAACTTACAGCAGAGATCAGACATCAGGAGAAACTATTGATTATTCTGCTTCGTTTATAATACTTAAATTAAAAATTTAAATCCATCCAACTGATCTATTTGTAATCTGTTCATTGAGACCCTTCCAATAAGCCCAAACTAGATATCTCTGCTGTAAGTTGGTGAGAAGTTAAGTATTCTACAGAGTTCAGGAGATGTCCCAGCGTCAAGTAAATGCTACTATGTTCTTACAAAATCGTTGAAGTACGGAGATATCGAATTCCGAATTGAACAGACCTACAATTTTTTATTTCATAGCGTAATCATCTGGGTAAATGCTGTCACCTAACAGCTGAACAAATTTTCATGAATCAAAGCTAACAACACTCTCGATTAAGAAAACTATAAAACTAAAAACTACATCAAATTGGTTCATCCGTTTAGGCGCTACGATGCCACAGACAGACACACATACACAGATACACAGATACACACGTCAAACTTATAACACCTCTTCTTTTTGCGTCGGGGGTTAAAAATGACGTGCGCGGCTTTCGTCAAATAATTTTTCTGATAGAATGTTTTATAATAAATATCACAAATATTGTGACTCACGTTCGCAGTTCTCTTTAAAAGAACCTGCAGTAGCTATTGAGCGCGCTTGAACGAACTCTGTTGACTCCATACAAACGAAGCGTACAATTTCACAATAAATAAACCTTAACATTGAACTCAGTGACACGCGACAGCCCTATGGAGTTAAGTAACAATATACATTACGCAACACGCACAAGACTTTGTTACATAGGGTTGGCACTTGGCATGGCTCGCCAATGGCTACACGGCGCAGCCATTGCAGTCTGTAAACATCGACGTTCAAAGATTAATGCACAGATACGACGTAAAGTAGGTACTTTTTGTTTTAAATTGGTAACCAAAGTTAAACTCCTACTATATTTTATTGGTGAAACATAGAATTCTGCGTCCATGTATTTTATACGTTACTAGCTGACCCGGCAAACGTTGTTTTGCCATATAAATAAATGGCTATTAAAAAATAAGGGTTGATCGTAGAAGGGTGAAAATTGAGGATTGTATGTATTTTTGTATGTTGTATCATAAAAAAAATAGAAATTAAAAATTTTGTCTAAAAAATAAAAAAATAAAAATTTTGTGGTGGACTACCCCTAACATTTAGGGGGATGAAAAATAGATGTTGGCCGATTCTCATAGATACCGGATAAGCACAAAAAATTTCATCAAAATCGGTCAAGCCGTTTCGGAGGAGTATGGCAACGAAAACTGTGACACGAGAATTTTATATATTAGATTGTATTTTTGATCGAAGATTTTACACCAAATATTAGACATGCAATAGTTTGTGGGTATTTGAGTTGATTTGTTTTTGTTTGTTATTTCATGCTTTACCGTGATGCTTTAGCATGCCAATCCATCTAGCCATTTTAATGGCTAGATGGATTGGCTTGAAATTTGTAACAAAGATTAAATGAATATGGCAAAAACTTTCAATAGAAGAATATAAAAAAATTGTATTGGTATGCTAAGATAATATTATAAGAAGGTGACGTGAGCTATTAATTTTAAGATTTAATATTTATAAACAAATTCAAAACACTGTTTAGTTTTTATAATAAAAAGGTATATTATTAAATAAAACATAATTAAAAGAGGTGACATTTAAAATCATAATTAAAAATATTTATACAAGAATACAATTCTTTAAAGCTACAATCATTATACTTACCTATTGTAACAATTGAATTGAATCGTGTTACCCTACAATAATCTATATCATTCGACTACTAAATAATATCGTTTAAAAACTAAAAAACAACCGACTTCAATGCCGCGCTATTCATTTTCAGTACCAATTTTGAGATGTTTATCTCAATATCTCTGGAGATACTTATCATACCTCGATAAAATTACCATGGTACCACACTTGGGATATCTCCTTTCGAACAAAACAACAATAATCGAAATCGGTTCATAAACGACGAAGTTATCCGCGACCAAACATAAAAATATATATATATATATATATACGGTCGAATTGAGAAACCTCCTCCTTTTTTGAAGTCGGTTAAAAAATAGACATTGTATGTTTTAAATGATAGCCGTGACTCGACTAAAAATATTTCTCCTTTGTTCCTCTGGCAAACTGAGACAGCACAGATAAGGGGATACTTTATTTCTCCTTGTCAAAATTGACGTTCTTTGTAGGCATGACTTCAAAGAGCCTATGTCTATGTTTCTACGGAATTATGATATGATTGACATTTTTTTATGATAAGACGATCTTTTCTTCTTATGTTGAATAATGTACTGCGATTGAGTTGGTAAATTATTAATTCTGTGTAGACGATGACTATATAGGCATTCATTCCGGTTTCGCTCGAAAGCTTTCGACAAGATTTCGAGTGTGGAGCCCTTGTTTGGTTTGCACCCTCTTCATACTGGTAGGCTGTATTATTAAATTATTAATAAATTTAAAAAGAAGAAGATTTTTAAAATATGATTTGTAGTTATAGGTTGATTTAAAAAAAATAAAATTGTATATCATTAATCATCATGATCTCAACGCGTGACATTCAAAATTTACTTGATTCAACTTTTCCTTGTACTTAAGTACCTAAAAACCATTAAATAGCAGCTTCTGGGTATTGTGTCGTTATTCTACATTTAAAAATATCCAATAAATTATTTTTAGCTGTAATGTGTCTCATCGTATTCGTAACCCAAAAAGCCCAGTTAAAAAGGAAACCTAAATAAATCATAAAAATAGATGGGGCGTTACAAAAAATGTTCAGTCTACGCCTTTGGGCTATATTCATGATCTATGACCATTTTATATTGGGTTTAACCGGGCGTCAGTACAAGCAATATATTTAGGTGAGTGTACCGACACGCCCTCTGCTGGCAACTCTATAAAACTAGCTGGTTGTAGGCTAGTCGGGTGAAATTGTAGGTAACGCAGCTAAGTTATAATGCAGGGAAAGTTCTAACAATCTATCCACCGCTGGATGGGTTCTATGTTATGTAACAATAATGTTATATAACTATGTTGTGTTTCACTATTTGACTTTTTTTATTTTTTTTATATAAAAATTGTCTGAAGTACTGAAACACACAGTTACATGTATGGTTGGTTTTAACCTACTTTAATTTTTTTTTAATATTTTGACGTAAACGATTGGATGACAGCTGAATGGTTCATTACTTTTTTTTTTCTAATTCAAAGCGTTAAATTCTGCTTTTGCTATGTTTACTTGATAATTGGTTATGATTTATTTTATGATTTATGATTTTGACGTGTATATGTGCGTATATTTATACTGCCTACATACTGAATAAATGCTTTGATTCTTTGATTCTTTGAATGTCTCTCTACTATTGTAGAATAGGTACTACTAAATATTGAGAAAAAGATGGGAGTATGAAAGCAACTTTAATAGTTTAGACCAATTAGGTGGCAATAGCCCAATGGCTAAGGCGTCGGCCTGGCGATCGAGAGGTCGTGACTTCGATCTCCACCCATTGCACTAATTGACATGAACCCACTCCAGACACAAGAATGTACAGCTTAGTTGGATGTGTTAACAAGATAACTAGTAATGTGCAAACAATATTGCCAATAAGCTATGTAAAATAAACTGGCCAAATGCAAGTCAGACTCGCACTCGTAGGGTTCCGTAATATACTACAGTATTTTGTAAGATCGAGCAAAAAATACCACTATCATTATTCGCCAGCAAAAATAATAATTAATAAACATTTTATTTCTTATAACGCAATCTAACGTAGACGTTAGAACGAAGGTGTTAGGGATCGACATTTCAATATAGCGCCATCTATGGGACGTTTACCTAACTAAGCGTTCATAGATGGCGTGAATGCCGAAAAAAACACGTTTCTTGTACGGGGAACCTCTATTATTTTAAACTTTATTATGTTTTAAGTATTTGTTGTTATAGCGGCAACAGAAATACATCATCTGTGAAAATTTCAATTGTCTAACTATCACGGTTCATGAGATACAGCCTGGTGACAGACGGATAGACAGACGGACAGACAGACAGACAGACAGACAGACAGACAGACAGACAGACGGACAGCGGAGTCTTAGTAATAGGGTCCCGTTTTACCCTTTGGGTACGGAACCTTAAAAAGAAAAGAATAAAACTGGCCAAGTGCGAGTCAGCATCGCGTCTCTTATCGCACACTTAGGGAGGGTTCCGTACAATACGAAGCATAACAGAGTTTCAACCTCATATATTTGATTAATTGATATTACCCAGAACATTTGGTTTGGTCGCGATCTAGAAAGACGGGGCTCGTTTACTAGCGCCATCTATGTCATTTTGCCGAAACTAATTAGATAGATGGCGTTTAAAAACATGTTTTTTGTATGGGGAACCCCTTTAATTTTTAACTTTATTTTGTTTTTAGTATTTGTTGTTCTAGCGGCAACAGAAATACATCATCTGTGAAAATTTCAACTGTCTGACTATCACGGTTAATGAGCTATAGCCTGGTGACAGACGGACAGACAGACAGACAGACATGTCTGTCTGTCTGTCTGTCTGTCGACGGACAGCGGAGTCTTAGTAATAGGGTCCCGTTTTACCCTTTGGGTACGGAACCCTAAAAAGAAAAGAAAAACGAAATAGGTACGGTACTTACTCCAATTATATTGCAAGAACCTGGTAACCGTGATCTAATGCTGGGATCACCTGAAATCTGCAGATTACTAAACTCCTCGCCAACAAACAGTAAATCATTTCGTCTGTATGTTTTTAGGGTTCCATACCCAAAGGGTAAAACGGGGCCCTATTACTAAAACTCAGTCTATCCGTCTGTCTGTCTATCTGTCTGTCTGTCTGTCTGTCCGTCTGTCTCCAGGCAGTATCTCATTAACTGTGACAGTACGACAGTTGACATTTTCACAGATGGTGTATTTCTGTTGCCGCTAGAACAACAAATACTAAAAATAAAATAAGTCAAATATTAAAGGGGTCCCCATACAAAAAACTTGTTTTTTAGTGTAACGCCATCTATGTTTGTTAAGCTAACAACCTTTCTAATTAGTTTCGGCAAAATTACATAGATGGCGCTAGTAAACGAGCCCCGTCTCTCTAGATCGCGCTGTCGAGATTATTTGTGAACTCGTATACCAAACAAAATGTTCTTGGTAATATCAATTGTTCTAATATGTGGTTGAAACTCAGTTACGTTTCGTATTGTAGGTACTGTAGTACGGAACCTTCCCTAAGTGTGCGATGCGAGACGCGACTCTGAATCACATTTGGCCAGTTTTATTTTTAAATGTATGGTACGTGATTACTCCGTCAATTGTACACCGATTCTTTTTTTAACCGACTTCAAAAAAAGGAGGAGGTTTCTCAATTCGACCGCATATATTTTTTTTTTTTTTTTTTTTTTTTATGTTTGTTCGCGGATAACTTCGTCGTTTATGAACCGATTTCGATTATTCTTTTATTGTTCGAAAGGAGATATCCCAAGTGTGGTACCATGGTAATTTTATCGAGGTATGATAAGTATCACCAGAGATATTGAGATAAACATCTCAAAATTGGTACTGAAAATGAATAGCGCGGCATTGAAGTCGGTTGTTTTTTAGTTTTTAAACGATATTATTATTTAAAATTTCTTTTTTAAATGGTATAGTGGTAATTTATTCCTTTCCAAGATGGTCCCATTCAAGAAGTGTCTCCAGAGATATGAAGATAAACACCTTCGCTAGTCATTTTAGTACTAAGTTGGTACTAAAATCACTAGTGTGGCAATTGTAGTAGGATTTTTTTACCCGATTACGGCGAAGCAAAAAGGAGGACTATGTTTTTGACCGGTATGTTTCGTTTCCTAAACGATCTTAAATTATGTTGGACATATTACTAAAAAAATCTTTATATAAAGTAGGTATGTGGAACTTGCGCTCACATATTGTAATTTCCGTATGTAGGTAGTACCGCCTACCTAACTAACTCACCTGAGCCTGGATATATAAACTAACAACTATTTAACTCTGAGTACATTAGTTTCAAAGTTGAACAATGTCAGAGGTGCGGAAGGAACTGTTGACAATATTTTAACAAATTATTTGAAGTTTGTAATATGCTCTACATTTTGTTGCGACAAAGTTGAAGCGGTTTTGTTCGTGTTCAAACAAAGTTATGAACAATTAATGCACAATGTAAATAAATGAGTGGAACTAGAATCATAAGAGTAATTTAAGAAAAAAAAATTACGTTGAGTCCTTGCTTAACTAATAATTGCATGTACTTTTCAAATTTTTTTGTCATCTTGCTTTTAATAATACGTATGGTATCTAGTACGATTATCAACCCCCGTTGGCACAGCGGTGAATACGGATAAAACTCCTGAAGGCGACCATTACGTCAAAACGGCCCTGGGCTCAATATTATCCCATTCGATATTATCAATATTAATTTATTTTATTACTTTCCTTCCTTATTTTAAGGAAAAATACATTTAATTAACTTGCGTAGACCGACTTGCCATTTTTTCGCTGTCATGTCTTTTCAATTTTTAAAATCATTCCGTCATTCAAACAATAAAAAGATCGTTTTAATACAAAAAAGTATGAATGATGGAAAAATGAATGAGGCGGTTCAAGTTATACCACAAGCTTGCCTTCTAACCGGGAGGTCGCCGGTTCAAGGTTAGCCTGGGCCCAATGAGTGTTTCTTTGTGTGTTCATGGGTGTTCGTTCACAGGAGTAGGAGTTCACAGTAGGAGAAAATATCGATGTTCTAGCTATTTTTTCTTAGCAAGTCAGGCCATCAAAAATGGCTTACCACCACCAAAGACAAAATCTGTCGCCAGAACCTAAGAGTTTTCGGCAGCACACAGCCCTTGAGAGTCAGAGTATTCTGGGCCTAGCGTGTTCACCATCTTTAAAATCTTTAGACATTAAAAAATAAACAAAACAAATATCCTGCTCCTCACTGCTGTCTTATAGTTATGGACAAACACTTTTTCATCTTTATTTAGCATCAAGTGAGATCAAGCGGTCAATCATATCTTGTCAAACATAAAAAATACTGATACTTTGTAGTAGTGCACATGTCTGCTGTGAATTTCTTTACTCCCTATGATGTCATAGGATATGATTTCATAAAAGAAGATTAACAACAAAGCAAAAGGATAAAAGCATACATGCACTGTAATACAAATATCATTTTGACTGAAAAAGACAGTGCTTTGATCGAAACTTCCACAGAAGGGATCCATTGAACCCATAAAACCCGTCGAACTGTAACGTTTACGAAATAAAGACAAGGTACACATTATACGGTGGGTTAACACAATTGGGCGATCAATTTCCTCTTATTTTTCTAGCGGTTACTATATTTCTTTTGCACAAGTGCACACGTATTAGCAAGGATATTTTATATTTCCTGTGAGGTAATAGATATGTAAGTTCATCTGAAAGTTATTAGGTAACTCATAAGTACTGTTTAATACGCTTATACAGAATTTTATTATAAAAGCTATTGTTTCCATTTTTCAATGGCACTATTAGAAACTTATTTGTAAAATTTTTAACAACTTTACATGAAAGAATAAATTAATGAAATGAATGAAAAAACTTTATTTAACAATATAAGAATATTTGTCCTGACATACTGATTGACTGACTGACTGATAGACTACGCACAGCCTAAACCGCTGGTCGTAGAGACTTGAAATTTGAGGGTATATTTTTCTTAGTACGTAGGGGTAAGTCAAGAAAGGATTTTCCAAAATTCACCCCTTAAGGGGATGAAATGGGGGTTCAAAGTTTGTATGGAGAAACAAGATAAGATAGTCTTTTCAATCCGAAACTTCACATAAGTGCTTTAATAAAAAAATAAGTGAATACGTGTTTCAGGTTTTTTTGAAATTACACCCCTGAGAGGGTGAAATGGGAAAACAAAGTGTGAAAATCAATATTGTTTCAGATTGAGCTGAAATTTGGCATGCAGATAGTTATTACGACGTTAGTTACCCCAGAGAAGTTAGTTACCCCAGAAAGATTTTTCAAAATTCAGCCCTGAAGACGGGGGTTCAAAGTGTGTATGGAGAAACAAGATTAGATAGTCTTATATATCCGAAACTTAACACAAGTACTTAAGTAAGTAATACGTGTTTCAGGCTCTTTCGAAATTCTACCCCTAAAAGGGTAAGGTGGGGTAACAAAGTCTGAAATCAATATTGTTTCGGATCGCGCTGAAATTTGGCATGCAGATAGTTATTTTGACTAAAGTATCCGTAAAGAAATAATTTTTCAAAATTTATTCTTCAAGGGGATGAAGCGGTGTCAAAATTTGGATTGTCATTTTATTTGACATTACACACAAGTACTTCTGTAAATAAATAAGTAAATATGAGTTCCAGACTTTTTCAAAATGCTAAGAGGATAACAAAGTCTAAAAATCATTATTGTTTCGGATTGCGCTGAAATTTAGAATGCAGATAGTTATTATGACGTAGGTATCCGCTTAGATAGGATTTTCTAAATATTCCTCCCGGATAAGGAACGGGGATTCATAGTTTGTATGGCGAAACAAGATGAGATAAAGTAATTGGTAGGATTTTTCGGAATGGGGTAGGCAACAAAGTCTGAAACTTTATGTTTTTCGTGTTTTATAAATATAAATACCAAATTTTCTCAGTCACGCGATAACATGAAAATGGGTGAACCGATTTGGCTAATTTTTATTTGATATCCTTAGTGATAGAATCGTTTTTACAAAAGAAAAGTTTTAAGTCCTGCCTGAGTCCGTGTTTCCGATTAAGTACAATATGGGGGTCTTCAAATCGCGAGTGAATAGGTATCTTCTGGGTAAGCACGCTACATCATCGATCGCATCATCACTTAACATCAGGTGAGATAGTGATCAAGTGCTACCCAGTTCGGTATAAAAAAAAAAAAAAAAAAAAAAAAAAAAGTAAATAAAAGAAGTTTATAACGCGGGCGAAGCCGCGGGACACTTCTAGTTGTACATATAAAAATAAAACACTACCTACCAAAAACAATGCAAAACTTGAAATACAAACGGTGGGCTTATTGTTAAATAGCTGGAAATTAAATCAGGTACCTGATGATGTAACTTGCCCTAACTTAAATGGCTAATTTTGGCTGTGATGCTAAAGCACGGGTAGGTAACACAAAGTTGTCCCGAGTCTTATGATATAAGACTCATGATGTAAGACTCAAGACTACCTTACCTTAAGCCTTAAACTACTAATTACTCTACTTATGTCAACGACTCGGCCATGGAATAAAAACAAAGCAAAAGTTCGTTCCGTTTGCAAAGTTCAGCTTTGATCTGTGATGTTTTTATTTAAAAGAGGATCTTTTTTATTTATGATATAACTTGTAGGCTAGCGTTTGACCACTATCTCATCTGTTAGTAAGTGATGATGCGCCACACGCAAAAAGGGCCGACATACGGCCTAGTTGCGGAGAAGAGCCCGCGCACCAAGTAAGTGATGATGCGGTTGAAGATGATAATCAGTAGATGGCTATGAAGGTCTTTTAAAATTCTAAGGTCAATATTAAACTTGTTCTTTCAGACCGCAACGTTTATAAGTATTATCCCCGATCCAAATTGATTACTTTTCCACAATTACAAATAAAACTGGCTAAGTCGAGTTGTACTCGCCCACCGAGGCTTCCGTACCAACGTCGGTTGGTACTAATTAAGCTAGACCTCTAAATTGTATTTCTCTAAATTTAGAGTTTACAATTACAATTTATTTACAATTTAGAGTTTAACATTTAGAGTTATTAACAATTACAATTTTATTTATTTTCAGAGGCCTATCTAAATTGGCGAAACTGTCTACAGATACCGGCGATAAATATTGCACATCAACCTTTAGAAAGAGACAATCGGCTAATTTCGGTATCGTAGAGCGTTATTTCTGTGCATACTACCTATGTGACGTTTTGTCAGTCATTGTTCAAGTACGATAGAGTGCGGTTGCGTCCCGTTCAAAATGTGTAATATATATTATATAGAGTTGTTAATAACCCCAAATTTTAATAATTTTAAAGTTGTACTATGACATCTTTAGGAAAAAGAGGGAAACCTTTACAAGGTCAGTCACGCGAAATCATCTACAATTTCTATAAATATTTTGCAACAGAAGCCGAGACTTAAAAAAAACATGAGGATGACAATGGAGGTAATTATTTTAAGAAGGTTCAAGAGCGAGTTGCAAATTCCACTAAAATTTTAAGTAGAACATTTAACAATATATTAAATGAAGTACTGAAACACAGTCTACTGCAATTAAGTTCAGCACTCCGAAAAAAGTGAGACCGAAAAAACAATTTTGTTTAGATACGGACGCTTTTGATCGTGATGTTGTTCGAAGAATTTTGTATGATTTTCACTTACGATTTAATGAACTGCCGACAGTAAAATCATTAAAAGCTTAATTATATGAGGCTATTAATTATAATGATTCTGAAAAGACGTTAAGAAAAATACTTCATGAGATGGTGTTTCAGTTCACTAAAACAGAAGACAATCGAAAAGTCTTAATGGAAAAGCACGATTTAAGTCTCACACGAATGGAATACCTCAATAAAATACGCAAATTTCGCGAAACAGGAAAAAATATCATCTATATGGATGAGTCTTACATACATACATCTCACACTAAACGAAAATCTTGGAGTGATGATAAGAAAAAAGGAGTAAAAAACAACACAGTTTTTCAACACAGTTTAGACAATCACACTGATAGTGATAGTGATATTGATCACATTGAGAGCACAGATAGTGAAATTGAGAATTAGAATTAGTATTGTTTTTATTAGAATGTCTCATTTTAACAATAGGTATAATGGTGTTTATTATGTAGGTATAGGTACTGCAGCTGTAAAATAAATAAATACGTTAAAATAATGTGAACATGTTTTTTAATTTATTTTAGCCCAACCTGAAGACAGGACTTCTAGAAAAAATGGTGTATACAAATAAAAAAAATGATCAAAAGAAGCAAATCATATTTGTTTAACAGCTCCTAATAGATACCGGACCGTAAGTATATCGTGCGACAGATATAATGCTCTACGAAGCCGAAATTAGCCAATTGTCTCTTTCTAAAGGTTGATGTGCAATATTTATCGCCGGTATCTGTATGTATGGGGACACCCTTTAATATGCGTATGAGTACCCCCATGCGGGGCACTCTCATACACTCTCATACTATTCACAGAGAGTGTGTATGTATGAATGTACCCCGCTTACTGCTGTATGAACCTACCCCATCAAAAGAAAATTAAATAAAAATGTTCCTTTTAAAAAACCAAGCATATATATCATTATTCACGTATCAATTCACAAACTTGATCCTATTATCTTTGAAATGACATACTACTGAATAATCTAGATAAAAGCTTTTATTAAAATAAAGATGTCTAAAGTGCGGTTATAAATATACCTACGCGTGGCCGAATCACGTTCCGTGTCACCTCGTCGCGAGTTTCAAACTGATTTCTGTCAAACTCCGTGAGTCAATACACACATAAGTAAGTTACGCGTACACGCATAAGTCGTTCAGTTAATGCGCGCCTAACAACAGATATCTCTAGCGTATGACGGTGCCCCTTGTATGAATCAGCCCCACTTTCCCCTATACAGTCTTATCCATAAGGCAGTAAAATATTAGACAGTTATTCATTAAGTAAGTATACTTATTCAGAATTAAAATTAAATACTGGTGATTATATTTATACAATTAAAATTAAACTCAATCGAATAATGTAAAGTTAATAACTTATAACATTGTTTCATTCCATCATGCCTTGCTGACACGCGGTTGAAGTACTTGATTATTGTATTTTTATTCTATTTCTGTATTGCCATAATGCATTACTAAACTTAATATATCTTTTGTATTAATTGTATTACGTTCATAAAAACCTAAATTAAGTTAATCTAAAAGGTAACACGACATTTATTGTCTGTTAGGTGGTACGAAGTTCGCCGGGCCAGCTAGTATTTAATATAATTAAGAAACTATGTATTTGTGATATTGTCTCTAACAGAGACATAGATATCGTTCACCTCACACAATTTATTTCAGTTTCAGGGGCAAATGAAGAGTTTACTGTATAAATTAAATCTCTTGTTGTATCTTTATTATTATAGTTTTAAACATCGATTAGGCTAGGTATATTTCACGTATTTCATTAAAATGTAGAGTCTCAATTTTTTTCTTTTCAAATTCTATAAATATCTATAATATTCTTAGCTTTGTTTACTTTTAAAATATACTGCAACTAGATGCCTAGTTGCAAAACATTCTTTGAATTATTTAAATACAATTTAGAACAATACTTAATTACAAAATATTCTACGAATGATATTTAATTGTAATCAGTTTTGTATGTTATGAATAAATAAATAAAATTAATAAATGTATAGTAATCTAAATTTTGACATTTCTTTAGGTATAGTTTGTCTATTTTTAGGGTTCCGTACCTCAAAAGGTAAAAAAATGAACCCTTATAAGATCACTTTCTTGTCTTTCTGTCTGTCCGTGTGTCACGACCAATTTTCTCAGGATTGGGTGGACCTAGCAAGTTGAAATTTATACCAGATACTAAAGTCTGTAGTCCCTATTAGGTATATAAAAATCAAGGTCTTGAGTCAACACGATAAAAAGATATGGGCAATACAAATACAAATTTAGATTTTTGCTAAAACTTGTAAGTACCACAATTTACATTAATTTTCTTTTTTTTTTTTTGGAATTTTCCCTTAATTTGTGCTGTAAGACCTTGCTTCTTGCCAAATTTCATGATTCTAGATCAACGGAGAGTACCCTATAGGTTTTCGATTCAAATCCTATAGGGTACTTTCGGTTGACCCAGAATGGTCAATTTAGGTCAAAAACAAGGTCTTGCAGCACAAATAAAGGAAACATTCAAAAAAATAAAAAAAGTTGAAAAATAATGTAAATTGTGGTACTTACAAGTTTTCGCAAAAATCTAAATTTTTATTTGTATTGCCCATATCTTTTTATCGTGTTGACTGTCGACCTTGATTTTTATATACCTAATAGGGACTACAGACTTTAGTATCTGGTATAAATTTCAACTTTCTAGGTCCACCCAATCCTGAGAAAATCGGTCGTGACACACGGACAGACAGAAAGACAAGAAAGTGATCTTATAAGGGTTCATTTTTTTACCTTTTGAGGTACGGAACCCTAAAAATAGACAAACTATACCTAAAGAAATGTCAAAATTTAGATTACTATACATTTATTAATTTTATTTATTTATTCATAGCATACAAAACTGATTACAATTAAATATCATTCGTAGAATATTTTGTAATTAAGTATTGTTCTAAATTGTATTTAAATAATTCAAAGAATGTTTTGCAACTAGGCATCTAGTTGCAGTATATTTTAAAAGTAAATAAAGCTAAGAATATTATAGATATTTACAGAATTTGAAAAGAAAAAAATTGAGACTCTACATTTTAATGAAATACATGAAATATACCTAGCCTAATCGATGTTTAAAACTATAATAATAAAGATACAACAAGAGATTTAATTTATACAGTAAACTCTTCATTTGCCCCTGAAACTGAAATAAATTGTGTGAGGTGAACGATATCTATGTCTCTGTTAGAGACAATATCACAAATACATAGTTTCTTAATTATATTAAATACTAGCTGGCCCGGCGAACTTCGTACCACCTAACAGACAATAAATGTCGTGTTACCTTTTAGATTAACTTAATTTAGGCCTTTTTGAACGTAATACAATTAATACAAAAGATATATTAAGTTTAGTAATGCATTATGGCAATACAGAAATAGAATAAAAATACAATAATCAAGTACTTCAACCGCGTGTCAGCAAGGCATGATGGAATGAAACAATGTTATAAATTATTAACTTTACATTATTCGATTGAGTTTAATTTTAATTGTATAAATATAATCACCAGTATTTAATTTTAATTCTGAATAAGTATACTTACTTAATGAATAACTGTCTAATATTTTACTGCCTTATGGATAAGACTGTATAGGGGAAAGTGGGGCTGATTCATACAAGGTGCACCGTCATACGCTAGAGATATCTGTTGTTAGGCGCGCATTAACTGAACGACTTATGCGTGTACGCGTAACTTACTTATGTGTGTATTGACTCACGGAGTTTGACAGAAATCAGTTTGAAACTTGCGACGAAGTGACACGGAACGTGATTCGGCCACGCGTAGGTATATTTATAACCACACTTTAGACATCTTTATTTTAATAAAATCTTTTATCTAGATTATTCAGTAGTATGTCATTTCAAAGATAATAGGATCAAGTTTGTGAATTGATACGTGAATAATGATATATATGCTTGGTTTTTTAAAAGGAACATTTTTATTTAATTTTCTTTTGATGGGGTAGGTTCATACAGCAGTAAGCGGGGTACATTCATACATACACACTCTCTATGAATAGTATGAGAGTGTATGAGAGTGCCCCGCATGGGGGTACATTCATACATTTCCATTAATCATATATTCATGTTAATTATATAATTTTTTTAAACTTTTATAAAATAGCCTCACATGAGTATTTACACAAATCACATTTTTTTGATCCAAATTCAGATAGAGTACTAGTTTTTAATAAATCTATACAAATATTGATAACAGAGAAAATTCTATAAAACGAAATACAAAAACTGTATTAGGCTGCCCCATAGCCTGTATGAGAGTGCCCCACAAATGGGGTACATTCATACATTTCTCTTTTTTTTTTAAACTATTATAACTAGTCTCACATGTGTATTTACACCATTCACAGGTTTTCGATACTAAGCTAGATAGTTAGAGTACTAGTTTTTAATGAATCTATACATATATTGATAACAGAAAAAAATCTACAAGACGAAATAAAACACCTGTATGAGGCTGCCCCACCTTCACCTACGGCATTCATAAATTGGTTATAACATTCTTGCATATCTCTATATTTACCTACATTCTGACAAAATATAAAATTGATTAGGCATTGATTATTATTGTCTTGATTGCTTGTAAGCATCAAAGAAAATATAAACACTACACTACAAAAAATAATAATATGGCTCCACACAATTAGTGTATTCAGCCAGTGTTAAGTATGAAATTCTTTAAGTTTTTGAGAATTCAAGTCGTAAAGATGGGGCAAAGTTACATGTCAGGTCAAGTTTCAAGTCAAAGTCTAGTCCAAGTCATACCCTCAGTAAAGATTTGGACTTTACTGAGTTAGCATACATTTCTGAGCGCACGTATATTTGACAATCAATAAATATGTCATACAATTGTCATTACTAACAGTATTCAAAATTTATTTTAAAAAAAAATCTACATGTCTTGAATTCACAAAATCTTGAAGAATTGTTATACTTGACAACTGGCTAAATACACGAACCGTGTGGAGCGATGACCCTTATTAATTTGCGGTTTACCGTATCGACGGAATAAACAATTTAACATCAAATCATTGGCAGTTTTGAAACCCAGGAACATTTTGCCAAAATATGTTATCTTATATAATTTTTTTAGGTCAATTATTCATTGTTTTTAATACATATTATCCTATCCACATATTATACTATCCTGACATAGACAATTCCAAAAATACAAAAATCATAAGAATTGGTCCAGCTGTTCTTGAGTTATAAGTGTAGTAACTAACACGACTTTCTTTTATATATTATAGAATTGCAGATGTATTCTATATATAGATATTTGTGTGAGCGTCTAACCAATTTTTCCTTAATCAAAGGTCACAAATGAGTGGTTTCACAAAAGTTCCCTTGGAAATGTATCTTGGTTTCAGTTTTGGTCTGCTGACTAGCATTGTGTTTTCGGCGCCATTGTTCTATGAAACTTTCTGTTTCAGTCACTTACCACACACAAAGTCGTCGAGATTTTGATCAAAAGACAAGTTTTTCTTCGACTTTATAAGTTATAAGTATCAATAAGTTTTGTAGTTGACGTTGTAGGCGTTGGTTTAAAGTTAAGGAGACAAGGTGAAAAGTTAAAAGTTAGTTTAGGACTTTAGAAATAGCGCACTTCGAGAGCTTACTGAAATGGGCTGGAATTTTCAGAGGTTTTCATCTCTACTTTATCAGAAAAATAAACCTATTACTATTTGATATCCATTAATAATTTAGAGTGCCATTGTAATCTTAAACTCTTAAACGAATATTTTATAATATGTATCTTTTTTATGATATAAGGTGGCTGGTCAAGCAAGAAGCTCGCCTGATGGTAAGTTATCGCTTACCAGCTTTTTGCTTGATCATATTTTGCATATGACACACAGTGGTGCCCAAAACTATTGATCATCAGATTATTTCGCGTCAGTGATTTGCACCCGTTGTTTCATCGAGACGTCAAGATGTTGACTTGTACTTGCCCTTTACTTTCATACTGTATGTAAAAAGGCCGTTTTGAAAAAATAGGGAAGAATAATATAAGGGCAAAATAATGTCGATGAAAAGAATCGACGGTTAATAATTATTGTTGCACATCTAATACCACGATCAAATTGACTCACGGTCAACCGTCCAAATACTTAGTGGGTTGTCAGTGTTTGATCATCGTAGCTCAAAATCAAAATCAAAAATTAAAATATCTTTATTGTTGAAACTGTCTACAAGTAGAAGTAGAGTCTTAGTTACGAACATTCAATATACAGCTACGAGTATACTATGCTACGACCGATCGAATAAAAATAACTTCACATAACTCCTTAATGTTACTGTTATACAATAAAACCTGACACATTTTACTGTTATATTTTATTAAAATTAATAATATAATATTTAAAAAAATATTAAAAATATAATAATTTAAATTCCCATTTGTTTTGTAATGTCTATATTAAATCTTAATAAAACCTTTCACAATAACTTTATTTGTTTTTATCGAAGCTTTCATGTATTTTTTAAAATTTTAGTTAAATTAAGTTTTCTAATAAATGACCGCAAAAACTTAATTTACTATACTAGAAACAATAAAAACCTCATTGACTCCATTCCAATTTCATAACGCTATTTGAGTTAGACAAAAAAAACATTGAATGGCCACTTAATGCAAATTTGAAATACAATGACATGCTATTTGCATTCATGTATGACTGATTTTTTTTTTATCGAGTAATGAAATCAAATGCACGTATGCTATTTAATTAATTGCAATTTTTGCGATTGGAATAGTGAGTTGACTATCAGACGTACCAATGTGCGCTTTCGCTTCATGGTGGACGTTCCATCTACCTACACAAAACGTTTTGCTTCATCTTTTATCATACGTTCTGCCAAGAAATGAATTACTTCTATGTTTCGCGGAAGCGCTATACCCCGGGAGTCTCCAAATCGCGAGCGAACAAGCATCTTTTAGATAAACGTACAACATTTTCGATCACATCGGTCAGGTACATCTTCCTCCGGGCCCTCAAAAAGGGCCCGGAGCGGGCCCTCAAAAAGGTTTATACCTTTTTGAGGGCCCGTTGGCGTAATCGGGAGAACGGTCGGCTTTGATGCCGTGGTACCGTGTTCAAACCCCACCGTGCACCAATGGATTTTTCTGTCGAAAAATGTATGTGCGCTTCTCACAGTGGCCCTCCGGTGAAGGGAAACATCGTTAAGAAACCAACAACCCCCGCATGGTGGTACGACACTATCTTGTGTCCGCCTGGCCAGCTACCACCCTCATGTTAGAAAATCTGTCACCAAACATCTAAAGTGTTCCGGCAACTATCCTTGAGAGCCAGTTCCCATTCTAGGCCTAGCGTGCTTACCATCTTCGATCGCATCATCACTTACCAACAGGTGAGATAGTGGTTAAACGCTAGCCTATAAGATATATATTTTAAAAAAAGGTGGGTTAGTGGTCAAACGCTTACTTATCTGCCATAAAAATCTATAAAAAGAGGATGCGTAAAAAGAAAGCTTCGCGTTAGAAGTAAAACATCAAAGTTCATTCAATTTATTTCTCAACATCACTAATTATTTTTTTGTACAACTCCATCTGTTGAACTTTAGCGAATACGTCTTCATAGTTACGCCGTTCTACAATAGAAGGCGTTTATAAAAATAAAAAACTAGCAGTGCCCCGCGGCTTCGCCTGCGTTAAAATATACTTTTTTTTTTTTTTATTTTTTTTTCATAAAAACCATCTTCTGGCAGTAAAACACAACAAAAAAAGAATTAGCGAAATCGGTCCAGCCCTCCACGAGTGATGCCGTGACCAAGGGCAATTGGGATTATTTAACCGACTTCACAAAAAAGGAGGAGGTTCTCAATTCGTCTGTATGTTTTTTTTTTTTTTTACAAGCTTTTATTTAACTTGCAATGTATGTATGTATGTATGTCACTATGTATGTTCGGTCGGAATCTTGGAAGCTAAATTAGACCCACTTCCCGATGTCCGATTGTACTCAAATTTGGTGTACTTATGTATCTTCGGTGACAATGCAATGATATGGTACCATGGAGGTGGTCTGATGATGACGCTGGAAGGTGGCCACGGCATCTCTGTGATAAAAGAACGTAACCCCAGTGAATTTGGGCTCAAATTATTCGTCTTGAGGAGCTCTTTACACTTAAATGATAGCCAGGATCTGATGATGAAGCTGTAAGGTGGCCATGGTATTTCTGTAATAAAGCAACATAGCCCCCCCCACCAAGTCGATTGATTTTCCTTGAAGAGCACTTTACCCATAATCACATCAAATATCCGTGAAATATTTTAAAACATCATGCCTTCTCTTAAATACTTAGGTAGTAGGTAGGTAGTCGGTATCTATACCTACCTAAAAATAAATTATAAGTAAAAAAAATTTAAAAACAAGCTTTTATCTGGGACAATGAACTAAAATGTTAAAAATAAATTCTAGTAAGTATTTGGCGTGTAGGTACTTCCCCATATTTTTAAAAGCTTGAGGCACTGAAGTATAGTAATTACCTAGCCTGAAAAACGGGTAGTGCTAATTTTACCCGAGTGCGCTTTAAGAAGTTTACTTCAAAAATCTCCAAAATATAATTTATATTTTGTTTTACTCTAATATCAACACCAATATTATAAATGAATTACGTATGTCGCAAGGCGAGTTTCTAAAAAAGCAATTTATTTAATATATTTTAATTTTAATTGAAGTTACAATTGTGAAAGGTGACGATTGCTCGATGGCGGAAACCAAAGTGACTTAAAAACTAGGTGTAAAATAGCTCGGTGACCGGACGGACACGTTGTGCTAATGGCGTGCCTCGTGAAGCCTTCGCTGGCACGTTGCGCTGACTCCAACAACCGGTGTGTGCGGTGCAACCTCAGCATTCTATGTAGGGGGCTAATCCTTATTAAATGCGTAGTTCAGTTTGTTTATTTGTTTGTTTAGGTTTCACTTTGTTTACTTCTTCTTAAAACGGCTGGACCGATTTAGCTGAATTTTTTTACAAGGTTAACCAGTATTAATATTAAGCTATTAGATACTTTTAACGTGGTACAAGCCGCGGGGCACAGCTAGTACATTATTATAGATACGAGGAAATCATAACGCCATATCTATCAGCAGTATGTTTTGTAATACAAATTAGACATGAGTACGTTCTCATTACGAGGTATTTTCAACTGAAACACAAATTCAATAACATTTAAACACGCAAAATGACGCACTGATAATTGGGATTATATTGTTATAACTGAATTATAATTGAATATTGACATTTACAAAATTTAAATGATAAACTTATTTATATTTCATTTGTTTTAAAATAGTTTAGTTATAGTGTCTAATGTATCTCATTAAAATATAGTGTAAGCTAAGTGATATGTATGAAGAACACAATAATAATGTGTCCTTCACCTTAATAATAGAGACAATATGTAACATGCTGAGGAGCACATTATTTTTCGTAAATGTATGTCGAAACTTTAAATGAGGCAGAATTAATTGCTGATTACGTGTATGTAAAAATGTTAATATGTATCTCAAAGAGTCTTTGACTCTTTTTGCATTTCACCTGTCGATACGGATCAAATAAAGTCTTCTACTTTAAAAATCAATCAATTTCAAATCCAGTGACTCGTAAATGATTACACGACCAAATTTCAATGCCCTCCAACGTATCATCAATTTAATTAACCCTTTACCCCGACCTGCATTAAAAGCTAATCTGCCGCCGTGCACTGTGGCCAGTGTTGACGTGGGCTTTTTCATGTGGTCGGATAATCACCTGTTTAGAGAACCAATGAAGGAACTAGATGTACGAAAATATATTGGTGTATGGATGTGGCATTATATTGAATTCCTTTTTTTATTGTGCTTTCTGTTGCATCATCATGGTGACATAATCGTGGATTTATTTAAGGCACAATCAACAATACATAGATTATTAGGATTTATATCAAACTAGCTGTTACCCGCGGCATTGCCCGCGTTATTTGTGTCTTTATGACCATTGAGGTCTAGATCGATGATCTCTTAGGCCAAGTCACCATAGATGACCCTCAAAGTCGAACTCAATATCCTCTATTGTTAAAGTTATTAATCATTTTTGTTAGGTAAACGAAGTTGTGCTGTTTAAATTTTTGAGGGCCGAGTGAACATTTTTTATGACTTTTTATAGCCCTGACAGTTTAATGACCTAATAATCAAGTCAATACAAATGACTCTTAGGACGAACTCGATATCGTCTATTGTTAAAATCATTAATCATTACTTAGTACTTGGTGAAGCTAACCAAGGTCATTATAATTATTAAAAGTTGTACTGTTTCAATTTATGACTCGTTTTGATGGAAGTGGCTATTAAAATACAAAAGTTGCTGAAATGTTTCCTACAAAGTAGATATAATAAATTATAACTTTTTACGTCTTTTTATGACCCTGACAGTTTTTATGACCTACCTAAGTCAAGACCGATGACCCTTAGGTTAAACTTGATATCCACTTATTTTAAGGTAAACATTATCATGATTATTGAAGGTTGTACTGTTTCAATTTATGGCTTCGTTTTGATGCATGTGGCTATTAAAATACAAAAAATGCTGAAATATTACCTGCAAAGTAGATAAAACAAATGTTTGCGCAACCAGAGCGAGCGCTATTACTGCGCAAGCGTAGCAAGCAATATTACTGCGCGAGCGCAGCGAGCGCGAAAAATGTTTACGATGTTTTGATGCATGTGGCTATTAAAATACAAAAAATGCTGAAATATTACCTACAAAGTAGTAAGTAAGTAAAGTAGTAAAAAGTTTTGCGTGAGCATCGCGAGCGCGAAAAATATTTACGTCTTTTTATGACCCTGACAGTTTTTATGACCTACCTAAGTCAAGACCGATGACCCTTAGGTTAAACTTGATATCCACTTATTTTAAGGTAAAAAATCATTATGATTATTGAAGGTTGTACTGTTTCAATTTATAAACTCGTTTTGATGCATGTGGCTATTAACATACAAAAAATGCTGAAATATTACCTGCAAAGTAGATAAAACAAATGTTTGCGCGAATATTACTGCGCGAGCGTAGTAAGCGCTATCACTGCGCGGACAAAGCGAGTGTGAAAAATTTTTACGACCTTTCATGACCCTGACAGTTTTTATGACCTGCTAAGTTAACACTGATGACAAATGTTTGCGCGAGCGCAGCGTGCGCTATCAATGCGCGAGCGAAGCGTACCCGAAAAATGTTTACGTCATTTTATGACCCTGACAGTTTTTATGACCTGATTATTCAACACCGATGACCTTAAGGTTAAACTTGATATCCACTAATTTTAAGGTAAAAAAGTAGGTAGGTAAGGTAATATACAAAAGTTGCTGAAATATTACCTACAAAGTAGATCAAATAAATTATTGCGCGAGCGCAGCGAGCGCTATCACTGCGCGAGCGATGTGAGCGCGAACATTTTTACGTTTTATGACCCTGACAGTTTTTGTAAGTCAACACCGATGACCCTAAGGTTAAATGTGGGTGTTAAAACACGAATGTTTTAGAAATACTTCCCACAAAGCAGATAAAACACGTTGGGCAAGCAAAGCCATCGCGTAAATTTTGATGACTTTTAATGACCCTTATTGGCACTTATTAAGTTTAGTCATTATAGATGAACCTAAGGTCAAACTTTTATGATTATGCAAACTCTATGTAAAGTTAACAAACAATATATGCACCCGCACTTAACTGTCGAAAAAAGTATTCTTTGCCCTTTTATGCCCTATTAAATGTCTTTGTACAAAATTTCATCAGAACCGGTCAAGCCGTTTGGCCGAAAAGAGGCCACACATTAACAAAATTCCATAATAAAAATATAAACAGCCGAAATTTCCACCCAAAAAAAAAGTATTCGTTGTCCTTCTATGTATTTTTGACTGCCTGTGCACAAAATTTCACCTTAAATGGTTAACCCGTTTGACCGAGAGTTGGCCACACATTTACAAAGTTCAATTTAAACATTCTGGACACTTGGACTCGACTGGAGCCAGAAAAATAGTATCCTATGTGATTCTATGCATTATGAACTGTAATATGTATAAAATTTCAGCTGAATCGGTCAAGCTGTTGAGCTGATAAGAGGCCACACATTCACAAATTTCAATTTAAAAAATCTAATTTCTCAGACTCGATAGCTAAAAAAAAATATCCGATATCCTATTCTGCCCTATGAACTGTCTTTATACAACATTCCAGGCAAATCGGTCTAACCGTTTATTCTAGAAGAGGTCTTATATTTACAAAATTCAATTAAAAATATCTGGACCCCCTGACTCGACAGCCAAATAAAAGTATTCTATATTTTATTCTGCCCTATGAATTGTCTTCATAGAACATTGCAAGCAATTCGGTCAAGCCGTTTATTTGAAAAGAGGTCTTATATTTACAAAATTCAATTAAAAATATCTGGACCCCCTGAATCGACAGCCAGAAAAAAAGTATCCTATATCCTATTCTGCCCTATGACATGACAAAATTTCAGGCAAATCGGTCAAGCCGTTTATTCGAGAAGAAGTCTTATATTAACAAAATTCAATTAAAAATATCTGGACCCCCTGACTCGATAGCCAAAAAAAAGTATTATATATCCTATTCTACCTTATGAACTGTTTTTAATACAACATTTCAGGAAAATCGGTCAAGCCGTTTATTCGAGAAGAGGTTTTATATTTACTTAATTCAATTAAAAATATTTGGACCCCCTGACTCGACAGCCAGAAAAAAAGTATTCTATATTCTTTTCTGCCTTATGAACTGTCTTTATACAACATTTCAAGCAAATCGGTCAAGCCGTTTATTCAAGAAGAGGTCTTATATTTACAAAATTCAATTAAAAATATCTGGAGCCCCTGACTCGGCAGCCAGAAAAAAAGTATCCAATATCCTATTTTGCCTTATGACATGTGTTCATACAAAATATCAGGCAAATCGGTCAAGCCGTTTATTCAAGAAGAGGTCCTTTATTTACGAAATTTAATTCAATTAAAAATATCTGGACTAGACATGTGTCAGCTATAGCGAAACGTAACTGAAATCGGTTGCCACTCCTCTAACGTACCGTATCGATATTGACATAGCCAGCAACGGTTTTATGGTTACTAACTACGGCAACTATACATTATAGTAGTTAGGTACAATAACTAAAAACTACGATAGCGCGCGCGACGCTGCCAACAACTGGCAACAACAACCAAAATAATTATGCCTTCTCTTTTATTCTAATTGATTCATCACGTTCAAAACAGAGACAGAGCGAATATTGGCTAGCCATAGTTACCATTATCCAGTAACATTTCACTACTATTGATGAAACCAAAGACGACCTTATCTCTACTGCGCTAAGGCTTAAAAAATTAGGTTTGTTAGATCGAACTGTAATGGACAGTTGGTTTTTGCAGTTGCACTTTGCTTTGCGCATGCGCAAAACCGAAAAGCGTTAATTAAAGCTTGACCTTTGACAGGTTTTCATATTTACAACTTTGCACCTTACCGCTTTCAAAATAAGGTCGCAATAACTTTACGATAACTAGATAGAAGAAATGTAGAATTGGTTTTTAAATGCGCGCGCAGGTGGCGGTTCGCGCCAAGACGCGTGTGTTTGTTTTTAAACATTTTAATTTAATCACTTTTTTTAGTTTTTACTACGTTCGATCCGTGGTTCGATTGCTTTGAACGATTTGTGCGTGCGGTGAATTCCATATTTTTGTGTTAATTGGTGTTGTGTTTTAGCCTCTAAGTGATTTAATTTAGGATTGAGTGTGTTATTGATTATTGACTAATTAAAATGCAATTTAGAAGAGAGATTTCGAAGATACTGCCCTCTGACAGACGGACGGACGGACGGACGGAATGGACGGACGGAAGGTAAAATTTGTAAATAATTTCTTAGGGAAAGTAGAGTTAGAGAGGTTGTTAGCGCGCCTTGTATATAAAATCATTCTATACCTATATGGCGATTTTTAAATGCGCCACAATTTTTGCACTACAGGTAAAAATTGTGCTAGTTCTGAGTCCTAAGCCTAGAAAATCATGAAGGAAAATCGCCAATATCATACCTAGTAATCTTTTTAGTAGTTGTAGTTAGTAGTTTGCCTGCGGCGGTAATTACGTTACTATTACTACGTCTTAATTACGAAAATTAAGCGCGAATTAGTTAGTTGAAATCTGGCTTTGATATCGGTATTCGGCAACGGTTAACAAAACCGATATTGACTCCAAATATCGGTTAGAAAACCGTTGCCAGAAATAGCCAATAACGGCCATGTCTTATCTGGACCCCCTGACTCGACAGCCAGAAAAAAAGTATCCTATATCCTATTCTGCCCTATGACATGTATTCATACAAAATTTCAGGCAAATCGGTCAAGCGGTTTATTCGAGAAGAAGTCTTATATTTACAAAATTCAAATAAAAATATCTGGACCCCCTGACTCGATAGCCAAAAAAAAAGGTATCGTATATCCTATTCTGCCTTTTGTTCTATCTTTGTACAAAATTTCAGCCAAATCGGTTAAGCCGTTTATTCGAGAAGAGGTCCTTTAGTTACGAAATTTAATTAAAAATATCTGGACCCCCTGACTCGATAGCCAAAAAAAGGTATCCTATATCCTATTCTGCCTTTTGTTCTATCTTTCTACAAAATTTCAGCCCAATCGGCCAAGCCGTTTGACCGTGAAGAAGTCCCAAACAAACAAACAAACAAACTGACTTTCGCATTTATAATATTGGTGTTGATAGTGGTCAAAGGCTAGCCTATCAGATATAAAAAAGAAACTTCTGGTGCACTGGGGTCAAAATGCAACGGTAGTGACGTAGCGTCATATTACATTTTATGTTTATAAACGCCCTCTATTGTAGAACGGCGTAACTACGAAGACGTATTCGCTAGCATTCAGGCATTCGTTCCGCTAAGATCAACGGATGGAGTTGTACAAAATAATTCCCAAGATGTTGCGCTTCTACCGCGTAGCTTTCTACTCACCCTGTTTTTCTTTATCGCTCACTGCTCCCAAACTCACTTGACTACACTTTGTATATCTCAATGGGAAAAATTTAAAATGGAGCCCAACTCTTTCAATTCTGTGAAGTTAAGTAAAAACACATAAGGTGAGATTTAGATTGCACTGATTCTGATAACAATTACTCGTAGTTGGAGAAATCATCCAATTTCAACTTCATAACTGGTATGGAATTGCGGCACCTAATATATACATACTTGTAAATGGTAAGTATGGCAGACAGACGCATACCTTTTTTCACTTTGAACCACCAACATTTTGAAGCTGAGTTTCAGTGTCATCTTTCATGACATGACATTTGACATAACACATTAAAATACTAACTAAAACAATGAAACAAAAAAACAAGAAACAATGTGAGGTGTCAAAAAGGATTGTCACAGCACATATGTCTAGATTTAGACCTGGACGCTGATTTTCAGACAAGCCTGCGGGTGATGAAAAAAATGCGTAATATTTATAAATAAAATAATAACAATAAATAATAAATTGATACATTGATAAAATAGATAAAATAGGTACACTTATAGATATTTTGATAGATACTAAATATATGTATAAACATTTATATGATGGAGCGAAAAAAATAACAAAACTTATAAATATGTATTTTGGGCTACTTAGGAAAGGAAAAACATTTGGAGGCTTATAATTTAGAAAGGAAGAGCTGGGTCATTTGGAAGGCAGAACTAAATAAATAAATTATTAAGATGAGTGAGAAGAATTACTGTTTCACTGTACTAGATAAGCGCGTTGCCATCTGAGATCGCATCATCACCTTACGTCAGATGAGATAGTAATCAGGTAAATTTGCCTGTAACCAATTAAAACATAAGAAAACTCCACCTCTTATATTTCTTCTTATTCCTTGTGAATTGGTTTTCCTTTTCCACTTTAAACATTTTGATCACCAATTTCCAAGCAAAGTTAATTTTAATATAAGCGTGGATTATAAAATCCAATTACGGTTAATAATTAACTTGTATGTTCTACTCGCTAGTTGTTATTAAAATTTGATAGGGTTGGGATATCCGGCCATTTTGGTTGGATCTTTTGTGCTGTAAGTAATTAGATATCTTTTGTCGTCTTTAAAAAAAAGTATGACACTGACTGTGTAGTTTAAGAAAATAATTAGATTTGATGTGTTTTATAATTAGTAAAAACTAGTAGAAAAAATATTCAAAAGTAATTTTATTATTTATCTGTTCTGTAGTTCTTAACTTAAGCTAAAAACTAGTAAAGTACCGCACTTTCAGAATCATTGAATTGATTCCAAAAGTGAGATACTTGCGGTTCTATCTACTAGAATCTACTATCTTCTAAACATTGACATAAAACTTAGTAGAAGTAAATAAATGTCGGGAATATGGATATTGTAAGCGGATTTTAGTGACTAATTTATTTCGCGCCTTGTCAATTGATTTGGCCGGATGACGTCCCGCACTATGTTTGCTCGTATATTTAAAGTTCTAGGAAAATACTAAAAGCATTTATGGAAAACTTAAGCTTAGGCTGCGTGCAAACGGGCCACCGTTGGCTGTCTCGCGCTAACGCCACTTTTGCAGCAGTGACGGTAGCGTGCGATACCCACTGGTGTTCAGAAGTCGCAACATTTTATGCACACAAGCGATGCGTAGGATACTTAGCGGTTAACTTAGTGAGGGTGGTGAAGGTGAGAGGAGAGCACAGCGGCCTGTAAGTGAAGTATCTGTACTTAATATGTGGTCAGAGGCGAGTATCCGCGTCTTGTGTGGCCCATAGCGGCCTCAAGAAGCGAGTCGTGGATACTACTGTAGCGCGTGTTAACTGTTCGTCGCTGGCCACCGAAACTGTAGTATTTTTTTAAATCTAGAAGAATCGTCGAAAGGTCGTGCTCTCCTAAGTACGCACACCAACACAGTATTCACACACACATTGATTGCTCGGTTGTTCGGGCGCTGCGCGACGGATATAGTTTCTTTAAATACCTATTTTTGAAATTTCTCGCAGCCCGAGGACGCTCTTAACGATCTCTTAATGATCGACGATGTAGCATGATAACCTAGAAGATACTCACTCACGATTTGAAGACCCCCGGCTTATAGTTACTGGGAACCACATCGGCAAGGAATTCCATTCCTTTGTTAGTCGGTGGCTCGTTTGTGCCGAGCCTTATAAGCAGTTCGGATAATTATATAATAATAATTATTCACCAATTTATCTCAACTTACATACGGGAACATCCATACATGGAACTAAAACAAAAAAAAAAATTCTTCAATGGTATTTTTTTAGTTGCGAAAAATCATAATTATAGAATACTTTACTGTGTTACGAAACCGAGTGCGAGTCTGACTTGCACTTGGCCAGTTTATTTCGAATTGAAATATTAAAAGTAGCCGATCGGAGCATTGTTAATTGCAATGATCCAAGTCAAAGTAAAGACAGTTTACGAATCCGAATTTTCTTTCGAATGATTGAGCTGATTTTGAGCGTTGTTTTCCCAGTTGAAGAACTTTGTTCATCATACGAACCGCCAGAGAATGGAATACCCCGCCTGAGTCAGTGTTTCTAGGTAAATATAATATGGGGTCTACAAATCGCGAGTAAATAGGTACCTTTTGGGTATGCGCGCTCTATCATCGACCGCATCATTACTTAACATCAGGTTACATATTGGTCAAGTGCTACCCTTTTCGATGTAAAAAAAACCTACCCAGCCCTTTTAACTCTACATTGAATTCAAAGTATTTTTGCGGGAGGGAATATCGTCAGCATAGACTAAACTCATCTCAATATCTTAGAGTAGTAGATTCATTGTAGTAACGCATTAAATTTACGCAATCTTTAATTCTGCAGATATTTTTTATCGACTGGGGCCTTATTCAGTATGACCATTTTAAAGTCTTACCGTGCCGTGTTACGTTATCTCCGCGTTATGGTATTCTCTATGCCAATTAAAACGCGGTAGGGTAAAGTTATGAGCGCGTTTTGAGCTGTCAAAATATCGTGACATATGAGGACGTGTAATGCGCGCGTTTTGTATAATTTACCTATAGTGTGGCATACAGAGTACAATTTTTCAAAAACGTAACGTGGCGCGTTAAGGAACGCGTTATCTTATTGGTCATACTGAATAAGGCCCCTGATCTCATCACGTCCTTATCAGGCTACACCCACCAAGAGCATCCCGCTTGTTCCAGAATATTCAATATAGCTTTTAAAGTGAACAGATATCCATACTTTCGTACTATTATTATAAAAACGTTTGTAAGTCTGTCTGTTTGTTACCTTATTACGCCTAAACGGACGATTCGATCTTATTTTTTTTTAATTTAGCAAGGTGATACTTTATAGCATGAAGATAAACAGATGCTACTTTTTGTGAAAATAAAACGGTGATTTTTACACATAACTTAAATATATAATTATTTAAAACGGCTTTATTATTAAATTACTCCGACACGTTCCGGACATTTTTGATGTCCTTTACTGACTGACTTTAATAGTGAATAAGTAATAGTGATAGTAATAGTGACTTAAATAGCACAAATGTGATTTGTGTGGTCTGAGATCTGATTGTAAGAGTTTTACAGTGATAAAATTCTCAGTTTCCGTTAATGAAGTCGCGGATAACAGTTTTTATTATTATAATTCCTAAAACCCACCAAAACATAATACACTCTTTGGTAACTAAAAATAACGTTCTTGCAAATTCAGCGTCATTCGGCTCTCATAACACCAAAATCGTAGTTTTGGGGGCACGCCCACGGGTGTTATTTATTGACAAAAAATACGTTCTCTCCAAGCGGAAGGAACGAAGACGTTGCGACATGAAGATGTAAATAGATCTACAGATAAGCTCCGATATATGGTAGCAATTTCCTACGCAGAAGGGTGAACGGAAAGTAAGAATACGCTTTTGCCGTTCCTTTTTATACTCCATACTTATGATAATAAAGCAGAAAACACCAAAACGTTTGTACATTTTAGATAAATCACAAATAGTGTCAAGGACCTAAAACGTTTACGGAACACAAGGTAGTTTAAAACCCACAGTATTGTCTCTTATTGCAGCGTTTGAAAAGTTAACAAAAATGTCTAGAAGCTGCGTCATGTCGTACAACATTGTTTTGGATTTTTATCGGACAAGCAAAGGGTTATCTTAAGTAAGGTAAGTATGTAGGTACAATTTCCCCAGATTATACGCCAGTTAAGTTAGTAAGGTTGGGCCAGTCTGAACTATAAGGGCCACTTTCATCGGTTCATGATAAAAATGACACATAGTTACCTGACAGACGGCACCATATAAAAGTTATCAAAATCTGTCAGATAAGTTCCTTAATAGCGCTATCTAATTATTACTAATCACTGCCCGCTATTAAGCGGCAGGCAGTGACTGGAAACAAAGAACCGAAAATCGGGCTTAGTGGCGTGTCTTGGGAGAGGCCTATGTCCAGTAGTGGACTGATACAGGCTGATAATGATGATGTAGAATTTATTATGAATTTAATCTGTTAAACAGATTAATAAAAAAAAATGTTAGAATAATAAAATAGGTATTTGCCTCCAGGTTTTTTTTTAAAGCTTACTAGGAATGAATGAATGAATGAATAATACTTTATTGCACAACAAGAACAAAAAAACAAACAAAAGTAACAGAAGAACATAACATATCGGTAGTAAAATGGGCGGTCTTATCGCTTAGAGCGATCTCTACCAGACAATGGAATGGGTTGCAAATGCTTGTTAGTAGAGTCACGTTAAATAGCGCAATAGGTGAGGATCGAACTTACGACCTCTCGACCGCCAGGCCGACGCCTTTGGGCTATTGCCAATTAATTATAGATAAAAAGTATTTGCATTTAAAAGCGGCCTCCATTAAAATTGACAAAAATTCAACCCGAAGTCAGATTAATTATCTGTTTATCTTTTCTATTACATCTCTAGCGTACAGTCAACGCAAAAATTAACCATCACGGTTTAGTTCGCTCTTTTGTTTGAATAATGGACCGTTCGCAATATCGCGTCAATCTATTGGTTTTTCTTTTGCGGTCCTTCATAATGTTGGTCTAAACTTGCTCAGTTTGCTTGACTAGTTCTAATCACTAGTTTTATTTGATATCACGGTAAGTTTACTAGTATTTTGTAAAGGACTGCTGATTAATGTGGATATTAGTTTGGGATGATTTCTCGATAAAATTAACTGTATTTTATTCTCCTAAAGGCTTCGACAACGAATACCAGACACACTGAATAAACACAACTAAATTTTAATTAACGCATACCTAAATTTTGTGATAGAAATTGATAATTTATTGTAATGCTTTAAGTTGATACTCATAACAACTGTCATTCAAATATCGCAAGAAGTAAATCGCAATTCAAATCTTCAACCATAAGTAGGCGCCTTCAAGCTCCTCAAAATATGAGTACATGTTCATGCAAAGAGCACGGTTCCGAGAAATCGCTACTTCTGTTGATAAACTACCCCAACGTGCGAGGGAGGGCTTTTCACGTGGAAAAGGAAAATAGTTTTCTTCCGCTACCGTTTTGAATACAAAAACGGAGGTGATGCTAATGACCGGAAACGGAAGTACAAGATGGAGGATTTTCTTTGCGATGAAGACGGTTTTCTTTTGCTATTTGTTGAAAAAGTTTTAATTAAGGAGCTAACCATAAACGTAGTGAAAATTAAAGTAAGGGCAAGAGTTTTAAAATGGCTAGAGCTAAGAAAATTAAAGGAAAAGAGGAACTCAAATACTCGTTCGTAACGCAAGAACTCAGTAATATCTTTTTAAATTGAACCAATGCCCTTTTGAATTAATATAAAGTTTTAAAAATAAAAGTTATTATTATAAATCTGCTTATTCTCTCTTCACGACTAAATTACTTACATCGTTCAAAAAACTAAGAGTTTAAATGCCACGCTAATTATGTTCAGTACCAAGAGGTTTCAGGTGTTTATATCCATATTTCTAGAGACCAATCAATCAATCAATAATTTTATTTGGTTATAAAATGCATCCGTAAACACTAATAAACGTACAACTATGCAATACATTAGTGGAGAATGCAGGTAAATACCTGCAGAGGGTGTGTTTGTGCCTGGACAAGAAAATCTGATTCCCAGACACGACTCTTTCTCGCGGATACATCAAAGAGAATAAATACAATACATTACAGTTACATTTAAATGAGCAATTAACAGATAGTTATTACAATACGAAACAAACAATAATCATAAGTACCTTATTGTGTTCCTAAATAGATATGTATAACATGCTAAGTTTATGTTTTTATTTATTTATTTTATTATTATTTAATTTTTACTTTTAATCAAACAAGAGATACTGAACATATCTCGCATGTAAAATTTAAATGTAACTTGAAAGATTACGACATATTCAGAACCTTCTTCTTTTTTTGAAGTTGGTTGAAAATTTTACCGTCTTTAGACTAATAGGTTTGAATGTTTGGTACATAGTGTAGTATCATCACTAATATTCTATGTAATTGAGAAAGTCAGTTTGTATATTTGTTTGCTCTTCAGGGTCGAACGGAGTACTCTCTTTACTCTAGGATTACTTTTGTAGTAGTTACTTTTATTGTAAATTGTTAAACACAATCCAAAATTTCATCTTACCAACGGGACTTGAGCCCGCAACCTCCGGAATAACATGTTCCGGTGCTTTGCTTAAGTAACTTTAATTGGTGTACCATTAAGTATTTTGTATTGAATTATAAATCTTATATAATTCATCATCTTCCTACCTTTATCCCACTTATGGCCGGTTTCTGAGTACATTTATTGAGAGTTTATCTATTCAATAACGGAACAATTTTTTTTAAATTTTCATTCACGTTATTTGTTTTCTTTCTTAGTTTTAGGTTTTTTTACAATAAAGATATCCAAACAAAAATAGAAAAAAATCATTACAAATAAACAATATTATAAAAAAACCTAAACCTAGAGTGCCGCCAGCAGCGGGGCAGGGCCCAAGCTACCGGTGGTTAGGGCTGCAGAGAGAGGAACCTCCTGACTATGCGTGCCGTGTCAAGAAGTACCGCCTTCTGTATCTGGCCCTTGATCCAGCCATCTAGCGAGAGTCTCTTGAGATGTTGGTCGAGACTCTTCGCTATTAGGCCGTTCGCAGAAACGACTATTGGGACAATGCTAGTCGAATCAACATCCCACATGGCGGTAACCTCGAAAGACAAGTCAAGGTACTTGCTGATCTTGTCCTTTTCAGCCTTCACGAGGTTCTCGTCATGCGGGATGGTGATGTCAACTAACACTGCCCGCCGCTGGGACCAGTCGACTATCACGATATCAGGTTTATTGGCGACAATAGTCCTGTCCGTGATAACCGATCGGTCCCAATAGAGCAAAGCATGACCATTTTCAAGAACTGGCGCAGGTGCGTACTTATAGTACGGCACGACCTCTCGATTGAGTAGATAAACTCTCAATAAACCGATTTTAGAAACCAACCATTAGTCATTCGCGAATTTTGAGGCCATTACATTCGTTATTTACATAACATTCATGAATTTACATTTTTGTGGGTAGGCTAACCCGACGGCGAGCTAGTCGGGGCTCGAAGGGGGGGTCGGTGCTACATGTCATTTTCTTACATTTGGGAACATTCGCAGTCATTTCTGCATGTACTTCTGTTACATCTATATCTACTATCACATAGTTCATCTACAATTTGTTCGCCTTTCCTCTTCCTATAGTTATATAGCCGTCCACTTTCATGTATATTGTCTTTCTAGTCACGTGGACTGCACTTCTTCTCATAATATGTCCATTTTACATAATTATTGTACATAATACTTAAATATAAAATTTAATACCACCCCCGACTGTTTTTAATATGTATATTTTTTCATTGAGACCATTTCAATGAGCATACACGACCTCTCAGACGAGGAGTTGAGGAGATTTCTGCTAATTCAAGGAGATGTATTGCATTAGGTCAAGTTAACCATATTCTTGCAATATCATCGAAGTAGCCGGATACTGAATTTTAAACTTATATATTTGATTTGATTAATGTGAACTACGCTAAAGCTTTGGTTTCCTAGGAAAGCGGTGCCGTCATATAGCGGCCGTAATATTACGGACGCAAAAAAGCGGCCGTCTTGACGGTGACGACATGTGGAAAGTTCCACGGCCGTTTAAACACACCGTCAGTAATTTTTTTTAAACAAACGTAAAACGAAAAGTATAAAATTTCGTCGTCCTCGCTGCTCCAAGAGTTGGAACTTATTTTGTACGTTGTTCCGGTAAATAAAACACTAATACGTATTTAAAATAGCTTTACCGCTATCAATGAAACGAAACCATATGACACCGACAAGACGGCGGTCATGCAAATGGCGGCACCGCTTTTTGTAAGTTACCGCTCTCTAGGAAACCGCGCCATTTTGTTTACATAGACAACGTTCTAGTGACGTCATTCACCGCTGTATTACGGCCGCTATATGATTGCAATGCTTTCCTAGGAAACCAAAGCTTAAACAGACGGCAGCTAAGTGACAAGTATGTAGTGCGCAGAAGCGCCATTTAGAGTTTTTGACGTCCGCGGTCAAGGGTTACGAAAGTTTGCAATATCGTAGTCTCATCAACCAATAAAGAGCTGATATTATTTAAATGGCTAAACGGATTTTCATAAACAAAGCTAAAAACACTCTCGATGAAGCCACCTCTCAGACAAAAAAACTAAATCAATATCAGTTCATCTGTTTGGGCGCTACGATGCGACAGACAGACACACAGATACACAGATACACAGATACACAGATACACAGATACACAGATACACAGATACACAGATACACAGATACACAGATACACAGACACACAGATAAACTCTTCAAACTTATAACACCCCTTCTTTTTGCGTCGGGGTTTAGTTAGAAATGCAGTTCATCACTAAAAGCACTGAAAGCCATCTCTACCAGTACAAACTACAATTGTATGGCAAGAATTGCGTTCAATCAAATACGCTGGCTTACTTTAAAATTATCGCTGTCCATTCCTTTTAATAAATATGCAAAGTCAAGGGTAAATAAAGTCCATGCCTGTAACCATCTGGCGGCATCAACGTTATTGAACTTTTAACGTTAACGATAACATATAACGCGAGAAAAAAAGCCATTATTTTTCGTTGATACCCTTCAAAACCCATTAGGGTTATCAGTAAAGCTTAATGTTGGTCCGTCCTCATTTGTACGTAAAATAATTGATTCTCATAAATCCAAAGGGGGATTGCCGTGGGTGAACAATTTGCAAAAAGCAATTGCTGCCATACATCACTGTCTTATCGGTGGATCTACGTCACAGAAAATGCAGTGGGATGCTTCAGATTTACTGTTAAGTGTCAACCCTAGTGGTGCTATAGGGAAATGGTGGTTTTGTTACGCAGATGAGCACAGCTCATAGTAAGATTGTATTTTACTTTAATAACTAAGCTTATATAGTATATAGTTTTTGGCCAAAAATGTAAAACAAAGCATGAAATTTTAGTTTTCTATATTCAATCAAGTTCAACTCTTATAAGTTTCATTTAAGTTATTAAGATCTTATAGGCTAGCGTTTGACCACTCTCTCGCTTGGTAGTCAGAGATGAAAACCAAAAGGGAATAAAATACCGTTTCGACGTTTTACTAAATTTCACATAAAACAAGGTATACACTCATTTTGCTAACGACCGTAACTTCACATTTTTTCAAAAGGCACAATGTTATCCCTGCCGTAAAATAATTATAAGGTTCAGTGACCTTATTTCCTTCGTTTCCGAAATCAAGAGCTTGCCTCGAGCTTTCTGAATATTTCAAGCGAAAATCCTTAAATTAGGCTCAGCTCTTGTTAGATAATACTACATGATATCAAGTGATCGCAACACAAACTGGCTTACGAAATATGATCTAATTTTGTTCTTAATCCAATCTTGTAAACTCAATTTGTTACCGAGGACTTACCGCTTTGTGCCGAGGTAGAAGTTGGTAGCGGTCGAATCTTACTTCTTTTATAATGTAGGTAGGAAACAAATAAACGGCCCACTTAATGGGTAGTGGTGACCATCGCCTATGAACACTTGCAACACTAGGGGCGTCACTCATGCGTTGTCGACCTGTCAAGTTTTTTTTTTATTTTATTTTTTTATACGTTATAGGCTAGCGTTTGACCACTATCTCACCTGTTGGTAAGTGATGATGCGGTCGAAGATGGTAAGCACGCTAGGCCTAGAATGGGAACTGGCTCTCATGGATAGCTGCCGGAACACATTAGATGTTTGGTGACAGATTTTCTAACTTGAGGGTGGTGTCCTACCACCATGCGGAGGTTGTTGGTTTCTTAACGATGTTTTTCCTTCACCGGAGGGCCACTGTGAAGAGCGCACATAAGTTTTTCGATAGAAAAATCCATTGGTGCACGGCGGTTTGAACTCGGTACCTCTGGCATCAAAGGCAAGCGTTCTCCCGATTGCGCCACCGGGATTCTTTTAACGCCCCTTTTGAAAGACTCCATGCTATAGTTCTGCGGAAAAGCAGCAGACGCCTTATAAGCCACGTGCAAACAGACCAAAAAGAAAGTTTGATTATGCTGAATAGAAGAATGCACCATATAGCTGTAATACATTATATTGAACTTACAAATATTCATGGTCAAAGTTACAATGGTCATAATATTGGCTTGCACGAACAAACTGTACAGGTAATTTAGGGCCTAGCGTGAAATAAACATTGTGCAATTTCCTTTGAGTTAGAATTCGGACTGCGCAATGATAATAGTTTAAGATCGTTTAAAAAACTATAATAACCGACTTCAAACGTTACGCTAGTCAAAGTAGCCAGTAGTTAGTAGAATGTCTTCGAGGTATATAAATGCATCGTAATACAAATGTTGATATATTAAAAACGCCTCGACAGATTTCGTTAAAATTTAAATGGTACCCACCTGGAAAAGGTACCCTATGAAACATAAAGACAATTTTTCAAATCGGTTCAGGCATCTTCGAATATTCGGTGAACATACTTAAAAAAAGATTTTGACGAATTGAGAACCTCCTCCTTTCTTGTGAAGTCCGTTAAAAACAAATAGAATTAAGTAGTTGTTTTTTGTTCCGATATTTATATTCCGCCAGGTCCCTTTTTTAATCGATTCAATAGGTTAAGTTAGGTTAAAAAACTGTCTGAAAATAGCAAACGAACATTAAATTCCTCCCCACGGTGAATTTAACATTCTGTACGATATGATTTATCACATAGCATATGAGAGTTTTTAGGCCACGTCAAATGAATAGATTTATCCAGAAAAAATATACATTATAGCAGACATAAGATGACGTCAACGACTCACATGTAAACTAATCATCATCAAAACATTTCCCGCTTGCGGCTATAACATACACCAGTGTTACAAGTAGGAGCAAAGCTCGATAGGACACCGTCGCCTTAGGAACTGCGACCCATATCAACAATGTCTGTTCACTTGGATTCCCTAATACACATTGTGTCACCCTGTATACAAATGTAAACCAAACAAAAAGCAACTCTAATGCGGAAGCATAAAGAATCAGTATCGCTTGTATTTTTTTTTGTAGTTATGTCGTTACAGCAACGTTGTGGTAAATTTACTATCGCCCTTATATTAACTCAATTGAGTTATATTGTTTCCCTTACCTCTAATATTCAATTACTAATAGGTAATACATCAGTTTAGTCTCGTAATTGGGTCTTACATCGATATATTTCATGTTTCTCACATGCCTACGAGTCGAGTTCAATAATATTGTTACTTTCAAGGCTTAGTACGGTGAAGCCAATTATTTCTTGACCTTAGTATTATGTAGCAGACAATGTTTGAGTAAATTAGAAATTATGGAATAGAATTGGTAGTAACTAAATAATAAATGCTTTTTAGTCTAGAGTGCCTTCCAAAATATTATATTGAGATATGTATACACGATGTGTATTTTGTTATTGCGCTTATTGTTTTACCTTATTTAAATCGTTGTATTTTAAGTTGTCATGAGCATGAAAGTAGATATTTTTGTCATTATTTTTTTGGAATTATTGGGTACCTTCACAGAAATATGAATAATGAGGTATATATTAAAATGTTTGCAGCCACGGGTTCACTGCGAAGATTACGAAATTTCTTGCCTACTGCCACTAAAGCTGCGCTTGCACAGTCTCTTCTTCTTCCTATTCTTGATTACGCCGACGCCGCCTATCTGGACATCACTGAGGAACAGCTAAACAAGCTCGAACGACTCCAAAATTTTGCGATTAGGTTCATATTTGGCCTACGCAAATATGACCACGTCTCCGAATTCCGTTCAAAGCTAAAATGGCTACCCATCCGCCTTCGCCGCAATGCTCATATCCTTACCCTCCTGTTTAATATTTTGTTTAATCCTACTTCTCCTCCCTACCTTAAAGACCTCTTCCAATTCCTACATACTTCGAATTCTCTCTCTTTACGGTCTTTAGAGACTCATACATTGTTGATGCCTAGTCATCATAGCTCGTTCTACGATAAATCGTTCGCAGTACAAGCTGTAAGGCTCTGGAATGCGCTACCAGTTGAAGTAAGACGTTGCCAGACCAATACTACATTCAAAGAACGTGTCAAAGCTCACTATCTCTCGTAAGATTAAATTGCTACCTACTGATTTTTTGTTCTCTCTCCGTGTTATATTTATTTATATAGTATATGTATTGTTTATTGATAAATATATTATTTATGTATTATATGTATCTGCAGTGTAGTGTTTATGTATTTGCTTATTTATTTTAGTTAAGGTATTTAACACCATATTTACCCCGCCATGTTCATTAAACAAATCCTCATTACCCAAAGGTTGTCTGGAAGAGATCGCTCTCAGCGATAAGACCGCCTTTTGTAACACTTATTTGTGAATGTTTACTTAAGTTTTTTAATGTTTTCTGAATGGTGTTCAATAAAGAGTTATTCTATTCTATTCTATTATTCATATTTCTGTGGGTAGCTCGTTCGAGCATTGGTAAATGCTCCTTTACCAATTTTAGCATTTACCAATGCTCGAAGGGGCTACCCACAGAAATATGAATAATAAGGTATATATTATTCATGTTTCTGTGGGTAGCTCCTTCGAGCATTGGTAAATGCTCGAAAGGGTAGTTCACATAGACGTCGGCTTAATGCATAACTCAATAGATTATATTTAAATGCTAAAATTCCACGTAGTGAGAAACAAATTACATCCCAAACCGTATTATGTCATCATCAAAATCATCATCAGCCTGTCTCTGTCCACTGCTGGTAATAGGTCTGACCTATGGAACGCCACTGAGCTTTTTTTTATATCTTATAGCTAGGCTAGCGTTTGACCACTATCTCACCTGTTTTTAAGTGATGATGCGGTCGTAGATGGTTAGCACAATAGGCCTAGAATCGGAACTGGCTCAGCTCTATATTATGCATTACGTATTAATTAGGTAATTTTGTAGCAAAGAGATAAAAAAGAACACTTGAAACTTAAACATAATCAAAAACCTCAAAATTTACTCAAACTTGGATCTCCGGCCCATCCAATAACTTAGTTACACGAAAAACCAATTCCTAACCTAAAAAGGGTTTTGTCGCAAAAAAGCTATTCGAAACTTTTCGCCCGGAACCCAAAAGAATTATTCCGTAAAATAAAAAGCAAAACTAGATACTCTAATATTCGCGAAAAATTAACATCACGAAACCTTATCACAGGAAAAACAACTGAATATCTGTAGGAATTTTCTGTGTATATGTAGCAAAGTTTGTTGTGACAAGGTTGCTTAGTAAATTCTTTGAAAGGGAGTTGGTAGAAACATGTGTGTAACTTCTACCCATGTCAATGCAGAGTGACGTCGGTACAGAATCGAGGCTTGGTTTACTGGCGAAGTTAAAGTATTGCTAACAGAAACACGGGGCCAGTGGACACCTTGCTAAATTGAAAATGGAATTCTGTTGCGGACAAAGAAATTGAAATGACCGTTAAAATATACGTTTCTCAAAGTTTCCGAAAGCTTTCCACGGAATTATTAGGGGAAACTTTGTGTAAGTTTGAAAGGTTGGAAATGTTGTTTGGTCGTTTTGAATGTTACTAGGCTCAAAATGGACAAGTCATTTTGGTTGACAAACACTTAACCAATGTTCCCACACGATGTATCGTTTTGGAATATATAAAATGAAATGAAAAATTAAATATTATTTTGAGTGATAAATAAAATTTGAAGTAACATGGTCTTTCACTTTTATTTTTCATATTTTATACCCACGACGGATCGGAGACTGTATATGCGTTTGGGGTGAGAGGATGTTTTTTTTTTTTCATAATCATAATTTATTCATCAATTTAACTTATTACAACTTCATATGTACCTACCTTTACAATTTTAAACTAGTTTTTTTGTTTGTTTGTGTGTGCAAATCCATGTTGTCATTTTTCTCCAAAACCACTAGTCCGATTTTGATGCAATTTTCAGTTATGGGTTCGGTTGTAATTGGTGCATGTTTTGGATAGCTGTTACGTTGACAACTCACCAGGGGGCTCTGCAGTAATCATTTGTTGGTGTAATTTGCATGGTGGTAGGACACTATCTAGTGTCCGCCTGGCCAGCTACCACCCTCAAGTTAGAAAATCGGTCTACAAGTTTACTTTCTCGCCTTGAGCGAAACTATCGAACAATACTGTGTATGAGTACGAATCATAACCGTATACCTATCCCTATAAGATGTTTGCACATAAAGCTGCGATATCTAATTGGGGACTATCGGGGCCGAGAGCAAATATATTGATGGATCACTCTACACAGTAGAGGTAAGATAGTTTAATAACTAAAACAACCGACTTCCATGCCTTGCGAGTCAATTTCAGTAGTAAGTTTGAAATGAAATAAATTATTTATTTGCTAGAAATATGGTAAAACAGATGAAACTTAAATTACGTGCAGCATATTTTGCCAAAACTGACGTGCAAATATTAAGTTTGAGACGTTTATCGTCATTTTGATTTTAATATTACCGTGAATTTGTAACATTATTATTTTTTAACCGACTTCAAAAAAAGGAGGAGGTTTCTCAATTCGACCGTATATATTTTTTTTTATTTATTTTTTTTATTTTTTTTTTTTTTTTTTTTTGTTTGTTCGCGGATAACTTCGTCGTTTATGAACCGATTTCAATTATTCTTTTTTTGTTCGAAAGGAGATATCCCAAGTGTGGTACCATGGTAATTTTATCGAGGTATGATAAGTATCTCCAGAGATATTGAGATAAACATCTCAAAATTGGTACTGAAAATGAATATTTTTTTTATGTTTGTTCGCGGATAACTTCGTCGTTTATGAACCGATTTCGATTATTCTTTTTTTGTTCGAAAGGAGATATCCCAAGTGTGGTACCATGGTAATTTTATCGAGGTATGATAAGTATCTCCAGAGATATTGAGATAAACATCTCAAAATTGGTACTGAAAATGAATAGCGCGGCATTGAAGTCGGTTGTTTTTTAGTTTTTAAACGATATTATAATATTACCGTGAATTTGTAACTGTATTATTTTTATATACCGGCGCTGTAGATACTTATGAGATCTTGATGAAATTACAATGAGACCACGTCGGAAAGGTACCCTACCGGCTAAAAAAGAATCTAATCACAATTGACGGAATAATCGCGTAACATACATACAAATAAAACTGGCCAAGTGCGAGTCAGCATCGCGTCTCTTATCGCACACTTAGGGAGGGTTCCGTACAATACGAAACATAACAGAGTTTCAACCTCATATATTTGATTAATTGATATTGGTTTGGTCGCGATCTAGAAAGAGGGGGCTCGTTTACTAGCGCCATCTATGTCATTTTGCCGAAACTAATTAGATAGATGGCGTTTAAAAACACGTTTTTTGTATAGGGACCCCTTTAATTTTTAACTTTATTTTGTTTTTAGTATTTGTTGTTCTAGCGGCAACAGAAATACATCATCTGTGAAAATTTCAACTGTCTAACTATCACGGTTAATGAGCTATAGCCTGGTGACAGACGGACAGACAGACAGACAGACAGACAGACGGACAGCGGAGTCTTAGTAATAGGGTCACGTTTTACCCTTTGGGTACGGAACCCTAAAAAACATACAGACGAATTGAGAACCTCCTTCTTTTTGAAAGTTGGTTGAAATGATATACAACGGTTTTAACGGTGTGGGCCAGTAGGGTCTACTCGTATCTAGTTTGTGCTTATAATCTCAGCGAGTGCCCTAAAACAATCGCGAGCTTACATCACAATTCAATTAGCTTAACATCACGAACAATCACCTATTACGTACTCTCGGACCCTAATACGTTACTCGCGTAATGTCCTTAGGACACGTGGAAAAGGGCTTTAAGAAGGACTTTCGTACTAGCGTTTTAAAGAAGTATATTTTTGATGTATTAAGCATAGTAATCGTAGTTAATAGAGATACTATTCGAAACGAATTGAAAATAAGATCGTTTAAAAAACTAGAAGGACCGACTTCAAATGCCGCGCTATTAATTTTCAGTACCAAGTTTTAAGGGGTTTATCTACATACATATGGAGATACTTATCAGATCTCGATGAAATTACTATGATACTACTCTGGGGATATTTCCTTTCTAATGAATAATAATCATCAAAATCGGTGAAGTTATCCGCGAAATAACATAAAAAAATATTGTGTACGGTCGAATTAAGAAACCTCCACCTTTTTATGAAATCGGTTAAAAAAACATTAAAATCTGAGCTTGGTATCGTTTTGTGCAATGCAGTAATGGGTTAGGTTATTATTAATATCATAATTACTACTAATTTTATAATACTTGCAAAAACGCCAGTCAGGCAAGTTGACACTTTTGGTCACATCTGTATGAAATGAAATGACATACAATTATTAAAATTCGTCGATAGTCTTTACTAAACATAGACGTAAAAACAGAGGATTGAAAATGATAATATCTTCAACACCGGATGTTAAAAAAATAATCTTAAATTCAATATTTAAAGCCACCCCCTGACTGATCTATTCATATTTTGTCCATTGAGACACATAGATACCATTCAAATAAGCCCAAACACAACATCTGTGCGGTATGTTGCTAAGGAGTAGAGTTTTCTGCAGATTTCGAGAGATGATTCAGCATCAGGTCAATGCTACCATGTACTTACAATATCACTGAAGTAAGAATTCCGAATTGACTAGACCTATGAAAGTTCATCTCAAAGTACCATCAACTAGAAACAACTCGTAGTTTTAAAACGGTTAAACGGATTTTAATGAAACATATCTAGAAACACTTTTGATAAAAATATCTACCAAACAAAAATAAAACCGGCCAAGTCGAGTTGGACTCGCCCACAGAGACTTCCGTACAAACTTGTCAGACTAGGTTAAAGGACAAACTTAACTTTGTTGTTCGATCCATAGAAAATGTATCACACCAACTACAAATGATAAGTTTGTAATAGTAAATTTACCTTTTTTTTGTTATAAAACTAAATATTTACGGTTTCCAGATTTATTCCTTTATAAGTGCTTCAAGACCTTGCTTCTTGTCAAATTTCATGATGCTAAGTCAACGGGAAGTACCCTATAGTTTTTCGACCCAAAACCTATAGGGTACTTCCGGTTGACCTAGAATTGTTAATTTTGGTTAAAAGCAAGATCTTAACAGCACAAGTAAAGGGTAAATACCGAAAAATAAAAAAAAGTTGAAAATTAAGGTAAATTTTAGTACTTACAAGTTTTCGCAAAAATCTGAATTCGTCCATATTTTTTTATCATGTTGACTCAGGACCTTAATTTTTATACACCTAATAGGGACTATAGACCTCAGTATTTGGTATAAATCAACTCGCTGGTACTATGGTCATCTGGTTCCTGAGAAAATCTGTGGTGACACTCGGACAGACAGATAGACATACGGACAGACGGATAGACGGACAAGAAAGTGACCTTAAAAGGGTTCCTTTTATTACCTTTAGAGGTACGGAAGTCTAAAAAAGACTAAATCAATATCGGTATATCCGTTTAGGCGCTACGATGCTACAGACAGACATACACATACACAGATACACACGTCAAACTTATAACACCCCTTCTTTTTAAGTTAAGAATTAATAAGAACAAAGAGTCATTTAATTTCCAACAAATTGTGTACCACTATGACAGCGAGTACATTACAGCAGCGTCTTAGCTCACCACTGTGAACGTGCTTCTATAGAAGGGTCAATTTTCCGCCAGACGCACCAAGGGACCTCTGACCGTCCTTTCGCTAAAAACTTCAACGAAAGGGTAATTTTAAAGCTTTATATCATTTCAGTTGTAAATTACCTACGTGATTTTATAATGGTTTCGTTTGCAGAAACCTAAAATGGATGATGACTTTACTACTGAGCGGGAGGTGGTTTGTTCAAATCCTGGCACGGTGTTTTATTTGCATTCATTGTGGAACAAGTGTTCATTCACACGTAGTAGGAGCATATTAAATCGATGTTCCGCCTGACTTGCTGCGAAAAAGTAGATTACAACCTTACAGTGTTCCGGCAGTACACAGGACTTGAGAGTCAGAGTATTCTAGGCCTAGCTTGTTCACCATCTTCGGCCACACCTCGTTAAGCGAGATACTGATCAAACGCAAGCCTATCAGATATAAAATAACCGGCCAAGTGCGTGTCGGGCCTCGCGCAGTGTAGGGTTTCGTAGTAGCCTGTTATTTAATGCAAGTCTTTACCCGTTATAAACAAGCAACTAGGTACTCCGTTTTTGTCACTTTAAAGGATTTATTCTACGGATTTTGTATTTGGTACAAAATTATCCAACACCCAAGTTTAACGACTATTACTGCTAAACTAATAAAGTTATCCCAACCGCTTTAGTTTTCCTTTAAAGTTCATGAAATGCGTTATTATCACGAATTTTTCCATATTTTTCAAACCAGCAGTTTAGCTTTTAGAGGGGGGGGGGGGGGGACGCCCTACTGGAACAGAAATTTGCACTTTAAAGTTTAATATTTCGTAAATGGAGCATTCAATCGAAAAATGGTATTAGCAACCCTTAAGCCATTTTAAAAGACCTATTCAACGATAACCCACACGATAGGGTAGACGATGAAAAAAAAATTCATCCCCATTTCTCATATAGGAGAGCTACCCTAAAAAATATATTTTTCAAAATTTTATTTCACCACTTTGTCGGCGTAATTTACTAGAAATCCGTAATTTTGTAGGGGTATGTATACCCCTACAAAATTATGGATTTCTAGTATTAACGGTCTCTTAGCAAAACCTCAGACAGACAAACAGACAGACGGACATGACGAAACTATAAGGGCTCTTTGTTAGGACTACGGAACCCTAAAAAACGCGCGCACGCCAATTGGTTGGACGCCTATCTGCATAGAACTGACTATCCACGACAGACGCAAGCACTATTCCGCGCGAGGACAGTCCGCGTCACAATGTATCGCGCTTTATCTATCTAAGTTCACTTAAAATAATGGTTTGCTAATTTTGAAGGACAACTTACATACAAGCAACATTTTACAAGTTAAATAAAAGCTTGTAAAAAGTACAGTGTTATAGCATGAATAGTATTAAACCCTATATTAAAATTATTTAAAATCTTTGGCTCTATTTTCCAGGCAATAGCTGTTAAGCCACTTTAAAAGGATTTACATTGAGTGTGGATTTACTTTGAAGAGGGCTTAATTTAAAATGATATGAAAGAGCGTGACATGTGTTAAGCTCTCCAGTATTTTACGGTTAACAGCGGTGAATTACTTTATACACTAATTAAGTACTATCACAATATTCAGAAATTAAGGCTCAGTGTAAACTGTTGTGTAACTACGTCCAGCAGTGGATTGACACCGGTTGATTATGTTGATGATGTAAACAATCACGTATATTTTTAACCGACTTCAAAAAAGGAGGACGTTTCTCAATTCGACCGTATATATATATATATATATATATATGTATATATATTTAATGTTTGTTCGCGGATATCTTCGTCGTTTATGAACCGATTTTGATTATTCTTTCTTTGTTGGAAAGAAGATATTCCAAGTATGGTACCATGGTAATTTTATTGAGGTCTAATAAGTATCTCCAGAGATATTGAGATAAACATCTCAAAATTGGTACTGAAAATGAATAGCGCGGCATTGAAGTCGGTTGTATTTTAAGGTTCCGTACCCAAGGGGTAAAACAGGACCCTATTACTAAGACTCCGCTGTCCGTCTGTCTGTCTGTCTGTCTGTCCGTCTGTCACCAGGCTGTATCTCATGAACCGTGATAGTTAGACAGTTGAATTTTTTACAGATGATGTATTTCTGTTGCCGCTATAACAACAAATACTAAAAACAGAATAAAGTTAAAAATAATAGAGGGTCCCTATACAAGAAACGTGTTTTTTTCGGCATTTCACGCCATCTATGAACGCTTAGATAAGTAAACGTCCCATAGATGTCTTTATATTGAAATGTCGATCCCTAACACCTTTGTTAGACGTTAGATGGCGTAATAAGAAATAAAATGTTAATTAATTATTATTTTTTGCAAAAAATGATAGTGGTATTTTTTGCTCGATCTTATAAAATACTGTAGTGTGGTACGGAACCCTACGAGTGCAAGTCCGACTTGCACTTGGCCAGTTTATTAGCTGAAAATGAGCAACAAGAAATAACTATCTTAAAGTTTTTGAAAGATATTTAAGTCATTTATTTATTATTGTTATATACCGGCTGTAATTCACGTACCTTTAGTCGAATTTTCTCGACCTAGGTTTCGAGCGAGTCAGTCGCTCTTCCTCGGGAGTGAGGTCACGCGGTGAGATCGCGATGTTCACTGCGGGCCGCCGCTCGCTGCGCTCGGCTTGATAGCCGGGGTGGGGGCGGACTAGGTCGAGAAAATTCGACTAAAGGTACGTGAATTACAGCCGGTATATAACAATAATAATGTTACAAAAGTCATTTATTTGTTATATAATAGTCGTCATATTTGTTTACCCAACTGCCAAAAGGAGGGTAATGTGTTTCCCGCGTATGTTTGTGGGTATATTTCTTTGTTGTGCCACATAGTAGCCAAATTAATAAATGAGGTTTTGTTCGTTTGTCCTTTACCGGAGGGCTACTGTGAAAAGCGCACATATATTTTTCGATGAAAAAATCCATTGGTCCACGGTGGGAATTGAACTTGGTACCTTTGACGTCAAAGCAGACCATTCTTCCACTACACCACTGAGCCCTCAAAATACTACTAACTACTCTTAATACTAATTATTAAGTAGCCATGCACGCGCTCAGACCGGTCAAACGTCTATCAATGGTCTACGGTAGGCGGTCGCCAAGACCTGGATTCTCATCCAGGTCCGAGAACCATGTTCAGTGGTTGATGAACCAATCACACACAAATTCCAAATATTTTTAACTTATAGGTAATATCGTTATATTCATAGTTTTCTGAGATATGAGAGTTCATTTCATCACGCGCTACTGGGCATTGATAAAGTTTTTGTTTCATCTATCCTTTCACTTGTTTGACATTAACATCAGCAAATATTACAATAATTTGATCAGAATATAAAATATAATTTTCCCTTCGGCTATGCTGACCTCTCAGGCAACCTTCTTCCCACAGATCCCCAAATAAAAATAACAGTTTAAAAAAGCAAATCTGCATAATCCTTTGTCAATTTACCATTAAGTAAAACCAATGTCAGTTAAACCCACCTTACAATGTAATTCGGCCCAACTGTTCAAACATTGACCCGAAAAGTTGGGAAACAGACACCTTGGAGTTTAATCTATATTACTTTAATGGAATAAATTATACAGAAAAGTGGATTAGATGAGCGGACGTTGTGTAACGCCTAATTGTCGCCATCTGCCTTCTTAGATCGTAGTATTCGGTATACGGGAGAGGATTTTGGATAGCTTGCTGTGATGTTTGATCTAAACAAGCAAGCAATTGAGCGAAGACCTAAGAAGCTAATCAACAATGACGAGCTCATTAGCAGAAGACTCCAAAGCTTAGAGCATCGCCGCAGAGTTGCTTGTTTATCGGTTTTTTATCGGATACATTTCGGAGAATGTGCCTCCCAACTGCACGAACTTATTCCCCCATCACCTTTTTTCAATCGGACAACCAGACGTACTGATACGCGCCACCGTTACATGGTGGATATTCCATCAATCCGAACCAAGCGATTTGCTTCCACATTCATCATACGTATCGCCAGGGATTGGAACTCCTTGCCTGAGTCTGTGTTTCCGGAAAGATACCAACTGGGGGTCTTCAAGTCGTGGGTGAATAGGTATCTTTTAGCCAAGCGTGCTACATCGACGACCACATCGTCACTTAACATCAGGTGAGATAGTGGTCAAACGTTTGACTATAATAAATAAAAAAAAAAAAAAAAAAACACTAAAAAATCCTTTTTATAAATTCGTCATGTATGTCTGTCTGTTCGTATGTCACAGCCACTTTATTCCGAAACAATTAGGACTACATTGTTGAAACTTGGTAGGTATATGTTCTGTGAATCGCTTTACGATTTTTTTTTCAATAATTAAAAGATTAAGTGGAGGCATATATATACGGAACTGAAACAAAAAAAAGTCTTTAAACCTATACACCGTCTACATATAGATATATTTAAAAATGACATTGAGACTCATAACACCATTTTTTCTCAAAATCAATCGTTTGGAAGACAGACACTTGCAAAGTAGTAAAATTGTGAGTCCCCCCTCCCTCCTCTCTAACCTTAAAAAATCTAAAAATATATATGTTGTAGATCTCTTTCAACACTTTCAACGAACATTGGTTTGAACGAGATAGTCAGCAGTTTTTGAGTTATAGCTAGCACATTTTGAAAAACTGCAAATATACCTTTGTCATTTATACAAACATTGTAAAAAACAAAGTAAAATAGAATATAATAGAATTAATATAGAATAGAAGAATAATTATTCAAAAACAAATTTTCCAAAATGTATTAAGTGAAACACTTTCAATTTGTACAATCCTTCTAATAACTTAAAATCTGTTGATGAAGGTTCTGAAGCAAAATGGTTAATTTCTAACTGGAGCCTACAAGGTAGAACATTGCTGTGAAGACTAAATTCATTGTGGTTTTGTTTGTATCCCACACACACTAACATAAGCAATAATATTCTGTCAAATTAACAGTCTGCAATATTCTGTCAAACAATAAAAGTAAACGTGAAAGAAAGCAAAACGTGGTTAAATTTGTCTATATTTGTTTGTTTATATTTGTAGTCTTCAAGAGTTCGTTCTTCATTCTTCTACATGCAACCTCCATTGATTGTAATTTATTTTTAATCCCCGACGCAAAAATAAGGTATGTTATAAGTTTGACATACATGTCAAACTTATAACATCTATATGTTGTCTCTGTATGTTTGTGTCTGGCTGTAGCATCGTAACGCCGAAATGGATAAACCGAATTTGATTTAGTTTTATTTTGTTTGATAGGTGTTTTTATCAAGAGTGTTCTTAGCTTTGATTCATGAAAATCTGTGCAGCCGTTTTAAAACTATGGGCTTTTTTCTAGATGATGGCGCTAAAAAATCAACTTTCATAGGTCCTTAATCACAATCACATCAACATCAACATGATGTTAAGAAATCTCCTGGAATCTGCAGAATACTCAACTCCTCAACAACTTACAGCAGAAATATCCAGTTTGGGCTCATTGGAACGGTCTCAATAAACATATTATACATAGATCAATCGGGGTGGATTAAAATTTTGTTTTTTTTTCTTGTGGTAGGTCTTCTGCTATTCCGCCTGGGGCGGTACCACTACTTTGCCAATTAATTTTCGGCCGTGAAATAGGAATGTTGTCCGGTTGAAATGGCAAGGTGTCCAGTGAAATTACAGGGCATGTGAGACTCAACATCTTTATGTCTCAAGGTAACAGGTGCAGTGCAGTGACATGCAAAATTCTGAACTGCCAGAATGTTGCATGCCGCTGTATCGCCATCGCTTACCATCAGGCGAGCGTCGTGCTTGTCCTGTTACCTTATACAATTTTTTTTAAATTTATTATGTAATTTAAGGTACAAAATTGACCTTGACTTTAAAAAGTTTAGAAAACGAATTAAGTGACAACGCCAATCATTAACTCACAAATACGGTAAACTACGAACAGCTGTATATCGCAACTAAACTTCGAGCATTTACTAAAGGAGATGTTAACGCAAGGCGTACCCCTCTGCTGGCCATATAGCCATTTTTGGCCATATGAGCGTGCGTAACTACGCTGTATTTTTAATACTGTGTGCGTGTTTCAAGCTAGTGTGCGGGATCGTTAAAGTGAGTGATTTGTGTGTGTGCAATGCGTGTTTACCTCGTCCCCCGTAAGTATCGGCAGAAAAAAATGTTTGCGGATTACAACGTTAACATCTCCATTGGTAAATGCTCGAAGCAACTAAATTATACCTCAATAATCGTAACATTTATTAAAATAATCTATTTAGGACGTTCCCGTCGTATCTGATCGTTCGTATAATTATTTTCTGTTTTTTTTTTAGTTGAAGTGTAGCACGGCTTACTTATGGGCAAGAATTTTTTTAGTGAGTAAACCCGCACGTGTACCGTACCACAGGGGCAGAGAATATGTCGTTATGTTGGACTCCATCCGACTAAAGCCCCACCAGGACTTGAAACTGTGAACTTGTGCACACTCTGTAATGTACACAGACCAAAAGACCTTGTTGCCTCAACTGACCACCCGTGTGTCCCTGAAGGGACGTTCTAGTGTCGTTACACATTATCATAATACATTATTATAATTATCTACATCCATTCCGGAGCCCGTCGTTAGCAGGCAATTTGCTGGCCTTCCCTTGCAAATGTGTGTGGCGTCATTACATTGATTAGGATTTGGGCCGCAATAATTAGCTGATGCTGGGTTACTTTTGTCATAAAACGTTTGTGGGAAAATAAGTAAGTTTAAGACTAAACAGGTTATTATTGAATTTTCTGAACTGAGTAAAGCTGTTTTTTAATAAAATTTCATTATGAATATGAGAAGAATATCGAAATTATAGATTTATGATTTTATAGAATCGAAATAATGTTGCATGTTTACCGTTTTTAGTTATCATAAATATTTAATTTAGAGTCTATTTTGCTTCTCTCTTCTATTTTATTTGACAATAATAGGCAATACTGAACTTATTTGTCAAAGTTTATGTAATGCTTCAACGCGAAATAATAAATATTTAAGTAGTGTAGCAGTTATATTGACTCAATAGATATGACTAAATATATTTTTGTATCCCAAAAAGGCACATAATAAACTATATTATTCTATTGAGGCAACCCTTTTTGTTTCCACAAACAAAATGAATAGAGACATCCAAACAAATATCAGTATTACAGTACACAATTTTCAGCAAATAAATCCAAATAAAACCTCGCAACAGCTTACACCGGCGATACGTCACAAAAAGTTATCGCCAAAAAAACTGCCGCAAGACAAACTGTTTTCGACCCCTGACTATCCATCAAAGGTTTGTAAACTGGATCCAGTGCCGCGTTGTGTAATACAGTGATTGAAGTTTCACAGTTTCCCTATTCAGTTCCTTTATTCTCCTTTCTTCTTCTTCTTCTTCTTTCTTATTCTACTTCTTTATTCTTATTTCGGTTACCAAAAAAAATCAACGTTTTCGAGATCTTTGAGATCATACTGCTGTTCAAATATGATAGCTAGGATTTTTATACTCATACTACCTAATATTTTTTACATTTCGTTTTGTACAAAAGCGTTATATAATTTTTGGATACGTATCTTAATTTTGATAAAACATATCTAAAATATTTTAATTTTGACACTTATTTGCCTTTTTTTTCTGAAGCAATATGATTTATTGACTACTTACACTGGAATAAATTATAAGTAAAAAATATTTAAAAAATAAAGCTTTTATCTTAAATGCAATGGAAACCGTACAGCTCCATCATCAGATCCTGAATATCGTTTAATTGTAAAGTGCTCTTCAATACGAATTATTTGAGTCCAAATTCGCTGAGGTTATGTTTTTTAACACAGAGAGGCCGTGGCCACCTTCCAGCTTCATTATCATCATCAGTCGCTGAATATCATCTAGGTGTATAGTTATGTTTAAGACGAATCAATCGACCCCAAACTTGGTAGGGTTGTTTTATCACAGAGATGCCGTGGCTACCTTCCAGCTTCATCATCAGACCTTGGATATTCATCTAGGTGTAAAGTTCTCTTCAGGACGGATTCGTCCTGATTGATATCGTCTCAATTGATTAATCGAGCCCAAACTCGATAGGGTTATGTTGATTTATCACAGAGATGCCGTGGCCACCTTTCAGCTGCATCATCAGATCCTGGATATAATCTAGGTGTAAAGTTCTCTTCAAGACAAATCAATAGATTTTTTAATAATCGCAAGGAATAGAAGCAATTGGATATCTTTGCCTTACAGCGAGACAATCAGGGCATGACATCACTCAATAATTAAAATAAAAAAAATACTTCTAAGATCACTATTGCAATTACGAGTTCACGAGTTTACTCTGCAAGCAGTGCACATTTTTCAGCGACTTACTTATGACATGTCTTCTAATTTTGCAACATTTTTTTTAATGTCATATAGGCTACCGTTTGACCACTATCTCACCTGTTGGTTAACGATGATGCGGTCAAGGATGGTACCCAGGCCTAGAATGGGAACTGGCTCTCAAGTACAGCTGCCGGAATACATTAGATGTTTTGGCGACAGATTTTCTAACTTGAGGTTGGTAGCTGGCTAGACGGACACTAGATAGTGTCCAACCAATATATGGGGGCAGGAGGTTTCCATGTTTTTTTTTCACCACTGTGAAAAGCACACATACATTTTTCGATAGAAAAATCCATTGGTGCACGGCAGGGAACTTGCTACCTCTGGCGTCAAAGCCGACCATTCTCCCACTACGCCACTAGGCCCTCATTAATGAGTTTGCTTATCTTTTCCCGCCTCCCGATCTCTGTCACTGAAAACTTAAGCATTTCGACCCGGACCTGATATCAAAATGTAGTTACCATTGTCCTGAGTTGATAAAATATGAGCACCGACGTTGACAAATCGTTGGAGGCACAATGAGCAAGAAACGTCGTTCACAAGTCACTGCGAGATAAAGTTTGTTTTATGCGAGCAGGATGGATTAATTTGTTGAAAGGACTTCTTTCGGGTTTCCTTGGTGATAATAAGCCTTATCAGTTTATCAGACACCAATTATTAAGATAGAGATTATGGTTATATGCCTATGTATTCGATTAGGTACTGACCTCTAGCGATTAATTTGTGGCTTTTATTTTTTCTACAATTTAAACAAAAAAATAATTTTTAGTCATGAAATTATCACGACCTATATAGCCTGCATAATACTTTTTAACCGACTTTTAAATAAGCAGGAAGTTCTCAATTCATTGGACTCTTTTTGTGTATGTTCATCGATTACTCAACGACGCCTATTTATTTATTTGTTTGGAAGGTTATACTGCGCAGGTTAACCTATCTATGTAAATTTCATCGAGATATGTGTGTCTTGGAATATGGAGACAAACACCTCAAATTTGGTACTAAATAAGACTAGTGCGGCATTTGAACTCGGTTCTTATAGTTTTTAAACGATCTTCAATTGTTATCCAATGTAATAGAAGCGAATTATAACAGTTTGAACGCCATAAAGATACGTAAAAGTACTCATATCGAAATAATATCTTGTTACCAAATGTACCATTTACGTTCTATCCAATATCTGTAAGAAAGTGAGTGCAGTAGCAGCTGCGAACGGCGGAAAATGGAAACTTCTGTAATATATCGGTGCAGTGATTTATGTAAAGGTTTCAAGTTGATCGGGTTGTTGTAGCTTTTTGGTGCAAAGTCTCCTGCAGATGTATTGATGGATAAAATCATATGAAGTTTAAATAACTATTTTCATCTTGTTACTCAATGTTATTTAGTTAAGTATTTAATATAGCGACTACTTAGCATGAAATAATAAGGGGTGCTTTTTTTTTTTTTTTTTTTTCTACGTTATAGGCTAGCGTTTTGACCACTATCTCACCTGTTGGTAAGTGATGATGCGGTCGAAGATAGTAAGCACGCTAGGCCTAGAATGGGAACTGGCTCTCAAGGATAGCTGCCGGAACACATTAGATATTTCGTGACAGATTTTCTAACTTGAGGGTGGTAGCTGGCCAGGCGGACATCAGATAGTGTCCTACCACCATGCGGAGGTTGTTGGTTTTTTAACGATGTTTTTCCTTCACCGGAGGGCCACTGTGAAGAGCGCACATAAATTTTTCGATGGAAAAATCCATTGGTGCACGGCGGTTTGAACTCGGTACCTCTGGCATCAAAGGCAAGCGTTCTCCCGATTGCGCCACCGGGCCCTCAAAATGGGGTGCTGCTGAAAATCAGCGTTTAGCTGCAGAAATATTTTTATATTCAGTAGTGCATTATGGTAAGTATGTGCTCTTTTCATAGCCTATCATTTTATGACTATACATATTCTGTTCGAGATATTTTTCTTTCTTGTATTTTTAGTGGCTATAAGTAAATGTTTTTTTTTCTTTTTTCCTTTAGGTCTAAGTCTAGTCTTTTAATATTTTTTCAATAAGCGATTCTTATTTACATATTATATTCTATTTATATTGAATTTAGGTATATTGACAAAGGTTTTGCTATTTATATATACCGATTATAGTTGTAATTTTTGAAAAAAAAAAAAAACGCGTTTTAACACAAAACAAAACTCAGGTACTAATATATAAATCACTGTCCTGTTCGCCATTTTTATCATTATCGATTACACCAGGCGAAATAGTGGTCAAACTCTAGCCTATATATTGTCCAGTAGCAAAATTTTAAGCAATTAAATATCAGAGGATGAAAAAAAATGTGTCAAGATTCATTGAGCACAAACATGCGAGCACCCAATTTCGTACCTAAGATCAATTCACTATTCAAAGTAAATACTTGAGAAATTTCAAAACTTGCCTTTGTAACTTTAAAACTAATTTAATAGACCAGTACTAGACCTTTCATCTATTATCTAAGCACTAGACAAAAACCCTTTCAGAACTAGCTTCGAGCTCGAAAACTGGAACTAAAACTAGACCATAACCAAAATTTATCGGGCTACCGTTACAGCCGATCACAATAATTACTTACCTCATTAATCATACGGAATGGAAGCTCGACGTGTGATACATTGCGTAGGTATGCCCTTTAGGTATGCGATCGTAATGGGGAGAGTACACACTATATATATTTTATTTTCGTACACGGTTCATATTTGGATTAAGGAAATATGACCATGTTTCTGCATTTCGAAAAAAGCTGGAATGGTTGTCAATCCGTCTCCGCCGGAATGCTCATATTCTCACTCTTCTTTATACTATCCTTTTTATTCCCTCCTCTCCTTTCTATCTCAAACAACGCTTCACCTTCCAATATCTCCACATTCTCTCTTCTTGCGCTCATCTGAAACTCTTGAACTTCAAATGCCTCTTCACTCTTCCCAATACTATGATAAATCGTTCACTGTACAAGCTATACGTTTATGGAATTCTCTGCCTTTAGATATCAGACGTGCAAAATCTTTGCCTATTTTTAAAAATATGGTAAAGAATTATTTTCTATCCACAGTCAAATGAAAGCTATCGATCTGTCTTATTTTCCGTTTAGTAATACTATACCTATATATATTAGTATATTTTTATTATGCCTATATATGTATTAGAATCCGAATTAGATTGTAAGTAGGCATTAAGTAAAATATGTAGCAGATTTTTATTTTTTTATTTTATTGTGCACCGCCGTCCATTCTTTAATTTTACTCCAGTCCATCCTAAGGTTGTCTGGAGGAGATCGCTCTTAGCGATAAGACCGCCGATTGTATTACCATAGTATAGTTGTATTACTTTAAGTTGTATTTTTTTTTTCTGGTGATCAATAAAGAGTTATTGTATTGTATTGTATTGTATATATACATATATGTTGTAGAGGATTGTACGGTTCCTACGGCGCAATGATATAAAAGGTGGATTTGAATAGATCTCGACAAAATAAGATGAAGGTGTGAATAAAATGTACCGATAACTCTCTTAGTTTATGAAATATCGATACTCAAAAATCGTCCTTATTTTTTTCTTTTTTTAATACTTTTCTATGTAGTAGAATGTATTCTTTTTCCAGAAAGTAAATTGAGATATTATGTTTGGCCCCAAAGTCTAGGTTAGGTTAGGTTTTGAACGATTAGGTGGTGAATAATTGTATTTTTTGCGAGATTTCAAATTTTAAACGCTGACGCTAGAATGCCCATTCTAGTGGTACAAGCGGGATTGAGGTATGACATCAGAAAGCTTTACAGAGGAGCCTTTCTCAGTCATCTACTGGTTGTAGGACTCGTACATAGTTGCTTATTGTCTATTCAAAACTTTCACGCAGTTGTGTACCTTTCACCATATTGTATAAACTGTAAATAAGCAGTTTTTGAACTATATCGTAGTATTCCTGCATTTAAACAATAATTTTCATACGAAAATAAATAATATAATGTATCTACTTGTATATTAAATATTAATCGTTTTCGACTCCACATGCGCTAGTAATTTTCAGTAACATGTATGAGGTATTCTATCCATATCTCTGAAGATACCCATTAGGTCTTAATACAAATATATATTAAATAATATCGTTTAAAAACTAAAAAACAACCGACTTCAATGCCGCGCTATTCATTTTCAGTACCAATTTTGAGATGTTTATCTCAATATCTCTGGAGATACTTATCATACCTCGATAAAATTACCATGGTACCACACTTGAGATATCTCCTTTTGAACAAAAAAAGAATAATCGAAATCGGTTCATAAACGACGAAATTATCCGCGAACAAACATAAAAAAAAAAAAAAAAAAAATATACGGTCGAATTGAGAAACCTCCTCCTTTTTTTGAAGTCGGTTTAAAACAACTCATGAGCCAATAAAAAGCAGTTGGCAATCGGCATATAACTCGAGTGAGTCCCTATACAATATACAAATACAAAAAAAAATGATCACAAAATAATTTTACAAGTCCCAGTCTTCTCGTCACGGTCAAGGCTACTAAATCGAAACGATTCTAGCGCTATAAATCTCGTATAACATTATGACCATATTGAACAAGCCCCCTTATATTGTATATCAATGTATACATATCTGTTTAGAGTTAACTTATTGAACGCTGATAGTATGGTGATTTAGCACCCGATCTGTCATTGTAATTTATAGGCTTGTTAGTTGATGTAGTCAATACACGCTAAACATACATGAGATCATACATTACCATACATAAGACGAAACATTATACATATTTGAATGGTGCAGGCAATGCAAAAGCAGTGTATTAATTTGATTGTCTACCAAAATACAGGTGTCACCAACACCTAGTTTGGCGGAAATGGCTGTATATAATGTAAGAATGTACTTTTAGGAAATAAATAAATTTGAATTTGATTTTGAGAAAAATGCAATTTTAATTTCGTACATAGTCAGTTCACTTCTCTTCGGGTATATAACTTATTTTTGCGACATCTGTTGAGCTCTGATTGAAAACGAATGGCTTGGAATGGAAAAACCGCTAGCGAAGACAATTTTTTTAAAGTGAACCTTATTTTAGAGGCGCACTGAGGTCAAATTTAATGGAAATGACGTAGTGTCACGTCCCGAATGCAACAGAAGTGACGTACGCGTAAATCTAAATTGTCAATTTTTTAATGTGAAGGAGATTTCACTTCTAACGCGTAGCTTTCTACCAACTTCCTTTTTAGGGTTCCGTAGCCGAATGGCAAAAAACGGAACCCTCATAAATTCTTCATGTCTGTCTGTCTATTTGTCTTTCTGTCTGTCTGTCCGTATGTCACAGCCACTTTATTTTGAAACTTATAGAACTACACAGTTGAAACTTGATAAGTAGGTGTATTCTGTGAACCACTTTACAATTTTATACAAAATTTAAAAAGAAAGGATTAAGAGGGCAGGGGGAGCTCCCAATAAATGGAACTGAAACTAAAAATTACATTTTTTATCAAACCTATACGTGCGGAGTGTCTTTTAGATAGGTCTTTAAAAATTATATTAAGGTTTCTCAAACCTTTTTTTTCTCAAAGTCAATCATTTAAAAGATATACACTTCTAAAGTGCTAAGAACACACTTCTTAACCCCCAAACTTTTAAAGTATGGGAGTGAAAAATCTAAAAAATATATATGCTGTAGATCTTAATAAAAACTAAAACTTTCAACGAAAATTGGTTTGAACGAGATATATTCAGCAGTTTTCAAGATATTGCAACTGCAAATATAACTTTTTGGTGGCGAAAAATTATAGTTTTAAAATTCTCTACTGTGTTACGGAACCCTACGAGTGCGAATCCGACTTACACTTGGCCAGTTTATTATATTTGTATAATTTAACGTCATGATACATGTATAGAGTGATGGAAAGTACCTACTAATTAATGATTACAAATCATGCTGGTTCAGATCAGGTATCTTCTAGATAAGCGTGCTACATCGTCTATCGCATCGTCACTTAACATCAGGTGAGATAGTGGCCAAACGCTTACCTATCTAGTATTAAAAAAAACCGGTCAAGTGCAAGTTGGTCTCGCGCACCGAGGCTTCCGTACAAGCTGGTCAAACTAGGTTAAAGTACAAACTTAACTTTGTAGTTCGATCCATAGAAAATGTATTGCTCCAACTACTATTAATAACTTTGTAATAGTTATACCTTTTTTTGGTAATTTAACTAGTTTTCAGATTTATTCCTATATAAGTGCTTCAAGACCTTGCTTCTTGCCAAATTTCATGATTCTAGATCATCGGGAAGTATATAGGTTTTCCTGTATAGGTTTTCGACCCAAAACCTATAGGGTACTTCTGTTTGGACTACAATTGTCAATTTTGGTTAAAAGCAAGATCTTACAGCACAAGTAAAGGGAAAATTCCGAAAAATAAAACAAGTTGAAAATTAAGGTAAGTTTTGAAACTTACAAGTTTACACGAAAATCTAAATTTGTCCATATATTTTTATCGTGTTGACTCTGGGTCTTGATTTTTATACCTAACCTAAAAGTGACTATAAAGTATCTGGTATAAATGTCCACTTGCTAGGTCCACTCGTTCCTGAAAAAATCGGTGGTGACACACGGACAGACGGACAGACGGGCAGACGGATAGACGGACATATCGATCACATCTTCACTTAACATCAGGTGAGATAGTGGTCAACGCTTGCTTATCTACTATAAATATATATATATATATATATATGGACAGACGGATAGACGGACAGACGAACAGACGGACAAAAGTGAGTTCCTTTTTTATCTTTTGAAGTACGGAAACCTACCTTAAAAACGAAAAAAGGCTATTTGAGTCGTAAATTTAACTCCGTTTTATGACTACATCAGCAAAGGCCATAGCAAAACAACGCTCTAAAAACAGCCAAAATACATTCGACAAAATGTACTAGGAAAATGAAAACTCAAACACAAAAAACTCCATTCACAGTATAAATCTTTCATTATCAGCCGATCTTTTCATAACATTGAACACTATTAAAAGGTTCTTTTGTTCTCCACAAACCCACAATGCGGAGTTTTCAAATCTGAAATGCAAATAAGCCTTTAGATTCGCTGAAAGTCAATACAGAACGCGCATAGTTTTCTAAACAGAAATGGTATTGAAAAACAAGTAATCGAATTTGAACAGTGCATGTTGACCACTGCGAGCTGGCTGTGCTATGCGAATATGCAAAAGAATATAGCGTATTTTTTCGTTGGTATGAGGCTAAATTTATCCTTCAAATATTATAAGAGTATACATTTATGTGTTAAGTTTAACACACAAAATATATACCCGGCAATGTTAAGGAGTTACTTAATCCATCGAACTGAAATTTGGTATGTAGATAACCTAGACAAGACACTCGAATAACTGAAAGGGTGTTCACAACCCACACATACATAATCATACCCTCTCACATCCGAAATTATAATCGACGATCGACCGATTTATCGACCACGGTCACCTCACTAGCGTACAAGCACATCACTACAACATCCGCCATCGTCTCGGTCACTTGCCGAACGAAAATCGAGAAGAACGCATCAGCGCATATAACATAAGCATAAGAAGAGGCGAGTACTTTTTATCCTTTTTATCTCGATATTCCCAAGGGAACGATGTCTACGCGGATTAAACCGCGGGTCACAGCTAGCGTTCAATAAGTTAACATCCTTAAATTACACCTCTACGACCAAAACCAAATGTAAATTTGAGTTCATTATCGCATCTGCATCTTTAAGCTTAAATTTGTATCTTAGACTTTATCCTTGGGTGATGCTCAATGGGTGAAAACAATAGACGTAATATAAAAGGATGGTGCACGGCAGATGTTTTGACAAATTCAATTTAATCCGTATGTTATAACAATAAGGTTGTAATTGCTTTGTAGAACAAAACGGCCAAATCGAAAGGCACCCGGGTGGGAGTGTGTCCTTGTCTAACAACCTGCTAGTGCTATATATGTTCTATACTAAATGTATAGTATATATATAAGTCGTCCTTACAAAAGAAAGGGACCAACTCCATTCTAGGTCGGTCTCATCAAGGCCGTTTAGCGCAGTCAATTTATATTATGTCTATGGTGAAAACTTCTCGACCCCTAGTACGAGTTTTTATCATAAACGCTTTTGACAGATCTCACATAGTTTTTGACTTATTCTGGCTCCCTGATTGGTCTAAATTTAGTGAAGTGTAGTAACCACTAGGGGCGCTGTACTACTTTTCATACAAAATTTGTTCGATATACGATATCGAGTTTGGTATGAAAACTCGTACTAAGGGCACTGATGCGTTTTGATCATAGCTTGAACGACCTACCGGAAGAAAGAGTGAATAATTGTCCAGCACCTTTCTATTATCATAATTCTATCTTAGACTGCATACTAACTTCAAATCAACTGAAAAAGTGCATATTCAAACCTTTTACTGTACAAAATACATCACATCAAGTTTTTCTCACAAGTTTCACTCCGAAACAGCCCTTGAGCACTTCAGTTAAATCTTTGAGTGAAATTGTCGGCTACCTTCATAATACTTCATTCCAGTAGTCGTAAACCTTTACCTTAAGATGCTAGCTACTTTCGGTTTAATTTTACTCGTGCTTACGTCCGTCGTCTCGCAGCTTGATGTGATCCCGTCAGGTAATTGAAATACATTTATAATTTTATATAGTTTTGTTTAAATATCGGAAGCTCATAGATGATGAAAAACGTGGTAAATATTCCGTTCAAATACCTTTTGAAAATTTTGTTTAGTTAGTACTAAATTATAAACGCATTTTGATATGAAAATTGATTGACAAAAGCCGTTAACAATAATATTACTTAATATAAAATTTAAAAAATGATACACGAACATTAAGATTTTTTATTTGCAACAGCTGTTTTTTTCCTAGTCTTATCTGTAGTGGTAGGACTTCTGCTAGTCTGCCTGGGGCGGTACCACCACTTTGTTAATTAATTTTCAGCCGTGAAATAGGAATTATTTTCGGTAGAAATAGCAAGGTGTCCAGTGAAATTACAGGGCATGTGGGACTCAACATCTTTTTTATATCTCAAGGTAACAGGCGCAGTGCAGTGACATCGCTTACCATCAAGCTTATCATCAACCGAGAACGTGCTTATCTTGTTACCTTATATCATTTTTAAAAAGTCACTATATAAACAGAAGCTAGAGTGGAATATTCCTGTGTAAGATGTTAATGTTTTGGTATGCATTTAATTTGAATTAGTTAGTATTTTGCTTTGTCATCAATACTACATGAAAATAAACAAAAAACATAAAATTAAATGATATGTCACGCTTTATATTGTCTCTCACAAAAAGAAAAACAATAGTCACTATTTCACCCAAGACAGGTTAGTCAAATAGAAGATTTTACAAGAAATATTACGTAAAAAATGCTCTGAAAAATATAAAGACATATTACACATAATTTTTATGATTTATTACACAATGCTGTAAATCAAACTGAACAGTTTGTATTTGGCCATAATTATGATGAATTTATATGAAGCTTAGGTAATCATCAGATATAAATAAATTGCGTCTACGTTTGTGAGTTAACCTCTGCTTATTGCGTTTATAATGATTTATTTTATGTGTGACTTATCAACCCCCGACGCAAAAAGAAGGGGCGTTATAAGTTTGACGAGTGTATTTGTGTATGTGTGTCTGTCTGTGGCATCGTAGCGCCCAAACTGATGAAACGTTTTTTACTTTTTTTGTTTGATTAATAGGTGTCTTTATTGAGAATGTTCTTAGCTTTGATTCATCAAAATCCGTTCAGCTGTTTTAAAACTATGAGCTTTTTTCTAGTTAATGGCGCTATGAAATACATTTTAATAGGTCTGAGCAATTCAAAATTTGGTATAATTTTACTTCAACGTTGTTGTAAGAATTTTATAGCATTGACCTGATGCTGGGACATCTCCTAGAATCTCCGAAATACTCGACTTCTAACTAACTTACAGCAGATATGTCGAGTTTGAGTTCATTGGAATTGTCTTAATGAATAGATTATAGTAAGCTGATTCGCGGGTGGTTTGCAATTTTGATTAAGTATAATATTTTAATATCAACGAATTATTTGTTTTAAAAAGAAATGTCAATGTAATTAGTAACATCGTCCCCACAATACAAAATTTTATAAATTGAATAATTTATACTATACTAGCTGTACCCGCGACTTTGTTCATGATTCCTACAAAAACTTAACAAAACCTTAACGTTAGTGTGGCTACACTTAATTTTTTATTCATCTCATTAAGGTTCAAATCAATGCCTTACATTATGATTAGGCCAAGAGAAGTTATGTCTGCTACGCTGTAATTTTTTTTAATGTAACAATTCATGTCTTAATTTAAATAATCCACACTAACCATCAATATATGGGCACTATTGCATTGCCCAGTTTGGTAGATAGGGTTACAATTTTAATGACAATGTATTTTTAATGGAATACTTAACCAATGTTAATTGCATATACTATTACATAATACATATATTGTCTAACGAAAATTTGGCAATGATTGTCTTTTGGTATGTAGATACAACGTCGTTATAATGTATCAAGCCGCATAAAAATCCAGCCTCACAGAAAAGCGCTCGTCCAACGTTTGATCTTCTAAATTTAAAGATATACCTATAACGACAACTAACCGCCTTGATATTCTCGGCATCTCATTTAGCATCAACTCTTAATTTTACTTTTATATCACAACATAATATAAAACAAAGTCCCCTGCCGCGTCTGTCTGTCAGTTTGCGATAAACTGCAGAATTTGCGGTTTTCACCAATAGATAGAGTGATTCATGAGGAAGGTTTATTGTGTATAATTCGTTAAGGTTTTATGTAAAGATTAATTCATACTCGATGCTACAAAGTGATGCAAACAGATACAGGCATATTATATGCTCTACCCAGCACGTCTAGCATGGCAAGGGGACAATTTTGTCTTTCCACCTATCCGTGTTTTGTTTGATGAAGAACGCAAATTATAAGTAAAGTTTTTAGACAATTATAAACGCCCGATGACTTTTAATCAATTCTTTTATATAACTTTTTAATACGAAACAAAATCAAAATTCGGGGTTAAACTTCACCAAGCGTTTAAATTGTTGTGTTGATCTCCTGTCAGTGGCGAAATAGGGAAATAATTTTGTCTTTCCCCCGGGGATAAGGCCATGCTAGCCCTGCAGGCATATTAATCCGGAGGCCTTCTTCAGGATCTTGAGCACCACTCAAAGCCTCCGGATGAGGCTGAAACATATGTCGATCGCTATATCGACATCGCGTAAGTCACGTTAAACTCCCGTCTTAAATCTATAAGTTTAAAATGAACGTGAGTTTGTATAATAAAAAAGTAGATGCTTAAAATAGCAGAATCGAAAAACTCATCAACGACGACTCCAATAAATTCGACAACCGGGGATAGGCTTATTAAAAACGTTAATATATAACCTTTAATAAAAGGCACCTTTTAATTTCACCCGGGCTATTCACAATCATTCGAAAAAAAAATCGGATTCAGAAACTACCTCCCCTTCGACTTAGATCTTTGCAATTTTTTTTCCTCTTTATAATATTATTATATATATATATATATATATATATATATATATATATATATATATACTTCAAATAACAAGATTTATTACATCAAATATTTACAGCAAATATACAACTTAAAAATAAATAAAACTATTTGAAATGTTATAAATAAAAATTAAACTAGTTATAAATAAAAAACAGAACCTAGGTCGCAGCTGTCTGCCGGTAACGTTCCCAAAAAGCTGGCGACGTTACCTCGTTGAATTGCTAGGCTAATCCGTTGGCCGAGGTAAGCGCCAGCTCTTTGGTCATGAGTGACGTCTATTAAACGTCTGGACAGCTCCTTTACAAAACCCCGGGCATCTCGACCCCACGGACCCATTGTTTCGACCCCAAACGGAAGAAAAATGTAGCCATCACCAATGGCAGCATATTTCCTCCGTTTGAGGGTTTCTGCCGCATCCGCTGCCGCACCCGCTGCTCGTGAGGTCCCGCATATGTGGGACGCTGCTAACGTGTCAGCACACGTCGCGTCCCACACCAACGGTCTCCCTCGGCACCACGGAACCAACGTCATACCGTCGGGTCTCTTGCCATCGTCACGTGATATACCGTTCGGCTCTAATATAGCCGGCACGTTCACGGTGGCAAGGGCCCGACGAATGACGTCATTCAAAGAGGCGTGACGTGAGAGACGCCCTGCACTGCGGCGGCATGACAGGCCATGGTGGCCTAATCTGTCTACTTCACTGCCGCAGTGACAATCTTTGCAATTCACTATTATCGGAACGGAGATACTTGCAACTCAATTCGTTAAATCAGGGATTATAAATATAATTATGTTTATAATTTTAAATGACACTTTCAATGAATTTGAATGTATCCGATTTAAATTAGAGTACGGAGAGTACTCATAGATACATTTTTGACCATCTCCATAATAAAAGTAAACACATTTTTTTTTGTAAATTATTATTATGATGATTTTTTAGCACGAAATAGTAAGTTACTTTCTTGTTTGTCTGTCGGTCATTCCAGATGTAATCTGACGACTTAAATATCAAAAACTTTCCAATTAGTTATCCTGCTGAAAGTTTCAGGGAAGCTAAAATATCGATGAAAATGCATTCTATAGCGTGGTTTTTAGATCAATTTTAACCGGCATTTATTGCTTTGGCTAAAGCATGTTTTAAGTTTTTCGGGTATTTATCTAAAGAGAGTTAACTTAAACAATAGAAAGTCTTAACTGGCTAAGTGCAAGACGGACTCGCACTCGTAGGGTTCCGTAACATAAGCGTTTTTATGAAAAACAAATATATATTTGCGGTTCGGAAAATGTGCTTTATCTCAAAAACTACTGATTTCTAACCAATTTTCGGTTAAAGTTTTATTGAGATCTACGGGATATTTTTTTTTAGATTTTTCACTTTTTACACACACATTTTACCACTTTAGAAGTGTAAAACTTTCAAACGAATGACTTTGAAAAAAAAATGTTTTAAAAACCTCAATGTCATTTTCAACTACCTATCTAAAAACATACTGCACGTAAAGGTTTGATTAAATTTTTTAGTTTCGGTTCCCATGTATGGGCAGAAGTCCGCCCCCCCTTAATCTTATTTTTTTTTTGTTTAAAACTCGCAAAGCTGTTCTTGAATACATCTACCTACCAAGTTTTAACTGTGTAGTCTTAAAAGTTTCGGAATAAAATGGCTGTGACATACGGACGGACAGAGGGACAGACAGACAGACGGACAGACATGACGAATCTAAAATGGTACGAAACTGCACAACATTTCTACCTAATAGAACTACGCCAGCGATGATACGAATTCAGAAGCTGGGTAACCCGACGATCCTGTAATACATACGTATGTGCAGTTATAATGTGTAAAGTAAAACATCGACTGGCATAGCAATTCGTCAACTACATCTCATGTTTCAAATTGAAACCTAATTCGGTTATCTTACTTAGCTTCGCTTAGCTCTCAAATACATAGTTGGCTTTGAGTAACTCAAAGATAGTTGGGCGCTAGCTTCGTTTCGCTTATATTCCAATAATGAGGCCTGTGTTAATCCATCATCGGCAGAAGAAATATCGAGTGTCGTTTGCCGAACTCAGCTGATCTCCTTAAACTTAATATCACAAAAGAGACTACGTATACCACCATCATCCGAATATCTTTCTCAAAGGTTTATTACTTTATTAATGTTATTTCTTGACAGCGAATCGATTAGCGGCCTGCTTTTATTCGATTGATGGCTGGTTCGTGCGAGTCACAACTCAAACCACCTTTTGCCACACGAAGTAGGAGCATAATATCGATGTTCCGCCTGACTTGTTGACATAAAATAGCTTTTTACCATCAAGGAGAACATCTGCCAGCGTATACTTACGGTGTCCAGCAACAAAAAGCCCTTGGTATTCAGGATCATTTTAGGCCTAGCGGATTCACTATCTTTGATGACATGATGATGTACCAGGCGCCAGGTGACATAGTAGTCAAACGCTAAGCCTATCAGCAGGGTTATTCTCAATCATTCGAAAGCAAATTCGAATTCGGAAACTGCCTTTACTTCGACTTGGATCTTTGCAATTCACAATGCTTCAATCGGTTAATTTTGATATTTCAATTAGAAAAAAATCTGTGATTTATTGGAAAGGTTTCCGCGCAAAACAGCTCAGGGATCAAAAAAATAATAAAATTAAAAATGAAGCTTCAGAATCCTAGTATGTTTTCGAATGATTGAGAAGCACAAAATAACTAACAAATAACTACAAAAACATTACATTTTCGACAAAGTATCTCCAGTGTTGAGATTCGATCCTACAGCCTTTGCTTCATAAAGCAAGCTCTGATCCACCTGATCCAATCATTTACATGTTCAATACGGCGAATTTAAGAATAACACTGCAAATCTGCACGTATAATTACGGAACCAGGAACGATTCCCGAATCCTGTTTTTTTTTTTTTTTTTTTTTCATGAAAACTTTGTTCTACATATACATTTGATCAAAGTATCATTTGAGAAGTGTTTACCTAATAGATTGCATAACATTTACATAAAAATATCCTGTTTTTCCCGTGTCCCACCAAAACCTTTATGTTTTTCAGTATAACCAATATTCTAAAAGTTATTCCATAGTATAAGCTATGCTCACTTTAAGTTTCATTAAAATCCGTCCAGTAGTTTCGGCGTGATGATTTTTCAAACGGACATATATACAGACAAAAATTTTAAAAATTATATTTTCGCCATCTATAGCGTTTATAACGCTTCCCCTAATTTAAATTTCAAAAAAATATTCAATGTACAGTTTTCGCTTAGTTACTGTTTTATTATAGTATAGATAGATAGAAGATAAATTGAATAAACATGCTATGTAGTCGCACCTTGAAATTGATGTGTGTCCCATCAATTTTTTAACCTATTACGTTCTGACGTACGATTTGTAAGCAAATATTATTTTATGGCCAAACAGTAACAATTAAACAGGTGTTGATTTTTTTACTAAATGTTAAAACTTTTTTAAGTTTAAGATTGCGATGCCTCTAATGTCGCAGGTATTTGAAGGCACCGCGGACAAGTTTCCATGAGGTTGACCACTTGCATGTCTGTCATATTTCATTCACATTAAAACATATAACACACACAATTTTTTTTTTTTTAGATCTACCACGCTACATCAAGACAGCATTACGCCAGAAGAACCAATTCAAACCGCTACCAACAGCAAAGAAGAAGACATTCGAAAATATTTCAATGAAAGATGTGTTCGAAAAAATAAAACTAATCACCAGACAGCTTAATGAGAATGCGAATAGGAACGGATATAAAGTTGATTACAAGCTTCGAATGTACGATCATGGTTCGCCTAAAATGAATGTATAATAAGAGAATATATACAATTTGTTTACCTACAATGTTACTTACTTATTTCATTTGTCTAAATGTGTCTTAAAATTGAAAATAAAAACACATAAGCCATACGCGCGCGCGCACACACACACACACACACACACACACACACACACACACACACACACACACACACACACACACACACACACACACACACACACACACACACACACACACACACACACACACACACACACACACACACACACACACACACACACACACACCATGCACGTAACATCCACGTAAATTTAGTACTGTTCATTTTCATCCTTATATATATTTTATCTAATTTAATCAATTTTGGCCATAGTCTATAAGTTATACACGTATTACTTAGTTTTTGAAATTGCTGTATCATTACTGAAATAAATTAAAATAAAATAAAATTAAGTTACCAGTTCTACAGATATTGCTTCAATGTTGTAGCCATAAGCCCATGATTTAGAACTCACTTGTCATTTATTAATGACTCGTGCTGGATGCGCTCGATTTTTGCCTCATATTAAAAAAATATATATTAAAAACTTGTTTGATACGAAATCTTTGTGATATGAATGAGATCTAGTGTACTGTAAGCCTAACGTATTCATACCATCTTTGACCACATCATCGCTAACCTGGGGTGGAAGTCTCTACATAGATAGCGATGCGTCCTGTCATCGCAAACGTCTGCTAGAATGAGATGCAGCTAGACAGTTGTTATCTGCATCTCTTTTCGTATCGACGATTATCGCTCAAAATTCATCGCTATGCATGTAGAGACTACCGGCCCAGGCAAGATAGTGGTTATACGCTAGCCTATAAGATATAAAACAGAAAAAATAACTGCATAACTTATAGGGCTACTCCAAATACAAAATTGTTTTAAGTTTCCAAAGTAATCTTAGTATTTTCAATATTTTCTTATTAAAAACACATTACACCTAAAATCAAACCAAGGTTCGCTAACAAAACTGTAAATGATCACTATCAAAAATTCCGAACCAAAATTTTATCATACCATCTCCCGCAGAAAGTTTTGAAAGAAAAACACTCTAATAAATCATATGTAACAAATTTTCCATCACGAAAGCTCAGCCAACAAACATTGTATGCAGACAAGTTTAGATTCGCACAAGATTAGCAACTTTGATATTGTTTTATCTCACACAAGTAGAGAGCAAATATCATTTGAACCCGCATAAAATTACTCTCCTACTAAGGATTTGATTTTCATGATTTTTAACCCCCGACGCAAGAAGAGGATGTGTTACATGTTTGGTGTGTGTATCTGTGTATGTGTGTATCTGTCTATAGAATACTAGCGGCCAAACGGATGAATCGATTGCGATTTAATTTTTTTTGTTCGATAGGCGGTTTAAGCGAGAGTGTTCTTAGCTTTGATTCATAAAAATCCGTTCAGACGTTTTAAGACTATCAGCTTTATTTCTAATTGATTACGCTATAATATGAAATCAACTTTCATGTGTCTGATCTTTTTTGATTCGTACTTCAACGATATTGTAAGAACATAGTAGCATTGACCTGATGCTAGCACATGTCCTGTAATCTGCAGAATATTCAACTCCTCACCAACTTACAGCAGAAATGTTGAGATTGGGCTCATTGGAATTGTCTCAATGAACCTCTGATAAATAGGTGTAGGCTGTATACTTAAAGCGATGAACAGATTAGGTATATATAGTTCAATTGGGAGTGGTTTTAAATTTTGAATTGAATTACAATTATGATGTAAGTAATACCAACTAAGACTAGATAGATTTTTGTAAGTTGGTTAATGAATTAAATAGGTGAAGAATATCTATTTTTTTTTTAACATCTTATAGGCTAGCTAGCTTTAGACTACTATTTCACCTGGTTTACTACCAGGATGTACTACCAGTGATGATGTGGTCGAAGGTGGTGAACAATCTAGGCCTAGAATACTCTGACTCTCAAGGGCTGTGCCAGAACACCGTAAGGTTATGTCGGCAGATTTATTCCTTGATAGTGGTAAGCTACTTTTAAGTAAGAAATCAGGTGGAACATCGATGTTATATGCACGAGTGTTCGTTTACAGGAAGTAAGATACCTGTGGACGAACACCCGTGCTAGGATTTAAACCAGCAACCTCTAGCTTAGAAGTCAAGCCATCGTCTACCTTTTATGCCAACCGGGCTCTTATAACTTAAATAAAAACCGGCTAAGTCGAGTTGAACTCGCCCACCGAGGCTTCCGTACCAGCCAATTAAGCTAGACCTCTAAATTGTATCAGCGCTCATTTAACTCAGAGGTCTACCTTAACTGGCGCAAACTATGTATGTTAGGGGACACCCTTTAATTTTAAACTTTTTTAATTTTTTGGAATTTTTCCTTAATTTGTGATGTAAGACCTTGCTTCTTGCCATATTTCATGATTCTAGGTCAACGGGAAGCACCCTATAGGTTTTCGACCCAAAACCTATAGGGTACTTCTGGTTTACCTAGAATTGTCAATTTTGGTCATAAGCAAGGTCTTAGAGTAAAGGAAAAATTCCGAAGAATAAAAAGTTGAAAATTAAGGTACATTTTGGTACTAACAAGTTTTAACGAAAATCTATATTCGCCCATATCTTTTTATTGTGTTGACTCAAGACCTTGATTTTTATACACCCAATAGGGACTATAGACTTCAGTGTTAGGTATAAATTTCAACTTGCTAGGTTCACCAGTTCCTGAGAAAATCAGTGGTGACACACGGACAGACAGACGGACTGACAGACGGACAGACAGACGGATAGATAGACGGACAGACAGACGGACAGACAGACAGACGGACAAGAAAGTGATCTAGGGTTCCGTACCTCAATAGGTAAAAAAAAGGAACCCTTATAGTTCCTTTTTTTTACCTATTGAGGTACGGAACCCTAAAAAAGCCAAAAACGTCAGCTCATAGCGAAACTATACATTCTCCACTAACGTTACTATCAAATATTGTTCTTGCATGATTAACTGTCATATTCAGACGGTCTTTTATCATAATTGTTGTTCCCACGACGTCACCCGTCTACCACAAAATAACATGGTACGACCTGAGGTGAGTCGTGCTATTCTAAATACCTAAAACAACAAAAGTAGCATGTTTAGGCCAGGGCCTTGCTTAAGTTGTACACGCGCAATTTTTTAAGCGACTGGAGGGTTGTTGAACAGCTGCCTGAATGGTGTTAGGCAACATATTATAAATAGATAGAGATTTTAAATTAAAGTGCTATTTCTATATACGATTAGCTATACAGCATATAAGTGAAAGAGTTAGTTTAGTAAAAAAGCATTGCAGTGACTAACTTTAGTTTATGAGGACTGCAACTAATACAAATAAATAGCATCATTATAATTATTAACAACTAGATGACTTTTTAGGGTTCCGTAGCCGAATGGCAAAAAACGGAACCCTTATAGATAAGTCATGTCTGTCTGTCTGTCTATCTGTCTGTCTGTCTGTCCGTCCGTATGTCACAGCCATTTTATTCCGAAACTGTTAAGACTACAGAATTGAAACTTGATAAGTAGATGTATTTTGTGAACCGCTTTCCGATTTTTATACAAAAGTAAAAAAAATAAAGTTTAAGGGGGGGCATCCTATACATGGAACTGAAACAAAAATATGTTTTTTTTCTTCAAACCTATACGTGTGGGGTGTTTATGGATAGGTCTTCAAAAATGACATTGAGGTTCCTAAAATCATTTTTTTCTCAAAGTCAATCATTTGTAAGATAGGCTCGTCTAAAGTGGTATAATGTGTGTCCCCCCCTCTAACTTTTAAAGTATGGGAGTGAAAAATCTAAAAAAATATATGCTGTAGATCTCAATAAAAACTAATGACGAAAATTGGTTTGAACGAGATACAGCCAGCAGTTTTTGAGATATGGCGACAGCAAAGATAACTTTGTTTTTCATACAAACACTATGATAAACAAAGTTAATTTTGTAGTTGCGAAAAATCATAGTTATGGAATACTTAACTGTGTTACGGAACCCTACGAGTGCGAGTCCGACTTGCACTTGGCCAGTTTTTTTTCTCGTACTCTTTAGCAAGTTTTATCAATGATATGCAAGAAACAATTAATTCTATTTTAACATCTTTAACTATAACCATAAGTATATAAAAGTGTATAAATATTTTTGAATTTGAATTTTATATGAATAGATTGTTCTAACGGTTTTGTTGCTGATAAAATCTTATTCAGGAATTATCGGAAATTTCATTTGAGATAAAGATAATTTAATAAATTCAAACGTTGAGGTTACAAATTAAAAGAATTTCATAATTTTTAAAAAGGGTAATTAAGTATTTACCCAAAATAATTCTTGTATTTTTTTCAATTTGTGTTCAATAGTTGCACAACTTTTGTCGTCCGTGCAAGAGCACCATTTCCCAACAAACAAGGACTTGTTAAAGCTGCGGTCTTGCTTATACAATAACGTTGTTATTACATTTCACAACATTACTTAGGGGCAACTGCGTTGGAGTATTTTTGGAGAACATATCTTTTAGTTAATTAAAACTTGGATAAGAGCTTGCATAATAAAGTTATGAGATTGCAATCAAATTTTATAGAAAGTTTAGGCCTAAAAATCTTTGACAGACGGACAGACGAACAACAAAGTGATGCGTTTAGGGTTCCGTTTTACTTTTAGAGGTAAGGATTCCTAAATACCACACAAAGTTTTCCCCCTCTTATTTGCAGGTTATTCTAGTGATGCAAAACTTTTGATTGAATTCTTTGTAAAACAGAGCGAAGTAATACTAAATTGGTTTCTCCCAGCTTTAAACTCAGAGACGTCTCTAATGGAATCTGTTTATATAAAGAATCAGATTATGGCAGAAACAGAAAATAATATTTTATTATTTCTTATCATATTTTTTGTAAGAGCTGTGAGAATCTGTTAATGGATCTCTAAGTTAATGGACATAGAACACATTTATTATGAGTAGCCACCGGTAAATGATTGAAACACTTAAGGACATAATTAAGATAGTTTAAAAACTGAAACAACCGACTTCCATGCCCCGCGTCAATTTCAAGTCAATTTTAGTAGCAAGTTTGAGACGTTTATCGTCATATCTCTGGAGATACTTATCAGATCTCGATGAAAGTAAATGGGACGGACCATTTCGAAAACGCACCCTACCGATTAAAAGTAGAATCATTCAAATCGGTTCTCAATTGACGGAGTAATCGCGTAACATACACAAAATAAACATACAGACGAATTGAGAACCTTCTTCTTTTTTGAAGTCGGTTGAAAAGTGGGATAAAACATATTTAGTCTTTGCAAAATGAAAAACTGGAAATGGTGGTATGAGTATATCACCAAATCATTTTTTTTACTCCTTAACAGATATAAAGAAGATGAGATTAAAAACCATTGGTAGATTGGAGACTAGATATTATTAGATTGTATTTTTTTTTAAATAAATTCAAATTTTCACTTCATTGATATTTATTTAAGTTTATCTTTACATAGTATAAGACAAAGACGTTCCAGCTGTCTTTACGCTTAGATCTTTTAAACTACGCAACGAAGTTTAATGCAGTATTTCGCAATATATAGAGTAATTTCTAGAGAAAAGGTTTATAACTGGGAATAAACGCAGACAAAGCCGCAGGACTCAGTTAGTATAAAATAGAGTCGCTTTCCGCCATATGTCCCTCTTTAAATGAGAAGTTTACGGATTTTAATGCAATTTTCATCAATATATAAATTGATTCAAAAGGAACGTTTATGTCACAGGATTCAGCGCGGGAAATGCCGCAGGGCGCAGCTAGAGTATTACAGTAAATTATGGTTTTAATGACAATGTATAATGGTCGGTTTCTGAGGTCAGTTTATTGTGAGTTTATCTACACAATTGTCCCGTATTGAATAGATAAACTCTCAATAGATGTACTTAAAAACCGGCCATAATTGAATCAAAGTTATAACTATTTATTAAATAATTAATTGCTAATTATATAACAAACGATAAAGCATAAAAGTAATACGTTATGAAATTTGATGTTGACTGAAAAAAAAACATTACTATTTAGTCACTAAAACTTACAGTACTTATAACTGGATATGCTTACGTACCCTTTAATATCCAGAGGGATATGCACGGGAGCAGTATCATAACGATGCCACGTAAACAGCTTTTCTTGTATATAATATCGTTTAAACTCTAGTTTTATTGGCTGATTCGAAGAAATTCGTCGAGTTTCCACGAACTCGACGAAAGCCGGCTGCCCGCAAGCCTGCTTCTATCTCGCTCGATATATTTTCTATAGATCCTTTCTGTCCATTTGCCGGGAGCTTTAGATTTAAGTAGGGTTGTCGTACTATAATTATATAAGCATTATGTATTAGTGCAGTTGTGGCAAAGATGGACCAGAAGGAAAGGACCTAAGTTTCATAGAATCTTGGACCGTCCATAAATGAATAACTTCTCATTGCTTTATTAATTACAGATATTTTTTTCCAAATCATCTCACAGGTTATTTTGTCTGATATGTTTTAATTGGTATTTCTATTAAAAATTGGATTGGTATGCTATAGTTTTTTTTTCCAGAAAGATGATATTTGTGTTCCAGTCTTATTGACAAGCATACATAATAAATTATATATACATAAATACATACATAAATACATACATAAATTTAACCCAATTCGCAACACTTATTTCAGGTCAACATTCTAATTTTCAGAATCAATTATGATAATGATTAATCCCAGTTCAAGAAATGGAATAGAGAACAAATAAACTGGCCAAGTGCAAGTCGGACTCGCACTCAAAGGGTTCCGTAACGCAGTTAAGTATTCCATAACTATGATTTTTCGCAACTATAAAATTAACTTTGTTTTTATAGTGTTTGTATGAAAAACAAAGTTATCTTTGCGGTCGCCATATTTCTAAAACTGCTGACTGTATCTCGTTCAAACCAATTTTCGTTGTTATTTTTTATTAAGGTCTACAGTATATATTTTCTTTCGATTTTTTACTCCCATACTTTAAAAGTTGGAGGGGGGGACACACATTTTACCACTTTAGACGCGCCTATCTTTCAAATGATTGACTTTGAGAAAAAATGATTTTAGAAACCTCAATGTCATTTTCGAAGAACTATCCATAGACATAGTGCCACACGTATAGGTTGGAAGAATTTTTTTTTGTTTCCGTTCTAACTTTTATATTTTTTATTTTTGTATAAAAATCGGAAAGCGGTTTACAGAATACATCTACCTACCAAATTTCAATTCTGTAGTCCTAACAGTTTCGGAATAAAATGGCTGTGACATACGGACGGACAGACAGACAGACAGACATGACGAATCTATAAGGGTTCCGTTTTTTGCCATTCGGTTACGGAACCCTAAAAATGGAGTACCTGATAATTAGACTGTTTGAAGCCAAACAGTGTAAAGTGGAAAATTTAATTTAATTATGCACACACTTATTTTGTACCTACTTCGTATACTATCCTCATTAATTAGAAGCAAAATATAATATTTACTTATATCTATGGCGCCAACCCTAGGTAACGGCAACCTATTTGTGAAGGACTGAAGCCAGCATTACGCGGTGCAATTGCCATAACATTGTATTTGGCTACCTATTGCTACTATTCCAGTTTAGTGCAATTGGATTGCAATTGTTTTAGGGGTCGTGAAAAGTTAAAAGCCTTTTTCTTTTAGAATTTGATTGGAGCAGACGGTTTTATTGATGGAAATTAAATGAAATTGAAAAAAACTTTGCTTCATGTGCAAAGGTATTATAATAGACCTTTTATTTAGCATTGTAATGAATTAGTTGTTGTGCATTGTGATTTTTATGTCAGGTATGATGAAGATTAAGGCTAGTTCGGACTAGGCTAGTAATTTAGTAGAGTAGTGAGTAATTTAGTGGCTAAACTACTCGCTACTGCACTGAAATCGTTACAGTCCAGTATAGAACACAAGTGAGTGGTGTTCTCGCAAAATGAACGGGCTTCAATTTAATTTCCTTTTCACCAAATCCAGATATATTCATTGTATTTTCTAAATCCAAGTATGCCGATTGTTTCATTTGTTTGTTTTTATAATGCGGGGACTTAATATTCCACAAGCATTCATGTTCTACATATTTGGAAACAAATTTTAAAGTTGTTTCTTCACTCCAGCGAAACGACATTTCTGCGGCCACTAATGAACTCGACTAATCAACAGGTTCGGACTTGTTTAGTCGGTGAACCAGTGAGCACGGACGCGTGGTGGGAGGCGCTACTCGCCCGATAAAAATACAGTAAAATGGATCGACTAGACTTAATCGTTCACTAAACTACTTGACTAAATTTTTGTGGTTCGCACACATTTAGCCACTAAATTACTCACCACTCTACTAAATTACTAGCCTAGTCCGAACTAGCCTTTAGTGATGGTCGTGGTTAGTAGAATAGAGTTAGTAGAGTATTGAATAGTATCAAAACTTTATTCTACGTAAGTGATACTCAAAAGAAGATGGCACGTTTTCGGTCATGTTCAATAATTAGCCGTGATATGGCATGATAGAATATAGATAAATACATAGTTTTAGTGTTCACCATAAATTACAAGATATACACAAATATGGGCAGTGTTATCGGTAAAGAGCGGTCTCTTCCAGGCACATTTTAGATGGAATGTATTAAAGTTAGAGATAGAGATGGCAGTGTTATTATATATGCAAAAACGTCAACATTTTCCAACCAACTCCCAAAAAGAAGGAGGTTCTCAATTCGTCTGTATATATATATATATATATATATATATTTCGTATGTATGTTACGCGATTACTGCGTCAATTATGAACCGATTTGAATGATTCGTTTTTTGATCGGTAGGGTACATTTTCGAGGTAGTCCCTTTGTAATTTTATTGAGATCTGATACGTATTTCCAGAGATATGAAGATAAACGTCTCAAACTTGCTACTGAAATGGACTCGCAGGGTAGGGAACTCGGTTGTTTTAGTTTTTACCCGACTACGGCGAAGCAAAAAGGAGGGTTATGTTTTTAACCGGTATGTGGGTATGTATGTATGTATGTATGTTTGTATGTATGTTCATCTGTTCCCTCATAACTTCTAAACTACTTATCATAATTTAACAAATGAGGTGTCGTTAGTCGCGTCTTATTTGTTTACTGGTTATAGGCTATGTGACGTCACAACAAATTGAATGTGGCGCCCTCTAGAGGGCACGAATTTCAGAACTAAAAAAAATTGTACACCACACCCCATCGTGTGTGGTATCGTTGAATATGGATTTTAAAATGAAGATAGGGTTTGGTACATCATATTTTCGTCGGGCTTAGCGTTGGCGAGATATATCCCGCCGAAGTCAAGAAAACTAATTTTTACCCCACGGCGTCGCAAAGAAGCAGTTGGGAGGATTATGTGTTTGTTCATCGCTGTGTATGTATGTAAGTATGTTGAAATGTATACAATCATGCAAAAACCTCAAAATGCTTTAAATAAAAAATAAGTTCAAACACTAAAACCCGACTACTGAAAAATCACACTCTAAAAGTATGAAACAAGAAAATATTCTCATCTGAGATCGCTATGTACAAAGTATTCAATATGTTTCGTGTATTATATAAATAACTTAATTGTAATAAATATTTTATTGTATTTCATAAATATTCTTAGTGTTGCTCAGAGGATAGCCGTGGTCGTATGTCACCTACCGTAACAAAACAATACACTCTGCAAAGTAACATACGACCACGGGTATCCACTGAACACCAATATGAATATGTATGAAATACGATTAAATATTTATTACAAGTAAGTTGTTTATACAATACACGATACGAATTATGACATAATTATGATGATTACCATCATAAATACGCAAAATGACCAATCACAAAATTACCAACACGTGAAATGACCAATACGATAAATGTGGTTAAAGATATTTATTTCTCAAAAAAAAAAAACATTTTACTGCATGAGAAAATAACAATATTGTTTCAAGTTAAATTACAGTTTAAAAGTGTGATAAACAGTTAAAATGCAAAATTGGTTGAGGTAGTAAAATAATATGTAACTGATACAAAACATAATCTGGCAATATAGGCAAGATAGGTACATAGGCAAGACTAAGAAATATTATAAACATACATAGGCAAGATGCCTACTCCTAAGTATTTTGCCAAGAAATACAAATTATAATACTAAAACAACCAAACACCCAAAATCTCAGAAAATTCCAATTCAGCAGCAATACATTCAAAATAGTCTAGACAGTCGGTGCCAAAATTCCAAGTTTCAATTAAAATTGAATTCAAAACCTTCGGCTCCGAGTGGCCTGGAGCGTCTAAAATAATAGCTCGCCACTACAATAACACACAGAAATCCAACGGACCCGCGATATATACCGACTCTGGCGTTGACAAGTTTACGGGCCCTGCTCTACTCCCTTGGTACAGGGCCGGACCAGGGAGCGTGGAAGTGAGGGGTGATGACTAAATTATTTGTTCTTTATGACCTTGTTTGCACACCAAACTACTTACTTATGCGAAGAGTTACTAAAGGAAGGCTATTTGACCTAGGAATACAGGCTTAATAGACCTAGTGCAGGTTTACAATATCTTTAACTTATGACACTATACACAGATACCTTAGCTTATGTTGATAAACCTAAAATAGTGCTCTATAATTTTGTAGCGACATTGTAAAATGCCGTCACTAAACTTTATTATTTAATTTATTTATAAATTTAACTTTACTATTTGTGCGCTCAAACTATAAATATATATTTTTTTTTTATATAGAACTAGGCAGCACTTGACCACTATATCACCTGATGTTAAGTGATGATGCGGTCGATGATGGAGCGCGCTTACCCAAAAGATACCTATTCACTCGCGATTTGAAGACCCCCATATTGTATTTAGGCGGAAACACAGACTCAGGCAGAGCATTCCATTCCCTGGAGGTTCGCATGATGAAAGAAGATGCAAATCGCTTCGTTCGGGTAGATGGTATATCCACCATAAATCGGCGGCGCCAGTTAGTGTCTCTGGATGTCCGATAATAAAATGGGGAAGGTGGAATCAAATTATGCAGTTCCATAGCACTCTCTCCAAAATGTAACCGATGCGCGAGACTCTGAAGTCTCTTGCCTACAAGTAGATCATCACCAATGAGCTTCTTGGCTCTCCTTTCAATGGCTTCCAGTGTCTCCAGCTGGTATTTCGTATAATATTTTTGTAATACTGGTATTCAATAATAGTAGTAAGTGGATCAAGGTTTTTTTTTGTATTCTTTCCAATTGTTTTGTGCGGGATACTCACCAGGCCAAACGAACGAGAAACGCCCATCATCAAGTTCTTAATCATTCTCTGTCCCCAGCTGCCTTTCGTGTCAAAAACAAACCGAGGTTAGTTGTAGGACGTTTTCTTTATTTTATTGTTTTGGATATTGTGTACAACGTGCGCCTTTTATCACACTTGCACGCAATCCTAGACTTACTCACTTTTCTCGCTTTGTAAGACAAAATTTTTCAAACTGCGCTGAAATATGAGAGGTACCCCCAGAGGTTTGAATTAAATTAATTCTAAAATGATAAATATGATGATCGCCCAACTCACCTGTTTTGGGACCGGGATTGTGAGTTTAGTAATATTTTATTTTTGAATTTCTTATGAATAACGTTATGAAAATTATATCTGTGTGTTATGAAAAAAGTAACCAGTGTGTACCCAGTAAGTGTACCTAGGGTGTTAATTTACATTTGTTTTAGAATATAATTACGGCCAGATTTATCCGTTTCTGATAGCCCTATTGGGAACACAATTATTATTATCTGACAGCTTTTGTTTGTCGTCATCTGTCCGATAACTATCTGCTACTTTATCGTGAACCGGTGAAAATGGCATTTATTCTTATGAATGTGGTGCCAGCCAATTAAACACATGGGTTGCGATGTCAAATTACTATTAAAGCCTTTTTCCAGGGAGGCGTGATTGCTATTAAACAGTATCATTTTTAAGAATCGGTTTTGATGAAAATGTGTTTTTTAATTTACTTTTCTATCATTATTATCAGATCGTAATTAACCGACTTTCCAAAATGAAGGAGGTCCTCAATACGTATGTTACGCGATTACTCCGTCAATTGTGAACCGATTTTAATGATTCTTATTGTAATCGATAGGGTACGTTTCCGAGGTGGTCTTATTATAATTTCATCGAGATCTGATAAGTATCTTCAGAGATATGACGATAAACGTCTCAAACTTGCTACTGAAATTGACCCGCGGGGCATGGAAGTCAGTTGTTTTAGCTTTTAAACTATCTTAATTTTCTATGGGCATTACTCGTTGAATAAAAAGAAAGAGAAAATGACAAGACAAGCCCCATAGAGTTTCTTGGTGTTTCTTCTCTGATGGGAGTATTTTCGAAACACTGGTAAATTCAACAGCCATTCAGTTTTCCCCTTTTGTCTGCAGATTTTCTTTCTAGGCTTGCCATTTTTATTTTTATTTAAACAATATTATGCAGCTGACAGACGGACTATCAGTTCCATTCAGATCATGATATGTGCTATGATCGGTATGCGTTTCTTTAAGTTGTGTTTCACTATTTCACTTTTTTTTATTTTTGTATATAAAAATTGTCTGAAGTACTGAAACACTCAGTTACATGTATGGTTGGTTTTAACTTACTTTAATATATTTTTTTAATATTCTGACGTAAACGATTGGATGACAGCTGAATGGTTCATTACTTTTGTTTTTTTTTTTCAAATTCAAAGCGTTAAAATTCTGCTTCTGCTATGTTTACTTGATAATTGGTTATGATATATTTTATGATTTTGACGTGTATATGTGCGTATATTAATACTGCCTACATACTGAATAAATGCTTTGATTCTTGAATAGAGGCAGTACATAGTCCTTTTGAGAGGCCAGAAATCGGGTAAATAAATCATTCCGTTTTTTATTCTAGCAATAAGGTGTTCCACGAACTAAAATAACGTGAATCGTAGAATAATTCATAGACTTGGAAAGCGTTATAAATTCTACCTGTTTTAATTCACTTGTTAAAAGTTGGCGAAATTTCCAGTGTACTTACCACTTTATGAACAAATAGTTGCTCAGCTTTTTTGCATGGAAACGAGAAGGACTTGAATTTGGTTACGGCATTAGAAAAAAGCCTTAAATATGCGCTACGAAAAAAATGTGGATATGTTTGAAAGTAGGTGTTAAGGTTTATAGTTTTGGGTGTGTAATCCTTGCCTGGATTTTACTATAAAAACTTTTTTTTTAATGATATAAGGTAACAGGACAAGCACGACGCTCGCCTGATGGTGAGCGATGACGTCTACCTATTAAAGATACAGTGGCATGCCAAATTCAGGACTGCCAGAATGTTGCATGTCACTGCATTGCGCCTGTTACCTTGAAACATAAAGATGTTGAGTCTCACATGCCCTGTAATTTCACTGGACACCTTGCCATTTCAACCGAAAAATATTCCTTTTTCACGGCTGAAAATTAATTGGCAAAGTGGTGGTACCGCCCCAGGCGGATTAGCAGAAGTCCTACCACTGTCCTTAAAACTATAAAAAATATAAGTAATAGAATTGCGTTATATGCTAGATCAGTTTTGTTTCTTATCATACAACCCTAGCGTGTCACCACTCTCTCAATTGTTAGTAAGTGATAATGCGGTCAAAGAATAAATAAAAATAAAAATTATAAATATAAATATTTGTATGTCTGCGTGTAAGCCGAACACATGACACTTGATAAAATATTTCATAAGATCCGGAATTAACTATTAACGCAATATGCACAGAAATATTAATAATAAGGTAGAATATTTCTGTGGTAATATGTGTTTGACAAATAAATGATTGATTATTGATTGATTATAAGGATGTTAGCACGCTAGGCTGGGAACTGCCTCTTAACGATACCATCTGGAACACATAAGATGTTCGGCGACAAATTTTCTAAATTGAAGATGGCTGACCAGGCGGATACTAGACTGTGTTTTGTTTCTTAAAGATGTATTTCCTTCGCTGGACGGCTATTTTCAAATGCGAATTTTATGAATATTTATTATATTATGAATTTTTTGCGAAAAATTAAAAAAAAAAAAACATAAAAAAATAAGTAGGTAAACGGCGGGGATTTGAATCCTTTAACTCTGGTGTCATAGCCGACCATTCTCTCACTGCACCACTAGGCTCTTAACTGAATTAATACGTCGCTATTTCACCATCAGTCTTATCGTTATTCGTCCTCAAAACCGTCTTTCCCCCCAACGATTGGGTGCACGATCCATTAACATTACAGATGCTGGAGTATCGTCGATCGTAAGGCGATCGCTTGGAAGATGGATAATGATGAATCTGTCGCGATTACTCGCCGTTTCTTCCATTTTGTGGATTTTTAGGTAATTTTCCCGCGTGTACCTGAGCGGTAATTGTCATGACTGTATTTTTTAGCACAAAAATAAAAGAAAAATGTAAACACTTTTTTTATAACTTATAGGCCGCGTTTGACTACTATCTCGCATGGTTTAAAGCGATGGTGTGAATGGAGATGATGAACACGCTAGGCCTAGAATACTCTGACTCTCAAAGGCTTTGATCTACCAGAGGCACAACCTACCACCGTAGGCAATGGTAGCAGATTTTGCTGGGCATGAGTCATCGCTTACCAGTAGGCGACCGTCGCATCAAACCTACCTCGTTTCATAGAAAAAAACCAATATGATTTGTAACAACTAAAATTACCTATATTATATTCTAATCTACGTACAGCCTATCGAACTAAAAGTTTATCATGCGTATATGACTTGAAGTTACCTTCCACCGTTTTACGACAATCCATTTCCAGACAGACATAAACCCAAAAATCAGTCACCCGAGATAGCCTAACTTAACCTTAGAGCCTAGACTAGAAACGAATAAAACGATGTGTCTCAAAGTGCTCCGAGAATAGACGTTTGATAAATATTCAAAGAAAATTAATGTAGTAGGAAGAAATATTTATTTATTTATAACGCACTAATATGTATGTGTCAGGCCATTTTAGTGAATTTCTATGTTAATACTACTACATTTTTATTTAGACTTATGCAAGCTTAGAAATAAGATTGTAGGTTTATAAGACATAGTTGCTTACAATTTCATCTAGTGGAAAATCGAGTTTTGTTTGACTATATTTTATCTTTGTGGAATTACATATAGGCTTATGAAGAAAGTCTTTAATCAGTAAGTCTTAGGAGACGAGACGTAGACACTCATGTTACGACTGGTCCGTAAATTCAAAGCCACTCAGAGAGCTATGAAAAGGGCTATGTTTGGTATTTCTCTGAAGGATAAAAGAGAATATATATATATATATATATATATAATAATAGTAGCTGTGCCCGCGACTTCGTCCGCGTGGAATAGTGTCTTTGGGTAGCATTTTTTAATTATTTAGGCTAATTATTTTACAAATAAGACACATGCGTATCCCACCTACACTGCACTGTACCACGCCACGCTTATCCCCCCTCCCCCTCTACCTGCCTCTTACCCCTCCCCTCCCCCTCTTCCTTTCCTCACTCCCCTCCCCTCACTTCTCTCTGTGAGTGGGGGAGAGGGGTCTCCCCCCACTCTCCCCTCTCTCCTTCCCCCACTCCTCTCCCCTCCCTTTCCCCTCACTTCCATCTCCCCTCCCCTTTCCCCCACTCCCCCCTCCCAAACTTTGAATGTCATATTTGTTTACATCGAATCAACAGCCTAAACAATAAGTTTCAAGTTTCTAGCTTTAAAAATGACAATATTTCCATACAACTTTTCATTCCTCCTTTCAACCCGCTACAAACCTTTTTTTGCATTAAAAAGTAGCCTATGTCCTTTTTCAGGCTCTAGACTATCTGTGTGCCAAATTTTATTTAAATCGGTTCAGCGGTTTTGGCGTGAAAGTGAGACAGACAGACAGACAGAGTTACTTTCGCATTTATAATATTATATGGTTAGGATTAGGATATATATATATAATAAGGTGAATCCAAAATAAGGTGATCCGACAGCCAACCAAAGTCATTGACATAATGTTACTTTAATTTGTAATTTAAGTAAGACTTATAACATTAAAACAATAAACTGGCCAAGTGCAAGTCAGACTCGCACTAGTAGGGTTCCGTACCACACTACAGTATTTTATAAGATCGAGCAAAAAATACCACCATCATTTTTCGCCAGCAAAAAATAATGATTAATAAACATTTTATTTCTTATAACGCCATCTAACGTCTAACAAAGGAGTTAGGGATCGGCATTTCAATATAACGCCATCTATGGGACGTTTACCTAACTAAGCGTACATAGATGGCGTGAAATGCCGAAAAAAACCCGTTACTTGTGTATTGTACTTGGGGGCCCTCTATTATTTTAACTTTATTCTGTTTATAGTATTTGTTGTTATAGCCGCAACAGAAATACATCATCTGTGAAAATTTCAACTGTCTAACTATGACGGTTCATGAGATACAGCCTGGTGACAGACGGACAGACAGACAGACAGACGGACAGCGGAGTCTTAGTAATAGGGTCCCGTTTTACCCTTTGGGTACGGAACCCTAAAAATCGTTCCCGCTGTCTGTACGCGTAGATCTTTTAAACTACACAATGAATTTTGATGCAGTTTTTATCAATGAATAGAGTGGTTCAAAAGGATGCTTTATAACCAGGATTAAACGTGGGCATAGCTGCACCCCGCGGCTTTGCCCGTTAAAATGTTGGTGTTGATTTATTTACTAGTTGTTATTTCTAAACAAAATTTCTGCTGAGTTGTCCCTTCAAACAAAACCGCGTGCATCAGCCATCCAGAAATATTCCAAGGTACAGTTATGTAGTGATAAATAAGAGGTCTGACGTTGACTGATAGGGGCGAGCCTGCGACCCCGCTCAGATTCTCGGGCCCTAAAATGTCGTTTATGTACTGATAAATTGTATGCCGGTTGTAGCTCAGTGATTAATTTTTAGGAACTGGCTGAGCATCATGTTAAATGCTAGAAAGAACAGCAAATGTTTAGAAAGAGATAGGAATACTCTTCATTATAATCCGCTGACTATCTGATTTCACTGACTTTTGTTAATGTACATGATAAACAAGCGTTTGACCACTGTCTCTTCTGATGATAAATGACCATATTGTGACATTATAGTTTTGTAGTTAACTCCTTTATAAGGCATGGAAATTATAGGACCTAAAAGCTTAGATTTAATGTCAATGTCAATCTTCTTACGTCATACATATACAAACCTTCCTCCAGTCCTTGTCCAGTCGTGGGTCAGAGCTGACCGTGGATGGAATATTAAGCGGATGTGGCATTTAAATAACAATAATAATAAGAGAAGGATAAAACTATTCAATCACTGGTATGAGAGAGCGAGATGTAAAACAATTTTTTAAGCTTTAACTGGCTCTTTTTTAAACTGGCTCCAGCAATGTATGGAGCCAGTTTCTAGTGTTCAGTTTTCATTGGCTCTCACCCGCTGTCATGTATAACCCGATCAAATTACGTTGTTCATTTTATCTTATAGCTGGCATATGTATCACGTGCTAATCGTTTTAGTCGGGTTATATATCTATAGCTATTTCATTCGCATACGCTTATTTTGTCTCTACATATAAAGTTAAAAAAATTATTGATCTTGGGCCAATTTCCACAAATTAAATCCGCAGTTGAACACGATTTATTGCGTTAAATAATGAGTATTTCCCAAGAAACTTTATGATAAAATAAAGTATATTCTTCAATTAATCTGATATCAATTATTTGTGATGATAACTCTGTTTCGTTAGACACGAAAAAATATTTAACATTACTCTAAAATTTAAATGTGCAAGCGCGAGGCAATCAATCAGTACGGCGCGAGTGCCCACCGCGTGATTTTGTGAAATGGCTCTTAATAAAATAAAGATGGCGTTTACCTTTGCTGCAAGCTAAGACAGAATCAAATTCAATTTTCACATCACATCCTAACAGCACAACGTATCTTAAAAATTCTATGTCCTATAAAGTGTTTTACCACCAGACGTTTAAGCTAGCTCCCCACCACACTTCTACGACATATAAAATCTCAAAATTACTTTGATGTTATTATATCAGTGGAAACGTTCAGTTGGTAACGCCTTGATATTATATTTTAGCAATGTATCGGCACACGTTGCTATGACGTTTATATAAGGAGTAGGAGTAGAGATTTTTTTCTTTATTATTGTTTCGGAGCCGTGGTTGCTCGATTCCAATTCACAGAGAACTGTGGGAATTTCGTCATTATGTATTATTAGATTTAAAGTTTTATTATTAGCTTATTTTGAGTATAGCAATGAAAATTGACATAAATTCATGTCAGTTTTTCATAAGGAACTGCAATAAATAAAGTATTTATTCATGAAATTTAATTGATCATGGCGATCAATTCATGTTACCTACCATCATACGTTTTACCTGTACCCTACACGAGTGGTAGTAAAGAGTTACTGAATGTTGTTACAAACGTGGCCGAACAAATACATATCGGCAATTGGTTTGACAAATAGCCGTTACGATAATCTGTATTACTTTTTCAAAAGATGGGTCTGTAACTGTTTTATAAACAAAGAAAAAAATAAACTAACATTATCATAGGCTGAAAAACTACCCATTGTATTAAATGTAGGTATAATGTGCACTAGTAATCAGTTATCTAGAAGAAAACACCGACCGTCCTATAAGTATAAAAGTAAATAGTTTCCGTTAATTTTTAATTATACAGTTTATCACTGTCTTATATCTAGAGCCCTTCATATTACGTTTTTTTTTAGTTTTTGAACCACTAAATGCATAATAATATAAGCAACTGAAGAAACACGTCGTCATCATTAGTTTTAGTTGAAATTATATCAGCACAATTTCCGCCAGACCATTCTAAACGTTGGAATTAATGCTGCACTCAAACGCAGCAATCATTAAAACTATTCTGCAATCTGGAAGATGGAACACTTAGATTTCATTTGGGTTTTTCTGCTGTAATTTAACACGACTCAAGTTAAGTGAGCACTTAACGGGTGAGGCTTGAGACGTGGACGTTTTGAGGATTCCAGTTGATGTTGGGAGGTTAGATGCCAATAAACTGGCCAAGTGCAAGTCGGACTCGCACTATTTGGGTTCCGTAACACACTACAGTATTTTATAAGATCGAGCAAAAAATACCACTATCATTTTTCGCCAGCAATAAATAATAACTAATAAACATTTTATTTCTTATAAAGCCATCTAACGTCTAACAAAGGTGTTAGGAATCGACATTTCAATATAACGCCATCTATGGGACGTTTATCTAACTAAGCGTTCATAGATGGCGTGAAATGCTGAAAAAACACGTTTCTTGTATGGGGACCCTCTATTATTTTTAACTTCATTCTGTTTTTAGTATTTGTTGTTATAGCGGCAACAGAAATACATCATCTGTGAAAATTTCAACTGTCTAACTATCACGGTTCATGAGATACAGCCTGGTGACAGACGGACAGACAGACAGACAGACAGACAGACAGACGGACGCGGAGTCTTAGTAATAGGGTCCCGTTTTACCCTTTGGGTACGGAACCCAAAAAAAGGATCTTTTGTGAAGTGAAACTTCTTTAAGCGCACTGGGGGAAAATTTGACGGAAGTGACGTAGCGTCACACCACGAAGGCAGCGGATGTGACGCAATCGTCAAATTGTTAAATTTTGTATTGATAAACTCCCTTTATTGTAGAACCGCGTAATTACGAATACGTATTCGCTAAAGTTCAACCGATGGAGTTGTACAATAAAATAAATAGTGATGTTGAGAAATAATTTGAATACATTAGTGCACGGTAGGGTTTGAACTCGGTACCGCTGGCGTCATGGCTGACCATTCTCTCACTGCGCCACTGGGCCCCTCGATCGTTATTTGTTTTAGTGCTAGAATGTTTAAAAAGAAAAATAAACACGTGGCTCTATGAATTTGTTCCTGTCCGTACCCTTAATGGTAAACAGGACACAGTATTTCAAGCTGTCCCCCTGCTACGAGTAGTGGGCAGCTCAAACTTTTTTGTCCGACGTCAAATTAAAAGGTCAAGCTCAGTTTGTCCCCTTAGGGAAACAGATTAGGGGAACAAACAGGAACTTATTTACCATAGTCATCGAGTCACCATATGAGGCGTCTGCGGTACTGCAGTGCTTCAGACATGTTTGCTGAGGCGGGGGTCCCTGCCTTTTTAGGGTTCCGTAGCCGAATGGCAAAAAACGGAACCCTTGTAGATTCACCATGTCTGTCTGTCTGTCCGTCCGTATGTCACAGCCATTTTATTCCGAAACTATTAAGACTACAGAATTGAAACTTGGTAGGTAGATGTATTCTGTAAACCGCTTTCCGATTTTTATACAAAAATAAAAAATATAAAAGTTTAAGGGGGGGCATTCCATACATGGAACTGGACCAAAAAAAATGTTTTTCTTCAAACCTATACGTGTGGGGTGGGGTGTCTATGGATAGGTCTTTTAAAATTACATTGAGGTTCCTAACATCATTTTTTCTCAAAGTCAATTTAAAAGATAGGCGCGTCTAAAGTGGTAAAATGTGTGTCCCTCCCCCCCTAACTTCTAAAATAAGGGAGTGAAAAATCTAAAAAAAATATTTTCTGTAGATTTCATTAAAAACTTTCAACGAAAATTGGTTTGAACGAGATACAGTCAGCAGTTGTTGAGATAATAGCGACCGCAAGTATAACTTTGTTTTTCATACAAACACTATGAAAAACAAAGTTATTTTTGTAGTTGAAAAATCATAGTTATAGAATACTCTACTGTGTTACGGAACCCTACGAGTGCGAGTCCGACTTGTACTTTGCCAGTTTATTCGCTGTGATCTCGTCTAGGGTGGCTTCGTTCTGGCATCGCCTGCGTCGCTCCACAAAAATCCTCGTGGCTGTCTTAACCTCTGGATCGGGATCTGGATCTCTGTGCACAAAGATCCAAAAAATGATTCAGCACTAGTAGTGCTATGGATTGTTTTTATTTTATTACGTTTTTACTTCGTACCCTTTTACAGTGATCAAATTTTATTTTTAAGACAACAATAGGTATAAGCCTGAAACAAATCATAATTATTGTTATAATATATGGATATCAAAAATAATTGACGCTGCAACGTGAGCAGTTACTAGATTTCAACCAGTATTTTTCTTACAGATGTTTCAGTATGTTCACAATGCCTTAACAGGAAAGTTTCCCAAGCTGTGTAAATAAGAGTATTTTCCCACAGATCTAATGGCAACCCACCTCTTCTACCAACACAAACATGGACTTAAGTTAAGATTATAGGGGTACTCCTGACCTTGGTAACAAGTGGTAAATATGGGGCTTTGTTTAACTAACATAGTTTGGAATTTTATACTGTGTTGTTTGTGTTTGGAACTATTTTATAAAGTCAAGGTTTTAAAGGCATTTTGAAATGTGTTTTTCAGAAAATATAAGGAAATAATATAGTCTAAAAATATTTATCTAATAACTCACGTGTAGTGTAATAGTAGTCATTTTTCCAAAATGGTGGTCATATCAATATATTGTATCCACTAGATACGCACATAAAGCTCTTTTATTAAGCAGGTAGAAGCTCAAACCCTTCAAAATATGTGAAACATATTGGCGGAAGTCGCAGAAAAAATAAAAACGATCTCTGACTTTGGAAAAGATCCCGCAATTCCGCCGTAGTCCCGAACGTAACTTTTATTGCTAACACGAAACTAAATCGTCAGGTGAAATGCAATAAGAACGGATAAAGAAAATACTCCCTCATACAAAGCGCAGTAAAATATTGCCAGTGGAGTAACATAGTGAGCCAAGTAATATTCAGGACTATGGTTCATAAAAATACTTGCCGAAAATAGCGGGAGATATTTGTTTGAGATCACTGTACACAAAAAAGAATAAGCGAAGTGGTTTGTACCTACTATTGCTCTGGCGTATTGAGTTTTTTTAATGTCTGATAAGCTAGATAGCTTTAATATTGTAAAATTAAATAGGTTATTAGAGCTAACATTCACTCTCAACCTCATATGAAATGAGAAATGACTAGGTCACTTACGTTTAGTTAAGCTAAGCCTAAACCTATTTCGGGCATAGGTACTATGTCTGATCTTACCTTACCTTACCTACCTATTACCTATCTAGTAAAGCAAAGGTCGTTGACAGATACAAAATGTTAATAATACTTAAATACAAAATTTAAAACCACCCCCAACTGATTGTCTACGCGTAATCTGATTGTTCATTGACACCATTCGAATGAGCCCAAACTCGACAACTCTGCTGTAAGTTGGCGAGGAGTTGAATATTCTGCAGATTCCAAGAAATGTTCCAGCATCAGGTCAATGCTACCATGTTCTTTCAATACCGTTTTAATAAGAAAATACTAAATTTAAAATTAATCATACCTATGAAATTTGATTTTATAACCTCATTAATTCACATCAAGAAAAAAGGTCATGGATTTTCATAAATCAAAGCTATGAAAAATGTTGATCTATCAAACAAAAAAAACTAAATACAGATTTTGTATTTAGTTTTTTTTGTTTGATAGGTTTATTCGTTTTGGCGCTACGATGCTACAGACAGACACACACACATACACAGATACACACCCCAAATTTATAACACCCCTTTTTGCGTCAGGGTTAAAATAGAGGGAATCAAAGCGGTTTAGACATCAATCAAAAATGAATGACGTGGTTTTAGTACAGTCATTTGGTGCTCAAAACAGTAGGTTACCTGGAAAATTTTCCGGGAGTTTCGGAAATTAGTGATTTTATAGATTTTGACGTGCTCTTTCTGAATTTGTATTTTGCCACCTTGTATATTTGCCGCTCGCGCAGCCATCTTGGAAAAAGGGCGGCAAAACACCGTTTTTCGACAATATCTCCTTTTCGACTCATGTTACGTTAAGAATATCTTCTACAAAATTAAACGATAAAAAAATTCCTACAATTTATATTGTATCGTTTATTTTCTTAAAATCAATAGTTGCGGCGTACGAGCGTCGTAAAGTGTTCTCTAACACGTGTCATGGCCAAATAGCTTATTTCCACATCACCTTGTGGCACTTTTTAGTTTTCGTAACCTAAAGGGTACCAACAGAACCCTATTACTGAGACTTCGCTGTCCGTCTGTCCGTCGGTCCATCCTTTTTGCTTCAACTTATGAAACATAATACGTAGAAACTTGAAATAATTACTTTGGCTAATATAACGACAAAAACTAAAAACAGAAAAAAGTTAAAAATTAAGGCGGGTCCCCATACGGGAAACGTGTATTTTCAGGTGTTTTATGCTCGATATTATAATCCGTAATATATTTTGTTCACACGGAACCTACGTGTGCGAGACCGACTCCTACTTGACCAGTTTATATATATATTTACAATCAATAATTCAGTGGCAATCGCTAAGCCCATTAGCTAAGGCGTCGGTCTGGCGATCGAGAGGTAGCGAGTTTGATCCCCACCCATTGTACTAGTACCCATACAATGTATGGGAATGAACAAAATGCAGAACAATGGGAATGGAAAAGAAACAAGAACGGGCTAATTCATGTCACCACTTTCGAGCCCCCAGCTCAGGAAAACTTGTTTTAACTAAGAAACTAAACTTGAAGCGAATGCAAAACAAAAAGGCATGTTATAAAGCCTGCGGATGTAGAAAGCTGGGTAAAAGTGCACTATTCAATGCGTTAATGGTTGTGTTTTTTGTGATTATTGACAAACGCCATCACAAGATAGCGATGAAGAGGACGAAACGGAAACTCTTTTTGATACTCATTTTTTCTAGCAATTTGGGTTTCACATTACTAGTAGTCTTCATTACCCCTCCAACTCACTGCCTCTCGATCGCCAGGCCAACGTCTTAGCCATTGGGCTTAGCAAATTCCGCTGAATTATTGACTGTAAAAAATAAACTGGTCAAGTAGGAGTCGGACTCTCACACGAAGGTTCCGTTTAAACAAAATTTGCCGGAAAAATGACACACTGTGAACAAAATATCTTACGGTTTATAACATCAAGCATAAAACACCTGAAAATACACGTTATATCAGCCATAATAATTATTACAAGTTTCTATTTATTATGTTTCATAAGTTTAAGCAAAAACGGATGGATGGATGGACAGACGGACAGCAAATTCTCAGTAATAGGGTTCCGTTGGTACCCTTTAGGTTCTGAAAACTTAAAAGCGCCACAAGGTGATGTGGAAATGAGCTATTTGGCCATGACACGTGTTAAAGAACACTTTGCGGCGCTCGTACGCCGATACTATTGATTTGAAAAAAAAAAATGTTATAACATAAATTGTAGGAAATTGTCTCTGCTTTAATTTTGTAGCAGAGCTTTTTATCGTAAAATAAGTTGGAAAGAAGATATTGTCGAAAAATTGCTTTTTGCCTCCATTTGTCCAAGATGGCATCGCGAGTGGCAAAAATACGAGGTGGAAAAATACAGATTCGGAAAGAGCAAGTCGAAATCTATAGAATCACTAATTTTCAAAACTCTCGGAAAACTTTCCAGGTAAAACTATCAAAATGACTGGATTATTTGTCAGATTAGTGCGTTTATTTCGAATGCCATCTGTCAAGTGTCCAGGTGTCCAATATTTTTTTTTAATAAAGGCTTAATTGACGCCCCATTAGATTTGAATTAACGTACATAATTGACGTAACAGATAATAAATAATGTACTAATTAACTTTAATTTAACTTACGTAATAAGTAGTCATAGATTGCGCCACCTATGCATAATTGGGTTAACAAATGCAATCCACTACGATGGATCGAACCGTGACTTAATTGGCAGAGCACCTGGACGTGTAATCCGGGGGGTGCGGGTTCGAGTCCCGTCGGTACGATGAAATTTTGGATGGTGTTTAACAATTTACAAAAAATATAAAGTGTGTGACACTTCAAAGAAACATAATATTTAACGTACTAATTGTTACATTTATTATTCCCAATAGTAACGGAAGAAGAATAATATTAGACGTGACTAGAATGGTTCTATGATTATTATCTATTATGGTATATATATATCTTATGATTTCTAATCACTGCTCGTTTTCTTCCTTACGTAGCGGTCTGAATAAGTCTAAGGAAAAATTATGAAGCTTCTCAAAGAAATAGTAGCAGCTTCGTAATTGCCTTGTCGTGATAAACACATTCTATGTTGAGATATTTTAATTAAGGACATTGCTATGTTCTGTTATTAATACTTATACAGATTTTTTGCCAAAAATGTTAATGAAAATGTGCGCTACTTGGAAATAAAATTCAGTCAAACTCTTGGGTCTCTAGGTTTGATTGGCTTTATGTTTTTATTAAAAAAAAAATCCTGAGCATTGCCTTATTTTTAGTCACGCTGAAGAATGAAGTACAATTATTAGTTAACTAGAAGTCCCCCGCGGCTACGCCCGCGTTAAAAACTCCTTTTATTTACTTAAAACTTTTCTTTTGTAAAAACGATTCTATCATTAAAGACATCAAATAAAGATTAGCCAAATTGGTTCACCTGTTTTCATGTTATCGCGTGACTAAGACAAATCAGGATTCATATTTTTAAAACCCGAAAACCCAATAAAGCGCAATCCGAAACTATATTGATTTTCAGACTTTTTTACCCCAGTTCACTCTTTAGGGTGGCATTTTGAAAAAGTCTGAAACTCGTATTTACTTATTTATTTACAGAAGTACTTGTGTGAAATGTCGAATAAAATGACTATCCAAAATTTGAGCCCCCGCTTCATCCCTTGAAGAGTGAATTTTGAAAAATCCTTTCTCAGCGGATACCTACGTCAAAATTTCTATCTGGATGCAAAATATCAGCGCAATCCGAAACAATATTGATTTCAGACATTGTTACTCCACTTAACCCTTTTAGGAATAGAATTTCAAAAAGCCTGAAACACGTATTTACTCATTTATTTACTAAACTACTTGTGTGAAGTTTCGAATATAAGAGACAATCAATTCTTGTTTCTCCATACAAACTTTGAACCCTCGCTTCATCCTCTTCAGGGATGAATTTTGGAAAACCTTTCTCAGAGGGAACTAACGTCGTAATTAATAACTATCTGCATGCCAAATTTCAGCGCAATCCGAAACAATATTGATTTTTACACTTTATTACCCCATTTCACCCTCTTAGGGGTGGAATTACAAAAAAACCTGAAACACGTCTTTACTTATTTTTTTACTGAAGCACTTATGTGAAGTTTCGGATAGAAAAGAAAATCTAATCTTGTTTCTCCATACAAACTTTCAACCCCCGTTTCATCCCCTTCGAGGGTTAGTTTTGGGAAATCCTTTCAAAGAGGGATCTAACGTCGTAATAACTATCTGCATGCCAAATTTCAGCGCAATCTGAAACAATATTGATTTTACACTTTATTACCCCATTTCACCCTCTTAGGGGTGGAATTACAAAAAAACCTGAAACATGTGTTTACTTATTTTTTTACTGAAGCACTTGTGTGAAGTTTCGGATAGAAAAGCCTATCTAATCTTGTTTCTCCATATAAACTTTGAACCCCCGTTTCATCCCCTTAGAGGGTTAATTTTGAAAAATCCTTTCTTAGAGGGAATTAACGTCGTAATAACTATCTGCATGCCAAATTTCAGCGTAATCCGAAACAATATTGATTTTACACTTTATTACCCCATTTCACCCTCTTAAGGGTGGAATTTCAAAAAAACCTGATACACGTGTTTACTTATTTTTTTACTGAAGCACTTGTGTGGAGTTTCGGATAGAAAAGACTATCTAATCTTGTTTCTCCATACAAACTTTGAACCCCCGTTTCATCCCCTTCGAGGGTCAATTTTGGAAAATCCTTTCTTAGAGGGAATTAACGTCGTAATAACTATCTGCATGCCAAATTTCAGCGCAATCCGAAACAATATTGATTTTACACTTTATTACCCCATTTCACCCTCTTAGGGGTGGAATTCCAAAAAAACCTGAAACACGTCTTTACTTATTTTTTTACTGAAGCACTTATGTGAAGTTTCGGATGGAAAAGACGATCTAATCTTGTTTCTCCATACAAACTTTCAACCCCCGTTTCATCCTCTTCGAGGGTTAATTTTGGGAAATCTTTTCAAAAAGGGAACTAACGTCGTAATTAATAACTATCTGCATGCCAAATTTCAGCGCAATCCGAAACAATATTGATTTTTACACTTTATTACCCCATTTCACCCTCTTAGGGGTGGAATTACAAAAAAACCTGAAACATGTGTTTACTTATTTTTTTACTGAAGCACTTGTGTGAAGTTTCGGATAGGAAAGCCTATCTAATCTTGTTTCTCCATATAAACTTTGAACCCCCGTTTCATCCCCTTAGAGGGTTAATTTTGAAAAATCCTTTCTTAGAGGGAATTAACGTCGTAATAACTATCTGCATGCCAAATTTCAGCGTAATCCGAAACAATATTGATTTTACACTTTATTACCCCATTTCACCCTCTTAAGGGTGGAATTTCAAAAAAACCTGATACACGTGTTTACTTATTTTTTTACTGAAGCACTTGTGTGGAGTTTCGGATAGAAAAGACTATCTAATCTTGTTTCTCCATACAAACTTTGAACCCCCGTTTCATCCCCTTCGAGGGTCAATTTTGGAAAATCCTTTCTTAGAGGGAATTAACGTCGTAATAACTATCTGCATGCCAAATTTCAGCGCAATCCGAAACAATATTGATTTTACACTTTATTACCCCATTTCACCCTCTTAGGGGTGGAATTCCAAAAAAACCTGAAACACGTCTTTACTTATTTTTTTACTGAAGCACTTATGTGAAGTTTCGGATGGAAAAGACGATCTAATCTTGTTTCTCCATACAAACTTTCAACCCCCGTTTCATCCTCTTCGAGGGTTAATTTTGGGAAATCTTTTCAAAAAGGGAACTAACGTCGTAATTAATAACTATCTGCATGCCAAATTTCAGCGCAATCCGAAACAATATTGATTTTTACACTTTATTACCCCATTTCACCCTCTTAGGGGTGGAATTACAAAAAAACCTGAAACACGTCTTTACTTATTTTTTTACTGAAGCACTTGTGTGGAGTTTCGGATAGAAAAGACTATCTAATCTTGTTTCTCCATACAAACTTTGAACCCCCGTTTCATCCCCTTCGAGGGTTAACTTTGGAAAATCCTTTCTCAGTGGGAACTAACGTCGTAATAACTATCTGCATGCCAAATTTCAGCGCAATTCGAAACAATATTGATTTTTACACTTTATTACCCCATTTCACCCTCTTAGGGGTGGAATTACAAAAAAACCTGAAACACGTCTTTACTTATTTTTTTACTGAAGCACTTATGTAAAGTTTCGGATAGAAAAGACGATCTAATCTTGTTTCTCCATACAAACTTTCAACCCCCGTTTCATCCCCTTCGAGGGTTAATTTTGGGAAATCCTTTCAAAGAGGGATCTTACGTCGTAATAACTATCTGCATGCCAAATTTCAGCGCAATCTGAAACAATATTGATTTTACACTTTATTACCCCATTTCACCCTCTTAGGGGTGGAATTACAAAAAAACCTGAAACATGTGTTTACTTATTTTTTTACTGAAGCACTTGTGTGAAGTTTCGGATAGAAAAGACTATCTAATCTTGTTTCTCCATACAAACTTTGAACCCCCGTTTCATCCCCTTTGAGGGTCAATTTTGGAAAATCCTTTCTCAGAGGGAACTAACGTCGTAATAACTATCTGCATGCCAAATTTCAGCGCAATCCGAAACAATATTGATTTTCACACTTTATTACCCAATTTCACCCTCTTAGGGGTGGAATTAAAAAAAACCTGAAACACGTGTTTACTTATTTTTTTACTGAAGCACTTGTGTGGAGTTTCAGATAGAAAAGACTATCTAATCTTGTTTCTCCATACAAACTTTGAACCCCCGTTTCATCCCCTTCGAGGGTTAATTTTGGAAAATCCTTTCTCAGTGGGAACTAACGTCGTAATAACTATTTGCATGCCAAATTTCAGCGCAATCCGAAACAATATTGATTTTACACTTTATTACCCCATTTCACCCTCTTAGGGGTGGAATTCCAAAAAAACCTGAAACACGTCTTTACTTATTTTTTTATTGAAGCACTTATGTGAAGTTTCGGATAGAAAAGACGATCTAATCTTGTTTCTCCATACAAACTTTGAACCCCCATTTCATCCCCTTAAGGGGTGAATTTTGGAAAATCCTTTCTTAGTACACCCTTACGTACTAAGACAAATATACCCTCCAAATTTCAAGTCTCTACGACCAGCGGTTTAGGCTGTGCGTTGTCTGTCAGTGAGTCAGTGAGTCAGTGAGTCAGTCAGTATGTCAGGACAAAGATTCTTATAGTATTAGAATATACATTTTTATATCCTTTTTCTATTAGTCTGCCATTGAGTATACCCTTTATTCCCAAAAATATATAACATTTTACTCAAAGCTTAGTCTAATCTCTAGTTTTATTATCTAAGTGAAGATTGTAGTGTTTTTTTATACATGGCAATCTAGCTAATGGCAGACCACTTCCACTTCTACCATCGTCACGTCTTAGACGGAAATTTTAGTAGTGGGTAGTTCCAGAACACCTACATTGTAGTGTGATCATAATATATCAATACAATATCAGAATATATAGTCAGTATTAAGCCAGCATTCGATTGTTTCACTTCTAGTTACTATAGTATACCCGTACATACATATTGACATGGCAAGTCTGACAGGATAGAACTTGCTTACGACACCATTATAGTTGCGTTTCATTTGGCGCGGTAGATAAATAAATCAAGGAATTCTCTACTACGGTCTTTTGTCGTTGCGTGCCTCAAATATTTCTATGACATATTGCCAAAATGTTAACTTAAGTTGGCTGTTCGAGTGTCACGTGTCACTGCCATCATCAATTTCCAGATAAACACTATAATCTAACAATCTAATTCTTATCTAACAATAGCGCGTAAGAAGACACACACACACACATACACACACTCATACACACACACATACATACATACATACACACGGGTCAGGTTCAGACCGCGACGACGACGATTATGTAAATAAATAAGTACGATTACATCTCAGTTTCCATTGTCTCTTATCATCAGGTGAGACCAGGCCATTGTTTTGGCGTAATTGGGTAAAAATATAAGGCAATATTAGTATACCACCGACTAACAATATATTTCTTTTCCCCTAATACGTAATTTTCTCGTACATTAATTATCGCGTAATTCCTCCCGCTTGTTCGCTCCCGCTCTCTTGTTCATTGGAGGATATTTCTCCTACGGATGCCGCTATTAGTGCAAACTTACTGCCAATGTACAGTCGTAATAAACGACTAGTTAGACTAGTACCTCTACTCTTTTATTACAATACTAAACGTCGAATAAAGATGGGAAAGCCATTGCGAAGTTCTTCTAATAAAATAACAGATTTCATTTTTACAGTTATACATAAATATGTTTATGTACTCACGTTTAAAAACTAAAACAACCGACTTCAATGCTCCACGGGTCAATTTCAGTAGCAAGTTTGAGTCCTTTACCGTCACATCTCTAGAGATACTTATCAGATCTTGATTACATTACAATAATAAACGCTTAGGTAAACGTCCATAGATGGCGTTATATTGAAATCTCGAAAAAAAAAACACGTTTCTTGTATCCCCTATAATTGTAAGGGGGACCCCCTATAATTTTAAAATGTATTCTGTTTTTAGTATTTGTTGTTATAGCGGCAACAGAAATACATCATCTGTGAAAGTTTCAACTGTTTAACTATCACGGTTCATGAGATACAGCCTGGTGAGAGACGGACAGACAGACGGACAGCGGAGTCTTAGTAATAGGATCCCGTTTTACCGTACCGTACCCCAAGGACGGAACCCTAAAAAGAAAAAACAAATACAGTCGAATTGAGAACCTCCTCCTTTTTGGAAGTCTGTTAAAAATAACAGGTTTCATTTTTACAGCTAAACATCAATATGTTTATTTACTCACGCTGTAAGTTTATAAAATTAACAAAACAGCGATGTAGCCACAGAAACCTGAAAAACAGTAGGTTGGTGCCTTTGTTTGCCACCATAGCTATATTAATATCTGTCACAGGCAAGCTCTGAGACCTTCGTAATAATATTGATTGATTGCCGAACGTTCAGCCGTAAATTGTACGGTTGATGTTTGGAAGACTCCACGTGTTTACGGTTGCTGGTATTTAGTAATACTACTGAGGAATTGTGATTAATTTACAACTAAACAAGTCATCCTTAATAGTCGCCCATATTTTATTATGAAGAATTGCTAGGTACCAAAAAGTGACTTACCGCCATCAAAGAGAAAATCTAACGCCATAACCGTACGGTATTCCGGCAACACATATTATTATATTGAGAGTCATATTATTCTAGGTCTAAAGTGTTCACCATCGTTGACCACATCATTGCTTACCACCAGGCAAGACAGTGGTCAGACGCTACATATAAAAAATGAACAATCTGTATGTATATTACGGGAGCAATCTGTAACTAATTGATCTGCATAGGAAACAAACGAAAGAGTAAGTAATAAAACAATTATTAAAATAAAATATTACACGAATTGAGAATTAATATATGTATATTAAGTAATAAGTATATCCTGGTTGGACCATGGTAGTGACATGATGAGTTTGATGAGTAATAATAATTTGAAATAAAAATTTGAATAGTTTGGATATAAAAGTCAACAAAAACAGGTAAAAAAATTGCTGAATTTCTGAAAAGTATAAAGAAAAACGTAAAAAAAACAAGATTTCACAAATTTCACATGACGTAAAATCTGAAAGTGCTATGTCACCATAATAAAAAAAATTCCAAGGAATTTTTTTTGATGAATGATGAAATGTCAAGACATTTCATCATTCATCAACATTTAATATGTCGTTTAAGTGAAATTATGGTGCTACAAACTTATATACAAACATACATTTATGTAATAATAGCTAGCAGTATAACAGTTCCTTTTGTATTTTCTGCAGTCGAGTAAAAACAAAACCACGATACGATAAACTTAAATAGATACTATACAAGCAAAAAATAAAACTGGCCAAGTGCGAGTCAGACTTATTTCCCGCACACGGAGGGTCCCAAACGCCATCTAGCGAATATCTAACGAACTTCTTACACCGACTAAGTGAACGTTAATACAAAGGTTAATAATTGATATTATTAATAAGGTAATCGTTAATAGATGGCGCTATAGTAAAAAACGCGTTTTGGGGACATTTAATTTAGTTTGAATTGGCCCCTTAAATTTTAACTTTGTTCTGTTTTTTAGTATTTGTTGTTACAGCGGCAACAGAAATACATTATCTGTGAAAATTTAAACCGTATAACTCACGGTTCATGAGATATAGCCGGGCGACAGACGGACAGATAGACACACAGACAGACGGACAGCGGCGTCTCAGTAATAGGGTTCCGTTGGTACCTTTTGGGTTCGGAACCCTAAAAAATACATAGAAGTTTCTCCAGGTAAACAAAACAGTAAAACAAATAACATAATAAACTGTCTGAAACAAGGTCTCTGTTGAAAATACTCACAAAATATTTCACACTCAGTAGGGGTCACTATCTTCGTCTAAAATAGCTGATACCTCTATTTGGACATAAACCTAGCATTTTACAGCGATACTTCGGCCCCTCGGACTCTGGAATATCGGACGCGAGTGCTGCCCACTCGTATATCCTCGTTTGTAACGTCAAGATACCTGTAATTTCTCACAGCGGTAGCTAATAGTTATAGAAACACGTGAAGTAAAAACGCGGCGTTTATTTTAAAACATTAGAGGCAATAAATAATTTCAGTTTGCTTACAAAAAGAAAAACCGACTTTAAATGCCGCGCTAGTCACTTTCAGTATCAAATTTGAGGTGTTTATATATATCTATATCTCTGGAGATACATATCAGATTCCGATAAAATTACAACTAAACCAAACGGAAAGTATACAATCTCAAACGAAAAGACTGTTTTCCGAGTTGGTTTGTAAATGACATAGTTCTAAGGTAACAAACAAAAAAAAAAAATACAGTCGAATTCAAAAACTCCTTCTTTATGAAGTCGGTCAAAATACGGTCTTTGAAAAATAATAATAATCCTCTTAAAAACAGGTTCAAGTCAAAGCTAAAATCATAACCAATCTGGCTATACAAAACGATTTGCGAGGTCTAATAGCTAGAAGAAATTTCTTAAATAATTTGACTAAAAAAACGCTACGTGTTTTTCCTCTCAGTGAGTAAAAGCACCTAGACGTCGGTATAACCTTCTATAAACGTTATGACGTACGCCCGACCGCTGCTCATGAAATATGCGCCTGAATTATAAACGACGGTAACTCTCAGATATACAACTCAAAATTAAATACCTTTTCAAAGTAAATATCGGTGATTCAGTTACCGCATCTACGCTTAGAATACGTTTAGTTTACGGTTTGTGATGTTGTTGCGGCGAAGTGGTTCGTGTAATATTTGATGTTTGGTTCAAGGACTCGAAATATTGGTGGTGCTTAGATAATTTCTGAGTTAAATTTCTCGTGAATTTTACCGCTGAGCTGCTACGTATTTTGTGTAACGTTCTGTATTATTATAAAACTAGGTAGTACAAATCTTTTTTTGTTGATTTACAGACAAGCACTTGTTCATTATCTCACCTGATGTTGAGTACAGACTTGTGTTTGTCTGGAATTAAGATACGGTGCTGAGAAAAGACGTCGGAAAACTGAGTAAAGTCCAGTCCACAGAGCGCAAATATCCCAAACCGTCTTCCATTCTGGCTAGCAACAGACATCAAGCCAAAACTCAGATAACCGATTGGTCATATCTGTCATTACGGTGATTCGAGCTGCGGCTGAAGCCTACCACCAGTGGTTACCCCTTTAGCACCACCCAGGGATTACGTGAAGGGTAGAGTAAGGTCTAAGTCTACGGACGCTGGAAGGAAACAGTGAGCTTCACGTGGGTGACACTGGCCCCATAACAATTCATGAATCATCATCATCATCAGCCGGTGTCAGTCCACAGCTGGCCGTAGGCCTCTCCCAAGATGCGCCACTGAGCCCAATCTTCGGCTCTTCTTTTCCAGTCACTACTCATCGCTTTGCGTATGTCGTCACTCCACCTAGTCACAGGACGTTCTACGCTACGTTTGCCGATTCACGGTCTCCACTCTAGGACAAGTCTACCCCAACGGTTATCAGTCCTGCGGCAGATATGACCAGCCCACTGCCACTTCAGCTTGCTAATCCGTTGAGCTATGTCAATAACTTTAGTTCTCTGGCGAGTTACTTCGTTCCAGATTCGATCCCGCAGAGAAATACCGAGCATAGCTCTCTCCATAGCTCGCTGAGCCACTTTAAACTGGTGGACCAGTCGAACTGTGAGTGTCCACGTCTCGGCTCCGTATGTCATTACAGGTAGGACGCACTGGTTAAAGACTTTTGTTTTTAGACACTGCGGTATAGGCGACGAAAAGACTCGACGGAGTTTTCCAAATGCTGCCCAGCCCAGCTGAATTATTCTCTGGATTTCCTTCTCGAAGTTGTGTTTGCCTAGTTGGAGCGTCTGCCCTAGGTAAACATACTTAGTGACAACTTCGAGTGGAATTCCATCTACAGCAATCGGTTCCCGAACAACGTGCTCGTTGTACATGACTTTGGTTTTATCCAAATTAATCCAGAGACCGATGCGACGAGAAGAATCAGAAGAATCATTCATGAATAAACAAAGCCAATATTAAAATTAAACGAATCTTGGATAGTATTAAAGAAAAATACAGAAGCATAATATACAAGCATACTCGTAGATAAACTCTCAGATAAGAATTAAGAAGCTATTTGATTGGTGGAATCGTATTTGATTAAAGGTACGACGTCACCGCGGCGTTCTGAGTCCGCGCGTTAGCGATCTGATTTTCGATCGTTTTCAGATCGCCGTAGATCGCGTTTGGTGTGAACTAGTTGGTACAAATACTACTGCGCTATCTGATCGCTGCCTATATTGCGCACGCAGGACGCCGCGGTGTGGTCGTACCTTAAATAACCAATCAAATGTCTTAGTTCTATAATACCAGTCTTCATAATACATCTATTTTAACAAATATAATATACTAACAGCCCGCCCCGGCTTCGCACGGGTAGAACATGCCTACAAAATTTGCATCAGTTTGTTGCATCAAATATAAAATATTAACATATTTAACAATCATCGTCATATTTCAACCAATTTACGCAAAACCTTAATGAATTATGCACCTAAACCTTCCTCATAAACACTCTGGCTATTGGTGAAAACCGCATGATAATCCGTTCAGTAGCTATTGAGATTATTGCGAACAGACAGACAGACGCAGTGATGGACTTTGTTTTATAATACTTACGTAGTGATATTGGACGGCCCTTTGGCGTAAAGGATAGTTACCCTGATTCTGACCCGAGGGTCGTTGGTTCTAATCCTAGCTATATACCTACCAATGAAAGTTTTATGTGCATTCATGAATCATGGATTTTCGTACAGAGGTAGTGGGATCATTGAATCAAAATAAATCAAATCATGGGATCAAAGAAGGGGTATTATACGTTTAACGTGTGTATCTGTGTCTGTCTGTAGCATCTTAGCACCCAACCGGATGAACCGATTTTGATTTTATTATTGATATGTTTTTGGTTTGATAGATGTCTTCATCGAGAGTGTTTTTAGCTTTGATTCATGAAAATTCGTTCAATCGTTATAAAACTATGAGTTTTTTTCTAGTTAATTGCGCTATGAAATCAACTTTCATATGTCTGATCAATTCGAAAATCTTCTTCTTCAACGATATTGTAAGAACATGGAACAATTGACCTGATGCTAAGACATCTCTTGTACTCTACAGAATTCTCAAATCCACACCAACTTACCGCTCAGATTTTAAATGTCGTGTTTAGAGTCATTGGAATGCTTTTATTGAAAAGATTATACATAGATCAGTCGGGGTGGTTTATATATAGATCATAACTATATTATACAATAGAATTTTATACAGTAAAAATATATTATTATACTATATTGACTTCAAATTGATTGTGATCGGTGGGGATCTACAGAAAAGCTAAGCTTATAATAATATGTTCGTAGTAAGTATGACCTACTCTGTGTTTTGACTGCAAATATTTTATTAATTTTGCGATGCGTGTTTGTGAAATCCGTGATATCTTCTAGAGTTTTCATTTAAAGTATATACTGTAAAGGACAATTTTAATTTATAATATGTGGCCAAGCTAATTAACGTAATTATTTGGATAAGGATTAATACTATATACTTTAAAATAGCCTTGGAAATTATGTAATATTTTTTAACAACAAATTAAAGATTAAAATGGTTACTGTGAGTCAACCTTAAGAGATAGACATATGCTGTTGTGGACTTTTTTGTAGGTCTTATTAAGTTGTACAACTCTTCCATAGCAAATATTCTTCCATCTATTTTCAATTGAGCAGCGTTCGTAAGAAACGTGTTTTTTCGACCGTTTTTTAGTCGACTTAGGTTGCAAATTATGTCTCCACGAATGTACCTTTGATTTAAACGGGATAATATATAGCCTATTTTCATTCCGAAAGTCCATTCTATATATTTAAGAATTTTTTAAATCGGTTCAGTAGTTTTTGAGCCAAATCATTACAAACATAACGATACAAAAATACAAAAATACAAATGTTCTCTCTTTATAATATTAGTATAGATTTGGAAATACTCACAAGATCTCAAATTGGACGCTGTCGTATGATTATATGGTAGATACAGGTAAGCCTGTTGCTTGGCAATATCTTATTCTAATTAATCATCTCATTAGCTAACGATATGGCTAATTTAGCTGCAAACTAAGACAGCCTTATTCACAAGACATTGTCTACATCGGGTTAACAACCCTAAACACACACAAACATTTTGCAATCGACTCTCACGCGTTCAAACTCAGCACCCGCCGATTTATTTTCATTCCATTTCATCCAAGGAATGAAAATTTTGGACGTAAAAAGTACTTTAATTTAAACAAATAGTAACCGAATACGCCTATAAATGTACATCGTTCAAAACACAAACGCTTCAAAATCAGAACAAGTCAAAATCGACACCCTATAGCCCACAAACCCCCATTTTCTATTACGTCACAAATCGACAATCCTGTAAATAAACACTTGACAGTCCCATTATCTCCATCATTTTACTGCAAATCATGCTGAAACTGGGTCGAATTAATAAAACAGATCTTGAATAGAGACGCCAGCGAGACGTGATTTCAAATTGGACTACAAACGCAGACACATAAAAGTCAATCAATGGAGCTATAAATATATTTGTCGACTACGATATCTATTGAATGCTATGATGGGTTCGAGAGATACGTTATTTTTATTATTGCAATAAATTTACATAATTGTTAAGTGCAATTACTATTACAAGTTGAATTGCCATTATCTAATCTAATGAAGAAATGATCTGTGCTTTTGTGTAATTTTTTATTATTATAGAATGGAAAACGTGCATAGTTAACGATAATTAAAATTTTTTCTAAAACAGTTTCTAAAATAACCGACTTCCAAGTCAGTTTCAGTAGCAATTTTGAGACGTTTACCTTCGTTATATCTCTGGAGATACTTATCAGATCTCGATGAAATTACAATGGGATTACGTCTAAATGTAACCTACCGATTAAAACAAAAATCATTCGAATCGGTTCACAATAATTTACGGAGTAATCAAGTCAGTTTCAGTAGCAATTTTGAGACGTTTACCTTCGTTATATCTCTGGAGATACTTATCAGATCTCGATGAAATTACAATGGGATTACGTCGAAATGTAACCTACCGATTAAAACAAAAATCATTCGAATCGGTTCACAATAATTTACGGAGTAACCGCGTAACATACACACAAAAAAAACTTACCGACGAATTGAGAAAAAAGGAGAAAAAAAACTCCAAAAAGGAGGAGGTCTTTTTTGGAAGTCAGTTTAAAACTGTAATCCTTTATTGGTATTGCTTCATCAAAAGATATTTAAGTGATAAATTGACATAAAGCATCTATATGAGCGCATCGGATATTATTATTCAGAATGAATTCATATACATAATTTGGTATCATTCAATTAGTCAGAAACTATGGCAACTTCATAATCTGCTTTATCTAACTTCTTTTCATCCTAACCACGTATAGTCATTACTGTAGCGTAATTTGATAGATATGAGTATGTAAACATACATGATTCACTTTGTTTAGTCATGATTGACTTAAGCACGAAATTAGGTTTACAGTCAATGTAAACATACATAGTTAAAAGTCGCTAGAAATATATGTAGTAAATTTGTTATCACTTCTCATATACAATTTAGTTTAGTCAGAGTTCAATTCAATTCAATTCAATTCATTTATTATCTCTCACAAGTTATTAGAAAATAGGCACTTAGTCTAATAGAGTATTCTAGACCTAACGTATTCACCATCATCGATCACATCATTGCTTACCACGAGGCGAGATTGTGGTCAACGCTAGCCTGTAAGATATAAAATTAAAAAATACAATAACACTTATTCGTTTTTATACTAAATATTTGTTTGTGGAGCAGCCAGTAGCAGTTTAGTAGTAAGTTCTAGGCATTTTCTATCTGCATAAACAAAGTGTAAGTGTACTTCTTACGTATCTCTTTATTATCAATCTGATGCTTACGAGACTTTAGTGCGATATTTGTGGGGAGTTTTGAATGGAAATGGATTATTCCGATGTTGGTACTGATCGTAGTTAGGAGGAATAGAAAATTTAGTTTACAGTGAGTTGGATATCTTCGTTTTTACATCCTGGTTCATTTGGAAATTTGCTGAGTGCATCCAGAGTGAACACTATCCTAAATTACATACGAACATAAAGATTTTATTTGCTGCGTAGTACTTTTATAATTTCGGAAATTAGGTACTATAGGAATTAGGTAACTACTATCACTGAGTCAATAATTTTTTTTCGTATTTTTAATGTCCAATTTAAAATATGCCAAGTTGACTGACGATACATCCAAGTACTGAGCGGCTTGTATGACGCCGCGACTATGACCATCCAAGTATAAAATTAGCGGACTGAACATATCCCCTTACACAGATGAGTAAGACAAGGGGACATTATTGCCCCCAAATTGTTTACTTACACTCTGGAGGATATGTTCAAGACGCTAAATTGGAAAGGACGGGGCATAAATATAAACGGCGAGCATTTCTCACACTTGAGGTTTGCGTACGATATCGTCATCATAGCTGAAACCGTGCAGGACTCGCAATACATGCTGACCACCCTTGCTGATTCTTCTGCACGCATCGGTCTTCAGATGAACTTAGATAAGACCAAGATCATGTTCAACGAACATGTTATTCCGGAACCGATTGCCCAAAACGGAGTTCTTCTCGAAGTTATTCACAAATACGTCTACCTTGGGCAAATCTAGCAAATGGGTAAAAACAACTTCTAATAGAAAGCTCGCAGAAAGATGTTTTGGAAAAGGTATTTTGGAAACATTTGTCGAGTCTTTTCATTGCCCATACCGCAAAGCTTGAAGGCGAAAGTCTTTACGCATGCTATCTGTTATTACTTACGGAGCCGAGACGTGGACACTGACAGTTCGACTGGTTCACCAGCCCAAAGTCGCTCATCGTGCTATGCTTGGAGTCAACCTCGACTTCGAAATGAAGTCATCCGTCAGAGAACCAAATTTATCAACATAGCGCAAAGGATTAGCAAGCTGAAGCGGCAGTGGGCTGGTCACATCTGTCGTAGAACCGATAACCGTTGGAGTAGACGTGTTCTAGAGTAGAGACAACGGCTCGGTAAACGTAGTGTAGGGTAGCCCTCCAGCTAGGTGGAGCGTTAATATACACAAGTTGGCTGGCAGCGGTTGGAACATAAAGCTGAAGATCGAGTGCAGTGGCATGCCATAGGTAAGTCCAGCAGTGAACAAAAATAGGCTGATGATGATGATGACGATGAAATTAAAATATTATTAAAATCTTTAGAATTAAACATTTTCGTACCTTTTTAACAAGAAAGAGTACTATAGGACTTTCTTGTTTTAAGGGTAGGTACGTCATTTTTTATCCATACAAACTGGAATAAATATTTTAATTTTGATATTAAAAATAAAAGAATTCAAAATAATTTTATTGACATAGTAAATCTGATCATTAAATCTGCGCCTGAATTAACTCGTGAAGCCTATGTTATATTTTTATGTCTGGTAGCCCAACACCTGACCGCTATCTCACATGATGTTCAGTGAAGACTGAATCGTGTTTGTCTGTAATCGAAATACTGCACTGCAACATACAAGGCATTGGACAACTGATTCTAGCCCAATCTACATTGTGCAACTCTCCCAGCCCGTCTTCCATATAAATATACTTTACATCCATTAAATGCCTCTTTCTACGATAGTATTATCAGCATCTATCAGTATTATCAGTGTTGCATGCCACAGTATCTGTTATAGGCGACATCTCGTTCTGTCAGACAAGCGTTTATTACATCTCATAGTAAAAAAAATTGTATCACTTCGATAAAGACATTTTTTTAAAACTAATTTTAAAGCTATATTTACTATTACGAAGGTTAATATACCAATCAAATTGTTCAGTTCAGTCTACAATCAGGTAGACGTTATCGTTTACCATCAGGCGAGCGTCGAGCTTGTCCTGTTATTTTATATCATAATAAAGCCATCCATTTGAGGGCCCGGTGGCGCTATCGAGAGAACGCTTGCCTTTGATGCCAGAGGTACCGAGTTCAAACCGCCGTGCACCAATGGATTTTTCTATCGAAAAATTTATGTGCGCTCTTCACAGTGGCCCTCCAGTGAAGGAAAAACATCGTTAAGAAACCAACAACCTCCGCATGGTGGTAGGACACTATCTGGTGTCCGCCTGGCCAGCTACCACCCTCAAGTTAGAAAATCTGTCACCAAAACATCTAATGTGTTCCGGCAGCTATCCTTGAGAGCCAGTTCCCATTCTAGGCCTAGCGTGCTTACCATCTTCGACCGCATCATCACTTACCAACAGGTGAGATAGTGGTCAAACGCTATGTATTAAAAAAAAATCTAAAATCATGAAACATTAGAGTTAAAAAACATCAACCAAATTCAAAGCGATCTTCAGATCAAATATCGGCAACGGCAAAACCTACATTTCCGTAGTACTAAAACTCGGACCATTTTAACGGTCAGACAACAATGCAGTTAATTCCGTCTCTATAAATAAATTCCAAACACAAAGTGCATTTATTCTCAAATAAATAATCCAGCTGAAAGCTAAAGAAATTCACCCACAAGGATATTTAGCTTCTAGCTTGGTACTATCTTCCGTAACACTATATGTGAAATTAAAATTGGCTTCAGGCCAATATAATCTTATAGCGGTGGTATTTATCACCATATAGGGCAACGTGTGCATAATATGGAAAGTAGTTGCCGGCTTTTACGGTGAAAATAAGTACAAAGTGCTTGTTGGCAAAAAACTGACGGCCCACTTACGGAAGATATGCCAGTGAGATAGCAGAGATGATAAATTGGACTCGTTTACTTATTTTTAACGGCAGTAAATTACTTTGTGTCTTTCGTGATTGAATTGCTCAAACTAATAAAATGATAAAACTCTTGAGGGACCTAAAAGCAATAACTATTCCACAATAATTAGAATGGATGCTTGTTTCTCTAAAAGAGTTTATAGATCGTCTATTTACTAGCTTGGTAAGCTGTAGACCTTGCGATTCTATCTTCGCAAAGCTTAAAACTGAATAAAAGTACGGCTAAACCGATGCGATCTGCGGGCGCGGGCGCGGACGCGATTAGATAGGGCAGTAGAATTTGTACCGACTTGTTCAAATCAAATGCAATCTATAGTGATCAGACAGCGATTGAAAAGTGTCTACTTTTCGTAACCCACGCCGCAGATCGCAGTGGTGTGGCCATACCTTAACCTTAACACCCCCAACACCTTGAAGTTAATCACATGAATAAGTTGTTCGAACAAAAAAGTTGCGTCATAATAAGCGTAAAAGTAAAAAAGTTTTCTGACGAATTTGAACATTTTCAAAAAATAAATCGATTAATAATTCTACAAATGAATGGCATGTAAAACAAAATATTAGTCATCGGAATAAAAAATATATATATTGCTGAGTTGAGTAACTAGATGGCGCTGCCAATCGCACATATGTAACAGGCGTCGCCAAAAATGGCTGCAAAGGTAGCGTGATCTCGAGACGTTATTCGGTCGAGTCCACTTACCGGCGATATAATTGTATTGGCTACACGCCAGAACGCACGGTTTCATCTCTAAATGGGCTAGTATATAATTTTTATTGCATCGCTTATGTCATGCGCTTGTTTTGCGAGAGACTGTTGCAGTTTCATTTTGGATTTTTATAGTGCATAGTGTCTCAGCATCTTATCTTATAACTTGACTACGAAGCATTTAATCAAAGTAACTTTAGAAGTGCACATGAAAAAATAGCGTGCTTTGCTACCAGGTTACATTAATTTCACTGTAGTGATATACACGCAAATAAATTAATGTAAACAAAATCATCACGGCAGAGTCGAACGCGCTTGCTGTCCTCTCACATTTAAACGAAGGTACGTATGAGACAACAAGTATTAAAAGTACTAGCGACCCTCTCCAGCTTCGTACGAATAGAGCATACATTTTTGCATCTCAGCTTGTTGCGTCGAGGATAAATTAACATCGTCTTATGTCAACCAATTTACCTTAACCAAAACCTTAACGAATTAAACACCTAAACTTTCCTCATGGATCACTCACTCTCTCTATTGGTGAAAACCGCAACAGAAAATCCATTCAGTAGTTTTTGAGTTTATTGCGAACAGACAGACAAACAGACATGGCAGGGGACTTTGTTTTATAATATGCAGTGAAGTTCAAAAATTAAAACCCGACTACTGAAAAATCACGTTCTACATTTCAAAATTCGGTTCCTATTTCCATTTTTTAATACTATATAGGCTAGCTTTTGACCACTATCTCACTTGTTGGTAAGTGATGATGCCGTTGAGGATGGTAGCACGTATAATAAGGTGCATGCAAGCAAATTTACGAACAACAGCTATTAATATACGTTTTGAAAACGTGTGTAGCCACGGAATGTAAGGGAGCACAAATACCACCTCAGTGCTCCTAGCCAAACTCACCTGCCCGTGGTGATCCTGCTGACCAACGAACGAGGCTCTGGCGACCAACAAATGGTGATAAAACCATTTCAAAATTATGGGTGGTAGACGGGCAGCAGCGTCACCGGTGCGAGAAGCTACGTCCAGCGATCGCCAACCCGCCACGTGGCGATTAAGAAATATACCTCCCAATGTCACAAGAAGAGCCGAAGATCGGGCTCAGTGGCGCATCTTGGGTGAGGCCTACGTCCAGCAATGGACTGATATCAGCTGATGATAATGTGTAGCCACGACAGACCGGCGCCTACGTAGAGACCACACTTTCGCCACCTGGCGATGTGATGACAAATTTTATTTCTAACCCCCACCACAAAAAGAAGGGTTCTTATAAGTTTGTCGTGTGTATCTGCGTGTCTGCCTCTGGCATCATAGGGCCCAATGGATGAACAGATTTTGATTTAGTTTTTTTTTTGTTTGGTAGTTGTCTTGATCGAGAGTATTATTCATTAAAATCCGTTTAGCCGTTTGAAGACTGAGCATTTTTCTAGATGATGACGCTATGAAATAAACTTTTGTAGTTCTGATCAATTCGAAATTCAGTACACTCTTACTTGAACGATATAGCTAGAAGCACTAACCTGACGCTAGGACATCTCCTGGAATCTGTAGAATACTCAACTTTTCACCAAGATGTCGAGTTTGGGCTTATTGGAATGGTCTCAATGAACAGATTATGAATAGATCGGATGAGGTAGTTTTACATTTTAAATGTAAGTACTATATATATAAGTAAGTTACGCTTCCCTCGACCAACTGATTGCCAAGACTGATTGTTTGGCATCATTTGGCTACGGTGTAGCAAGAGGTCGCCATGGCTACGTAGCCATCGACGAAAGGAACTAAATTAATAACAAGTAACAACATTAACATTTTGAATAAACACCCACGACAGCGTCTTTTGGAAAGTAAACGTCATAACATCTATCTAAGAACCACCACTGATTAATTACGAACCGTTTAAAGACAAAATTGAGCTAGTAGTTTTGGAGAAAAATTGCAAATGAATTTGCACAAACAATGTTTGCTGCAGCGCCCCCTGGTGAGTTGTCAGCGTAATACCTACCTAAGAACATGCACCAATCATAGCCGAACCCATAACTGAAATCTGCATCAAAATCGGATGAATAGTTTTGGAGAAAAATTGCGACATGGATTTGCACAAACATCTTCTCACCCCAAACGCATATTATACCGACTTCGTTCCTTCGTGGGTAAATAATAAAGAAATATACTGCCTGCCAATATCAGTTAATACAGTGTTTGTTGTTTGTCAGTTACCTAGCAACGGCCATATCGATTTTATAAATACCGATCGCATCGATTAGAAATATTCTATTGATAAGGCAGAAATTTCATTAATTCATATTATTGATAATAAAAGAAAAAGAAAGATAAGATATGTAACAGGATCTTTAGTGCATTTGTATATGTCGCAGACAACTAGAGTGATTAGCCGTTCAATCAACAGCCTAGCCTCATAAACGGCGCCGATCAACTAGCAGTCTAAATGATATTCAGCCATTTGAAGGTCTTCTGTACCTTAATATAAACTCCATTGCATCGGTTTCGGTTGTTCCTCCACGCTACGCTCGTCGGCGCACATTACACGGTGGTCACTGTTCTCTAGTTTGTTGTCTTAGTGTAAGACTAAGACAGTTTATTAAATGTTGTAACAAACGCTACGGCTGAATATCATTCAGGCTGCTAGTTGAAGGAAAGAGGCTAGGCTGTTGATTGAACGGCTATTTAAGCTACTAGGCTAGTTGGCTGCGACATATACATTTTGAATATAAAATGAAATACTAAAACTGGCCAGCATAATTATGAATTTACAATTATGCATGTCTATAAAAATAAAACTGGCCAAGTGCGAGTCAGCATCGCGTCTCTTGTCGCACACTTAGGGATGGTTCCGTACAATACGAAACATAACAGAGTTTCAACCTCATATATTTGATTAATTGATATTACCAACAATATTTGGTATGGTCGCGATCTAGAAAGACGGGGTTCGTTTACTAGCGCCATCTATGTCATTTTGCCGAAACTAATTAGATAGATGGCGTTTAAAAACACGTTCTTTTTATGGGGACCCCTTCAATTTTTAGCTTTATTTTGTTTTTAGTATTTGTTGTTCTAGCGGCAACAGAAATAAACCATCTGTGAAAATTTCAACTGTCTAACTATCACGGTTAATTAGCTATAGCCTGGTGACAGACGGACAGACAGACAGATGGACAGCGGAGTCTTAGTAATAGGGTCCCGTTTTACCCTTTGGGTACGGAACCCTAAAAAGATAGGTAAGTGTTTGACCACTATTTTACCTGATTACGTCGAGTATAAATTATATTCTTAAACAATCATCGTCATATTTCAACTAATTTACAAAAAACCCTAACTAATTCACATAAACCTTCCTGATGAACTCTGTTTACTGAATGAAATGCATGAAAATCCGTTCAGTAGTTTTTAATCGAACAGATAGACAGGGCTTTGTTTTATAATAGGTAGTGATTAATTTTCACGTGCCTTATCTATACTAATATTATAAGAGAGAACATTTGTATTTTTGTATGTTTGTAATGATTTGGCTCAAAAACTACAGGACCAATTAAAAAAATTTTTTCACTAATGTATAGAATGGACTTTCGGAATGAAAATAGGCTACATATTTTCCCGTTTAAATCAAAGGTACATTCGTGGAGACCTAATTTGCAACCTAAGTCGACTAAAAAACGGTCGATGTTTGTCGACCGTTTTTTAGTCGACTTAGGTTGCAAATTAGGTCTCGTTTTTTACGAACGCTGCTCAATTTAAAATAGATGGTAGAATATGTTTTATGGAAGAGTTGTACAACTTAATAAGAACTACAAAAAAGTCCACGACAGTATATGTCTATCTCTTAAGGTTGACTCACAGTAACCATTTTAATCTTTAATTTTTTGTTAAAAAATATTACATAACTTCCAAGGCTATTTTCAAGTATGTATAATAATCCTTATCCAAATAATTACGTTAATTAGCTTGGTCACATATTATAGATTAAAATTGTCTTTTACAGTATATAATTCAAATGAAAACTCTAGAAGATATCACGGATTATACATACACGCATCGCAAAATTAATAAAATATCTGCAGTGAAACCACAGATTAGGTCATAGTTACTTAGAAAATATTATTATAAGCTTTGCGATTCTGTAGATCCCCACCGATCACTATCAATTTGAAGTCAATATAGTATAATAATATATTTTTACTGTAAAATTTAAAATTCTATTGTATAAAATAGTTATGATCTATATATAAACCACCCCGACTGATCTATGTATATTCTTTTCAATAAAATCATTCCAATGACTCTAAACACGACATTTAAAATCTGAACTGTAAGTTGGTGGTGTGAATTTGAGTATTCTGTAGAGTACAGGAGATGTCCCAGCATCAGGTCAATGCTTCCATGTTCTTACAATATCGTTGAAGAAGAAGATTTTCGAATTGATCAGACCTATGAAAGTTTATTTCATAGCGCAATTAACTAAAGAAAAGCTCATAGTTTTATAACGATTGAACGAATTTTCATGAATCAAAGCTAAAAACACTCTCGATGAAGACATCTATCAAACAAAAAAAAAATCAAAATCGGTTCCTCTGGTTGACAGGTATAGATACACACGTTAAACGTATAATAACCCCTTCTTTGATCCCATGATTTGATTGATTTTGATTCCATGATCCCACTACCTCTGTACGAAAACCCATGATTCATGAATGCACATAAAACTTTTATTGGTAGGTATATAGCTAGGATTAGAAACAACGACCGTCGGGAACTTGTACTATTCATTATTCTGTGCGTCGGGTCAGAATCAAGGTAACTATCCTTTACGCCAAAGGGCCGTCCAATATCACTACGTAAGTATTATAAAACAAAGTCCATCACTGCGTCTGTCTGTCTGTTCGAAATAATCTCAATAGCTACTGAACGGATTATCATGCGGTTTTCACCAATAGCCAGAGTGTTTATGAGGAAGGTTTAGGTGCATAATTCGTTAAGGTTTTGTGTAAATTGGTTGAAATATGACGATGATTGTTAAATGTGTTAATATTTTATATTTGATGCAACAAACTGATGCAAATTTTGTAGACATATATGTTCTACCCGTGCGAAGCTGGGGCGGGCTGCTAGTCAATTATATAATTAGATTTCAATAAAGTGTTGTGCTTTTTACCATTTTAGATTATCATATTATCAGTAAATAATTGATAACCAATACCTAATGTTACTTAATAATAGTCTTATCTGTTCAGATTTTTATAAACAGTTATGGATTATTGAAAAATTATAAATATTTGAATAAAAGCTTTTTAGTCTGAGCTTTTTTTTGCTTTCTTCTAGCCTTTCTAAAGGCACTAAGGTTTGAAAATATGTTGTTGTTTTTTTATATAAAATACTATTTTGATACATGCGCATTATTAATTATCTAAATTTGCGTTAAAATAATACTAATATTAAACTTGTTATTGCTTAACTTAGCATAATAATATAGTAATAATAATATTATATAAAAATAATAAAAATATATAATAAAAATAAATGCATAAAAGTGCAGCACACCTTTCTACACCCTAAGCTATCCACGCCAATGTTGCCCCTCGGCGCTGACATAACGGTCCGCCTTTATGGAGGGCCCATTCAGTGTATAGCAAGTCACCACCCGCCATAATATTTTGAAATGAGATATAATTGGCGGGTGCCGTACCTCATCCCATAAACTAGAAAACAGACATCAATCAGCTCATCCAATAATCATAATACAATGTACCATCTATTTATAGTTTTCCATATCTTTTTATCCACTATCTATAGTTAATTAACAGTTGTAAAGGGCCTCTTGATGTTGGCTTCGGCCATAGAAAAAACTTCGGCTCCAGCAATGCCTTCCAAACGACCGGGCGTGTACTACCTGTGACATGTAACGAATATAAGATAATAATTTAATATGTATAAATAAACATTAATTCCTATTTCCACGTGAGAACGACTGCACCAATTTAGCTTGTTCTTTTTTTGTTGTGCTTGTGTCAGGAGAAAGTACTTATGAAAGTAAAGTTTTAATATATTTATGAAAGTAATTTTTAACACAGACAAAGCCGCGGGAATCGCTTGTAAGAAATATGATTAACATTTGGCTTCCTGAATTAATTGATAAATTGTTTGTTTTAAAATATTGTTACCTTACTTATACGATAATATTTTGAAACAATTGATTAATTTGAGATAGTGTATAATGAATGGGAGTGAAAGTCCAACTTAGCACATAATGTAAACAGCATTCATACTAACACTTATCGGTAGGATGACACAGAATAATGAATAGTAAACACCTAAAGGTGTGGTCATATCATCGGCCTATCATCGTAGGCGGCTGCGGCCGTTTGCTTGTAACTTGCAAAACCTCATCATCATCATCATATCAGCCGGTATCAGTCCACAGCTGGACATAGGCCTCTCCCAAGTCATGCCACTGAGCCTCGGGGTCAGTGCAAAACCTCATCATCAGCCTATGTTGGTCCACTGCTGGACATAGGCCTCTCCAACTACTCGCCACTGAGCACGACCCTCGGCAACTCTCATCCAGTTCTTGCTAGCAGCCTTCCGAACATGATCGCTCCACTATATTCTGAAAATGTCCCACGCTATGCTTGCTGATCCGCAATGGCAAAACCTAATAATATCAACAGTGTTTTTAGGGTTCCGTGCTCAAAGGGTAAAACGGGACCCTATTACAAAGACTCCGCTGTCCGTCTGTCTGTCTGTCTGTTTGTCTGTCTGTCTGTCACCAGGCTGTATCTCATGAACCGTGATAGTTAGATAATTGAAATTTTCACAGACGATGTATTTCTGTTGCCGCTATAACAACAAATACTAAAAACAGAATAAATTTAAAAATAATAGAGGGTCCCCATACAAGAAACGTGTTTTTTCCGGCATTTCACGCCATCTATGAACGCTTAGTTAGGTAAACGTCCCATAGATGGCGTTATATTGAAATGTCGATCCCTAACACCTTTGTTAGACGTTAGATGGCGTTATAAGAAATAAAATGTTTATTTATTATTATTTTTTGCTGGTGAAAAATGATAGTGGTATTTTATGCTCGATCTTATAAAATACTGTAGTGTGGTACGGAACCCTACGAGTGCGAGTCTAACTTGCACTTAGCCAGTTTATTTGTTTCTGAGACAGCTACATACTTAGATTTAGATTTATTATACATAGACTTTCGATTCTGATTTCGCTTTTGAGCCATGTTATGTAAGTACTATTAATTATTCTGTGGCCATGTCTACAAGCTGTTTTCAAGGGTCATCACAAACCGTCTTGCGCGAGGAAGTACTTTTGCACAGGTGGTAGCAGCATATTCTATCAATGTTCCGCGTGACTTGCTACCAAAAAAGTAGCTATTAAGGTGAAAATAAGCCGCAATACTTCCGGTGTTCCAGCAGCACACGGCCCTTGAAAGTCAGAGTATTCTAGGCCTGGCGTATTCATCATCTTCGACCACATCATCGCTTACCACCAGGCGAGATAGTGGTCAAACGCTAGCCTATCAGGTATTAAAAAATCTCAATGTAGCATTGACTTCCAACCTTTCTGTTATCAATAAATCCTGCTATATGCAGGATTTATTGATAACTATAAATAAAACGATAATAATAAATAACATATCATTTTTCTAGAGATTTTTAACGGTTACTATTTTACATTAATAACTATTTCATGTCAATTATAAAGATTTTATGTAAAATGGGTCTAAAAGTCATTAAGCTTAGTGGTATGTCTTGGGGGAGGCCTACGTCCAGCAGTGGACTGATACCGGCTGATAATGATGGGTTCAAAGATATCCGTGAATCTCCAGAGGTTCAAATGTAGTGAGTATCTGTTGACCCCTCAGAGAGTTCAAATGGAAGGAACGCTTTATGAAAGTTCGAGTAGCCAGGGAATCTAGTGAACGGAAAGGCGACACTAATTGAGAGGTAAGGTTTATATTCCCTTTCATGAGTTGCAGCATCATGAACGTAGCTTTAGATTCATTGTACTAAAAAATAGTAAACTATGAAGCGTCCGACTTTAGTCAGTATTGCTCATATAAGTGCTAAGGACAGTAGTGTGTGATTCATTACATAGCATAAGGAACTTTTGTGTTGCGGGTTAAGGTACGGTTTTTAATGTACTTTGATCAAATTTTCTTTTTAGTAAATTTCTTTTTGTTTAACTTTCTTTTTGTTTATATTTGGCCGTGTATTTTTTTTTTTTTTAATAATGAATGTGTATTCTTACTGTATGCAAATTTTGTTGATGTTAGGTCATATTTTCTAGGATACATTTTTTGTAATTGGTCGTAATTGAAAATAAAATTAATACAATGACATTGACATCAACGCTGATGTAAAGCGGCATGGCTCATCAATATTATAATTTCTTATTCAGCGCATCGCGTTGATTGACAACAAAATTACTCTTTATCTTCAAATAGATCTCAAAAGTAAAAAAAAAAACATTTAGGACCTAGCACAAGTAGTAGGTCTTTCCATTTTTAAGTAGATAGGTACTATTATTTTTATCTATTCTTACCTAATGTTACGTTTCCCTTATATATAGAAGGATTGTCGGCTTTAGACGCCGTAGACGTAGCGAGTTTAATCCGCGCTGTTTACCAATAGATTTTCCTATCGAAAAATGTATATATACATTTTACAGTGGTTCTCCGGTGAAGAAAAAACATCGTTACGAAACCTCCTAACCACTGTATTATTGGTAAGACACTTTGTAGTGTCCGCTTGGCCTACTACCACCGTTAAGAAGGAAAATCTGTCGCCACACATTTCATTTCATTTATTAACAGTAAATAATACATTTTAATATAATTTAACAACATGCATTTACATACAACGATATAGGAACAATGTAAGCCGATACAGTATAGCCACAGTTTTACAATCATACAGTTGAGAATCGCCTATGATGTTGGACGACACTGCCGCCCGAGTAGGTAGTACTTACGCTATCAGCAGACATCAGCTAATGTGTTCTAATAGCTATTCTTGAGAGCCAGTTCCCATTCTAGGCCTAGCGTGCAACTATTCTCGACGACATCGTCGTTTACCTAATCGATAACGTGTTTTTTATAGGATATAAAAAAAAACGATATCGATAGGTAGCGCGCAACCTGCAATTTACTAACATTATATTCTGCTCGACTAGACACAATTGCATGAGCTATTAATAATGCTACCGCAGTGATAATATTAGAGTGTAATATATATTTTGTTACGTAAAATGTCTCGTATGAAAAAAAACAATCATTTAAGTCCGTTCACGATTAGTGGAGTAATCTTGTAACACACATACAACAAAAAAGAACATACAGAAGAATTCAAAACCTTCGCTTTCTTTGAATTCGTTTGAAAATAAGCACCATTCACATGAATTAAGTAAGTACCAAGCAACCACCTGCTAATGTGAAGATGGTCAAAAACATAAAACAGTAAGGACCCAACTAAAAGAGGCTTCCTTCATCAACAGCATCCTAATGAAGTAACTGTCAAGTTAATGATCACACCTCATTAAAGAATGCAGTAAACCTGACACGCAGCACTTTATTTACAGGCTGTAAACGCAAATTGCTCTAATATTTACGTGGCCCTAAAAATTTTACCGCCATAATTTATTATGTGAGATGTTGAGAAGGGTCAGACGTATTTGCTAGATGACCCGGCTTTGCACGTGGCACCGAGTTATTTCTCTCTAACTAAACTACAGAACAAATACTTCACGGAAAAATAACACATGAAATGTTGCGTCGTAGGAAATGGAAATGTTCCTGGACAGTCCATATCTAGGCGGAAAAATCGTAAAAAAAATTATTGGTTTTGACATTTGTTTTGCCTATGCTTGGAGTTTCTTTGAAGGATCGAATTCGAAACGAAGTCTTCCGTCAGAGAACCAAAGTTCAAAGACATACTCATACACATACATACATAGACATAGCTCAAAGGATTAACAAGCTAAAAGGGCAGTGGACTGGTGACATCTGTTGTAGAACCGAAAACCGTTGGGGAAGACAAGTTCTAGAGTGGCCACCATGACTCCGCAAACATAGTGTAGGATGCCCCCCAGCTAGGTGGAGCGATGATATATGTAAGTTGGCAGCGGTGGGAAACAAATAGCTGAAGATAGAGCTCAGAGGCGTGCCATGGGAGAGGCCTATCTACTCGTATGTCTAGCATTGCACGGAAATTGGTTGATAATGACACGGCTGCAATAATACAGTATGAAATTTTCTTGGTAATTTGTACCTTACAGACTCTTATATCCTATAGAGAACTTGGCAAAACTCTCTGTTTGTATTATCAATGCCAAAATACTACTGTAACTGTACTAAAGAAGATAAATACTAGGGTGTGATTTTCATATAGAGAAACGTGTTTTTTTCAGACAGAAAGACAGTTTTGTGACAGACATTCTGTTCCTCAGTATCTATAGATAGTTGAGAAGGGTTCGTAGAAGGTAACCTGCTACATTTAGCGGTTGCGGTACTATCCCGGACTAAATAAGTAAACTGGCCGTTTACTTTGTTTATGTTCAGAAAGGTTACGGTAGTTGGCGAATTGAAAATGGCGTTGGATTCTTGTTAGTTGATTGTTTTTAGACGAAAGTTATTATAAGTTTGACGTGTGTATAATATGTGTGCCTGATGTGGCATCGTAGCTCCCAATCTTCTGATCAGGAGTGTTTTTGATTCACGAAAATCTCTTCAGCCGTTTGAAGATCATCTATCAGTTCTAACCTACCTAATAGACCCAATGTATTTTTCTATCGAAAAATGTATCTGCACATTCAAGACATATTTAGCCCCCACATGGTGGTAGGACACAATGTTGTGTCTGCCCGGTCAGCTACTACCCTCTGGTTGGAAAAATCTCTCGCCCAACATCTAATGTGTTCCGGCAGCTGTCCTTGAGAGCCAGTTCTCATTTTAGGCGTTGCGAGCTACCATCTTCGAGCGCATCATCATTTACTAACAGGTGAGATAATGGCCAAATGCTTGCCTATTACGGCATAAAAAAAATTAAAATAGGAAATAAGACGGACTGACGCGGACGTAAGAATTCTATTAAGTTTCCATGCTTCAGTAAGCTTTTTTCTTGGTGCTGGTTTTATTCCTGCAGTAAGTACTTCGGGGTTATTGTCACCCACTGGAAAATCATTGTTGTCTTTCTGCGTTTATAGACTTAATCTTAGACCTTAATCTACTGCCTTCATTGGTTTACCGAGTTTTGTCATGATGTTCGGTGATGATATCCAGTATGGAAGACGGGTTAGAATAGTTGCATTCTGTGGACTGGACGAAAGACAACTTTACTGTCCAGCGCCACGTTTCAGTGTCGTGTTTCAATTCCAGACAAGCACTAAAACAAAGGAGGTTCTCAATCCGTCTGCATGTTTTTTGTTTTTTTTTTTGTGTATGTTACAAGATTACTCCGTCAATTCTGAACCGATTCGAATGATTGTTTTTTGTTATCGTTAGGGTACGTTTTCGAGGTGGTCCCATTGTTATTTCATCGAGACCTGATAAGTATCTCTAGAGATTTGATGATAAACGTCTCAAACTTGCTACTGAAATTGACTCGCGGGGCATTGAAGTCGGTTATTTTAGTTTTTAAACTATCTTAATTATTTACTTGATGTATTTTGAAAACACTAATTATTTTTGAGATTACTTTTTGGCGCCAAAAATCCGTTTTTTTTTCAATTTTGACACCAATTCCAAGAAGAAGAATTTTTTGATACGAATCCAAGGAAAAGAGATTTGTACCCAATGTCACTTTCACGACTAAGACGAATCTATTGAAGATAAAGATAAAGATAAAGATCGTTTATTTGTTCAAACATGAGTATGCATACAATAATAAATACTTAATTTGCATGCAAGTTGGTCATAAGGTCGAGGATTCATACATGTTTGAGCCATTATGGCGTACAAATTCGTAAACATTTTACATACTTAATACAAACATTAATACAAATATTATTATAAAATTACAGTAGTTCAATAAAATTTGGAAAATTTTAGTAATTACCGTATAAAAATAACTAGTGAGATTTACACAAATTTAATTAGATAAACGTCAAATGTCAATAACAATTCAATGTATACAAATAAGAATAAAGTAAGATTAATTATTTACACCTAGTCAAAATTTGTCTGTTAGGAAGTCATTGATTGTATAGTAACATTTGTCATTTAATAATTTGTACAATTTTTTTTTTTAAATGTGATAATTCAAGGTCTTTATGTCATTTGGAATCTTGTTAAATATGGCTGGTGCCATGCAAAACGCACTCTTTTGCATAAAGCTAGTTTTTGCACTGTGCAAGCATAGTTTGCTGTTGTCACGTCTTTTGCGATTACTCTTGTCCGAAATTCGTGGAAATAACTGGGAATTGATTTTAACAAAGATTGCAATTTCAAAAATATACATTGAAGGTAATGTTAAAATACAATGTTTCTTAAAAAGAGGCTTACAACTATCTGTAGAATTTAAATGAAACATTGCTCTCATGCATCTTTTCTGGGCTTTGAAGATAATGTCCCGATCAGTTGAGTTGCCCCAGAAGATTATGCCGTATCGTAGAATTGAAGCTACTAAGTCGTGATATGCCGTCAGAAGTGTTTGGGTGTTCACTTCTGATGCTAATTTATGTAGAGCGTACGAAGTAGAACTCAGTCTCTTGCTAAGATTTTCAATATGAGCTTTCCAATTCAGCTTTTTATCTATTTCTAGACCAAGGAATTTAGTGGAGTTTACTTCGTTCACGCTTTTGTCTTTATAGTTCACTGTTATATTTACAGGATTTGGTTCACGTTGCTTAAAATGAATTATGTGAGTTTTTTCTAGATTTATTTTTAAATTATTTTGTTCTAACTACAATATTACTGAAGTCAGGGATTGATTTACGTCATTTTGATATAGGTCTCTAGTTTTTTTTTACATTTTATAGTCAAAATGCTATCGTCAGCAAAGAGAGTCATGGGTTGGGTAGTCGATAATGGGAAGTCATTTATATAAAGAATAAATAATAGCGGTCTTAAGACGCTACCTTGTGGTACACCATACAAAGGTGAGCGTTCTGACGATATAAAAGATTCTTCATATTTGGATTTAAGATTTATCTTGGTGATTTCTGTACGTTGAGTTCTATTTTTAAGATAGGATTCTAGAAGTTTTAATATGTTGCCTCTAATACCATGTGTCTCTAACTTTCTGATTAGAATGTTATGATTTACATAGTCGAAGGCCTGAGTCATATCGCAAAATAATGCACATACGGGTGTCCTTTCGTCCATACTTGTCGAAACATTATAAAGAAAGTCGTAAATTGACATGTTTATTGTCCTATTTTCTCTAAATCCCTTCTGTTCGTCACATAGTAAATTTTTATTTTCTACGTAAGAGTATAGCTCTTTGTAAATGTATTTTTCGAAAATTTTTGATATTACAGGTATAAGAGCGATGGGTCTGTAGTTCGATAATACTTCTTTACTGCCTTTTTTGAAAAGCGGTTTAATAATTGAGACTTTCAATGCGTTTGGATAGGTACCGGTGCTTATACACAGATTAAGAATGTGACTCAGATGTCCACAAATTTCAATTGCTACTAATTTTATGACTTTAGTGGAAATTTCATCATAGCCGACACTGTTCGTTGTTTTTAAGCATTTTATAATTTTAAGTATATCAGAAATTATATATATATTGAAACCACTCACATAAAAATATGACAAGCCGTTTAGGCTCTAGGGCGTGCCATAGAAATATTAATACATACATACACATGCATACATACATATATACATACATACATACATGCATACATACATTTTTACATACGGTAACTCGAAAAACATAACCCTCCTTCTTTCGCCGTCGGGTGAAAAGTGACAAATTCTTAATTAAGTTGAATTGAAGCAAGCGTCGAAATAACAGAAATATGAATAACTAGCTGGCCCGGCGAACTTCGTACCACCTGACAGACAATGAATGTTGTTACCTTTTAGATGAACTTGTTTTAGGTTTTTATGAACGTAATACAATGAATACAAAGAGATATTAAGTCTTTTTTATGTATTATGGCCATACAGATATATAATAAAAATTGGTAAAAATTGTTTTTGGAAATATAAACTTTTTTAAGTTGCTTGTAAGCATACATTTGTGAACGCACGCATATTTGACAATCAATAAATATGTCAAACAATTATCATTAGACAATATTTGACATTTTTAAAATCTACATGACTTGAATTCACAAAAAGTTGAAGAATTATTACTTGACTTACTACTTGACACGGGCTAAATACACTAATCGTGTGGAGCCATAATTATACAAAAAAAAAATACGGCGGGATAAACAATTGAACATCAAATAATCGGCAGTTTTTAAACCCAGGAACATTTTGGTAAAATATGTTTGCTTATATAATTTTTTTAGGTCAATTATTTATTGTTTTTAAAAATTATTATCCTATTCCTGACAAAGACAATACCAAAAATACAAAAATCATAAAAATTGGTCCAGCCGTTCTTGAGTTATAAGTGTAGTAACTAACACGACTTTCTTTTATATATATATAGATAAGGTAGTATTCATATTTCTGTGGTCGAAATAAATCAGGACAAAGTTTTACTTCGTTCATAAATCGATAAAAATCATGCGTTACGTGCAGTGTTATGATGAAATGTGAACTTTATCGTCTTTTTTATTATGTTTTTCTATGCAGCGATAGCAAAAATTAAGGCATTAAAACATAGCAATTAATTAAATTTGTTGTGTAAAAAATAATAGAAAACTAGGTGATGCGACATTCTCAAAACTTCGTAGGTAACAAACACGATTTTACAAGGAAATAAAAACCTTAAAGGGTACAACTTCTAGTTGACCTAGAATCAAGGTCCTGAATCACTCATATAGGAATAAATCTGACAACGATTATATAAATGTTAGCGTTTTGCTGTAATAAAACCTGCATGGTGCGTCTAACCGAGTGGGTGGCGCCTCTAGCGGTGAAAAATAGAAGATCGACTACGAACTCTGTGGTTACAGAGTAAAAGAGATTAGTATTGTATTATGAGCGAAAATAAATGCTTGTTTATAAATTGTAATACAGATTTTTATTATACCATGTTCATTGAAGTTATCTTACTATTACCATAATATTAAGTTAAAGTACGGCCACACCCAAATACTACTGCGCTATTTGATCGCCGCCTAGATCCTAGATAGATAGCGCACGCAGGACGCTGCGGTGTGTGCGTACCTTTTCTCAACTTTTTAACCGACTTCACAAAAAGGAGGAGGTTCTCAATTCGTCTGTATGTTTTTTTTATTTTTTTTTGTGTGTATGTTACGCGATTTCTCCATCAATAGTGAACGGATTCAAATGATTCTTTTTTTAATAGGTAGGATACGTTTCCGAGGTGGTCCCATTTTAATTTTATCTAGATCTGATTAGTATCACCAGAGATATGGAGATAAATACCTCAAACATAGGAGAATGTACTAGTTTTAGTAGAAGAGTCCCAAGAAGATTATACACAATGGAGGTTGCTATTGCACATAAGATATTCTTACGGTAACTGTGAGCGAGATAGAAATAAAGGTGGGGATATTTTTTTTTATATCTTATAGGCAAGCGTTTGACCACTATCTCACCTGTTGCTAAGTGATGATGCGTTCGAAGATAGAGAAGTGGACTAGAATGGGAACTGGCTCTCAAGGATAGCTGCCGGAACACATTAGATGTTTGGCGACAGATTTTCTGACTTGAGGGTAGTAGCTGGCCAGGCGGACACTAGATATGTTCTACCACCATGCGGGGGTTATTGGTTTCTTAACGATGTTTTCCTTCACCGGAGGGCCACTGTGAGAAGCGCACATATATATTTCGATAGAAAAATTCATTGGTGCACGGTGGTTAGAACTCGGTACCACGGCATCAAAGCCGACCGTTCTCCCAATTACGCCACCGGGCCCTCAATAAATAATTATATATTAATAATTATAATAAATAATTCTATATAAATATAAATAATTTGTCTTCACAGGAATGTTCTACCGGGCAAAGTCTTGTTAGGGTGCAAACTTTTTTAAACATACCTAATATGTTTTTGACATGACATGACATTTGGCGAAGATGGCGGCCATTTCAGTCCCGCGACACTGCATACATAATTAAATAACTCAGAATTATGAACGTACTTTGTACCAATCAACACAGCAAAAAACAATTATAAGCATAAAACCACATATTATATAATAGTTACTACGTAAATAATACTTTCCGTTGTTAGGTTGGCTACACAATTCATTTCATAATTCGGGTATCCACAATATAGGGAAGTGCCTCTTATAACGTAGTAGAGTGATTCAGTACTCTGTTGGCCATATGGCGGCAATTAATGTTAATAATCGCAAATAATACTTTTTGATATTCATTTTGGAATACAACTAGTCCGTGTTATAAAAGTATTTGGAATTATTGTAATAAAATAGACAATTAATTATCGTGTGTGTCAGATGCTTTAATTGTACAGGGCCATTTTGGACATTGTCCTTTGATACCTTGATGACATCATTATTACTAGTGAATATTTTCACTTTAGCGCGGCATTCAAAGTCAATTTTTTAGGGTTCCGAACCCAAAGGCTACCAAATGAACACTTTCTGAAACTTTGTTGTCTGTTCGTCCGTCCGTCCGTCCGTGTCTATATGTGCGCACTTTACAGATCTGTATCTTCTTAACCGTTATAGGTACATACTTGAAATTTTCAAAAAGTATATATCCGTCAGTGTATAACGGGCCAGACACGAAATTTAATAGATGCATGTAATTTCATTAAAACTTTTTTTGCACTAAAAAGGGTAAAATAAGTTATTTTTCAAAAAAAAAAAAAAAACCTACTTCATAACCACAAAAAGGCACTCAATAGCGAAAAATAATTTACTTAAAATTATTATAAGCGTTACCCAGTTCTCTATTTGAAGTCGGTGCCAGCCAAGTCTATTGGATATTAGATAGATACTATGTATGTAGTAGTAGTAAGTAGGTACATGTAGGTTAGTAAGTAGGTAGATACATGTAGGTATGATCTATATACTACCTATTAGACTTGGCTGGCACCGACTTCAAATAGAGAACTGGGTAACGCTTATAATAATTTTAAGTAAATTATTTTTCGCTATTGAGTGCCTTTTTGTGGTTATGAAGTCGGTTTTTTTTTTTTTTTTTAAATAACTTATGTATGTTTGTGATGGACAAACTGTTAAGAAGACATATTATTTATATTTTAACCTTTACACACAGTTTTCACAATAAAATTATTCTATTGGTTTCTATTGATATTGTAATACATCAATGACCATGTTGCTTATAAATTATATTGATGTTTTATTGAATATATGAATAAATACTTCACTTGCTTTAACTTATTCTTACTTAAAGTAAATCAAGCAAATCGACCAAAGGTTCTGGGAGAAATTATGTTGTGCCTACAAGATATACTCTACTATAATGTCCTCACATCCGTTCTTTCATCATCCATGTGTTTGTTTCCATTTCTTGAAAACAACTCATCATCATTATTAGCCAATTCCCATCCACTGCTGGGCATAGGCCTCTTCCATGGCATGCCAATGAGCTTGATCTTCAGTTCTTTGTTTTCAACCGCTGCTAGCCAGCTTGCGTATTTTTCATCGCTCCACCTAGCTGGCGGGCGTCCTACACTACGTTTGCCGAGCCATGTCTCCACTCTCTCTAGTCTACCCCGACGGTTATCGGTTCTACGACAGATGTGGCCAGTCCACTGCCATTACAGCTTGCTTATCCTTTGAGCAATTCAATAACTTTGGTTCTCTGACGGATGACTTCGTTTGGAAGTTGATTCTTCAAAGCAACTCCAAGCATAGCCCTAACCATAGCTCGCTCAGCGACTTCGAATTGGTGAACTAGTCGCTCCGTCAGTGTCCACGTCTCGGCTCCGTAAGTAATAACAGGTAGGACGCACTCGTCAAAGACTTTCGTATTCAGGCTTTGTAGTATGGGCGATGACAAATCTTGACGAAGTTTTCCAATGCTGCCCATCCCAGCTGTATCCTTCTGCGAGATTCCTTCTTGAACAACTATTTGTCTATAAAACTCCGCGCTAATTTCAGGTTTCAGCTTCCTGATCCCCATTTTTGAGAGCTTTTATATGACGTCATTTGTCAGAGAACAATCCGGAAATTTATCAGGCACAGGTAAAACTAGCCACCTTCCTTCTTTTTTAGGGTTCCGTACCCAAAGGGTAAAACGGGACCCTATTACTAAGACTCCGCTGTCCGTCTGTCTGTCTGTCTGTCTGTCTGTCTGTCCGTCTATCACCAGGCTGTATCTCATGAACCGTGATAGTTAGACAGTTGAAATTTTCACAAATGATGTATTTCTGTTGCCGCTATAACAACAAATACTAAAAACAGAATAAAATTAAAAATAATAGAGGGTCCCCATACTAGAAACATATTTTTTTCGGCATTTCACTCCATCTATGAACGCTTAGTTAGGTAAACGTCGCATAGATGGCGTTATATTAAAATGTCGATCCCTAACTCCTTTGTTAGACGTTAGATGGCGTTATAAGAAATAAAATGTTTATTAATTATTATCTTTTGCTAGCCAAAAATGATAGTGGTAATTTTTGCTCGATCTTATAAAATACTGTAGTGTGGTACGGAACCCTACTAGTGCGAGTCCGACTTGCACTTGGCCAGTTTATTTATGTATATAATATAATCTGTATATAATATATATCTAATTATTATTAAGTTGTTTAAATAAAAAAAACATATATAAGACTAAAACTCCCACGTTTTTAGGATATATTTATGAATAAATTAAAAAAGACAAATTTTAGCATCAAGTCGAAAAACAAATACATGACTAAAGACAATGTATATCTTCGCAAGGACTAGCAATATTCAAATGTGTAATTGAGTTTATCTTATTAATTGTTTGTTCACTCCTCTGGCTACACGATTCAACGCATTTGGCTGTTACTTTGCACGTAATTATGAAGCTACGAAAGTTCTATTTACCCATAGTAGAAGACCAAGAAGAGAAAGTATTTTATTAGTTTATTTTACAACAAAAAGACAATCTATACTTGTAAAAATTATTACAATACAATATTACGTAAATTAAATGCATTAGGTACTAGTATTAATAACAGGGAATTCACTGGTGCATAAACTAGCCGTATCCACATGAGTAAAGAAACGGAATTACTCATGTGCCGTATCTGTGCGATAAGCGCAAGTAACAATTCGCAGTTGTTACTTAATTGCATTGCACTTAATTATGTAGCTACGAAAGTTCTATTTCCCATAGCGAAAGACCAAGAAAAGAAAGTATTAATATTCATTTATTGGTTGTGAAGTATAGTAGAAGACGAGCAGAGACGTAAATTCCTACTATAATTTTTATATTTTTATTATATTAAATATATATGTTTTAATAATTAATAGAACTCTCAATAACACGTATAGTTTATGTCGTGATAACACACGCTACGAGGCCTACAAAGTGGTACAAAAATTCAATTAAAAATAGTAATGATTTTTTTTGTCATATATGCCTTGGTATCAGGTTTTTATTTAGGTTTTAAAAAATAATTCATGTGTGACAAAACACCATATATTATAGGAGAAATATTAAATTTAGAAGTCTTAACGTTTGTAAGAATCAACTAGTTTACCTACATTGTAACGGGATACTACGGAACTCTACACTGCCCGTGGCCCTAGATGCATTGGCTTAAATGGTAGAATTATATTGATATTTCTTACATTGCTCTCTTTCTTATATTGCTCTACATTTCTATATTTTTTGATTCTTACATTTCTTACCAATTCAATTCAAAACAACTGTTTTGTTTCTATTAATTCATTGGATATCCACAATGCATCGCCTACGCGTTGTGCTACATTCCATTCTAATCTAAGATGTGGTTACACCTACAACTATCTATAGGAATCTAGATTAGAAGTGATCTCTTCAACAAGAGAGTAATCTAATGGTAAGCCTTTTAATAATTAAGTTCAAAACATTTTTTTTTAATATAGGCAGTATTAATAAACGCTAATATGCATGTCCAAAATCATACAATACATAATAATCAAGCATCATGTCAACATAACAAAAGCATAATTTAATGATTTGAAAAAAAAAAAAATAAGTAATGAGCCATTCTGTCATTATATTGTCAATGTTTTTTTTTAAATAAAAGCCATAAGAAGAAGAACATTAAGTTGGATTGCGTGCTCACCATTTTCGATAACTTCATCAAATGATAATCAAATTGTTACAAAACTAAGAAAAAAGGACTTCAAATGCCGCACTAGTAATTTTCAGTACTAAGATTGAGACGTTTATCTCCATATCTCTGCAGAAACTTATCAGGTCTCGAAGAAATTACAATGGTGGTCCCATTGTCATTTCTTGGAATACCAATTTAAAAACAGAATCATTCGAATCGGTTCTCAATTGACGGGGTAATCGCGTACCATACATACAAAAAAAAACCTACAGACGAATTGAAAACCTCCTTTTTGAAAGGCAGTTAAAAATAAAAGAGTTAAAGAGGTTAATGACCTGTGTTACAAAATGTACCATTGAGTAGTAGTAGTAGTGAACGGCGAACGTTGCTTATTGTTTCCGATTTGGAAACAGACGACTCGTATCATCGAGCATTTGGCACAGTATTACTTATTTCACACAGCGTTTTTATACTTAAATCATAAAACTATATACGGCTAATTACGTAAATAGATTTGAAAAATATTATGTATAAATTCTCCTGCAAAGTAATTTAAAACATAAATTTAATTTGTGCTGAGCTGAACGCTGGTTTTCAGATAGATCTAGAGCAAATGTTTAAGCAAATTATGCACAACCGTAGTCAACAAGCAACCTCTATAGCTTTATAATGTTCGTCTGACTGACTGTATGTCTTAAATCCACGGTTTAGCTCAGAGAATTACTATTACTACAACTTTTTAAAAGATGATTTTTCTTGTCTATCTCATGGAGGCGAGTCTTAAAACGCTAGCCTATAAGATATACAGGGTGATTAAATATCGATGGATCAAACGAAGCAGGTTGGTAGAGGACTTCACAGCGCATATATTGAACCCTCATGTATGTTCAACCATTTTGGATAGTTTATGAGATATGAAATTTTTTTAATGTGTTTGCCTTTCGCCGCTATGGTTCACAAAAAAAACTGCCCAGCTCTCTACGCTAGGGCAATTTTTTTTTTGTAATCGTAGGTAAATAATAGACCTGACAAATGGTATTATTAATTTTAATAATTTTTTCGAAAAATAAATACTTTCGTAATAATAGAAAAAGTTACAAAATTCTCATTGACTAATGCTACTGCATAAAGTTTGCGAGGCGAATACAAAAAAAATTACATGTTATTTTTTTTCATACCTATTTTCAAAACTTCAGTATTTATTGAGCTACAACCTCTGCAAATTTTATTTACCTAAACTAGGCGGTTAATATTAAAATATGCGATGAAGTCAAAATTATTTCACATATTTTTTTCAAATTTACCCATTCTTTCGTAGATGTTTAGATATAGTAGTAGAAAAGTAGGTATAAGTTGCATCGCTATATGCAGTAGGCCAAAAAATAGATTTGATATTAAATGAGACTGAATATCGCTATTATTAATTAACTTTTGACGTCTCTTTTGCATGTATTAGTTTTAAAAATATGTAGATTTCGCTGGTTTTTGTTACCTACGGGAAGATTATTGTTGCCTTTCTGCGTCCGTAAGCTTAGCTTAGACCTCAAACTACCCTTCACGTGATTCCTGGGTGGTGCTAAACAGGTGACTATAAGTGGTAGGGTTTAGTTTTGGCTTGAACTACTCACCGGTTAACAGAAATGTTGCTAATTTGTTCGCCAAGTTCCGGCATGATGTTAGGCAGTATGGATGACGGGGTGGGATAGTTACGCTCTGTGAATTGACCGACAGTCAGTCGATGCCATTATATAGTTCAACAACGTTTTTTAATGTTTGACAGATAAGCATTTGACTGCTGCCTCACCTTATGCTAAGTAAAGATTTTTTTATTTTTTTAATGGAAAAAGATTACTCGCTATGTGGGTTGCACATTACTAGTATTCTTGTTAACCCCTCCAACTTAGCTAAATATGCCTGTGTCTGGAGTGGGTTCCCGTCAATTGAGCAATGGATGGGGTGGGGACCGAACTCACGACCTTTCGATCGCCAGTCCGCCACCTTATCCATTGGGCTATTGATGCGGTCAAAATATGAATTCGTGTTTGTCTGGAATGGAATGACGTACTGAGACTAGGCGCTAGGAGACTGACTTCATACTGGCTATTGACATCATGCCGAAACTTAGCGAACGAATTAGCAACATGTCCTTTATCGGTGAGTGGTTCGAGCCATGGTCGAACCCTACCACTTATGCTCACCTATTTAGTACCACCCAGGGATAACGTGAAAGGTAGTTTAAGGTCTAAGCTAAGCCTATGGACGCAGAAAAGCAACAATGACCTTCCCGTAGGTAACAAAAGTCAGCGAAATCTACATATTTTCAAAAGTAATACATGTAAAAGAGACGTCAAAAGTTAATTATTAGTAGCGATATTCAGTCTCATTTTATATGCTTACTGCATATAGCGATGCAACTTATACCTACTTATTGTATCTAAACATTTATGAAAGAATGGGCAAATTTGAAAAAATATTGTGAACTAATTTTGACTTCATCGCACCTTTTTAATATGATTTACCTGAACGATGCGGTCGTTCAGGTAAATAAAATTTTCAGAGATTGTAGCTAAATAAATACTGAAGTTCTTAAAATAGGTAAGAGAAAAAAATAACAATTATTTTTTTTGTGTTCGCCTCGAAAACTTAATGCAGTAGCATTAGTCAATGAATTTTTTGTGACTTTTTCTATTATTAAGAAAGTATTTACTATTCTAGTAAAATAATAATAATAATATTTGTAAGAACTATTATTAAGCTACGATTACAAAAAAAAATGCTCTAGTGTAAAGGGTTGGGCGTACTAAATTTTTTTGTGAACCACAGCGGTGAAAGGCTCAAACATTAAAAAAAATTTCATATCTCATAAACTATCCAAAATGATAGAACATACATGGGGGTTCAATAGATGCACAGTGAGGTCCTATACCACCCTGCTTTGTTTGATCCATCGGTACTGTATCACCCTGTATAAATAAAACCGCCCAAGTAGAGTTGGACTCGCCCACCGAGGCTTCCGTACCAACTTCTGAAACGGGTTAAAGGACAATCTTAACTTTGTAGTTAAATCCATAGAAAATGTATCAAACCAACCGCATATACTAAGTTTGGAATAGTAAATTCACTTTGTTTTTGTTATTTAACTACATATTCACGGATTTTTTCCTATATAAGTGCGAGCGATGCGCCGATCCGATCCCATCTTTTCGAAGATCGGATCAAAGGCATACGATCCATTCGATTTTCGGATCGGATCGAAAGCATGCGATCCGATCGCGGATCGATTCAACTCTATCAAATATCGGATCGATCCGATATTTGATATATTTGTGGTTTGCACAAAATGTAATGTATTTTTATTTGCACACAAAGTGATAGTATATTATAAATAACTACAAATATTATTAGATAATTCAATGTTTCGTTATGTAGTTTTTATACTTCACAGGCATACAAATGTACCCGTATACCATAAAATATTGAAAGTTAATTTTAATAACATTAATTAGACATTAGTCTTTTCAGGTGAATGTAATTTATGTTGCCTAATGCTTTGTTGAACCAACCAACCCTTTTTAGTTTGAAATAAATGTTGTATTTTCATGCGATTTGTTTTGGATCGATCGGATCAAATGCATGCGATCCGATCCGCGGATCGGATCGAGACGTTGCGAACCATTACGATCCATAATATCGGATCGAGCTTAAAAAAATCGCATCCCTAATAAGTGCTTCAAAAACTTGCTTTTTGACAAATTTCATGATTCAACTCATTCAGTTCATGAAACAACGTAAGTACCCTACGGGAAGTACCCTATAGGTTTTGATTCCCTTGTAATATCGCAAAGTATGTGAAAATATGCGACTTTATCATTATCTCTTGATTGCGTTGACTAACAAGATTGATGTTTTCACAGTTAAAAGAAACCGTAAACCCGAGTATTTGGTATGAGTTTCAACTTGATGTCTCTACGCGTTCCCGAGAAAAAGGACTATTGACAGACGGATAACAAAGTGATCCTCTAAGGGTTCCTTTTTTCCTTTTGAAGTACGGAACCCTAACAAGGGAAAAAATTGTCGATTCGTTCGTTCTATAGAACCCCAGCGCGTGTGACCTGCAGACACGCAATTGGCTGGCATTCAAAGTCTGGCCATAATAATAACCAGACCAAAACAACTGTTGGCTGATAACTAAGTACTTTATTACGTTTTATAGATAACGAGTAATCCTGATAACAGTATTACTGTTATCAAGAACATACTTTTGACATTTTCCTAGATAAGGTGATTATCCAATAATTAACATAGTAATTAATTTTATTATACCTGCAAGAATTGCACCTATTTTCAACCAACTTGCAAAAAGGAGGAGGGTCTCAACTCGTCTATATGTTGTTTTTTTAGGGTTCCGAACCCAAAGGGTACCAACGGAACCCTATCACTGAGACTCCGCTGTCCGTCTGTCTGTCTGTCTGTCTTTCTGTCTATCTGTCTGTCCGTCTGTCACCAGACTGTATCTCATGAACCGTGATAGTTGGACGGTTGAAATTTTCACAGATGATGTATTTCTGTTGCCGCTATAACAACAAATACTAAGAACAGAACAAAGTTAAAAATTAAAGGGTTTTAAACGAAAAACGTGTTTTTTACGATAACGCCATCTATGAATCTTCGTAGATGGCGCTATCGTGTTTACCTTAATCTCGGAATCTGAATCTGAATCTCGGAAACGGCTCCAACGATTATATAAAATTTAGTATACAGGGGATTTCAGGGGCGATAAATCGATCTAGCTAGGATTCATTTTCAGAAAATGTTGTTTTATTCGTTTTTTCTTAAATCAACTTAAAATATGACTCTTCCCGACATCTATTGGCGAGTAGAAGTAGCTTTAGTGTTATTATGTTGTTAAAGCAGTTAGTTACTCTCAATTAAAAAAATAGTATTATTATGCGCCAATAGGTATCGAAAAGAGTCATATTTTTCTGTTTAAGTGGCAAAAAATCTCGGTCTTCTAGATATTTAATAATATTAATTACTAACACTTTTGTGTTAACGTTTACTTAGTTGGTGTTAGAAGTTCGTTAGATATTCATTAGATGGCGTTCGGAACCATCCGTGTGCGGGACAAAAGTCGGACTCGCACTTGGCCAGTTTATTTTTGTATGTATGTTACGCGATTACTCCGTCAATTGTGAACCGATTCGAATGATTCTGGTTTTAATCGGTAAGGTTCATAATCCAATGTGGTTTTATTGTAATTTCATTGAGATCTGAAAAGTATCTTCAGAGATATGACGATAAATGTCTCAAACTTGCTACTGAAACCGACTCGCGGGACATGGAAGTCGGTTGTTTTTGTTTTTACATACTTTATTTATCTCAACTTCACGGCAAATTTATTTGTCCGTCACAAATCTTCCAAATTAAATTTAAAACTTTTAGCTCAATCGGGAACCGATGCTCCATTGCACACTCTCCGAAATGTATCCGATAGAAAACCGATAAACAAGCGACTTTGCGGCGATGCGCGAGACTCTGGAGTCTCTTGCTTACTAATAGGTCATCGCTGATGAGTTTTTTGGCTCTCCTCTCAATAGCTTCCAGTGTCTCCAGCTGGTATTTAGCAGAACCATCCCAAAGGTGAGAACAGTACTCCATACACCACCGGACTTGTGCTTGGTAAAGATTAAGCAACTGTCCCGGTGTGAAGTACCGTCTCACCTTAGCCAAAATGCCAAGCTTTTTTGAGGCTAGCTGGGCTCTAGACTCAATATAAGAGCCGAAATTGAGAGTTGGTGTCAAAGAGATGCCAAGAAGCTCGAGATTGTTACTTATCGGAACGGACACATCCCGGAAAGTAGGAGCCAGTAGAAATGGGCTCCGTTTAGCGGAGAAAAGACACGCCTGGGTTTTCGCAGCATTGAACTTGACCAGATTGGCATCGCCCCAATCAGAGACTGCCTTCAAAGAAAAGTTCAAGCGTTCGACCATCGCTTCTCTATGAGACTGGATTTGTAATGCACTGGTTCGTGCGTTGGATGTGTAACTCTCTACAACAGTGCTGTCATCTGCGTACCCAAAGATACCGGGTTTAAGCAGGTCATTAATATGCAGCAGAAAAAGTGTTGCAGAGAGTACTGATCCTTGAGGGACTCCGGCATTTATGGCCAATTGGTCGGAAGAACAGCCATCGATGACCACTCGAATCGACCGATCCCTTAAGAAATCTGCTATCCAAACACATAAACCAGTGGGCAGGCCGTATGAAGGAAGCTTGCTAATAAGGCTATAGTGCCAAACCCTGTCGAAAGCCTTCGAGATGTCAAGAGAGACGGCCAGCGCCTCGCCGTGGTTCTCGATGGCTTCGCTCCAGATGTGCGTGGCATACGCTAGAAGATCCCCAGTAGACCGGTTTCGGCGAAACCCGTATTGTCGGTCACTGAGGAGATCGTTCACTTCTAGGTATGCCAGGAGCCTGTGGTTCAGTACACGTTCCATAGTCTTACAGAGTATGGAAGTGACTGAGATAGGCCTGTAATTGACAGGGTCTGCACGACTACCCTTTTTCGGCACGGGTTGCACGTTTGCTTGCTTCCAGGATTTAGGCACTTGATCAGTCGTCATAGACAAGCGAAAGAGGCGTGTCAAAATAGGAGCCAACTCAGGCGCACACGTCCTCAAGACTACAGCTGGTATACCGTCTGGACCACTAGCTTTGTTCACGTCTAGATTGCGCAACGCTTTGCGTACTTCAGTCTGACGAATGCGGATTTCCGACATAAACGTCCCGCAAGTCGGCAGACTAGAAGGTACAGCATTGCCAGCATCTAAACGTGAAGACTCCGCAAACAGAGTAGCAAATAAATTCGCTTTCTCTTCAGCCGAGTGTGCTAGTGATCCATCGGGTTTCAGTAGTGGAGGCAGTGAGGGACGGCAGAAGTTCTCTTCGATCGACTTCGCCAGGGACCAGAACGCTTTGCTACCCGAGGGGTAAGAAGCAAGTTTGTTCCCTGTTCGGCGTATGTGATCGAAGCGAGCCTTCTTGAGAGCCTTTTTGCAGGACTTGGCGGCTAAGTTAAAGGCTTTCTTCTTTTCGCGTACATCTCTAGTCTTGCGGGTTCGAGCATCAGCCCAGGCTAAGTAAGCTTCATGTTTTGATGCTTCTGCATCTCTACATTTGGCATTAAACCATGGACGAGCTTTGCTTGACACCGGAACGTCAGAAAATAGTATGAAATATTCCATACCCTGACGTAACACTTCTGTCACAGCATCCGCGCAAGCTGAGGGATCGCTCGAAGAAAAACATACCTGCCGCCAAGGATAAGACGCGAAAAAACAACGCATCTCATCCCAATCTGCTGACCTGTATCGCCACACCCGCCGGGTGCCTTTTTGGCTGGGATCGGGCGGGGAGTAGACGGATACAGACTTCACCAGACAGTGGTCGGAGCTACCAAAGGGTGATGAAACCGACACCGAGTAGCGGTCTGGTTCTGTTGTCAGCAGAAGGTCCAAGCAATTGGCTGTATGGCCATCAACGTCCGGTATCCTTGTTGCTCCCTGGACCAACTGAGTGAGGTCTAGCGTTAAAGCAAGCTTTCGCATCTCTCGACCAGCGTGGTCTGTGCTCTGGTATGGGTATAGCCAGTCTTGATGATGGGCGTTGAAATCCCCCAGAAGCACTAATTGAGCAGAAGGATACCTCTGTTGGGCCACATCAGCCGCCTCACTGAGGTGGTTTGTGAGCCTGTTTGTCTCTTCGTCTCCGCTGTGCGAACGGTAGACACTAGCATAAAGAATTTTCTCTATGCCAGTGTCCACCAAAATCCACATGACGGAAAGTTGAGGGTCTTCAAGGTTGCGGAGACGCCGATAGCAAATGTCATCGCGGGCATACATACAAACTCCCGCCCTCGCCCTAAAGTTATGCTCTAGAACATAGCCTGGGTAGGCAAGGTACGCCGCGTCAGCTGGACATTTGATCTGCGTCTCCGTGAGGAACAGAATATGCGGTTTTTCGGTCTCAAGGTGGTGGTGGACCGAGAGGGTATTGGAGTGCAAGCCTCGAATGTTTGAGAGGTGCACTTGAGAGGTGCACTTGAAGGGAGAGGACGTGCTTCCGCTGTTCAACCTTTATTCTGTTTCTGCCTTTCATTTTGTGGGGAGTGAAGTTAGGTAAGGGAAACGGAAGTGGAAACGAGGCGCTAATTACCAACCCGTGATACATATTAGGTCTTTTCACCTATTGGGAACCAATCCTGGAGACCGCGGGGACGCCCGAGCCCCCCCAGAGGTGTCCATCGGGTCCTCTCGTCCGGTCGCCAACCGGCACGATGGCGCACCTCCGGGATTTTTCGCGAGATGGCGGGGCAGCCTTTCATGAGTGGCTGGCTCACTACTTGGGCCCCCAACTATCTGCGGTCGGCCAGCGGAGAACCGTGCCTCGGATCCCGCTGCTCTCCAAGATTGGCTGCCAGGTAAATTGACCTTCAATGTATCACGACTAGCTATAGTAAGCAACGCAACTGTTTCCGACCCGTTCCCCATAATGGCTTCACCAAACATTCATGCCGTAAAGCGACCGCTTGGCGGCATGGCTTTGTCTGGTGGGTGGTAACACGCCGCGGCCTAAGCCTACCACCTGAAGAAACATCTGAAGAACCTGAAGAAACCACCTGAAGACATGTTATAACCGTCGTGTTTGGGCTCGTTGGATTTGTCTTAACTTACTCTGGTCCTTGGTTATCTAAAAGCTTGTGTTTAAAAGGTTTTTTTTTTTAATTACTTATAAATTACTTACTTATCAGTGTATTTTATTATACTATTATAATATATTTTTTTTTATATCATATTATTGACTTACATGTAGCAGTGAACTGATACCGGCTCATTATTATGAGGATTTAATATTGAAATGAATAGTTATTGTAAAACATGTTTAAAAAATAAAATGTATGAAAATCTGAGGGGATAATTCGCTATTTTGGAGTGACTTCTTTACTTGAAACGTGAGCATTACCATTAAAATTATGCTCAAATAGTTACTAAATCACGTAAATGAAATCACAACGATGCACTCATAAGTTAATGCACTTCAAGTTTTAAAATTAAAATACAAAGAAATCTAATTTAATATAATTGAATAAAAAGGTGATGCGCAGAGCTAATCAAAACCGTCCATCTTAATTTCCACTTTATCAACTTTTTTATATTTAATTTTATATCTTCGTTTTTGTATTTCAAAGTGCTGTTCTGATAATTTCTCACTTGACCGCCTGAGGTCAATTTGTAAAATAAGGCTCGCAACTCTGGGAATTATTATCTTAGTTATGAGTTACACTTATATACTACTAACTGACCCGGCGAACTTCGTACCGTGAATATAAATAAACTGTATAGTACATAACGATATTAGTGCGTTATGATGGTTATAACCAATACGCACGTATATCGTACGACGTTTTTTAACACAATTGCGAGGAAACGGGGAAAAAAAACATTTTATATTTTGTTCATGTCTAATTATTGAAACAGTTAGTGAAATTACAATAATTAAAATGATACGTAGTTGTAGTTGGTTTTTTAATTATGTTTTCATACGTGGTTATATGTATCTGTCTTTGGATATTGACGGCAGCAAGCTGTCGCATGCGGTTCGCGCTTCTGTTAGTATATCCGGTGGAGTTGAAGTAATATATGGCTCTTCTTCATTATTGAAAGTTGTCATATTTAAATTTTCACAATACAAGTACAAAGAAAAGAAAATTTGAGAAAAATGGCGCAAGGATTATTTTCTGCCGTAGCTGCGTGAAAATGTTGGCAAAGACGTTAGAGCATGCAGCCAAGTTTTTAAATTACCGAATAAACTGATTTTTTTGTTTTAAATAAACTGAATCTGTGAATGCACACTGTTGCTTTCCCGCCATTTTAACAGCGCGCTAGCGCTGCCTACTGACTGGCGCCGCGCGGCGATTAGTTTAAAATTTAAATAGCAACAGCGCGCGAAATGGCAAATAATACTGTTATGGAATTTGTATGGACTATAACTTAACTATTTGCTTTGGTAACACACGCGTTTTTTATGACCCGCTTTACATATTTAAAACCGGTGGAATTACATCAGCTTTACGAGCAACGGTGTTAAAAAATACTTTAAACAATATTTGCCGGAAAAATACGTTTCTCGTATGGGGATCCACCTTAATTTTTAATTTAATTTAATTTTTATTATTTGATTTTATAGCAGTCATTGCAATACACACCATGAATAAATTTCAAGTCTTTATCTATTAAGGTTCGTAAGTTCGAGCATAAAAAGCCTCAAAAACACGTTTCTTGTATGGGGACCCCTTTCATTATTTTATTTCGTTTTTATCGGTTTTTAAATACAAATAGCGAATATCCATGTATGGAAGCGCTATAGTGACAACCATTAAAATATGTCAATACAGTGACAAACGTTTCTAAACAAACCAACAAAGAAAACCTGGGACAACCATCAAAATTCAAAATATTAAACTTTAAATACCTACACAATAATCCGAGTAATGTAGATATAATAGGTTGTCGATTCAGACCCCTTAATTTAATTCATGCTTCAAATTTCAATTCAAGAGTGAAAAAGAGTCTACCCTACCGTACCGAAGGGACGAACGTCAAATGTTTGACAGGGAAGTAGGTAGAACAGTTTATATGGGAAAATGAAATTTTTGTTATTGCAATTATTCCTAATTTTCTCGCCGTTTAAATCTTCCCTGAACTACGACAAACATTTCAAAACCAAAATCAGCTAAATCGGCCCAGCCGTTCTCGAGTTTTAGCGAGACTAACAATTGCAACAATTGGTTTATATATATAGAAGATAGAAGACCAGTAATCCGTCTCGGCTTCGCACGGGTAGACCATATATGCCTGCAATTTTTGCATCAGTTTGTTGCGTCGAGTATGAATTAATTAACACAAAACCTTGACAAATTTTACACCTAAACCTTCCTCATGAATCACTCTGTCTATTGATGAACATTTTATAAAAATCCGTTCAGTAGTTTTTAAGTTAGCGCTTGACTACTATCTCACTTGATGCAATTTTTAGGGTTCCGTACCCAAAGGGTAAAACGGAACCCTATTACTAAGACTCCGCTGTCCGTCTGTCTGCCTGTCTGTCTGTCTGTCTGTCTGTTTGTCTGTCCGTCTGTCACCAGGCTGTATCTCATGAACCGTGATAGTTAGACAGTTGAAATTTTCACAGATGATGTATTTCTGTTGCCGCTATAACAACAAATACTATAAACAGAATAAAGTTAAAAATAATAGAGGTAACGGTACAAGTAACGGGTTTTTTTCGGCATTTCACGCCATCTATGAACGCTTAGTTAGGTAAACGTCCTATAGATGGCGTTATATTGAAATGTCGATCCCTAACACCTTTGTTAGACGTTAGATGGCGTTATAAGAAATAAAATGTTTAATGATCATTATTTTTTGCTGGCGAAACATGATAGTGGTATTTTTTGCTCGAACTTATAAAATACTGTAGTGTGGTACGGAACCCTACGAGTGCGAGTCCGACTTGTACTTGGCCAGTTTATTTAAAAATAAAATCTTATTAGCGATGTGTGTTGCACATTACTAGTATTCTTGCTAACCCCTACAACTAAGCTAAAATATGCTTGTGTCTGGAGTGGGTTCACATCAAATAGTGCAATGGGCCAGTATATATATATATAACAGTGCCCAGCCCCAGCTGGGGATCGAACTCACGATCTCTCGATTGCCAGTGTGACATTTTAACCATTGGGCTATTGCCGCTATTATATATTATTACTAGCTGTACCCGCGACTTCGTCCGCGTGGAATAGTGTCTTTGGGTAGCATTAACTAACCAGACACATACGTATCCCAACTACACCGCACCGCACCACGCCACGCTAATCCCCCCTTCCCCCTCCCCGCACTAACCCTCCCTTCCCCCTTCTCCCACTTCCCCCTCCCTTCCTCCTCCCCCTTACCCTTCCCCTCCCCTCCCATTTTCCCTCACTTCCACAACCCCTCCACCTACCATCACCTCTCCTCCCCCACCACTCCCCCTACCCTCTCCCTCCACTCCCCTTACCCTCTACCCTCCCCCTCCCCTCCCGCTTCCCCCTCACAAACACTGAATGTCATATTATACTCCCCCTCCCCTACCCTTACTCCAGTCCCCCTCCCCTCCCCCTCCACTCCCCTACCTTGAAACTGATGCACTTGCTTCGTGATTAAACATCTCAAAAGTTGAACTCGTTTGTTTTCTCTTTATAATATTAGTCTGGATAATTAATGATGCGGTCGATGATGTAGCGCGCTTACCCTTAAGATATCTACTCACTCGCGACTCAATTATTGCAGTCAACACTCCTAAATTATTGTATCTAATAGGAAATACAGACTCAGGCAGGGATTTTCATTCCTTGGCTTTTTTATAAATTATATACTACAACATTCATTGCCGCGCTGTGCCCGGCCTTATTTATAGATTACATTCCCTGCGGAGGAGTTTATGAAATTGTTTTGGTCTACAGACACTCAATGTCAAGTCAAGTCTGGTACCTAATCACAGTTAGCACTGAGCCGTAAACAAGACTAGGGATAGATTTTCGAGTTGCCTTAATACAAAACTTAAACTTAAGGAGGTTCTCAATTCGTCTGTAGGTTTTTTTTTGTATCTATGTTACGCGATTACTCCATCAATTGTCAACCGATTCGAATAATTATTTGATGATTGATTTATTTTAATCGGTAGTGTACATTTCCGAGATGGTCCCATTGTCATTTCATCGAGATCTTATAAGTATATCCAGAGATATGACGATAAACGTCTCAAACTTGCTACTGAAATTGACTCGCAGGGCATGGAAGTCGGTTCTTTTAGTTTTTAATTATCTAAAATGATCAGCAATACGTTTGAGATGCGTATCTTTATATCTCTGTAGATACTTCTTAAATCTTGATAAAGTTAAGGTACGCATACACCGCGACGTCCTGCGTCCTGCGTGCGCGATCTCAGTACATTTCAATTGTTTTCTAATCGAAAACAGGAACATCGAGAACGCAGGACGCAGGACGCCGCTGTGTCTGTACCTTTACAATGTGATATGGTGATAAAATGACAATCACTGGGAAATCATACTCTCTCAAAAATATAATTTTCTAAATCGATTAAGACATGTCGGAGTTCTGAGCTAACAAACATAAAAAAAAACCGGTCCAGTTGAACTCGCGCACCGAGATTTCTGTATAAACTAATTAAACAAGGTTAAACTTAACTTTGCAGTTCGATCTCTAGGCCGATTCCTAGACACAACCGCAAATAATAAGTTTGTATTAGTAATATAAATAGTAAGTGTTGTAATAATCATTCTCATTTTTCGCAGGCCATCAACAAAATGGTACAAATTAGCAAACACCTCTTCGATCAGACGTGCCGTGACGCAGAATGCCACATGCTACTTCACCCTTGGCACGAAAGCTGCATCAAGTCAATATCTCCTCTCTTTCTGGACTCAGCTATTGGAAGTGCCAAGTTCTATTCTATGGTCTACGCTGTAAGTAACAATTTTTAATGAGTGACATGTGAAAAGTGGCTGATTGAAAGATATTTTAATAAGATGTATGAAATGGGTAGTCTTTTTACCCGTCTACGGCGAAGCAAAAAGGAGGGTTATGTTTTTGATCGGTGTGTGGGTATGTATGTATGTATATATGTAAGTATGTATGTATGTTTGTATGAATGTTCATCTGTTCCCTCATAACTTCTAAACTACTTATCATAATTTAACAAATGAGGTGTCGCTAGATGCGTCTTGTTTGTCTGCTAGTTATAGGATGTTACGTCACAACAAATTGAATGTGGCACCCTCTAGAGGGCACGAAGTCCAGAACTAAAAACAATTCGTCCCGACCCATCGTGTGTGGTATCGCTGAACAGGCATTTTAAAATGAAGACAAGGTTTAGTACATCATATTTTAGTCGGGCGTAGCGTTAGTAAGATATATCTCGCCGAAGTCAAGAAAACTAATTTTACCCCACGGCGTCGCAAAGAAGTAGTTGGGAGGGTTGTTTTTGTTGATCGTAGTGTATGTATGTAAGTATATTGACATGTATACAATATATATATACCCGCCGCTTTGCCCGCGTTGAATCTTAGTTATAAACCTTCCTCTTGAATCACTCTATCTATTTATGATAACCGCATTAAAATCCGTTGCGTAATTTTAAAGATCTCCTTGATGGTGGGAAGCTACTTTTTGGTAACAAGTCAGGCATAACATCAATTTAATATGCTTCTACCACCTTTCAACGAACACCCGTGCTAGGATTTGAACCGGCAACACTTCACTAGGAGATCAAGCCATCTATCATAAACACCAACGGAGCTCTCAGTATATTTGGCGTCTTTAATTTTTTATTTTTAACTAAGCTACAGAGTTTGGCGCGACTAATACGTGTTACAATGCCACTAAGGCTAAGACTGGACAAACCACGTGGTCTATATTGATTTATAGGTCTCTTTGGCGGTATGAGGTCTGAGACGAAAAGTGACCAGGCGTCATCGGGGCCGCGGAAAGATAAGATAAAGATTGATATAAAGATAAGATAAGATAAAGAAAGAAAGATCCGATTCAATGACGCCTCATCGAATCGGATCTTTCTTTCTTTATTCTTCCTTCTCGATGACGCCTGGCCACTTTTCTTCTCGGTCCCTTCCCGCCTCAGACTTGGTACCGCTAAAGAGACCTTATAAATTAATATGAACCACGTGGTTCGTCAAGTCTGATATTTGGTGGTACGAACTATACACTTAAGTCAGCTGGATTTTATTTAATTCGTTAATCAGTTTCTTAAATTCCTTATTAAACACAATATATTTCATTAACATCCAGGCGCAAATCGCAATGCGTGGTAAGAAGATGCTAAGAAAAGAAGAATGGATGAAAATGGGAGAATACTACGTGCGGTCTACACTAATTGGGCTGTTTGTTACTGCTACAGCACCAAACATCAGTTGTACTCTTAGGTAAGGTACGTGAACATATTTAATTAATAATTAAGATAGCTTAAGACCCGGCTTGCATTTATTTATTTCCTTGCCGGTGTCTGTGTTTCCCGATAGCTACAACCCGGGGGTTTTTAAATCGCGAGTGAACAGGTATTTTCTAGGTAAGCGTGCTACATCGTCGACCGCATCGTCACTTAACATCAGGTGAGATAGTGGTCAAACGCTTGCCTATATACAGCATTAAAAATAAAAAATCCCATGCTAGCTCCGCCTATATACTCCGCAACACCTGCGCTCGCGATGAAGCTGCGGGGGTGTATATAAACTTAAAATAAACTGGCCAAGTGCAAGTCGGACTCGCACTCGTAGGGTTCCGTAACACAGTAGTAAGTATTCCATAACTATGATTTTTCGCAACTACAAAATTCATACAAACACTATGAAAAACAAAGTTATCTTTGCGGTCGCTATTTCTCAAAAACTGCTGACCGTATCTCGTTCAAACCAATTTTCGTTGTTAGTTTTTATTGAGATCTACAGCATATATTTTTTTTAGATTTTTCATTTCTATACTTTAAAAGTTAGAGGGGGGGGGGACACACATTTTACCACTTTAGACGCGCCTATCTTTCAAATGATTGACTTTGAGAAAAAATGATTTTAAGAAGCTCAATGTCATTTTTAAAGACCTATCCATAGACACCTCACACGTATAGGTTTGAAGAAAAAAAAATTTTTTTTTTCTCCATTTCATCCATGCCCCCCTTAAACTTTTATATTTTTTAATTTTGTATAAAAATCGGAAAGCGGTTTACAGAATACATCTACTTACCAAGTTTCAATACTGTAGTCCGAACAGTTTCGGAATAAAATGGCTGTGACATACGGATGGACAGACAGACAGACAGACATGACGAATCTATAAGGGTTTCGTTTTTTGCCATTCGGCTACGGAACCCTAAAAAAACGGACTTCCATGCTGCGCGAGTCAGTTTCCGTAACAATTTTGAGACGTTTATTGTCATATCTCTGGAGATACTTATCAGATGTTGATAAAATTTAAATGGGACCACCTTGGAGATAAACACAAATTGAGAACTTCCTCCTTTTTGGAAGTCGGTTGAAAAAATAGGAAGTTATTTATTAATAACTTCCTATTTTTTAACGTCGGATTTTTTTTTTTATTTCTGTGCGTGTTCCTTAATTTATTTATCTGCCAATAGGCAATATGCATGTGGTATAAATGTACTTGAAATCATTTATTTTCGAATAATTATTGTTCTGGTGTTGTATTTTAAACATTGTTTTATAAATAAAATACTTTTACATGTGTTAAAATATTATATGAAAAATGCAAAAAAGCGTGGGAAATTTAAATTTGCGAAACACATCACCACTTGTCAATAAGAAAGTGACGTCACAGTGCACCACACGGTCTCCACAGATTAAATCTTTTTCATAGAAATAGTATGCACTGTAGTACGAATACGTAGTATTTCTATTAAAAATATTTAATCTGTGGAGACCTTGTTGTGCACTGTGACGTCACAAAGGCGCGCAAAAATTTGGTAGCGTTTTGAATACCTCATATTTTTTCAATGCTAAAACTTTATATTGTAGCTTAATTTAAACACAGTATTTTTTTTTTTACTGTGTTTTTTTTTTATTTTATTCTCATAGGTAATCTCAATTTTTTTTGTAATGAAGTACACCTTATATTAACTAATGATACTTAAAATCAGACTACAAACTGACTTCACATGCCGCGCCAGTTAATGACAGTAGCAAGATTGAGATGCCTATCTCCATATCTCTAGAGATACTTATCAGATCTCAATGAATAGTACAATAAAACCACCCTAGAAATATATTCTATCCATGACAAGCAGAATCATTCAAATCTCTTCACAATTGGCGGAAAAATCGCGTAACAAACACAGTTCCTTTACTTATTTTGTAAATACGGCTAATACCTACGGCAAATACCTTCGGGGGGAGTGCTGCATAAGCCGAGTTCCCACCAGGCAATTTTTGTTATGCAATTTCCTGGGGATGTACTTTTCTTTCGATTCCAAGTACTTTTAGTATCGATACTGAGTATGTACCAGTTAAAAGTACTCGTCTCGTTGTTAAGGAGCTGTCTAGATGCCTAATCGATGTCTACCACGACCAAAGAGCTGGCGCTTACCTCGGGCAATGCATTAGTTTCGCGATTCAAAGAGGTAATGTCACTATGCCGCGCCGCTCGGCTTCTCGACACCCCAAGCATCGTCACGTCACGTCGCGTCGCGTCGCGTCGCATCTTGGTGTAAACTGACCCTTAATTTAACTATTACTTACGTCTTTCATAAAGGTGTATTATTTTCAGGAAGCTCCTTGGTAACAAGTTCACATACTATACATATCTTATGATTCCATTTACACTGAATGGACTGTTCATTTACCTGGAACCACCAAGTAGAAGGGGGCTGGTTATCAATTTGTTCTGCAATTTGGTGAGCTTTAATAATTAACTAAATACATACTATTGTAATCACTTTTGTTTTGGTTTTTATATTCATGTTTAAATATTTAAATTTAAGGTTAAAATATATATAAGTCGGTTAAAATATGTTTATATATTTAACCGACTTCACAAAAAAGGAGGAGGTTCTCAATTTGACTGTATTTTTTTATGTTTGTTACCTCAGAACTTCGTAAAATCTTAAGCGATTTGAAAAAAACTCCTGATAACATACTTAGTTGATTCATTTATAAAATACCTAATACATTTTTACAACTCATGCATATAACTTAGTTTAATTTATTTACATTGAAAGGTTGAAGGTCCTACATACTATAATGTATTATGTTTAAAGTTAACCGTTAAGTGCAGTGATCCAAACAAAGTGTATAAAATGTGCGTATTCATTTCTTATGGTAATTGGTTGTTTATGGTAATTTGGTATAGTTATATACGGTTAATTCACGTGAATAATGATAAGATTTCTTTATCTTTTGTGGGAAATAAATAGCTAACATTTTAGTATAAACAAGCAATTGTTAATTAGTTATATGACCTACGTCCAGTTGTGAACGGACATTTTGCTGATAATTATAATGTTGCCATTGTTGTAATTTGTATACCCTTATTATAACACAATAATTTTATTGCTGCTCGTAGATCCATACTTAGATACAGCATGTACTTAGCTATTTTTACCGACTCCCAAAAAGGAGGAGGTCCTATGTTCGTCTGTATGTTTGTTTGTGTATGTTCATCGATAATTTCGCCAATTGTTAACTGACTTAAAAAAATATATTTTTAGTTCGGAAGGGCATACTTTTGAGATAGTCCCATTGTAATTTCATCGAGGTCTGATGAGTACCTCTAGAGATATGACGATAATCGTCTCAAACTTACTCGCGCGGCATCGAAGTCAGTTGTTTTAGATTTTTAACCGACTTCAAAAAAAGGAGGAGGTTTCTCAATTCGACCGTATATATATATTTTTTTTTCTTTTTTTTTTTTTTTATGTTTGTTCGCGGAGAACTTCGTCGTTTATGAACCGATTTCGATTATTCTTTTTTTGTTCGAAAGGAGATATCCCAAGTGTAGTACCATGGTAATTTTATCGAGATATGATAAGTATCTCCAGAGATATTGAGATAAACATCTTAAAATTGGTACTGAAAATGAATAGCGCGGCATTGAAGTCGGTTGTTTTTTAGTTTTTAAACGATATTATAGATTTTAAACTATCTTAATTACAAGTACTTGTACTATTAATTATTCTGTGTTACAAGGAAATAACTCGAAATATTTTGTCATGGGGTAAGAGGCTAGGATCGTGGTGGCTAGTGTTCGACTACTATCTCACCTGTTGGTAAGTGATGCGGTCGAGGATGTCAGCACGCTTGGCGTAGAATACTAATTATGTTATCATAGTCATTCAACAGTTGTCAGAATAAGATCACTGTTGGTGGTAGACAGTCCAGTGATTGCTAGTTAGATAAGATAGGTACATATATGTCATATATATTTATACGGAGTAAAGACGTGGACACTGACCGTGAGAGCAATCCACCAAGTAACTCACCAAACTATGGGGGCTATGCTCGGAGTATCTCTGCGGGATCGAATTCGAAACCAAGTCATCCGACATAGAACCAAAGTTATCTACGTAGCTCAAAGGATTAGCGAACCGAAGTACCAGTGGGCTGGTCACATCTGTCGTAGAAGCGATGACCTTATTGAGTAAGACGTGTTCTAGAGCGGAGAACATAGCTCACTAAACGAAGCGCAGGACGCCCTCCAGCTAGGTGGAGCGGTGATATACGTAAGCTAGCTGGTAGTGGTTGGAAACAAAGAGCTGAAGATCGAGCTCAGTGTCGTGCAGAAGAAGCCTATGTCCAAAAGTGGACGAATACTGGCTGTTATTGATGATGATAATAATATGCCCTAGATTCGGTGTCAATAAAGCGTTTTAATTTCACATCGTATATCAGTAGGTACTCTGTGAGGTTATAAATGGCTATTGTCTTACTTTTCCAGTTCATCGAATACTGGCTGAAAACATTTCAACAAGCGGGCTATTTGTCTATCACGAAGACACGACAAACTCTCATGTTCATGTTGGGTAGTTCCCTCCTGTTCTATCTCATGAGGTTAGAAGGAGACAAAGAAGATAGGACTCCGCTGTTTTGGTTTGTAATATGTTTACATGATGTTACTCGGTTAGCAACAAGGCCAGCCAGGTCACGTGACGTTGTTTCCAATAGTATACAGCAATGTATTTGTAGGTGATTAACTGAGATGACGGTTTTTGTTACCAACCGTGTTGATCCTAAATAGCATTGTTAAATATAATTGATATTCATAACGATGCAAGTACATAAGATAAGTACAAATGTTTCAACTGCTTTATTATAATACTATGAACTTTAATGCTTAAGAAATGAGAAGTTTGAGAAGTATGATTGGAGTGACTCTGATGGATAAGGTGGAGAACAGCACGATAATTGAATATTGTGGTGTGGTAGAAGATGTGGTGACAAAGATTGAGAAAGGGATGCTTAGATGGTTTGGACAACTAGAGAGGATGGATGAAGAAAGACTGACGAAACAGATTTATGAGACGAGTGTGAATGGGGCAGCCGGTAGAGGCCGACCTAGGCGAACGTATCACGACCAGATCGGAGACGTTTTAAAGAAAGGCCAAGTCAAAAGTACTTATAACCGGCGAGCATGTATGGAGGCGCTCATGAAAGTGGAAGAAGCGAAAGAGGTATGTCAGGATCGTAGCATGTGGAAAGAAGTAGTCTCTGCCTACCCCAACGGGAAAAAGGCGTGATTGTATGTATGTAAGTATGTATGTATGAACTTTAACTTCGATGGGCAAAGTATCCAGTGGTGTCTCAGAGAAACAAGCGTAATGCAGTAATGCGTTAAATGCTGGCGATTTAGGGTTGTGCGAGCCACTAGTACCTGTTATAAGTAGACGTTATAACCCAAAATAATTTGAAATACAAGCCAAGATTGATGGAGTTTATCAAGTAGTATTATTAATAATATCGTTTAAAAACTAAAAAAGAACCGACTTCAATGCCGCGCTATTCATTTTCAGTACCAATTTTGAGATGTTTATCTTAATATCTCTAGAGATACTTATCATACCTCGATAAAATTACCATGGTACTACACTTAGGATATCTCCTTTCGAACAAAAAAAGAATAATCAAAATCAGTACATAAACGACGAAGTTATCCGCGAACAAACATTAAAAAAAAAATATATATATATATATACGGTCGAACTGAGAAACCTCCTTCTTTTTTTAAAGTCGGTTAAAAACACATGTCATTAAGATACAGCTGTCTCCGTGTAACTGTTGTAACATTGTGCAAACTTGAACGTGAATTAGTCGATAAGTATCTTTAACATTTTCGTACTGTACTTGCTAAAAAACTTGGCTCTTTCACTGCAATGTTACTAGTTCAACGTATCTAATAAATTTTAATGGGATGTCGCATTAGTAGGTATATCAGTTGATACGCCGTGATTGAAAAGACCTTGAAATAAAAAGCAAATTAAATGTATGATATTTAGCATCACATGACTGCCTACATAAAATTATATGTATTTGACACTTGCAGTATACGCGCCCCATTTATTTTCAGTGTAACACTCGTGGCCTGCTATGTAACTAGGCCATTTCAATAAATTTTAAATTACTTTTTATTTTAATATCTTGTAGGCTAGGCTTATAGGCGTTTAACTATATCTCACCTGTTGGTAAGTGATGATGCGGTCGAAGATGGTAAGCTAGGCCTAGAATGGGAACTGGCTCTCTGGGATAGTTGCTAGAACACACTTTGTTATAAGAGTTAATGTATGCACACAATAGGGCAGACATAGTCAATGAGTGACTCAAAGACCTACAAAAGCTACAAACAATTCAAAAGAAGATATTAACTAAAAGACCGGCCAAATCAAGTCGGACTCGCCCACCGAGGCTTCCGTACCAACGTTTGTTGGTACCCATTAAGCTAGACCTCTAAATTGTACAAGCTCTCGTATAACACAGAGGCCTATCTTAATTGGAATAAACTATACATGTATGGAGACACCCTTTAATTTTCAACTTTTTTATTTTTTGCAATTTTTCCTTAATTTGTGCTGTAAGATCTTGCTTCTTGCCAAATTTCATGATTCTAGGTCAACGGCAAGTACCGTATAGGTTTTCGACCCAAAACCTATTGGGATACTTTCGGTTGACCTAGAACTGTCAATTTTGGTTAAAAGTAAGGTCTTACAGCACAAGTAAAGGAAAAATTCCGACTTTGCCGGTTTTATTTTCCATTTCACATATGGGCATTTTTTTAAGCAAAATATATATATTTATTTATTTAAATACCCTTTTTAAGCAATGATGTCATGATTTCATGATACACATCTATGTACATTTTTTTTTCATTAATTCCTAGATAGGAATTAATGAAAAAAAAATGTAAACCTCTAATTTTGGCTTCCAATTTTCGCCATTTTGAATTTTTAAAATTTTTATATTCTCGTTGACACTCACGCTGGCAAATCCATAGATTAAGGATGTTTTCGCTACTAAATCTATGGACAAAAACAAAAAAAAAAACAACAAAACGAAATCTAACAACGTGCCACTTATCAAAATCGGCTTACGCGTTTTGATCTCTAGAGTGCTACAGGAACAAACAAACATACATACATACATAGAACACATACCTCTCCTTCGCGTCGCGCAGTCGGGAATAAGGAAAAAAAACTGTATGAATTCCTTTGTACCTTTTTTTATCAAGTCCTTAACTTTTCAGGTTGTACACACCAGAAAAAGTGCGAAGAAAATGTGATGAATCTGAAAATGTTTGTCCTCACCAGGGTCCTTGTCCAAAATACATTGCTAAGGTATTTTTTTTTGTTTTTAGGCTAGCGTTTGACCACTTTCTCACCTGGGGCATTCAGTATGACCATTTTAAAGTCTTACCGTGCCGTGTTACGTTATCTCCGCGTTATGGTATTCTCTATGCCAATTTCAAGTTCAGTAACGCGGTAGGGTAAGGTTATGAGCGCGTTTTGATATCGTGACATATGAGGACGTGTAACGCGCGCGTTTTGTATAATTTACCTATCATGTGGCATACAGAATACAATTTTTCAATAACGTAACGTGGCGCGTTAAGGAACGCGTTATCTCATTGGTCATACTGAATAAGGCCCCTGTTAGTAAGTGTTGATGCGGTTAAAGAAGGTAAGCACGCTAGGCCTAAAATGGGAACTGGCTCTCATATTGTCTACCACCATGCGGGGGTTGATGGTTTCTCAACGATGTTTTTCCTTTACCGGATTCAATTGTCCGACACACGATGTATGAAAAATTACAGAAAACAGATGTAACGTAACGGAATGTAGCGTTACGGAGCGCCTGATGTGAATTGAACCTAAATGAGGAAAACACAAGAAACTTTAGCATACTTATATTGGGTCCAAAACACTTAACTACATAACACACTCCAAAACACAAACACTACACTTAAATGTCTTCCGCTTCATAAAGATATCCCAGTGAGGTTCCCGTAATACCTGCCTTGTTTAGCACATTTATCCTGCTCGACTTCATCTTATCAGTGACGTCGGAAATCGTTGAAGTCCTATTAATATTGGCTTGTTTAGCTTCTTTAGTGATCATATTCAATTTTTCTGCCCATACTTTGGCGTCTATTACGCTATTTGGAAAATCAACTTTTTCCAAAGTCCTGCGAATATCTTCCTCGGTGTTAGCGTCAATCACTTTTTTTTTTTTTTATTTAGCTTCTTTCATCATGTCTATTCAATTATTTTAAACATTTTTCCATTATTTTCTATTGATTTTTCTCCTCTCCTTCAATGCAGGAATTTGATTGTCCCTCCTTTTTCTATCGTTTGACATCATCCGTCATAAAAAGAAACAAATGATCTATATAAAAAGGTGTGAATCATGAAACCTGAATGAAAGCAATTCAAGATATGCCACATAGATGTTCTTTAAAGAACTGTACTAGTATGAATGTTCCTTTTTAGCCAACTTCCAGCAAAGATGATCGTATTTTTTTTTAGTAATGTATTTTTCTTCGTTGTTATCCCATCCCATTATACAATTTATAGGGATTTGATGAATAATTATAACCAGTAAATACTGTAAATAACTCGCGCGGCTTGTGAAGCCCTATTATTTCTTTAAATAACACTTATTACTCTACATCCCTTAACAAAATCTCGATTTCTTGTGCAATATACAAAGGCACCTAAAACAATAAACTCTCTACAAGTTAGTAAGTCTACATACCATAGAGTCGGCAATAAACAGAGAGTTGCAACCTGTTCACACTAGAACGTTTCATTATCAGAGCAATTAGCGGGAGTGGGCAACTCACGTTAGCTCATATCGAGAGAGGGGGCTATTCTTGTATCTAACTTGCGTGAAGGTGTGAAGGAATTTTACAAATCATTTAATTGTGTTTAATTTAATGGAACATTTATTTTTAATTATTCGTTGTGTTTATAGCGACGTATTTATAAAATTAATATTAACATTCGCATAATAATAGACACTTTATAAAGATGATTCAAACTTGACTAGTATGTAAAAGATCTAGGTGATACCTAATTATGGTATATTACATATGTCACAGTCTGAATTGTTTCCTGTCTGATTTTTTAATTAAATTAAATCAAATCAACTAATTTATAATTCAAATACTACATTTCTTGTCGAGAATTCTAAATCTAAAAATGAACTAAATGATATTTGACCTCTACCGGCCGTAACCGCTATATCAGACAATGGATAAAGGAAGAAAAGTACAAGTCAGGTACGAGCACGTTTTCTCAATCTATAGTTTTACACAATCTCAAAAAACATCTGGGAAGCTATTTTTTCTAATTTTAAATCGCTAAGTGAGCGAGGCAAAATCACCGTGGCGCTAGAGTGAGCCATTGCAACGTTGGTAAAAACGATTATCGGTAAATTCTGTTGTTTTCTGAGCCAATAAGGGGAGAGGGGAGTCTTGACGTCTCTGGCTAGGTGAATATAATATAGTACCTATGTATGATAGATGCCCAAGTATAGAAACCATATGTAAGGCAAGGTAGTTCAATATATATTTCTGTTTTTCTATACCTAGATCGTTGTTCTTCATAATTTCTTTTAACTAATACTTTTTCCAAACTATTCCTATTCTTCTGCATATTTCTTTTTTTGTAAGGTCTTCAAAAGATATAAATTGTCCTAGATTTGTATATTTGTTGAAATATTTGATATTTTACCATCCACTGTCACATTACTCCGTGCTCCAGTAGATTGTTCTAGATTTAGATGCGTTTAACGCTAGCCTTAATATTTTGCTTTCTCGTGATAAGTTTTTTTAGCATATTTTCCAACTAGCTGTGCCCCGCGGCCTCACCCGCGTTAAGAAACTATATAGCCTAATCCCTAGCACTAGCTATCCCTGTACCATATTTCAGCTCAATCGGTCCAGCCGTGATAATCGGTTTGACCGTGAAGGCGTCCTAAACAAACAAATAAATAAACTGACTTTTGAATGTATAATATTGGTGTTGGTTTGTATGGAGAGTCACCAAATATTACGATGTTATTTTGCAAATTTCAGATCACTAAGTTATAATTCTTCATTGACTTTATTCCTTCGGTTTTCCAGTCTGTAATTAGGTCTGAGAATAATTTCCAAAATCAAGCAGCACATTTTTAGTGACAATGGGTCCCCTCGAGGAACGCCTTAAGGACTTTTTTGCTAATACTGTGGAAATCCTTTATATACTCATTTTCAATTCCTTTTTGTTGCAATGCCTGCTAGCTTGCGTTGTGCTCTAACGAGTCAAAAGCTTCAGTGAAGTCAATGAATGCAATTGACATATTATTTTTATTGTATTCTCTAAATCTGCTTATAATTTTTTAATACCACTTGTATGTGATCGCTACTGAGTAAAATTTTCTAAATCATGCTTACTTTGGAGGTTTTCATCGAGTTTCGGAAAAGTCTACGTAGCGATAGAAATATTGTGCTTGTAAGTAAAGTGAACTTGTGAAATTTTCAAAATAGCCCCCATCTCAGGCAATTGATTGATGTTACAGTTTGCACTAAATTGGTACCACTTCACTGACCCACTTCCAGTCTATATTAAATTTCTAAGATTGAATTCTCGATAAGTACCTAGGAGCTACTTTCTGATTATCAACATATAGGAAATGGTTCACTCTTGCAATTTGGACTTTAAGAAAGCTCATACATTTTTGTTTGCTCGGACCTAGGTAGATATTATTTATATTAGTATTTTTTTTAGACAGGAATACTCCTCATATATAATATAACATAAGAATGCGATACTGCTTTTAAATTAATTTTATAACCTTTTTCAGGGTTTCAGCACATATTTTGGAGTAGGCCTGGGAATCACTCTTGGTCGATTGATCGTTCCCAAGTTAAGAACTCCGATCAAAGCAATCTCATCAATAAGGGGCAAGCATTTCAAGCTGGCCATGTTCTTCGGCAGTTATATCGGTATTTACAGAGTACGACTAATTTAGTTATGATAATATCTTTATAAAATGTTACACAGAATATTTAATATGTCCTAGTAAACCCTCCTCGGTGAATGTCAAAGGTTGTATGGTAGAGATCGCTCTTAGCGATGGGTGTTAGTAAACAAAGAGTTATTGTATCGTATTGTGGGTATAAAAGTGCAAAAAAATCCGTCTGTGGATCTTTACAATGGATTTTTAGACACTCGTTATTTCTAAAAAATCCACTTTGCACACACAAATATACAGGTGGAAAAAAATTAATGGCGGCTCTTTTCAATGGATTTTTGTGGACATCGCCGTGATTGTAATCTACCAACTATACAACTATATTATTAATTTGTATACCCCGTACGTAACACTATATTACCCATTTTTGAGATCTTACAGACCAATCATATTTGCTATTTTCCAGGCAATAGTGTGCTTGTTATGCCGTAAGAAAGGGTTTGACTCAGCGTTGTACGCACTGCCGGCGGGCTACCTCGCAGGGTTGTCTTTCTTATTCAGCCCTACGCTAGGGTTGTCGATAGCTTCTGTCACTGCTGCTTTGAAGGTAAGCAATTATTTATGCTTTAAGATTTCTTTGTCTTTAATTAAACAGTATAAAACAAAAACGCTACCTCTGTGTGTGATAGAGTGATTCAAGGGGAAAGTTTATAACCAGGATTAAACGCTGGCAAACCCGCGAGGCATAACTAGTAAATATTTTTTTTGCGAAAATGGGTATCGCTTGACCACTATCTCAACTGATGTTAAGTGACGATGCGGTCGATGATGTAGCGCGCTTACCCAAAAGATAACCTATGACAAGAAGACCTATTCACTCGCGACTAGTAGACCCCTGTGTTGTATCTAATCGGAAACACAGACTCGGGCAGGGAATTCCATTCCAGTACGTATGATGAAAGAAGAAGTGAATCGCTTAAAATAATTTTAAAACAGTATAAGATTTTTTTTACTTGTCATGTCTCTGATTTTTTTTTTCAAATTATGGCATGTTGTTTGATCAATTCCCTAGATATAAGGTACAGTTACACCGCGGCGTCCTGCGATCTGCGGGCGCGATCACAGTACATTTCAATTGTTTTCTGATCGCGTTTGGTGTGAACCAGTCGGTACAAATACTACTGCGCTATTTGATCGCCGCCTAGATCGCGCACGTAGGACGCTGCGGTGTGTCCGTACCTTTAGGCTTTCAGAAAATATAGATTCAGGCCAAAAATTATATTGGGCACAAAACAAAATTACGCGTGTGACCTTGAACCCGCAAAAATGGAGAGTTTTTGTAAACTTGCATATTTTTTAGCAAACCTTCTCCTACATCCAAATTGTAGTCAGCTATAACTGTCATCACAGTTATATAATAGATACCTCTTAAACCTAAAATGCCCAGGATCTCCACTAAGCTAAAGACGGCCCTGATTGCAAAATCTGCATGAGATTTCTAAGAATTTGATACTAATGGTTTATTAAAACTAGTCGCTATACCCGAAACCGGCGTTACATCCGAAGTGACTGATAATATCATTTTCAAATAAACCAAATAATTTTCATTTAAAAGTATGCTTTAAGTTCCCTTAACTTAAAGCACGCAAAGCAAAGACTCACGTCTTACGTCCCTATAACCAAAAAGTCGACACAATCGTTTTAATCAAAATTTAATGTATTCGAATGCCACAGAAAATGTTATATATATACTGGATGTAATTCACGTACCTTTAGTCGAACTTTCTCGACGTAGGTTGACCCGAGTGAACATCGCGATCTCACACCCAAGGAAGAGCGACGGATTCGCTCGGAACCTAGGTCGAAAAATATCGACTAAACGTACGTGAATCACAGCCGACCTATATGACATTAGTAATGTTACAAATTCACGATAATTTCAAAACAAAAATAATTATCTTTTCCTCAGCTCTACTCAACAATCCTCTATGAGAAGAAGCTCCTTCCAACTAGCATACCTCTACCAGAACTGATGTACTGCATATTTCAAGGAACTTTGTTCAGTGCCAGGATACTTAAGCCAGATACTTGTCCCACCTATGTGTTCAACTTGATGAAGACTGTTAGTAGTGGCAGGTATGTATAAAGTTTTATTTATGAATCTGTAACTACCTAATGCGGTTAAGATAGTTATAATGTGGGTAGGACGAAAATCGTTGTTCAGATTATGTCAATCAACTGTATTTCCAGAAGTTAAGGTGCGGACAAACCGCAGCGTCCTGCGTGTGCGATCTAGGCAGCGATCAGATAGCGCAGTAGTATTTGTACCGACTGGTTCACACCAAACGCGATCAGAAAACAATTGAAAAGTACTTAGATCGCGCCCGCAGATCGCAGGATGCCGCGATGTGGGCCGTACCTTTACTGTACTGTGCCCTTTAACCTGCAGAAACCTCAAATTAATATATCTGACAAGTCTTATAATTTCCTTGAACACTGTTTCTTAGAACCGTTGGTCGCTTAAAAAAACTACAGGAACCGAGTTCAAGTGTATTATATACGGTCGAATTGAGAAACCTCCTCTTTTTTTTAGAAGTCATTTAAAAACTCATTTTTATTTCAACCATGAAAGAAAAATAAAAAATAGGATAGTTTAAAAAGTAAAACAACAGATTTCCATGCTGCGCAAGCAAGTTTGAGACGTTTATCGTCATATCTCTGGAGATACTTATCAGATCTTGATGAAATTACGATGGTACCTCGGGAATATACCCTTTTAAACCAAAACAGTATTTTTTTATCGGTTCTATATTAGCGAAAATATCGATGATCATACATAAAAAAAAACATACAGAAGAACATAGAACCTCCTCTTTTTTGGAAGTCGGTTAATGAAATTAATCAACCGTGAATAATTACTATTTAATGTAGTGCTACTATACTGTGTCTTAATGTTGTTAATTTTGTTACAGATCAGAGTGGATAAATGATACATTTTTGGAAGTTATCAAGAAAGGACAGTAAATAAAAAACTTCAGGCATAGATACTACCCGTCTGTCTGTCTGTGTGTCTGTGTGTCTGTCTGTCTGTCTGTCCGTCTGTCCGTCTGTCACCAGGCTGTACCTCATGAACCGTGATCGTTAGACAGTTGAAATTTTCACAGATTATGTATTTCTGTTGCCGCTATAACAACAAATACGAAAAACAGAATAAAGTTAAGAATAATAGAGAGAAATGCCGAAAAACACACGTTTCTTGTGTTTGTTTTTCGGCATTTCAATGCAACGCCATCTATGAACGCTTAGTTAGGTAAACGTCCCATAGAGGGCGTTGTATTGAAATGTCCATCCCTAACACCTTTGTTAGACGTGACATGGCGTTATAAGAAATAAAATGTTTATTAATTATTATTTTTTGCTGGCGAAAAATGATAGTTGTATTTTTGCTCGATCTTCTAAAATACTGTAGTGTGGTACGGAACCCTACGAGTACGAGTACGACTTGCACTTGGCCAGTTTATTTTGTTCTACTTTAATTAGAGTTTGAGTTAGTCCAGTGTTTTGTATATACTAAAATATTATAAATCATGCAGTAGTGATCAATATACATTGTAGTAGCAAACTCTTTACTGTGGTAAGAAGTCTAACCCGATTTACGAATTAAATAGCCAGTTTAGTTTTAATATATCTGACATTAGGCACTGTAACAAACTAGGCTTAGACCCGGGCTTAGGGTGCCTTTCCACAAGATAGTCCCTAGTTAGTCAACTGGTCCTCATAGTTTGTTTGATAGCATATAAACTTTTACGTAGACTTATCCTCATTGGTATAGTATGATTCAGGATACTTAGGGACAAGTTTCACAGGTTCCTGATAAAGTCTCTGGTTAGGTTATTAAGAATATATCTCCCAGATAAATTTTAATTTTTGTGTGACGGCATCTGTCAGGTAACTATATGAACTAAACGGGAACCGATGAAACATGCTCTTTAACTTTTATACTCTTTGGTATAGTCTTTAAATTGTCATTATGTCAGTGATACTCGTAGTAAATTAGATGAATTTTAGTGGTTAGATGTATTAGTGTTAATCTTAAATGGTGTAAGTACTATATAATTAATTAGATATTAAGTTTGCATACCAAATAAATGATGGTTGAATAATTTGTGATACTTTGGTGATAGATGACTACCTTAATAAATTTTAATACATATAATTTGTATTTAAAATGTTGTTTTATTTTATTTTGATCCTTTAACTGATTTGTAAGGTGTATGATTTTGTGCATATAAATTGCACGTAGTAATTATTGTTATCTGTTCGAGAAAAGGTACGAACACACCGCGGCGTCCTGCGTGCGAGATCTAGGCGGCGATCAGATAGCGCTGGTTCACAGCAAACCTGATCTACGGCGATCAGAAAACAATTGGCAAAATCAGATCACGAACGTGCAATCGGACGCAGGACGTCACGGTTTGATCGTACCTTAACTCCGGGGAGTCCACAGATCGAGCCACAGGTGGTAAAAGCATTAATACGAATAGACCGCCTGACTTGCTATGAAAAAGTATCTTACCACCATCACGTATCACCATCATGGAGAAAATCTGCCGCCATAACCTCGCGGTGTTCCGGCAGCACAGCCCTTGAGAGTCTGACTAATCTAGGCCTAGCTTTGTCACCATTTTCGATCATATCATCGCTTATCAACAGACCAGAAAGTGGTATAACGCTAGTCTATCAGATACAAAAAGTACCCATTAGCTATATATTTTTTTTACGAAGCTTTCTAGCAATTTGGTTTGCACTTTACTAGTAGTCTTGTTAACCCCTGCATCTAAGCTAAATAAGCTTGTGTCTGGATTTGATTGTGGGTTCACGTCAATAGTGCTTTGGGTGGGGATCAAACTCATGACCTCTCAGCGCCAAGCCGATGCCTTAGCCATTGAGCTATTGCCGCTTTTTAGGGTTCCGTAGTCCTGACAAGGAACCCTTATAGTTTCGTCATGTCCGTCTGTCTGTCTGTCTGTCCAAGGTTTTGCTACGAGACCGTTAATACTAGAAAGCTGTAATTTTGTGGGGGTATGTAAATGAATGACGTCGACAAAATGCTGAAATAAAATATTGAAAAATATTTATTTTTTACGGTAACTCCCCTATATGAGAAGTGGGGGTGAATTTTTTTTCATCGTCTACCCTATCCTGTGGGATATCGTTGAATAGGTCTTTTAAAATGACTTAAGGGTTGCTAATACCATTTTTCGATTGAATGCTCCATTTATTTTTGTTCCAGTAGGGCGTCCCCCCCCCTCTAAAAGTTAAACTGCTAGCTTGAAAAATCTGGGAAAATTCGTGATAAGTAATAGCGGTTCAGATAACTTTATTAGTTTAGCAGTAATAGTCGTTGAACTTGGGTGTTGGATAATTTTGTACCAAATACAAAATCCTTAGAATAAATCCTTTAAAGTGACAAAGACGGAGTACCTAGTTGCTTGTTTATAACGGGTAAAGACTTGCATTGAATAATATGCTACTACGGAACTCTACACTGCGCGTGGCCCGACACGCACTTGGCCGGTTATTATAAATTAAGATATGCCTGACATCTCTTATCTCTTACCCTATGGAGTTAGAGCATCCAGGGCCGGCAGTCTCTATATCAATAGCGATGAATTTCGACCGACGATGAAAAGAGATGCAAATATACAAATTAGTAGCTGCATCTCACTATATTAGACGTTGATAGGACGCATTGATATTAATGTAGAGACTTCCACGTATTATAATCAAGCAAACGTTTTCGCTCGGTATTGTAAATATCGACAAAAACGTTCCCGTATCGCTTTAATGCGGTTGACGTTTACGTCGATATGGGTTTAATATGGGTTTCATACTTGGGAAGTATATTTCCAGGTGGCTTCGTGCATACTAACAATATCAAATGTTTATAGTTTTACATGTGTTCATATAAAATACTTTTAAAAGGTTTTCTATTATTATGGGGCGATATAGCCAGCGTATATCATAAATTGCGTGTTTTAGATTGAAGACCAGGGCTCGGTAATCGGACCTGTAGGCAGGCTTGTCTCACTACATGTACTTGCCACGTTATTCACCTACCGGCCGTCTAGTACCCTATAGTAGCAGCGGCCTTATCAAAGGCGCGTGACGGGCTGAGTAATTCACTGTCGCTGCGTGGACTTAAGGTGCATTTCGACTCAACACGAGCGCCGCAACTATTACACAATATAACAAGCTATTATTTATAAAGGTCGCATCTGAAGCGTGTAGCGTATTTGAACGTTACCGACATTGTAATTAGGTTTAATCTCGTATATTTGCCACGAAAGAGTGAGCTTTCCGTACGTAGTACTACTGTGCTGTAGTAGGGAACCCTACAGATAGATAAAACGATTGTCACTCCGTGGTCTGTTATGTTAATTTTTCATGTATAGGCTAAGTGTTTGACCACTTTTTTACCTGTTGATAAGTGATGATGATCTCAAAGACAGCTGCCAGAAAACACAAGATGGTGGTTTGGTGACAGATTTTCCAATTTGAGGGTGGTAACTGGTCAGACGTACACTAGGTCACCATGCCGAGGGTTTTTAACAATATATACCTATATATATAAATATATATATATATATATATATATATATATACCTTCACTGTGAAATATGAACAATTTTTTTATAAAAATCTATTGGTGCGCGAGGATTTGAATACACGAGCTGTCTTATTTACCTTTAATTTAACGTTGGTGGTATACTTTTATAGGAAGACGTCATCAGGTACCATCATAGTTGTCTTGATTTTACCACACCATATCAAGTTCTACAAAATTTAGAAATAAAAGGAAAACCTTGAATTTTTTTTATTTAAATAAAGTTATCTTTTCATGCCTTAGTGCCTATATTTTTTTGTATTACTGATTCATGAATTTTTAATAATAATTATGATGCAAACTTAGGGCTAGTTTCACAAGTCCGTGATAAACATTCATATTTGTCTGCGAAACGATCCATACATAAACTACAACTTTATTTAACGTATCGTGAGTATAATCCATTATTACTATTTAACCGGTAAACTACTCACCCGATAAGGTCAAAGTTGATATAAACGGCACCGGTTTCAGAGTGATCCGCACTCCTTCATCAACGGCGAGTACGCGTGCTTTCGGCTGGCACCACACTCGTACTGAGTACACTCAGTACACTCTGAGTACACACAGTACGAGGGTTGTGCCAGCCGAAAGCGCACGTACTGGCCGTTGATGAAAGAGTGCAGATCACTCTGAAACCGGTCGCGTTTATATCAACTTCGACCTTATCACGTGAGTAGTTTATCGAATATTATGTTTCTTTGAAGTGTCTCACACTTTATATTTTTGTAAATTGTTAAACAGTAGTTTATCGGTTAAATAGTAATTAAACAACAACTTTTTTATTATGTCAGTTATCTACTTAAAACTATACTGTTCTTTAAGTTAAGATGTTTTTATGATCCGGGACTGAACTTAGCACTATTTCGCTAGATTTTAATGCTGATGCGTTCTAAAATGGAATTGTGGTGTGAATCGAAGACGGAAACGACGAGGTGCAAGACAGCGTTTGCAAGATACAAATGAGTTTAGTCCAATCCTCCTTCCAAGATTAGGTTTTTATAAATCACAGTAGTTAAGTTGAATTTGTCGTAGTACTTTGATTATCCGGGGCAGTTGGGATAATTGTGACTTGCGTCAGTGTTGTATTATTTTCAGTGCCCACGATGAGGCTACTAATATTTAAAACATTTCTTCTCCCCGCATTGATGCTCCTCACAGTTGAGGAGAGTCTTCCATTACCAAAGCGACAGACTGAATCACACTGTAATCGGAAAAGGATAGATCATCGTAAGAGCATTTTCGCATAATTCGATCCGATATTGGTATCGGACGCCAATAGTTGATGTCCGATATCATGTGTATTTTCACATGACTTCCGATAAAATCGTTTCGATTCGGCCATTTTCTCGAGCTTTGTGCGTTGCAGATCGTTATGACAGACTTTAATAGAAAACATTATCTGCTGTGTCTATTATGTTTGAGCCTTGACCAAATAATATAATGAACTCAAAATGGCCGCCACGTACCAGCTCCCTTCGTGTTTAAGTGTGACTTGCACTTGGCGGGTTTATTTTTTATTCAGAATAGTTAAGTGTTTAACTACTATCTCATCTGATGTTAGATGATTATAAGTCACTTTTTTTTTCATTTTCTTTTAGCCCCTCGCACTAGGTAATCTTGTGTCGTGAGATACTTTACAAACATACATACAACGGAATCAGTTAGACTCAGACTTACTACCATGGTTTGTAGATCACACAAAAAATTGTCCCGCGTAGGAATTGAACCCACAACCTTCGGTTTCGTGGACTAGCTCAAGACCAGCTGGTTATTTGATACTCATGATTGAAAGGTCAATAAAGTAAGTGTAATAAAGTATACGGGATTCGACTCGATTTTTCGTTGTCTCCTGATAGATTTTTGGTTCATCCCAAAAAGGCTTAAGGTACGCACACACCGCGGCGTCCTGCATACGCGATCTAGGCGGCGATCAGATAGCGCAGTAGTATTTGTATCGACTGGTTCACACCAAATGCGATCAGAAAACAATTGAAATATTCTGAGATCGCGCCCGCAGATCGCAGGACGCCGCGGTGTGTCCGTACCTTTAGCGGCCGATACCAGTTAAAAAACGAACCTGTGCTAAACTATAGAAATTGTTTCTATTTCCACCACAGCCAGAGTAAAACCTCTCCTTGCAGACTTGCCACAGAAAGTCATAGTAGTATCTCTTCACATCGCCGAAACAATAGCCGTAGTCAAAGTCCAGAAAGCACCATCGAGGACGTCCAACTAAAATTCCAATTAAAATAATTAAGATAAAGAGAAAAACCGCCTTCACATACCACCCGAGACAGTTTCATAAGTAAGTTAGAAATGTTTATCTCCATGTTTTTGGAGATATCAGGACTTGCAATTCTCTCAAACTAAAATCCAACTCGGTTAATGAATGACGGTGTTCAGATGTAACACACATAAAAAATATATACTGATAATACAAACGAATTGAGAACCTCCTTTTTTGAAGTCGATTAGCTATAAATTTATTGTAGTTTTTCCAGCTAATTCCTAGTAGTTGGAAAATGCCCAAAAGGCTGGCTTGCATTACATACTTGATGAAAATCTGATTATGAAAGATCTTTATTCTTCTGGGAATCGTTATCTTCATAGCAGTCCATAGTATTCGCAACATTTGTCTCCTATTAATTATAATTAAAATGTATATTATATAGCGGCAATAGCCTAATGGCTAAAGCGTCGGGCTGGCGATCGAGAGGTCGTGAGTCGATCCCCACCCGTTGCACTATTGACGTGAGCCCAGTCCAGACACAAGCATATTAAGCTTAGTTGGAGGGTTAACAAGGCTGCTAGTAATGTGCCACCCACATTACTAGTAAGCTTTTTTATAAAATAAAGAAAATAATTTAAAAGGCTAGATGATAGTATATGAACTAAGGCAAACTAACGCTCAGTGTCATTCTTCAAACAATTGGCCACGCAGCTTCTACTCGAGTCAAAGCGGTTGCCGTTGCCTTGACAACCACCCCATAAGAACTTCTCACAATCTCCAGAGGCTGGGTTGAAGAAAAACATCGGTATATTGGCCCGACACGGCCCCGGTTCCGGTTTTAGGAGACATGACTTTCGTGTCACTGAAAGAGTTTGATTTATAATGACCATTGTTACGAGTGTGAATGGGCCAGCCGGTAGAGGCCGACCTAAGCAAATAGGCATCCAATACACTGATGGTTCCACATGCAGCAAGTATGTAAATATCGTAAATATTGGTCAGTCACCGTCAGTCTCCCCATTACACGATCAGTTATCCATCAGTCACAGCCGTGACTGTGAGGAAACTGACGGCAAAACCTATCGTGTAATAGATCGGTCGCCTATCGATCCAAGAGATCGGAGACGTTTGAAAGAAAGGCCAAATCAAAAGTACCTATAACCGGCGAGCATAAATGAAGACGCTCATGAAAGTGGAAGAAGCGAAAGAGGTATGTCAGAATCGTAGCATGTACAAAGAAGTAGTATCTGCCTACCCCAACGGGAAAAAGGCGTGATTTTATGTATATGAACTTTCGCTCTTTGAACACATGGTTATAAAAATAAAATACGGAACTTATCGCGCTTAACATTAATCTTATTTGCCTCGACGTTTCAAAAAACTGAGACTGACCATTGTACCAACAACGATCAATGCAACTTGCTCGAAACGTCGAGGTAAATAAAATTAATGTTAACTATGTGTTCAAAGAGCGAAAGTTTGAAGTTTATTATTTTATTAAGTTATTATATTTAATATTAATATTTATAAGCATGGGAGGGAAGTTCACGAAGTCACCTGCCTGCGTCCGTGAGCTTAGACCTTAATTAACTCTAGAAGATTCCGCGTGCAAGCGGCAGTGGCCAGCGAAGCGCTATACTCTATACTTCGAATATCAACAATGCATACCGTTACTGTACTGTACGTTCAATACCGTTACTGTCGATCTAGCGTGCCACATACCACACAAATATAAAAAAAAATAACAGCAGCGGAAACTTTTTTCGCAACAGCGTGCGTCGTTTGAACGACAATCGAATACTAGAACTAGTAGTCATCCAGCGCCACTCAGAGATCACTTACAGGATTTTAGGATTTAAGCTTAAGAACTTGGGAACGAAGAAACGACTTTCCATGGATGATATATATTTTTTTAATAATTCAGATGAGTTTCTAATAGGCTAATCAGGGACTCTATCGGGGAACCGGAAATCCCATACATACATATTTCACTGGACAATTTGTCTTTAACAATGAAAAAATAATCACGATTAAACAGCAAACAAAGCGGTGGTATCGCCCCAGGCAGACTAGCAGAAGTAATACCAAAGATAATGTACGTTACTTACCTACTTCCATTACATTACGCTTCGTCGTTGGTAAATTTTGAATTGTACGATACAGCACTTTTGCATCCGCATTTTGTAAGAAAATAAAAAATAAATTCAGCACTACGCGTAATTGTTTTATTTTGAGAGAAACAAGCATTTTTATGGCAATAGCCAGAAATAACTGTGGATATAAAAAATGATTTATTGATTTTTTTATTGAATCACATTGTTTTGGTTTATATGTATGTTAAAAAATATTGCTGTTAATGTTTAATTTTTTTAGGCCATTAAAATATACGAGTTACGAGTTACAAACTCGTATATTTTATACACAATATTATCATATCAAAAATCATTCAACACCAATAAAGACCAATACAATAAATGCAAAAAACAGTTTAAATACTTGTTTGTTTGCGACTCCTTTGGGAATTTTGCACAGAGATAGCCAGTATAGAAGATTAGCTCATAGGGTACATATATTTAACGCGGGCAAAGTCACGGGATGCAGCTATTTTAAAATAAATATGTGTAGCAGTGAGAAAATGAGTAGCAGATAATAAAACATATCTAAAATAATGATGTAAAATTATGTTAGTTTAATGATGAAATGTCTTTATGACAGTATGAGAAGGAATGTAGATTGTGGCATATTTTGAACCACCACATTCATTTCACATCATGCATACTCTTTCAAACATGCTAATACTCATAGGACTTCAACGATTTCCGACGTCACTGATAAGATGAAGTCGAGCAGGACAAATGTGCTAAACCAGGCCGGTATTTACTGGAGCTTCACTACCAGCATATAATGGGCCCGAAGATCAGTGACGAACACTAAGGGTTGTGGTAAAGTTATGTATTGTACAGTCAATATATCTATAAATGTATTAACGTGTGTTCATATTTCCCCATCTAGGTTCCCTCTATTCATAAAGCGAGAGGTAGGCGCTCCGTTACGTCAAGATACACATCTCTCACAATTAAAGATCTCTCTCTTTCTCTCTCTCTAGATATATACATAGATAGAGAGAAAGTAGTAAGTATTTATATATACAGCCACGCACTACTAATAGCTGTGTCTTGAGAGCCAGTGGCTTGAGCCATAATGTATCAAAGGCAAAATGCAACATCGACCATTATTCTATCATAGAAGACATCACTCGTGTATGCCTAGAAGAGACAAAACTTCAGTCAACCAAAGTTAATAATAAAATACATATACAAAAACTAGCACAACCTCTTCAACTAATCCATAATAATATCACGTTGTACCGCCATATGTCCACATCATCTCAATATTCTGTCCACGTCCAGAAACTTCCAAGAAACACACGTCTCAAACAAAACACGACATTCGACTTCCATAAATTAACACATCCAACAAAATCCTAACTTGCTCAACTCCAAAGTAAATGAGTTTCTGCCACCAAATGTCTTTGATGAAACGAAAAGATACGGCGTACGTTAGCCATAAACCATAAAAAAAAACGTATAGATGGCGCTATGAATGTCTAAACATTCATAGCGCCATCTATACGTTTGTTTTATGGTTTAGGAATTTACATGCGCTGAGAAAGAGATGGTGCAAAGTCGCTAGACAAGTTTAAGCAAAGAAATTAGCGGGATAGTTTTATCTAGAATTGTAGTCTCTCTCTCTCTCTCACTCACTCTCTAAAATAAGTACAACTCTTTATCAAACTGCATCTTTATTTTTTTTAGTAGGATAGTGCTTACCTGTGCTCATAAAAAACATGTTATTATTGGCCAGTTAATAGAGACTAGATCACCGTTTTATGGAAATTGCAAATAAAAATAAATAAAGAACTCTAAATCAAAACGTGCGTATTGGCTGTCCATATCAGTAGCCACCATATGTTCAGACTTTTAAAGATGTCAAGAAATACTAGCCGTAAGCTAGCCATTGAACAAAATTGTCCCGAACCTATCTTCCGAAAATCATTCGCAGGCACTCTCTCGCAATCTTAACAAGCCAAATCCTATTCTATGAGGGTTTTTCTTGCCAAAACTTAATTACCATATGTATACGTAGTATGAAATTCAGAGCAGCTTCGCGTTGAGATACATTTGCATTGTTAATTGTGGCTTCACTGGTGCTAGAACTTGAGCTTGCATGTGTGGAGGCCAAGTGTGAGGGCCATGTGTTAATTAGATCGAGGCCAAACGTCGAGTTTTGGCTAAATTGTCGGATGCATCAGCTGGAGGTATTAGATTTACTTATCCATTTGATATAATCAAATACTGTGATTTTTTCCTAACATCGTAACAACGTCAAGGCAACGTCAACAATTTGCGTTTTGGTGTTTAGCTCGGTGTTTCGAACATGATCTGTATGCTATTGCAATACAAAGCATTGTAATGACAATAATGTTGAAACATGCAAAATGGCGTTACATAGCTAGTGTTCAAGCCTAGGCTAGTCTTAATTATGCCTCACTATTTTAGCCTAAGGCCGCTGACACGAGTTAGTAAACATCGAGCAAAACCTGCTCTACATACTCGTAGTTATTATAATATTGCATGACACTTGTCACTTTATAAGCATTTTGCCTGAAGCCTCCACACGGGTCGATGTGACAAAAAAAAAAACATACAGACGAATTGAGAACCTCCTCCTTTTTTATGAAGTCGGTTAAAAAGTGCATTAAATGGGCTATAGTAGTTATAGTGGCTATGGTAATACATACTTTGTGAAGATTTCAAGTCTCTATCTATAACGTTCATAAGTTCAAGCAAAAAACGCCGAAAAAATTACGTTTATTCTACTCCATTTAATATTTTATTTTATTATGTTTTTAGTGTTGTTGAATTCCCCATAGTAATACGTATTTCGTGAATATTGCAAGTATCTACCTATTACGGTTCAATAGATACAGCCCTGTAAAGTATCGACATACGGACGGACGGTCAGACGGACGGACAGCGAAGTCTCAGTAATAGGGTACCTTTGGTACCCTTTGGGTACGGAACCCTAAAAGCTCATAGCCTTAAAACGGCTGAACGTGAAATGAAGAACGACCAAAAAAAACGGAATTAGAATCAGTTCATCCGTTTGGGCGCTACGATGCCACATGCAGACACATATACACAGGATACACAACTCAAACTTACAGCACGGTTACACCCGTTATTTATGCGTCGGGGGTTAACAATACCGCAATATTAATAAACTGGCCAAGTGCAAGTCGGACACGCACTAGTAGGGTTCCGTACCACACTACAGTATTTTATAAGATCGAGCAAAAAATACCACTATCATTTTTCGCCAGCAAAAAATAATAATTAATAAACATTATATTTCTTATAACGCCATCTAACGTCTAACAGTGGTGTTAGGGATCGAAAATATAACGCCATCTATGGTACGTTTACCTAACTAAGCGTGCGGCGGTGGATAGGTCCTGCCTACCGCAGATAGGTAGATAGGGTCGGGGTAAATAAAAGTAGATGTAGGGTCTTACTTTTATATTGCCTATAAGGTTACTCAGCCGCACAAGAAGAGTTTAACAAGAAGTTAGGAGCGGCACTGGCCTGCTAGTCCGTCCGGTGCGATGCAACCCTTTCCCACAGGGTGAGCGACGAAGCTGTTGGTCAGCTCATGCGAAGCGGTGGTGAGCGGTGACGTGGGCGACGGCCAGCGTCAAGTAGTAAGTAGGCACAGGTTGTAGGTAGGTACTGCAGGTACCTAGCTCCCGGTTTAAGACCTGGAATCAATGTCGGTACGGCATTAGTGCTCGTCCTCAACTTAGCTGATCTGCCAGCGTGGAGCGTCGTGATAGGTAGGTACCAGCGGCTCAGTCCGATGATTACGGTTAGGTAGAATAACCGCAGTCAGCGTACCGTGGCTGAACAGCTTACACAGTTTTATAGGCTCGTATGATAATGAAAACTCACCCCAGCGGGTCTTCCAGAATACGTAGTACTTAAAAAGTGTGGAGGCAGGCGCGTGCGCGTTCAGCGCGCGATCAGTAACTAGTGGCCGAGGCAGGCGATCGAATGAGCTCGAACCATGGGAACAATAGAAGCGGTTTTTGGGGTCCGTAGGACAGGCAACCCGAGCCATTTAGCGTTTGCTTTTGAACTCACGAGTTCCGTAGGAAATCATTAAGTTTTGATTTTTAAGTAGGTATTAAATTAGTAAATAAATACTTTATATTGTATAATTTGTGTAGTTTTTAGTGTAGTATTTAATATTTTTAATAAGTTTTATTTAGATGTTTTAGACTTTTATTATTTGACCTAGATTTAGTAACGGCGCTAGACGCAACGTTACAGTGTACATAGATGGCGTGAAATGCCGAAAAAACACGTTTCTTGTATGGGGACTTGTATGTATCCCTCTATTATTTTTAATTTTATTCTGTTTTTAGTATTTGTAGTTATAGCGGCAACAGAAATAAATCATCTGTGAAAATTTCGACTGTCTAACTATCACGGTTCATGAGATACAGCCTGGTGACAGACGGACAGACTGACAGACAGACAGACGGACAGCGGAGTCTTAGTAATAGGGTCCCGTTTTACCCTTTGGGTACGGAACCCTAAAAAGATTGTACATGTAATATATATATATATATATATATTTAATTTAAAGATTGTACATGTAAAAACATTGTACATGTAATATATATTTTTTGTTTAAGAAGTTATGCCTGCCGTTTGGTCCCATTCAAATTTTATCGATATCTGATAATCATCTCCGGAGATATGGAGAAAACAGTATAAACAAAATTGATGACATGATTTTGGCTACTGGATACTGTCACTATGTGAAGTCGGTTTTATCATACATTATCATTAATTGCTTTAAGAAACGACTTATGTCTATGCCTAGCAGATCATCTGGTAGGTACTACTCTCAAACTTCTCTTGTGCTAAAGTAAAAACCAAGATACAATTATGTTTATTTCTAATTTACTTTTTTACATACTGGTATGGGCATTTGACTGCAACCTTGCCTGATTGAAAATACCTAAGTTGGTTTCCTGGCAGTACACAGGCCGTGAGTGTCAGTCCAGAGTTCTAAACCTAGTGTGTTTTCCATCTTTGATTACATCATTGTTTACCACCGGGCGAGATCGTGGTTAATTGCTAGCCTATAATATTTATAAGATCGAGCAAAAAATACCACTATCATTTTTCGCTAGCAAAAAAAAATTATTATTCTAAATTTTATTTCTAATAACGCCATCTAACGCCTAACAAAGGTGTTAGGAATTGACATTTCAATATGACGCCATCTATGGGACGTTTACCTAACTAAGCGTTCATAGATGGCGTGAAATGCCGAAAAAAACATGTTTCTTGTATGTAGCGGCAACAGAAATACATCATCTGTGAAAATTTCAACTGTCTAACTATCACGGTTCATGAGATACAGCCTGGTGACAGACGGACAGACAGACAGACAGACAGACGGACAGCGGAGTCTTAGTAGTAGGGTCCCGTTTTACCCTTTAGGTACGGAACCCTAAAAATAAAGTTTTGTTTGATTATGTGTAGGTAAGAAAAAAAAACAAGATTATAACCACCATAAAGCTTATGTACTGTAAGACACTGTAGACAGTTTCTTAGGAAAATCCGTGCTCAGTGCGGGACTTCTCAATCATGGTCTCAGCAAAACGGGATTCTTTCGCTGTAAACTCCATTATTAAATAAATATTTATCGCGTAGTTGCTTCAGAATTCTTGGAGTTGTGAGTTTATTTCTCTAAGTATTAGTATTCCAGGTCATCTTATGAATACTGTATAGTAATGGATTTTTGTAAGATTAATGCTATGTTTGAGACGCTTATGAGCCATTTCATATTTTAATTCCATTATCGAGTATTTTAAGCGCTTAATTTACTATCATAGGAAATATCTGTAAAATGTTGAATAATTGATAAAAATAGAATAACTTGTTCTCTTTCCAGTGAATGCACCACATTTACGAACATTACTTTAATTATTTTGTAGTGACCAATTTTCCGCACCTTGTTTTACTAATAAAAGTACACATAGCCAACTTCAGAATTCTATCTCTGGTATATAAATTCATCAAATGAACTAAAAAAATTTATACATTCGGCATCTGACAGATCAGATCAACAGATTTGGGCCAGTTTTCACGCTTTTTCACGATTTATTGCGTTAAATCAAAGACGAGTAGACAGAGAATATACTCGTCTGTGATCAAAATAAAGTACATTCTTCAAATAATCCGATCTCAATTATTTATGATAATGACTCTGTTTTGTAAGACACGGAGAAATATTAAACATTATTTACCCTCAATTATTTTAAATGGAAATGTCAGTCACATCATTTTTAACCGACTTCCAAAAACAAAGGAGGTTCCCAATTCGTCTGTATGTTTTTTTTTGTGTGTATGTTACTCGATTACTCCGTCAATTTAAAACCGATTCGAATGATTATTTTTGCTATCGATAAGGTACGTTTCCGAGGTGATTCCGTTGTAATTTCATCGAGATCTGATAATTATCTCCGGAGATATGACGATAAACGTCTCAAACTTGCTACTGAAATTGACTCGCGGGGCATTGAAGACGCTTGTTTTAGTTTTTGTTATTAATTATTATTTTATTATTAAAATCTTGATTATTTAAATCACTACTTATGTTTTTTATTTAGGAAATGCAAGTATCAAAACAAGTTACTCACAGTCATGCTATCCCGTCGTCACTTATTTCGCTTGTGCAAGCGATACGGTATTTACCTAAACTGTAATAGCGTGATTTTGTAAAATGGCTCATAATTTAGAAATATGACATTTTTGATTTCGAGATATCTTTTGATAGAACAAGAACTGAAATTCAGTATGTTTTTTTAATTTTTCAGCCAATTATTAGACTTGGATAGAAAAACAAAACTTAACATTATTTCTTACATCACTTTTTTTTTATAAAGATTACTCGCAATGTGGGTTGCACATTACTAGTATTCTCGTTAACCCCTCCAACTAAGCTAAATATGCTTGTGTCTGGAGTGGGTTCACGTCAATAGGGCAATCGATGGGGTGGGGATCGAACTCACGACCTCTCTATCGCCAGTCCGACACCCTATCCATTGGGCTATTGCCGCTTTGTATCCTTGTTCTACTCAAGTACCTATAGAATCTCTCTTACTTTCTAGCTTTTTAATAAAATGGTGTACTCAGCTTTCCAAATATTTTCTCCGCATTATCTTCGATGTCAGTTTCTTACGCTAATTCTTATCACCCTTACATGTTGTTTTGTATCTGCTTCTGGAACTTTTAACAAGTATGCATTTTTGTAATAAAAAAATTCATTTATATTCAGGTAGTCTTCGCTTCAAATACTTAGACAGAAATTAGAATTAGTAAGTTTAATAAAACAAGTAATATTTAAAAAATCCGTTATAACACAAGCCTTAACATAACTTAGGACCAGAGTAAGTCGAGACAAATCCAACGAGCCCAAACACTACAGGTATAACATGTGTAGTTTAGGAGTTCCTTTGGCCACCTTCCATCTCCATCATCAGATCAGCACCATGTAATCATAATATTGCATTGTCACGCGATTTACACATGTATGCAAAATTTCAGCTCAATTGAACCCCTGGAAGTCGCTCTAAAATCAATCGCAAGATTTGTGACGGACAAATTCGCCGTGAAGTAGAGATAAAGCTTGTAATGACAACAGTACAAGTTCATCAGTAGTATATAGAATTACATGTAGTAATAGAGGGTCATAATTACATACGATCTAGATAAAATGTTGACTGTAGCTAAGCCTTTGTAAGTGTCTAGCTGCGGGCGAAGTATAAACTGAGGAGACTCTGAATAGGGGATAGAGTAGTCATAAGTAGAGACTACACAATATTATTATCACTGATTTACATAAGATGCGAGGGCCCGGTGGCGTAATCGGGAGAACGGTTGGCTTTGATGCCAGAGGTACCGAGTTCAAACCGCCGTGCACCAATGGATTTTTATATCGAAAAATGTATGTGCGCTTTTCACAGTGGCCCTCCGGTGAAGGAAAAACATCGTTAATAAGCCGACAACCCCCGCATGATGCGTGGTAGGACACTATCTAGTGTCCGCCTGGCCAGCTACCACCCTCAAGTTATAAAATCTGTCGCCAAACATTAATGTGTTCCGGCAGCTATCCTTGAGAGCCAGTTCCCTTTCTAGGCCTAGCGTGCTTACCATCTTCGACCGCATCATCACTTACCAACAGGTGAGATAGTGGTCAAACGCTAGACTATAAGATATTTTAAAAAAAGATGCAATATGTTGGATAAGCATTATTTATGTTAATATTTATACCAGCTGCAGTATATATGTGCTGTCTTCACATTTTTGATGCATTAATAGAGATAAAAAAAATTAATCAATACAGTGCCTATAAATTAATGAAATGAGCTTCTATCTGGAATTTGACGGCAGAGTTATACCTAGGAGTACTTCAGTTAAAGCAATATTAATTGTTGGCTGCAAATCAGTCACGTTTGGAGTGTTGCAAGTGTCTATAGGTAGTGGTAACCACTTTTCATTAGGAAGATTATCATTTTTTTCAACCTATTATTTATAAAAAAAAAACTGAATACATCATAACATTCGTTTCATTATTCATCGTCAAACATTGGCCAACAGCGCGGTATTATGTGACTTAGCGCGGTCCCCATAAACAATTACAATAATCGAACTGAAAACTCTTTGTTTATTTATTCAAAGTGTACTATTAAAAAAAAAGTTATTTTAAAGTTTTCTTTGTTTAAAAATGTGTATCATAAAATTAATATAAAACTTTTAATTTTATTTCAGTTGTGCTTGCGTAAACTTTGTCATTAACTATTTCAACTCTACGATATGAGTAAAAAATATAAACCTAGCTTGCATTCTCTATCTCGCTTACTCTGTGGATCCACGGGGACGCCTTACGGCCCGTGTTTGTTCATTAGAGAGTTTTAATTCGATTTTTCTAGCACGTTCTAATTGGAGTCCGTTTATAATTTTTCACTCATTTGCGTTGCACTAACGTTTAGCTTAGTTAGTCGTTTTTGTTGTCATACTGCGGCTCATTTGTTGGTCGCGCACTGTTGGGTCTTTGTTATTCTCTTTAAGCTTATGAATGAGCATACTGTGTTATAGTTACTTATTTTACATGTAAATAAAAATACAAAGTGCACCACTTTATAATTTTACGTGGAGTTAAAATTGAAGCATAAGTTTTTGCCAAAATCTATCTAATTTTCGTACGACTTCCAAATAGAAGGAGGTTCTCAATTCATCTGTATGTTTGTTACGCTATTACTAAGTAAACTACTAACCGATTCAAATTTATCTTTAAAGTTTTTTTTTTTTCGAATTATTATTTTAAGGAAAGCCATCGTGGAGATGTATGAACTCCAATAAATCCCTCAAGTCTTCCAAGAGGACTTTGTAAACAAATAAGTTTAAAAACTAAAACAACCAACATCAATGCCGCGCGAGTCAGTTTCAGTTGCAAGTTTGAGACGTTTATCGACATATCTCTGCAGGTACTTATCAGATCTCTATAAAATTACTATGGTATCAGCCTTGGGATATCTTTTTTCCATTAAAAAAAGAATCATTAAAATCGGGTTAAAAACGACAAAGTTATTCGCGAACACACAAAAAAAATATATATACGGTCGAATTGAAAAACCTCCTCCTTTTTTTGAAGTCGGTTAAAAAACATTCTACCGGGAGAATTTCCAGTAGATCTTGCAGTCGGGCAATCTATTACTATACATAAATATTGACAATTAAGTAAAACAACGCATATTATTTCTTATTTTTAATGTTTATTTTATTTACAGGCTTGTGACAAAATTCTTAGGAACAAAATCGCTTAAATAATAAACGTTCTTAAACTCTAAACACTGTTATCTACCAAAGTAGAAATTGTGTAAACAGCCAACATTTCGTCGTTTTGGAGTTAAATCTTGCACTGTGGCAAACAAATGTTATGTGCGCTTTTCACAGTGGCGCTCCGATGAAGGAAAAACATCGTTAAGAAACCCCCAACCACCGCATGGTGGTAGGACACTATCTAGTGTCCGCCTGGCCAGCTACCACCAAAATCAAGTCAAGTTAGTAAATCTGTCGCCAGGCATCTAGTGTGTTTCGGCAGCTTCCATCCATAAGAGCCAGTTCCCATTCTAGGCTACCAGGCTTGCTACCATCCTCGACCAAATCATCACTTACCAATAGGTGGGATAGTGGTCAAACGCTAGCCGATGTGATATAAAAACAAAACTCCTATTGGTCTTTGGCGCATAACATTAGTATCTCCTCTCAGCTTTGGTGAAAACTGATTTTAACACTGTGAAACATTGTAATCCAATGAAAAACTAGAATAGTACCTTACAAATAAAGAAATTAGCGGTGTAATGGAGTCATATAACTTCTTGATGTGATATACACGAAAAAGATCTGTCTTTTTAGGGTTCCGTACCCAAAGGGTAAAACGGGACCCTATTACTAAGACTCCGCTGTCCATCTGTCTGTCTGTCTGTCTGTCTGTCTGTCTGTCCGTCTGTCCGTCTGTCACCAAGCTATAGCTCATTAACCGTGATAGTTAGACAGTTGAAATTTTCACAGATGGTGTATTTCTGTTGCCGCTAGAACAACAAATACTAAAAACAAAATAAAGTTAAAAATTAAAGGGTTATACAAAGAACGTGTTTTTAAACGCCATCTATCTAATTAGTTTCGGCAAAATGACATAGATGGCGCTAGTAAACGAGCCCCGTCTTTCTAGATCGCGACCAAACCAAAAATTCTTGGTAATATCAATTAATCAAATATATGAGGTTGAAACTCTGTTATGATTCGTATTGTACGGAACCCTCCCTAAGTGTGCGATAAGAGACGCGATGCTGACTCGCACTTGGCCAGTTTTATTTTTACACTGACCTGGATAGCACCTGACCACTATCTCACCTGATATAAGGTGATGATGCGATCGATGATGGAGCGTGCTTACCCAGAAGATACCAATTTACTCGTGATTTGAAGACACCCAAATTGTACTTACCCGGAAACACAGACTCAGGCAGGATATTCCTTTCCCTTGCGGTTCGTATTATAAACTAAGAAACAAATCGCTTCGTATCCATTTGGACTTAAATTATATAATAATAAACTTTCAGGAATAGCTTTATAAATGATTCATTTTACAATTTGAACGTTTTAAGTTATGCGATCAATATATAACACTAAAACGATATTTTGGTTAGTATTACACATATTTTTCACATTCGTTTAGTATTATCATACTTTGTCATCATCATCAGCCGGTATCAGTCCACCGCCTATAGATGTATGATGTATGTATGAGATCAAACTCAGTGGTTTGTTTTAGATGAGTACTAAATTTAAAATTTATTAATTTGGCGCGCCGGTACATCGCGCGCTGAACGAAGTAATAACAACGCTCGGTCGAGCGCCTTAGACACATTTTTGCTTGTATTGTCTGAAATAAACGTTGGTATTGTGTTTTTGTAGGGGAGTGAAGTATCTGTTACGTAGTAACTATTTTATAATCTGTGCCGATACATCGCCTAATGCGCAGCTTGACCGCCAGCGTTCTTTTTATGTGACGCAAGTTACACCTCACGTGATGTTCTGACTTAACGTCGGGCAACGAAATACATACTGGAATTTAGGCAACTGATTTGCGATATGCAGAGGTACTAAACACAGGTTCGGTGGATCGTTGGACACACGGCCGAAGCCTACGACCAATGTTCACGCATTAAGAACTACAAGATTTAGGCTGCGTACCCACTATGTGACTATAGGCTGAGCGAGGAAGCAAAGCGTCTCAGAAGGAAATAATCAACCGCTATTGAAAGCCCTGTCAGCGTAAAGGATAATGTGGCTTGACTTCTAAGCGAGAGGTCTCTGCTTCGAATCCTTGCACACGATTTTGACCATAGATAGTAAAAGCATATTATTTCGAGGTTACGCCTGACTTGCTTACCTTACCTAAAAGTAGGTTACCACCATCAATGAGAAAATCTGCCGCCATAATCTTACGGTATTTCGGCAGCACACAGCCCTTTGTATTCTCTGCCTAGCTAGAACACCATCTTCGACCACATCATCGCCTGCCATTAGGCGAGATAGTGGTCAGATGTTAGCCTATTAGGTATTACAAAAATGTGATGTAACATCACATTTTTTCATCACAGTTATGCTCATGACGACTGCATATTATTGTGCATTTTAGTATGCATAATAACGACATCACTTTATAAATTAGTGGAATTATTAGGTACTGGCAACGGTAATCTAATAGCTTTAAATATATATGCACATACAGGTTGGCAAAAAAGTCTTGAAACGGAATTTTTTTTTTCTGGCCTGGTAATAATCTAATCTGTGATTAAATTTTTTATGTTAATTGTGGTCAGTGACTGAAAATGTATGACCAAAGTTTTTTTGTGCAACTTAATAGTAGTATTTTAATATTTTCCGTAACCTACGCGGCTTCAAGATGTTTTAACATGAATAAGACTATCCTTAGTTCCACTAAAGAAGTAATTTTAAAGTTTACCGCCACTCTCTGCTATCGGGGTTACTAGTATATAGCAATAGTGGCGCCCCTATTTATTTATTTTGCCAACCTGTATATATAATCTGAATCTCGACAACAGTTCCAATGATTTTCATGAAATTAAAAACTGCTACTATATCATTAGAATATGAAAGTAAATTTCGCTACCGTCTACTAGGTTATTATAATAGCTCGATGGGAACTCGGGCAGTCCCGAATCCAGAAGATACGAGTCCAGACGAGATAATTCCCTTTTTTTCGAGTTTCTTCTTTTGTGAGAAAAACTATCATTGAAATTTCCAAAAAAAAAACAAGATTTAACTAAAAAAAATACCGAGCAAAACTCGGTCTTCCAGGAATTGCCATAAGTAATAATGCATATTGGATGGAGTGAGCATATTTTAATTTTACTTGATTTATGCCTATGGGTGTCAATGACATCTGTAGATAATCTGTGGCTGTAGTAGCCAGTGCACAGATTATATAATAGTTAGCACGTACAGTCCGGCAATTATAACTTGGCGTGCCTGTGCGCCACTGTGCTTTTACTTTGTTCTTTGATAACAGTTTCTCTTAAACCACTTTCAATTACTTTTGGTATTATTGAACTATTTTAATGTAGCAGTTTTATCAACAATAATGTCGCGGTAATCTCTCAAACGTCAAACTCACAGTTTCAATTAAAATAATTAGTTCCAAAAACCACCAGCGCCAAGTTTGTGGCACTGTAGTAGCGTGATTCAGTACTCTGTGCGATCAGCCTTACGCGTATAATGTGAACAAAATTACAGAAAAATATAATTAATATAATATAATAATAAACCAGATCAAATTCACAGCACACTTTTGAGTTACTAAATAAAATATACTTGTGATAGTAGTACATAATCGTACTGGCTGTATATTATACTGCTATCTAATGCAATGTGACAAATAATAAGTAGGTATTTATTACCTATGAATTACTTTCATGCATCCTAATAACATATTTTATGTACAAAATTAACATTTTAATTTAAGAGATTCTAAAATATGTTCGATTGTTTATTTATTTGATTGTGTAATTATTTAATGATTTTAGGTACATTAAGATGCAGTATGATCTGACATTGTAATTGATATTATGACATGATATTGTAATTAAACAATTTTTTTCAGTCTAGGGCAAGGAGGTATTCTTATAAAAATGCTTTGCTCTGAGGATAATCCAAAAATCATCTAAAAAAAAAGTTCATCCACCTCGGTCTTGTTTTTGTCACACTCGGTGTGCTAGATAAGAGTGGGATAGAAAAGGATTTTGACAAGCTGTCAAATCATACAGCGCGATACAATTTTATTTGTCGTTGCAAGAGAGTATATTAGTTGCTCAATAGAGATCGAATATGTCGATTGAACTCTTTTGAAAGTTTAACCGCAAATCATGTCGTTGCTCTTTTGGTCACGTTGATTTTAATAATGGAGACTATAGGCCAGTTTCACGGGTTCCTGATAGCGCTAATATAAAGAAATCTGACAGATTTTTGACAGGTTTATATGTCAGATAACTGTCTAACGCATTATCAGGAACCGGTGAAACTGGCCCTATATATATTATACCGAGCTTGTACGCAAAACTTCTTTCAATAGGTCGCAGAGAAGTAGTGCTAAGGCCCACCACAGGCGGCGCTAGTGTTCTTGGGAACCGATAACTCGAAAAAAGAATTCGTTCGTGAAAGTTTTATTTAGCTGCTGTGCTGGAATACACGAAAGATATTTAAAAAAATTGCCGCCATGACACGGCCAGTTTCACCTCATGCAGTTTTGTATTACTAAATTATGTGTTCACAAGAACACTAGCGACGCCTCCGGAAGGCCTGAGCACTACATTTTTGCAACCGATTGAAACAATGTTTGAGTAGGGAGTTTGGACTTTTACTTTACTCCACTTCTACCTCTTTACTCTTTTCTCCAAGATTTAGTTAGTAGTTTCTTATTTTATGGCTTCTGTGGCTTGTTGTCCCAATTTTGCCAATTTCCGTTTTGCGTTTATGCTTAATATGAGTTTAATGTTTGACAGAATAATATAGACTAGTCAGTATGCGTGAGTAAGATAGACTTTATTTACATGAAGAAGTTATACAAGAACCATAGACGTAATATAAAAGGATGGTGCACTGCAGATGTTTTGACAAATTCAATTTAATCCGTATACTTTAACAATAAGGTTGTAATTGCTTTGTAGAACAAAACGGCCCAATTGAGAGACACCAGGGTGGGAGTGTGTCCTTGTCTAACAACCTGCTAGTCCTATATATGTCTTTACTATATGTATAGTATATATAAGTAGTAGTAGTGGTAGTAGTTAGTAGTAGTAGTAGTAGTAGTGTATATAAGTTGTCCATACAAAAGAAAGGGACAAACTCCGTTCAAGGTCGGTCTCATGGGGGCCGGTGTACGCGATCAAGTTTAATATGTAGCAGGTCTGTGACAAGAACATAGACACCACATACATAAAAAATTATACATTAGAATTGATAAACACCTCCTGAAGGTCGGTTAAAAATCTAACTGATCCATGTCTCATTGCAGCAAAAATGGTAAGTGCTTGTTAATATTATCATTTTTACTTTAAATCTCTTAATCGATTCTCAGACTAAATTCGTAATTAAACTTACTTCTAAATATATTCGACTTTGTAAACAGTACGTGTGTAAAGCGAGGATTAATTTTACACACTTAATCACAGTGTGAGTATTATGGTATATAAACATTTCAACATTTTCTAGTATGAAGTTATTGCTCACACGTTTTAAGTTAATATAAACTCATATCTTAAAGAGGAAAGTTTTTTTTGTTTGTTTCTTTGTTACGATTTAACTTAAAAACTACTAGAGCGATTTCAAAAAATATTTCACTACTAGAAAGCTACATTATTAACGAGTAACAAAAGCTTTATTTTATTGGCGTTTTCTCAGAGACGGGAACTATGCGGGTGAAACCGTGAGGCGTTGCTAGTTAACTTTAATATTATAATTATAAATATTAAAATACGGGACTCATCGCGCTTAATTTTTATTTAACTCGACGTTTCGACCAAGTTGCATTGATCGTGGGTCAAAGAACACATTGCAGCTGTAAAAACCGCCAGGTCAATAAACCTGCTATCGCTGAGCACTTACTGAAATCCGACCTAATTACTGGATCAAACTTCATGACCCAAAGATCCTCCGACCGACTGCTACTCCCGTATTGTGTGTATAAATAAAAAATTAAATATAAAATAAAAATTTAAAAAATGCGTTATAAATAAACTGGGCAAGTGCAAGTCGGACTCGCACTCGTAGGGTTCCGTAACACAGTAGAGTATTCTATAACTATGATTTTCGCAACTACAAAAATAACTTTGTTTTTCATAGTATTTGTATGAAAAACTAAGTTATACTTGCGGTCGCTATATCTCAACAACTGCTGACTTTATCTCGTTCAAACCAAATCTCGTTGAAAGTTTTTATTGAGATCTACAGAATATATTTTTACTAGATTTTTCACTCCCTTACTTTAGAAGTTAGAGGGGAGGGACACACATTTTACCACTTTAGACGCGCCTATGTTTTAAATGATTGACTTTGAGAAAAAATGATTTTAGGAACCTCAATGTCATTTTTAAAGACCTATCCATAGACTCCCCATACACGTATAGGTTTGAAGAAATTTTTTTTTGTTCCTGTTTTATGTATGAGATGCCCCCCCCTTAAACTTTTATATTTTTTATTTTTGTATAAAAATCGGAAAGTGGTTTACAGAATACATCTACCTATCAAGTTTCAATTCTGTAGTCCTAATAGTTTCGGAATAAAATGGCTGTGACATACGGACGGACAGACAGACAGACAGACATGGCGAATCTATAAGGGTTCCGTTTTTTGCCATTTGGCTACGGAACCCTAAAAAGCATCCCCATTTCAAACGGGAGGATGGCTTTAGGTTACTGACTACTGTCAGTGTTGCAATGGCAACTCTGATAAAAACTAAGATAAATTGAAGGTAGTTTCCAACGAACTCTCCTATGAATCGCAGTGCTGACACTCATAACATTCAGTCGTCTCGTGACCACGATCAATGCAACTTGGTCGAATCGTCGTGTTAAATAAAAAAAAATATTTTGAGCGCGATTAGTCCCGTATTTTAATATTTATAACTATGTGTTCAAATCGCGAAAGTTTAAAGTTTTTAACTGAAAAAAAGAACGTTTTAACTGACTCCCATTATTCGAAAGTGATATAACATGCAATAAGTACATTTTGACAGAATATTACCTCAAATAAAATAAATATTATAATGTTGGTCATTTTAATCCTTAGAGCTGTCTATTGTACATATCGTGTATTCCAAAAAACTCTATGCACTTTGCTCGTTCAGGTTTCTTATTACTTGAGCAGTTTTTTGAGGAATTCCTATAAAATGGACCTAAAGTTGCCTTTATGAAATTTCTACAGAATATTTTTGGATTGCCTTACCGCAGATTGATATAATAAAGTTTTCCTGAATTTAGATTCTCAGTTTCTTTTTTCATCCGTTTTGGAATTAGGCATTTTAATTGGGAATTTGATACATCTTCCAACTTTTTCCTAATATTCCTTACACTTTATCTACAATTTTACTTTACAAACGTATTGCAAACAAAGTTGCCACAATTTTATACTTCTATTATTAAAACGGTTAATGACATATTTACCATTTTTATCGTTATGTTTGAGTTTCCGATATTTTGGCACTTTTACATGATTTTTGTTAAAAAGCATATTAGCAATGTTGGTTGCACATTACTAGTAGTCTTGTTGTTAATCCCTCCAACTAAGCTAAATATGCTAGTCTCCGGAGTGGGTTCTCGTCAATAGTGTAATGGGTGGGGCTCGAACCGACCCCTCGATCGTCAGGCCGACACCTTAGTCATGGGCAATTGCCGCTTTACGGTTAAACATGCTCACTTTGTCTGGGAACATGGATGGTGCTTACGACAGTTCGTCTGATAATTTTGCAAACGCCATGACGAGATATTGGTAATTCAAAAATAGCGAAATACATGGCAAATATCTCGTAAATCATTTTAATAATACCAGCATCAGCGACGATGAAAACTTAAAAATCTCGCAATCTTATAGTTTAGTAACAATGCTTATTACTTAATTTGAATCTAAATACATTGACATAGAGTGAAAATTATTATCCACCTAAAAGCGATTTGACCGCAGGGTTGTATTTATCTTCTTCGTAGTAAGGAATGTCCTCGTAATCGAGGAAGAATTCTTCTCCCATCACAATCATGGGAAGGAGGAAGAGAAGAAGCAGAAGAATCCAGCTTTGGAAGCACGATGTGGCTCGGTTGAGAGTAACTGGAAGCAAAAAGACTTACATATAAATACGAATGTTAAGGCGGCAATAGCCCAATGGATAGGGTGTCGGACTGGCGATCGAGAGGTCGTGAGTTCGATCCCCACCCCATCCATTGCACTATTGACGTGAACCCACTCCAGACACAAGCATATTCAGCTTAGATGGAGGGGTTAACAAGAATACTAGTAATGTGCAACCCACATTGCGAGTAATCTTTAAAAAAAAAAAAATGTTGGATTTTTCTTTCTAGTATACCTATCCACCCCTATATACCCACAGCTTCAAATTTGTTTTATGGTATGTTAATCCAGGTTATATTAACCAAATTTAATCCAAATCCGTTCAGCCGTTTTTGCATGAAAGAGTAACAAACATCTATCCATCCTCACCAAGTTCCGCATTTATAGTATTAGTAGAAGAGGATAGGTTAGCGTTTTTTTTCCTTAATTTTTTTATATATCATGAAACTCCAAAACTTTCATACTTTTCCATAGCAAACATAAATATACATTACTTTTATATAGCGCCATCTAGCTAGTTGTCCACAAACTAAAGGTTTCCGAAAACTTCGTAGATGGCGCTAGCTTACACAATACTGAAAAGTGAAATTATTCGAATAAATGAAGATGGTTAACTATACCTATATATAAATCGTACCTATACTATTTTTTTAAATATTATTGCAAGCGGGCTGTCTTTTTGCCCTACGACATAACCTAAATGGATGTATGGATACCTAAACACATGCTATCTAATTTCTTCATAGGGATGTCTTGCCTTAATTCTAGTACAAATATAGTATTGTGAATGTTAAAAATAATGTTGAAAGGTATCATTTTCGGTTGTATGTTGTATGTAATATTTTTATTGTATGTCTATATTATTATAATGTTTAATATATTTTATGTTTTAAAATTAGTATATAACTATTAGTAACTTAATGTTACTAATGTTTCAGATTCTGAAACTATAACAGAACTACAACTTCAAAGATAATGTTAAGCTAGGTTCTAAATTCTTCTCTTCTCTGAAGCACGCCCTAAAATTTTCCCTATCGCTGCTAGATGACTAGTAGAAAATGCTTTTAGCACTAAGCACCTCTGCTTGTACAAATTTTTCCGTAATTAAGAATTTACAAATTAACAAAGTTCTAAATATCATGTAAAAAATATTTTTCCCACCGCTGCTAGACGACTGGTAGAAGGTGCTTTTAGTACTAATCACCTCTTCTTGTCGTACTAATTTTTGCGCAATTAAGAATTTACAAATAAGCAAAGTTCTAAATATCATGTAAACAATATATGGGTAATTTAAAGTATTGTATACTCACTTCTTTCGGGCCTAGGATCTGTATCAGGCGTGAAGAAGTCCAGATTGGCGGAACTATTGTAGACTTTATACAAACTGGCTCGACAGGCGACCCTCATGCGGCCACTGAGGAAGAGTTCTGGAGTGACCTTCACTGAAGACTTGATAGTGGTCCACGTGAGACCGCTCTCAGTTGGGTGGAGACTCGTTTCAGAAGACCGCAGCTGGAATTTGATGAAAGGTAATGATCAGAATTGTGGAACTAGCTGAAGGCATAAACAGTTGTACTTTGGTACAACTGTTTATGCCAAACAGAGAGAAAAAATTGAAATAAAATAACCTATGTAAAAAGATAAATAGAAACAAAAAATGTACTTTGTTCATTCTTTCTCATTAGTCATACTGAATAAGGGCCCACATATTTATGAGCAATATTGTATACATTCTGATGAAAATATAAAACAATTTCAAGGTTTCTTTATTAATTTTATTAAGGAACAGTAAGTACATTATACAATTTTGAATAAAAATAATTGAGTAAACACAAGTATCAATAATGCAGCGCACAAAGTGTTGTGCGCTGCATTATTTTATTGCATTATTTGAGAGTATAGTGACTCTCAGATCGTTACACAATATAATCGCCAGATGAGCGACTGACTTAACTAAAAAATATCACTTTTATTACACCTACTTCAAAAAAAGAAGGTTCTCTATTAGCTTGTAAATTTAAGTGTGTTACTTCAGAGCTCCGTTATTTATTACTAATTTGAAAATTTACTATTAAAAAAAAATTGTTTGCGGAGTTTCTTTTGAAAGACTGTTCGTTTGGACATAATGTACAATTCATCGAAACCTGATGGGCATCTTCTGAGATATGCAGATAAATACCTTAAATTCGATACTTAATTATTATATTACCGTGCTAAATGTGACTAGCGCAGCATGTGAATATTTTTTTTAGTTATTTTAAATTATATTAGTTATATTATATTTCTTTGAAGTGTTTCACACTTTATATTTTTGTAAATTGTTAAACACAATCCATATTCCGGAGGTTGCGGGTTCAAGTCCCGTCGGTTCGATGAAATTTTGGATTGTGTTTAACAATTTACAAAAATATAAAGTGTGAAACACTTCAAAGAAATATAATATTTGATTTACGCAGTGCAACATCTCTCGTCGGATTTGAAAACTGTAATGATTTCTTCCGAATGATTAACTTACGTAATAAGTAGTCATAGATGGCGCAACCAAAGCATAATTGGGTTAAAAAATGCAATCCACTAATTTCGTCGTATCGATGGATCGAACTGTGGCTCAATTGGCAAAGCACCTGAACGTGTTATCCGGGGGGTGCGGGTTCGAGTCCCGTCGGTACGATGAAGTTTTCTATTGTGTTTAACAATTTACAAATATATTAGTTATTATTTTTCTACCTGATTTATTCTAGTTACGTTACCCAAAGACCAGACCCGACTAATATTTCCACTTTACGTCACATGATCCAATCAACAATTATTTTATTCAAACAGAAACTCTTAGTAATTAATCATCCAAATCAAATAAACACGTAATTTAAAATAATTTAAGATTATTTAAAAAACTAAAAGAACCGACTTCAAACGTTGCGCTAGTCAAAGTAGCCAGTAGACTTAGTAACTATTACATTATCTGTGCCAGTAGTGAGTAGTAAGTCGTCGAGATAAGTAAATGCGTCTAATACAAATGTTGATATATTAAAAACGGCTCGGCGAATTTCGTTGTAATTTAAATGGGATCACCCTTTGAAACAAAAAAGAATTTTCCAAATCGGTTCAGGCATCATCGAGTAATCGGTGAATATACGTAAAGGTTAACCGACGAATACTGAACCTCCTTTTTTGTGAAGTCTGTTAAAAAGAACTCCTGTACAACCAACAATCTACGAAATATTTCTCAAAAGTATACAATACAATACTTAACTCTTTCACCCATCCAAAACTTTCCTTTCCTTGTGAATATCTCGACATATACATACCATAGAATAATAAAAAAATGCAAGAAACTCGATGCCACTCTAGCCGGCACGACAAACGTGACTGATTTTTGTAAGGGAACACGTCAAGTTTTTGTTCCTTGATAAAAAATAAATATGACAGCAGGGAAAGATTAACAGAGTGCCAAGGTGAAAGATTTCTTTTATGCAATAGTTACTTACATAGAGCTGTTGAGAAAATGTCGTAAATTTTCAGTCGAGTGAATGTATTTTTCTGAAGACAATTTGTAAAGGACATTATTTTTTACGATGAAAAAGAAACGAAAATTCTGTTACTAGAGGCAGTGTTACTAAATATACTATAACTACAATATATATTATAATTTTGGTAGCTAGCCAGGTGGAATATCGATATAATGCTCCTACCATCTGTAGGAATACCTCTGGGAGCTTACGGACATGGGTACTATGATCTTCCGTAGTTAAAAATAATAATTTATGATCGTACAAAACGAAAAAAACCGACTTCACATGCCGCTATAATCAAAGTACTGGCTAGTTTTAAACATGTCTTCCAAGTATACACATTTGCTTAAATTGTTTATCTCCATATCTCCGGAGATTATTCTCATAGCTCGATAAAATTTGAAAGGGACCAAACGGAAAGCATATTCTCTCAAACAAAAAAAAAAATTTTTTTAAATCGAGTTAGATTTGACGGAGTTCTGAGGTAACAAACATTTTAAAAAATACAGTAGAATTGACAACCTCCTCCTTTTTTTGAAGTTGGTTAATGAAGTCTGTTTTTAACTGACATCAAAAAAGGAGGAGGTTTCTCAATTCGACCATATATACGAGTATATATATTTTTAATGTTTGTTCGCGGATAACTTCGTCGTTTATGAACCGATTTTAATTATTATTTTTTTGTTGGAAAGGAGATATTCCAAGTGTGTATGATAGTTCCATGGTAATTTTATCGAGGTTTGATAAATATCTCAAGAGATATGGAGATAAACACCTCAAAATTGGTACTGAAAAATGAAAATACATAGCGCGACATTGAAGTCGGTTCGTTTTAGTTTTTTAAACGATCTTATTCAGTATCATGATATGTAGTTCACAATGACCTTCGCATGGGCAAAAGTGAGGTGTCTTTCAGTATTAGCAGCAATATAATTGTATTATTTATTTCTTTAGAAATAAATAAGAAAATACCCACCGGACTATCATTGATGTAGATAGTAAGATTGGACGCAGGTCTTGATGGTGAAGACGTGCAGTTGGCTTGGAGCACTTCACCTGGTTGGTACCGGTCCTTATCAGCAAGCAGCATCGGGCCTGCTGATGGTAATGCTGAAACGTAGAGAAATCATAATATTAATATTTAAAACGGTTTTACACTCACTCGCTTTTAACCGACTTCAAAAAAAGGAGGAGGTTTCTCAATTCAGTACGTTTCAGTACGTTTCAGGTGGTAGGCTTAGGCCGCGGCGTGTTACCACCCACCAGACAAAGCCATGCCGCCAAGCGGTCGCTTTACGGTATGAATGTTTGGTGAAGCCATTATGGGGAACGGGTCGGAAACAGTTGCGTTGATTACTATAGCTGGTCGTGATACATTGAAGGTCAATTTACCTGGCAGCCAATCTTGGAGAGCAGCGGGATCCGAGGCACGGTTCTCCGCTGGCCGACCGCAGATAGTTGGGGGCCCAAGTAGTGAGCCAGCCACTCATGAAAGGCTGCCCCGCCATCTCGCGAAAAATCCCGGAGGTGCGCCATCGTGCCGGTTGGCGACCGGACGAGAGGACCCGATGGACACCTCTGGGGGGGCTCGGGCGTCCCCGCGGTCTCCAGGATTGGTTCCCAATAGGTGAAAAGACCTAATATGTATCACGGGTTGGTAATTAGCGCCTCGTTTCCACTTCCGTTTCCCTTACCTAACTTCACTCCCCACAAAATGAAAGGCAGAAACAGAATAGAGGTTAAACAGCGGAAGCACGTCCTCTCCCTTCAAGTGCACCTCTCAAACATTCGAGGCTTGCACTTCAATATCCTCTCGGTCCACCACCATCTTGAGACCGAAAAACCGCATATTCTGTTCCTCACGGAGACGCAGATCAAATGTCCAGCCGACGCGGCGTACCTTGCCTACCCAGGCTATGTTCTAGAACATAAGTTTAGGCCGAGGGCGGGAGTTTGTATGTATGCCCGCGATGACATTTGTTACCGGCGTCTCCGCAACCTTGAAGACCCTCAACTATCCGTCATGTGGATTTTGGTGGACACTGGCATGGAGAAAATTCTTTGTGCTAGTGTCTACCGTTCGCACAGCGGAGATGAAGAGACAAACAGGCTCACAAACCACCTCAGTGAGGCGGCTGATGTGGCCCAACAGAGGTATCCTTCTGCTCAATTAGTGCTTCTGGGGGATTTCAACGCCCATCACCAAGACTGGCTGTACCCATACCAGAACACAGACCACGCTGGTCGAGAGATGCGAAAGCTTGCTTTAACACTAGACCTCACTCAGTTGGTCCAGGGAGCAACAAGGATACCGGACGTTGATGGCCATACAGCCAATTGATTGGACCTTCTGCTGACAACAGAACCAGACCGCTACTCGGTGTCGGTTTCATCACCCTTAGGTAGCTCCGACCACTGTCTGGTGAAGTCTGTCTCCGTCTACTCCCCGCCCGATCCCAGCCAAAAAGGCACCCGGCGGGTGTGGCGATACAGGTCAGCAGATTGGGATGAGATGCGTTGTTTTTTCGCTTCTTATCCCTGGCGGCAGGTATGTTTTTCTTCGAGCGATCCCTCAGCCTGCGCGGATGCTGTGACAGAAGTGTTACGTCAGGGTATGGAATATTTCATACCATTTTCTGACGTTCCGATGTCAAGCAAAGCTCGTCCATGGTTTAATGCCAAATGTAGAGATGCAGAAGCATCAAAACATGAAGCTTACTTAGCCTGGGCTGATGCTCGAACCCGCAAGACTAGAGATGTACGCGAAAAGAAGAAAGCCTTTAACTTAGCCGCCAAGTCTTGCAAAAAGGCTCTCAAGAAGGCTCGCTTCGATCACATACGCCGAACAGGGAACAAACTTGCTTCTTACCCCTCTGGTAGCAAAGCGTTCTGGTCCCTGGCGAAGTCGATCGAAGAGAACTTCTGCCGTCCCTCACTGCCTCCACTGCTGAAACCCGACGGGTCACTAGCGCACACTGCTGAAGAGAAAGCAAATCTATTTGCTACTCTGTTAGCGGAGTCTTCACGTTTAGATGCTGGCAATGCTGTACCTTCTAGTCTGCCGACTTGCGGGACGTTTATGTCGGAAATCCGCATTCGTCAGACTGAAGTACGCAAAGCGTTGCGCAATCTAGACGTGAACAAAGCTAGTGGTCCAGATGGTATACCAGCTGTAGTCTTGAGGACGTGTGCGCCTGAGTTGGCTCCTATTTTGACACGCCTCTTTCGCTTGTCTATGACGACTGGTAAAGTGCCTAAGTCCTGGAAGCAAGCTAACGTGCAACCTGTGCCCAAAAAGGGTAGTCGCGCAGACCCTGCCAATTACAGGCCTATCTCAGTCACTTCCATACTCTGTAAGACTATGGAACGTGTACTGAACCACAGGCTCCTGGCATACCTAGAAGTGAACGATCTCCTCAGTGACCGACAATACGGGTTTCGCCGAAACCGGTCTACTGGGGATCTTCTAGCGTATGCCATTCACATCTGGAGCGAGGCCATCGAGAACCACGGCGAGGCGCTGGCCGTCTCTCTTGACATCTCGAAGGCTTTCGACAGGGTCTGGCACGATAGCCTTATTAGCAAGCTTCCTTCATACGGCCTTCCCACTGGTTTATGTGTTTGGATAGCAGATTTCTTGAGGGATCGGTCGATTCGAGTAGTCATCGATGGCTGTTCTTCCGACCAATTGGCCATAAATGCCGGAGTCCCTCAAGGATCAGTACTCTCTGCAACACTTTTTCTGCTGCATATTAATGACCTGCTTAAACCCGGTATCTTTGGGTACGCAGATGACAGCACTGTTGTAGAGAGCTATGCATCCAACGCACGAACTAGTGCATTACAAATCCAGTCTCATAGAGAAGCCATGGTCGAGCGCTTGAACTATTATTTGAAGGCAGTCTCCGATTGGGGCGATGCCAATCTGGTCAAGTTCAATGCTGCTAAAACCCAGGCGTGTCTCTTCTCCGCTAAACGGAGCCCATTTCTACTGGCTCCTACTTTCCGGGATGTGTCCGTTCCGATAAGTAACAATCTTGAGCTTCTTGGCATCTCTTTGACACCAACTCTCAATTTCGGCTCTTATATTGAGTCTAGAGCCCAGCTAGCCTCAAAAAAGCTTGGCATTTTGGCTAAGGTGAGACGGTACTTCACACCGGGACAGTTGCTTAATCTTTACCAAGCACAAGTCCGGTCGTGTATGGAGTACTGTTCTCACCTTTGGGATGGCTCTGCTAAATACCAGCTGGAGACACTGGAAACTATTGAGAGGAGAGCAAAAAAACTCATAAGCGACGACCTACTAGTAAGCCAGAGACTTCAGAGTCTCGCGCATCGCCGCAAAGTCGCTTGCTTATCGGTTTTCTATCGAATACATTTCGGAGAGTGTGCAATGGAAATGCATGATTTGATTCCACCATCCCCATTTTATAATCGGACATCCAGAGACACTAAAAGGCGCCACCGATTTATGGTGGATATACCATCTACCCGAACGAAGCGATTTGCTTCTTCGTTCATCATACGAACCGCCAAAGAATGGAATACTCTGCCTGAGTCTGTGTTTCCGGTTAAGTACAATATGGGGGTCTTCAAATCGCGAGTGAATAGGTATCTTCTGGGTAAGCACGCTCCATCATCGATCGCATCATCACTTAACATCAGGTGAGATAGTGATCAAGTGCTACCTAGTTCTGTATAAAAAATAAAAAAAATTCGACCGTATATATATATATATATTTATGTATGTTCGCGGATAACTTCGTTGTTTATGAACCGATTTTGATTATTATTTTTTTTTGTTCGAAAGGAAATATCCCAAGTGTGGTTCTATGGTAATTTTATCGAGGTCTAATAAGTATCTCTAGAGATATTGAGATAAACATCTCAAAATTGGTACAGAAAATGAATAGCACGGCATTGAAGTCGGTTCTTTTTTAGTTTTTAAACGATATTATTGTTATTGGAATTGCTCCGACAGTTTCATTGTGTGTGATTTTCACGATACATTCATTAGTACATATTGTATGTAATAAATATAAAGCATACCACAAGTTACGTTCAAACCAATTACTATATCGTAAGCTGGCATTGACATGACATAAAAATATCAATACATTTTGATATTCAGTTCAGAAACTCGTATTTTCATGTTGATTTCCAAACTTTGGAGACGCAAATATTTGAAAAAAATATTGTGTTTGTCGCGAGTTGATTTCTATGCCCCTGGGTAGTGGTACGAACATAAATCGAGGATAGTTACATAAAGCTGTGTGACCGCTACGTTAGGGGTCTACCACGAAACATATTCAGTAGGTACTCGTATGTTTCTTAAATTGTTACACACTTTATAATTTTGTAAATTGTTTTTTGCCACCAATGCATAATTGGGTTAAAAAATGCAATCCACTTATTTCGTCGTATCGATGGATCGAACCGTGGCTCAATTGGCAGAGCACCTGAACGTGTTATCCGGGGGGTGCGGGTTCGAATCCGTCGGTACGATGAAGTTTTGGATTGTGTTTAACAATTTACAAAAATATTCAGTAGTGTTACTTACACAAGTGAAAGAGTTCTCGCTCTGTTATTATAGATGTATCGTAGCTGATGTAGGTTTTGTTTACAAGCATATTAGGCGTGTGTTACTTAGCGTGTTAGTGTGTTCACCATCTTCGATCACATTATCGCTTAGAGAGATAGTGGTCAAACGCTAGCCTATAAGGTATAAAAACCGACTTAGGATGACGCTTCCATACTTTTACAACATTATGGTTTTGATAAGTATTAAGTATGTGAGTGATATAACTTTTTAAATAATTAGCTTGTATCGGTCCACTGCTGGATATACCTCAGCTCCTAAGACAAACCAGTGAGCTCATTCTTCTTTTCCAGTCACTGCCCCCTGTTCGGTGTATGTTTTATTTAGTATAATTTTGCTAGCACCAAACGCGTGTTTTTGCACATTTTTTTTCACTCGCGACTCGAAGATCCCGAGATGGTTAATCCCTTTTCAGAATCACAGGCTCAAGTGCGTGTCGGGCCACGCGCAGTGTAGGGTTCCATAGTAGTCCGTTATTCAATGCAAGTCTTTAACCCGTTATAAACAAGCAACTAGGTACTTCGTCTTTGTCACTTTAAAGTATTTATTCTAAGGATTTTGTATTTGGTACAAAATTATCCAACACCCAAGTTTAACGACAATTACTGCTAAACTAATAAAGTTATCTTAACCGCTATAGTTTTCCTTTAAAGTTCATGAGATGCATTATTATCACGATTTTTTACAGATTTTTAAGCCAGCAGTTTACCCCCTCTACGCCCTACTGAAACAAAAATTTGCACTTTAAAGTTTAATATTTCGTAAATAGAGCATTCAATCGAAAAATAGTGTTAGCAACTCTTGAGTAATTTTAAAAGACCTATTCAATAATACCCCATTCGATGAAGTAGACGACGAAAAAAAAATTCACCCCCACTTCTCATGTGGGGGAGCTACCATAAAACAAAAAAAAATTCAAAATTTTATTTTACTACTTTGTCGGCGTAATTTATATACATACCCTTACAAAATTACAGCTTTCTAGCATCAACGGTCTCTTAGCAAAACCTCGGACAGACAGACAGACAGCCAGACAGACAGACAGACGGACATGACGAAACCATAAAGGTTCCTTGTCAGGACTAAGGAACCCTAAAAATGAGATGTTTCGGACGATACTTTTCCCTATTTCTACTTTCTTTACTTTTCAATAAGCTAATTTTTCCCAAATATAATCTTGTGAGTATTTTTTATATACCCGTACCAACCTAAATGACATAGTAATACTGAGATAACAATGCTTTCTCACCCTATGGTAGGCTCTCCGGTCCCTTGGGTGTCACGTCTATATTTTAGTTGGGGCTTTTATTGACAAATAGTCGTCCATCAGAGGGCAGTAAAGTGACGTCATAATATTTGGGATGTAATAGTTCGGGCGTTTGAAGCATCGTTAAAAAGTTGGGGTTTCACATGTGTAGGTACGATCCTTTTAGATACTTAACTATTTTTGATAGCAAACACTTATGTACGTCGGAATCAAATAGCTTTTGATTTATTGTACATTTTGACATCTTGTCATTTATCAAAATTGATTCAATAGTTAGAAACGGCAATAGACAAATCTATAGATATATATCTATATATATATCTATATATATATATCTCTATATATACTATATACTTAATTACATACATTTTTAGGGTTCCGTACCCAAAGGGTAAAACGGGACCCTATTACTAAGACTCCGCTGTCCGTCTGTCTGTCTATCTGTCCGTCTATCACCAGGCTGTATCTCATGAACCGTGATAGTTAGACAGTTGAAATTTTCACAGATGATGTATTTCTGTTGCCGCTATAATAACAAATACTAAAAACAGAATAAAGTTAAAAATAATAGACGGTCCCCATACAAGAAACGTGTTTTTTTCGGCATTTCACGCCATCTATGAACGCTTAGTTAGGTAAACGTCCCATATATGGCGTTATATTGAAATGTCGATCCCTAACACCTTTGTTAGACGTTAGATGGCGTTATAAGAAATAAAATGTTTATTAATTATTATTTTTTGCTGGCGAAAAATGATAGTGGTATTTTTTGCTCGATCTTATAAAATACTGTAGTGTGGTACGGAACCCTACTAGTGCGAGTCCGACTTGCACTTGGCCAGATTATTTTAATACCGAACTGGGTAGCACTTGACCACTATCTCACCTGATGTTAAATGATGATGCGATAGATGATGGAGCGTACTTACCCAGAAGATACCCATTCACTCGCAACTTGAAGACCCCCATATTGTACTTAACCGGAAACACAGAAACAGGCAGGGCATTCCATTCCTCGGCGGTTCGTATGATGAACGAAGAAGCAAATCGCTTCGTTCGGGTTCCTTCAGTTCGGGGTATGTCCACCATAAATCAGTGGCGCCTTTTAGTATATCAGGATTCTGGATGTTCGATTATAAAATGGGGATGGTGGAATCAAATCATGCAGTTCCATTGCACACTCTCCGAAATATATCGGATATTTAAGGATAACATATGTTAAACGTATTCTAGAGGTGACACCAAGACACGGAAAACAAACCGTAAGATACGACGCCATCCAGCTAGATGGAACGATATTAGCAAGGTGGCTTCTATCTACATTTTAGGATGAAAGTTAAACAAAACTATAGCTTTCTCTTTCCAAGATAAAAGTTGAAAATTAAGATACAATAGTGAAGGTTTACCTAAAGATCTAAGAAGTTCGATTTGCAAGATTTGTTTCATTTTCATTTTTGAACAGGTTGTAACAAAACGAGTGAATTAATAAAGTGGCCATATAAAAAAAAAGATTGAACACAATTATTTTTATTTGATAACAAAAAAATACGAAAGTATAACAAAATTAAATTATTATGTTTTTTGAAGTGTTACACACTTTATATATTTTACATAAAATTTAATCGTACCGACGAGATTCGAATCCGCACCCTCTTAGGTAACATACCCAGGTGCTATGATCAATTAAATAATACGGATTGCGTGTAACCAAAATAAGGTTAGGTAATTATAAAAGCAGTCTTATCACTCAATTCAATATCTTCTAAAAATCTTTAGGAAGTAGCTAGAGGAGTTTTTAAGGGAATAGCAGCTTTTCTAATGCTCAATAAAATAACCCTGCTTGCATTTAAATTGACAAATACATATTATCTTCATTTAATGGAAACAATTAGATCAGTATAACAATATCACACAACGTACAATTTCGCAATAATTACAGTGCAATTACGCTTCAATTGTGCTAAATCCATCCCTATTAAGGCACTGATGTATCAAGCTTAGTGCCAGCTTATCTCAATTAGCGCAATCACTGAGAGTCGATGAAATGTGTTGTTAGAGTTGTCAACTAATTCAATCAATCAACAGCCTGTATTAGTCCACTGCTAGACATAGGCCGCTCCTAATGCGTGCCCGGTATTTGGCTCTTCTCATCCGTTTACTGCCAGCTACCTTTCGCAGATCGTCGCTCCATCTCGCCGGAGGGCGTCCCACACTGCGCTTGCCCAAACGTGGTCTCTACCATTCTTTCATTGTGCAAGTCTGTATTATCTAATAACGCTCTGCATAGTGTTTTTTAATGATATAGGTAGCAAACAAACGAACAGCCCACCTGATAGGAAGTGGTCTCAGTCGCCTATTAACACTTGAAACACTAGGTGTTGTAATTGTTCATAGGCGACGTTGAACGCTAGTCACACACGCATTGCCCTAAAATTACCACGCAGGGCGTTACAATATGTAAGGCACTGTCAAGTGCTTCCCTCGCTAGCTACTATCTGCAAGGTGGAATATCTGTCGCCAAACTAAGTGTATTTACGTGCGTTCCTATAGCCGTCCTTGAGAGCCAGTTCCCAGTTTAAGGTACGGACACGCCGCGGCGTCCTGCGTGCGCGATCTAGCCGGCGATCAGATAGCGCAGTAGTATTTGTACCGACTGGTTCACACTAATCGCGATCAGAAAACAATTGAGAAGTACTGAGATCGCGCCCGCAGATTGCAGGACGCCGCGGTGTGGCCGTACCTTTAGGCATAAAGTGCTATCATCCATGACCATATTCTCACTTAAAATAGCTGAGTATTGGTCATACGCCAGCATATAGCTATAAAAACATCTAAAATGTTTAACTATCATTTCATTATTTACTATAACTTCGGTCATCGTTGTTATAATTTTTAGCTAATTTTTTTTTTAGGATTCCGTAGTCCTGACAAGGAACCCTTATAGTTTCGCCATGTCTGTCTGTCTGTCCGAGGTTTTGCTAAGATACCGTTAATACTAGAAAGCTGTAATTTTGTGGGAGTATGTAAATAAATGACGCCGACAAATTGCTGAAATAAAATTTTGAAAAATATTTTTTTAGGGTAGCTCCCCTATATGAGAAGTGGGGATGAATTTTTTTTTCATCATCTACCCCATCGTGTAGGGTATCGTTGAATAGGTCTTTTAAAATTACTGAAGGGTTGTTGATTAGCAACCCTTCAGTCATTTTAAAATACCTAAAAATGGTATTCCTTTTTTCGATTTAATGCTCCATTTACGAAATATTAAACTTTAAAGTGCAAATTTTTGTTCCAGTATGGCGTCCCCTCCCCCCCCCCCTCTAAAAGCTAAACTGCTGGCTTGAAAAATCTGGAAAAATTCGTGATAATAGCGCATTTTATGAACTTTAAAGGAAAACTATAGCGGTTAAGATAACTCTATTAGTTTAGCAGTAATAGTTGAACTTGGGTGTTGGATAATTTTGTACCAAATACAAAATCCTTAGAAAAAATCCTTTAACACTTTGTGAAAAAGACGGAGTACCTAGTTGCTTGTTTATAACGGGTAAAGACTTGCATTGAATAACAGGTTACTATGGAACCCTACACTGCGCGTGGCCTGACACGCACTTGGCCGGTGTTTTTACTTATGCATGGTGTGACGTAACGTAAGAACCACAACGCTCTCCTGATGGTAGGCGGTGACATCTACATATAGTGGCATGCAAAATTCTGTATAGCCAGAATTTTGTACGTTAATGCACTGCGCCTGTTACCACGATAGATAAAGATTTTCATTCCCACATGCCCTGTAATTTTACGGGGCATGTTGCCATTCAAACCGAAAAACATTCCTATTTCACGGCTGAATTAATTGACAAAGTGGTGGTACAACCCCACAACAAAGGAAACAAAGCGGAACAAAAAAAAAGAAAAAATAAATAAATAAACAAATAAAAAATATTTAAAAAAATAATGAGAAGAAAAAAAAACCCCCAGGCGGACTAGCAGATAAGTCCCACCACTACAAAAACTACGCAATAGGCCTCACTTTCAGTTCAGTTATATCTAGAATATCCTAAATTATCTTATATCTTATATGATACGGTAGCGTAATCGGGAGAACGGTTGGCTTTGATGCCGAGTTACCGAGTTCAAACCGCCGTGCACCAATGGATTTTTCCATCGAAAAAATTATGTGCGCTCTTCACAGTGGCCCTCCGGTGAAGGAGAAACATCGTTAAGAAACCAACAACCCCCGCATGGTGGTAAGAGACTATCTAGTGTCTGCCTGGCCAGCTACCACCTTCAAGTTAGAAAATGTGTCGCCAAAACCTCTAATGTGTTCCGGCAGCTATCCTTGAGAGCCAGTTCCCATTATAGGCCTAGCGTGCTTACCATCTTCGACCGCATCATCACTTACCAACAGGTGAGATAGTGGTCAAACGCTAGCCTAAAAGATATTAAAAAAAAACTCACTACTCTCGTCCATTTACTTCATAAGGTTTTTATAATCATAACAGTCAATGGTATATTTATCAGAACACATTATTTAACTTATACTTTCTGGTTTCGGTATAAAACAACTAGCTTCTCTTTTTTACAGCAAAACATTTTTACTACAAAGTTTTATTAGATTTTAGTCCATTGGTGGTGTATGATTTAAGATTCAATTTTCTGTATAGGAATATCTTAATGAACTGTTTTTAAAGTCAGCTGATTGTGACTGGTTTTGGAGTGGAGTCTGGTTTTAGAGTGGAGACTGGTTTTAGAGTGGAGACCGCAAATCTGATTTTAAAGTGGAGACCGTAAATCGGTAAACGTAGAGTAGGACGCCCTGTGACGCAAAGCGGTGGGCAGTGACTGGAAGCAAAGAGCCGAAGACCGGGCTCAGTGGCGTGTCTTGGGGTAGGCCTATGTCCAGCAGTGGACTGATACCGGCTGATAATGATGATTGTGACTGTACATTTCGAAAACCCTACATTCTATTTAGAAGGGAGTAAAATAATGTTTATTTCATTTCCACTTAAACTTCGCTTACGACGACAAAGCACAGAGATAAAGCAAAACATTTGTAGCATTTGTTTATTTGGGTCGCTTCGAGCCGTTTCATTGGAGCGACCCATTGTAAAATTCATGAGTTCATCTGAGATCATCCCTATCCTTTATGTTTTGCGCTCTCTATTAATATCTAAATAGTTATTTCACGGTTCATATATTAAAAGCTGTATTTGATGAATAAATGTATACCGTAGATGTTGATGGAGCGGAAAGTGGCGGAAATGGTAGATAGTATACGCTGTTTAATACTACTAGTTAAACCATATGGCAAAGTAGAAATAGCGTGTTTACCATCTTTGAACACATCATCGTTTACCACCATCATTTACACCATTGATACGCAATCACACAGGTTATTCTAGTTTGGGTGTCAATGTTAAACTAGTCTATATAATAAATGCTTCTTGTATTTAAGCTAGTAGTTTATGTTTAAGAAAAGTTTGTAATACAGAAAATAAATATCATTCATTCATTCATTTACCACCAGGCGAGATAAAGCGTAGCACTGAATTAGCCCTCAACATCAGCTGAATTTGTGACCAATTAAAATACTTGTTTGTATTTTAAAACATAGACATACTTTGTAATCCAGACTAATATTAAGAAAACGTTTATAAATCTGTCACATTGTCTGTTTACTACTACTACCTAGGTTTACTACCTCATCACGCCTAAACGGACGATCCGATCTTACTGTTTAACAAAGAACATAGAGAAAAAGAACAAAACAAGAAGAAAAAAAAAATGAACATATGCAACTTTTTGTGAAAATAATATCATGACTTTTACACATAACTCAGTCCACACGAATGTTGATTGACGGAACTTTACAGTGAAAACTTGGTTGTTCTTGGTGTACGTGAGTCAAAGTCAAAGTCAAAGCATTTATTCAGTATATGGGCAAATTAAAAATTTGCACTTACACACGTCAAATAACATTAAATAGATCATATTCAACAAAAAATATAGATATAACAGAAACATAACGCTTTGAATTTACAAAAAAAAAACAAAGGTGATGAGCCATTCAGCTTTCATCTAGACGTCGAACGTCACACTTAAAACACATGTTTAATTCCCCTTATTAATGTAGGGTTGCCAACCGTACCATTACGTGCACCCGCAACCCAGTGCATGTTTCAGTACTTCAGACAATTTTTATCCAAAAAATTGTGAAATAATGAAACATAATAGATAAATAAAACGCAGACTAATTGCAGTACAAATCATGTTCCGAATGGAACTGATTGTCCGACTATCAGCCGCATAATACCGTCGTAACAGGCAACCCTAGATCTGCAAACAAAAGATGAAAACTGATTGACTGTTGAATCTACTGGTGTTTCGGAAGTACTCCCCTCCCATCAGAGAAGAAACACCAAGAAACTCTATGGGGCTTGTCACTTATTTTAATTCATTTTTTTAAATTCATATTAAATAAATGTTTAATGTACAATAAGTAATTCTATTATCATACAATTTAGATTATATCTTGGAGCTTGGGGCATTCAGGCCAAGCATTTTTTGTCATTCATATAGTCATTTATTGTATAGTACGATTTCTTCATTAAATTGGATTTTACAAAGGTTTTAAATCTGCTTATAGACAGTTGATCAATATCTTTAGGAAGTTTATTATAAAATCGTATACAGTTCCCCAGAAAAGAACCACTAACTTTCCACAACCTGAATTGAGGTAGAATTAATCTATTTTTGTGTCTTGTATTGAAATTATGTACATCGGACCTCTTATCATACTCATTCAAATTTTTGCGTACATACATAATATTTTCATATATATATTGACATGCCACTGTGAGAATTTTAATCTCCTTAAATTTTTCACGAAGTGAGTCTCGCGACTTCATGGTATATATAGATCGAATAGCTCTTTTTTGTAAAACAAATATAGATTGGATTTCGGCGGCTTTCCCCCACAATAAAATGCCATAGGACATTATACTATGGAAGTAGCTAAAGTAAACCAATCTAGCAGTGGATTCGTCAGTCAAGTTTCTGATTTTACGTACTGCGTATGCAGCGGAGCTCAATCTACCTGCCAGAGCCGATATTTGAGAACCCCATTGTAGTTTTGAATCCAGGGTGATGCCCAAGAATGTAGCGGATTCAACAAATTCTATCGGTACATCGTTTATTAATATCCTGCTATTAATGACACCCTTTCTTACATTTGGCAGCGAGAATTTAATACATTTAGTTTTTTTGGCGTTCAGTAATAAGTTATTGGTTGTAAACCAATTCAAAACCTGTGCGATTGATTTGTTAACATCGTCAAATCCAGGCGCAATCCTATCTATTTTGAATATTAAGGATGTATCATCCGCGAACAAAACAATGTCACATAAGTTTTGCACGAAAGACGGCAAGTCATTAATATAAACTAGAAATAAAAATGGTCCTAAGATCGATCCCTGCGGAACTCCCATTTTTATGAGGGATCCAGATGACCTGACGCCATTGACCTCAACCATCTGTATTCTATTACTGAGGTAGGATGAGACCAGATCAAGTGCTTTTCCGTTAACGCCGTAGTGTTTTAATTTGCAAATTAGCGTTTTGTGACAGACGCAATCAAACGCTTTAGATAAGTCACAGAAAACGCCGATAGCATCTTGTGCTTTCTCCCAGGCATCAAATATATGTTTAAGAAAATCTACTCCAGCATCAGTAGTAGAACGCCCCTAGTAAAAGAAGTCGTAGATATCAGTGATTTGGTAAGTGTAATAAAGCCCAGTATTACCTACACACCAACTAGTAAGTAGTCTGTGCCCCGTGGACAAGCGACAAAGTTGGACTATTGCAGGTAACTTCCATTGTACTGAACAATTCAGTTTCATCGAGTTTTCAGGATTTATGAGAAAGTAGAAAACTTGCTGTGGTTTAAAAGTACATTAAAATAGCGCATTAAATAAATTGAAAACGTTTACAAGCAATATTAGTTATTTATGTTTGTCGGAAAATATACAATGTTGGTAGTATAATAAGTTGATTGAAATATTTTACAATGAAAATGAAAGCAAGCTATGATTTGCAATTTTGCTATTGCTATTCAACTCAAATATTATTGTTGTTGGATTTAAATTTGATTATTTGAAGTTATTTATGATCATAAAATCCTTTTAGTTATAAATCATATAAGCTAGCGTTAACCACTACCTCTCCTGTTGGTAGTTGATGATTGATGATGCGGTCGATAAACTCTACGCCTAGAATGGGAACTGTTAATCGTGGTCAATTGCTTTTTGTAGTAAAAAAGACATCTATACAAAGCATTGATGTACTACAAACACTAATCGTTAAAGTAGTTATATTTGCAACTTTAAGATTATCTACGTTTCAAAGTAGATAATAACTGGGTTACTGACCTAATTTCAAAATTTCTAAAATTGTGTCCTGAGGCGACTTACGGCTGTTTATATCATAATGGCTAGCATTTGACCATTATTTCATGTGTTGGTAAGTGATGATATGGTCGACGATGGCAGCACGCTAGGCCTAGAATGGGAGCTGGTGAACGCAAGGTCTCGTTCAAAGAAATATATTACTGACATTGCTTGTGCCTAATCCACTGCTTGCAGACAGCATGGCGATTAGGGCATATCCCTCCCAAGGGATGAAAGCAATATGAAAGGTCACGATATGCCGCGGCCCCCAGTTCCCGGCCGCCCTGCTATTCCTAACCATGGCGGCGGTCACGGTAATGGCAGGGCAGGGGCTGCTAAGAATCCCCGGGCTACGGTAGGCCGCCAAAAGAAACTGACCCTCGCAACGTTCAATGGACGCACGATTCGGCTGGATGATCATCTGTCGCAGCTGGAGGAGGAGCTGAAACACATAAAATGGCACATTCTGGGCTAATGTGATGTCCGAAGACAGGGAGAGGACACCATAACCTTAGTCTCTGGCCATCTTATGTATTACAGAGAAGGAGATCAGCTATCCCAAGGCGGCGTCGGGTTTCTGGTCTAGAAGGTTCTCAGTGACAACGTTGTAGAAATCTCCAGTGTGTCGACCAGGGTAGCGTAGCTCTTAATTAAGTCAACCGAGAGGTACAGCCTCAAGGTTATCCAGGTCTACGCACCGACCTCGGCACATTTGCATGATGAGGTGGAGAGAATGTATGAAGATATCTCCAGAGCCTTACACACCACCTCCAAGGCTCACTTCAACGTTGTCATTGGAGACTTTAACGCCAAAGTGAGAGTACAGACCTAGCAGTGAATCGACAATAGGATCGCTCGGATTTGGGAGTAGGAATCACAGGGAGCAAATTCTCGTCAATTTCTTCGAAAAAGAAGGGCTTTTCTTAATGAACTCATTCTTCAAGAAACAGCCCCAAAGGAAGTGGACGTGGTAATGCCCGGACACTGTGACTAAAAACGAGATTGACTTCATCATTACGGACAAACGGCGCATATACAGAGACGTCTTAGTGATCACTAGGTTCAATACTGGAAGTGATCACCGACTTGTACGAGGCTCTCTGGATATTGACTTCAAAGCCAAGAGATTCCGATTGATGAAGTCCATGCTCCGACCGAACCTACTCCAAACCGTTGTTGGGTCCGAAACATTCCAATTAAAATTGGAAAGTCGATTTGCTGCCTTGGAAACCATTGATAACATAGACCAGAAACTCGAATAAGTGGTGCAAATCCTCAGGGATGAAGGGACGAAGTTTTGGGAGAGCAAGCGTACGGGCAAAAAGTCCAAACTTTCGACAGAAACACTTCGGCTAATGGAAAAGAGACGAATAGACCCTTTGTCAGCTTTGTCAACTAACCAGGTGTGCAATAAAACCATAAAGAAGCTGGTGTGAAACAACCTCCGATCTTCTAACACGCTCTTCATTAAAGAATCAATCGAGCAGAATTGGGGGTCGAAGTGTTCACGCAGCCTCTGGGTAGAAGCCATCTTACAAAGCTGACAACATCAACTGGACTAGTCGTCGCATCCAAGCCGGAGATTTTGTCGAAAGTTGAAGGCTTCTACGGCAAGCTCTACGCATCGCATGCCTTATGGCCCGTACCCGATACTGAGGATTCTAGAGCCATCTTAACCCGCCACTTCACTGAAGATCTGCCTGAAATTAGCAAAGACGAAATCGTGATGGCCCTTAAACAGCTCAAAAATGGAAAAGCCCCAGGAGAAGATGGAATCACAACAGAGCTTTTAAAAGCCGGAGGAGCTCCAGTAGTTCAACAGCTTCAGAAGCTCTTTAATTCCGTTCTTTTCACTAGGAGAACTCCACAGGCATGAACCAGAAGCATGGTAGTTCTGTTTTTCAAAAAAGGACACAAAACCCTCTTGAAAAACTACCGCCCGATTTTGCTTCTGAGCCATGTTTACAAGCTGTTTTTAAGGGTCATCACGAACCATCTTGCGCGAAGCCTCGACGAGCTCCAACCTCCGGAACAGGCTGGGTTTCGAAGCGGTTACGGCACAATAGACCATATCCACACGGTACGGTAGATTACACAGAAGAATGAAGAGTACAATCGGCCCCTGTGCTTAGCATTTGTGGATTATGAGGCCTTCGACTCAATCGAAACGTGGTCCGTTCTGGAGTCCTTGCAGCGTTGCCAAGTCGACTGGCGATACATCGAAGTGATGAGATGTCTACACAATGCCGCAACGATAAATGTACAAGTACAGAACCAGCGATCTAAACATGTCCACCTGCATCGAGGAGTGAGACAGAGGGACGTCATATCCCCGAAACTGTTCACTAACGCCTTGGAGGATACATATCCTCTAATTAAGACGCTGGACTAGAAAGATTGTGGCATTAACATCAACGACAAGTACATCTCTCACTTACGATTTGCAGATGACATCGTCATTATGGCAGAGACGCTGCAGGATCTACAAAGGATCTTGAATGGTTTAGCCGATTCTTCTTGTCGCATCGGTGTCCGGATGAATTTGGATAAAACCAAAGTCATTTACAACGAGCACGTTGTTGTTCCGCTTTTTTGCCGTAGATGGAATACCACTCGAAGTTGTCACTAAGTATGTTTTTGTAATTCAGCTGTTGTAATTCAGCTGGGCTGGGCAACATTCGGAAAACTCCGTCGAGTCTTCTTGTTGCCTATACCACAGTGTCTAAAGACAAAAGTCATTAATCAGTGCGTTCTTCCTGTGATGACATACGGAGCCGAGACGTGGACACTCTTAATGCGACTAGTCCACCAATTTAAAGTCGCTCAGCGAGCTATGAAGAGAGCTATGCTCGGTATTTCTCTGCTGGATCGAATCCGGAACGATGAAATTCGCCAGAGAACTAAAGTTATCGACATAGCTCAAAGGATTAGTAAACTGAAGTGGCAGTGGGCTGGTCATATCTGCCGCGGGGCTGATAACCGTTGGGGTAGACTTGTCCTAGAGTGGAGACCGCGAATCAGCAAACGTAGCGTAGGACGTCCTGTGACCAGGTGGAGCGACGACATACGCAAAGCGGTGGGCAGTGACTGGAAAATAAGAGCCGAAGATTGGGCTCAGTGGCGCATCTTGGGAGAGGCCTACCTACGTTCAGCAGTGGACTGACACCGGCTGATGATGATGCTAATGTATTATATTAAAAACAGCTCGACCGATTTCGTTAAAATTTAAGTGGGACCACCAGCTTGGAAACCTACCCTTTAAAACAAAAAAAGAATTTTCCAAATCGGTACAGGCATCTTCCAGTAATCGGTGAACATACATAAAAATAACCGGCCAAATGCGTGTCGGGCCACGCGCAGTGTAGGATTTCGTAGTAGCCTGTTATTCAATGCAAGTCTTTACCCGTTATAAACAAGCAACTAGGTACTCCGTCTTTGTCACTTTAAAGGATTTATTCTAAGGATTTTATATTTGGTACAAAATTATCCAACACCCAAGATCAACGACTAATACTGCTAAACTAATAAAGTTATCTCAACCGCTATAATGTTCCTTTAAAGTTTATGAAATGCGCTATTTTCACAATTTTTTCCAGACTTTTTAAGCCAGCAGTTTAGCTTTTAGAGGGGGGGGGACGCCCTACTGGAACAAAATTTGCACTTTAAAGTTTAATATTGCGTTAATGGAGCATTCAATCGAAAAACAGTATTAGCAACCCTTATGTCATTTTAAAAGACCTATTCAACGATACCCCACACGATGAGGTAGACGATTAAAAAAAAAATTCATCCCCACTTCTCATATAGGAAAGCTACCCTAAAATAAAATAAATTTCGAGGGCCCGGTGGCGTAATCGGGAGAACGTTCGGCTTTGATGCCGTGGTACCGAGTTCAAACCGCCGTGCACCAATGGATTTTTCTATCGAAAAATTTATGTGCGCTTCTCACAGTGGCCCTCCGGTGAAGGAAAAACATCGTTAAGAAACCAACAAAACCCCCGCATGGTGGTAGGACACTATCTAGTGTCCGCCTGGCCAGCTACCACCCTCAAGTTAGAAAATCTGTCACCAAACATCTAATGTGTTCCGGCAGCTATCCTTGAGAGCCAGTTCCAATTCTAGGCCTAGCGTGCTTACCATCTTCGACCGCATCATCACTTACCAACAGGTGAGATAGTGGTCAAACGCTAGCCTATAACGTATTAAAAAAAAAAAAATAAATAAAAAAAAAAATAGTTTTTACAATTTTATTTCAGCACTTTATTGGCGTTAAATATATACATACCTCCACAAAATTACAGCTTTCTAGTATTAACGGTCTCTTAGCAAAACCTCGGACAGACAGACAGACAGACAGACAGACAGACATACAGACAGACAGACAGACAGACAGACAGACAGACAGACAGACAGACAGACAGACAGACGGAAATGATGAAACTATAAGGGTTCCTTGTCAGGACTACGGAACCCTAAAAAAGATTCCGACGAATTGAGAGCCTCCTCCTTTTTTGTGAAGTCAGTTAAAAACAATAAATCTGTATATAACAATATTATAAAACAAAGTCACTTGCCGCTGTCTGTACGCTTAGATCTTTTAAACTATGCAACGGATTTTAATGCGGTTTTCATCAATAGATAGAGTGATTCAAGAGGAAGGTTTATAACTAAAATTAAATGCGGGCAAAGCCGGGGGGTGCAGCTAGTATATAATATGAAAGACAACATCTTACCGACAACATCGATCATCTTGGTCGCAATCTGCGTAGTGAATGACGGCGAGTCGGCTGTCACCTCGCAGCTGAAGTTACCAGCTAGACTGAGATCCAGCCGCCGGAGTAACACCTGCGTACCATTCGATCTGTTCATCTGGAATTTGAGAGGATAAAGGTATAAGAAATATAAGGAGTTATTCTTACTCGATCAATATATTCTTGGCGATTGGAAACAAAGAGTTGAAGATTAAACGTTTTGGTAGCGCGAGATGTAATCCATCGTTGCTTGAGCATGTGCCCGTTTCAGTACCAGACAATTTATGTCAGAGCTCGGCGTCACAACAAGTTCACGATCCCGCGGCGGCGAACTGTATTGAGCCGTATGGCAGATTAAACGTTTTGGTAACACAGAGAGGTAATCCATCGTTGCTGGAGCAGGTGCCCATTCCAGTACCAGACAATTTATGTTAGAGCTCGGCGTCACAACAAGTTCACGATCCCGCGGCGGCGGACCGAGTTGAGCCGTATGGCTCCTGTTCAGCGGGCGTTGCGAATGCTCAATGCCGTGTTGTATCACCACCAACATCTGGATTTATGTCATGTTCAGTAATAGAGTTTCACAAAGTTCTTGCTATGTTTGTGGAGTCATTCTCGGCTTCTCGTAGCAATATATAAATAGTGGGTACTTACAATTTTATAAATATCTTTCTATGTTGTAAATGGAAATTATTAATTTAATAAGAAATGTTTGTATTAATAACTTGGATGGGTAATTTGGAAAACTGTTAGGCTCATCCAAAGTACGATATAAAAATCAATTATTAAAAGATCGAGCTCAGTGGCGTGCTATGAGCATAGTAAAGCTCACGCTCAGCAGTAGACTGATAAAAAGTTTACTAGCAATAAAAAGGTTGCACATTACTAGTAGTCTTGTTACCCCTTCAACTAAGCTAAATATGCTTGTGTATGGAGTGGGTTTACGTCAATAGTGTAATGGGTGGTCATCAAACTCACGACCTCTCGATCGCCAGGCTAACGCCTTACTTATTTACTTTTAATGATGATGATAAATGCATAATAAACAGAGTTCATAGTTAAAGAGGATAAGAAAGATCTAAATAGTTGAAGTTAAAAGGATTTTATTTATATCTAAATAAAAGCATATACAAACTTTATGGTTATAAAGGATAAGGAAAATGTAAGTAAATAACCGTAGAAGTAAATAACCGGCCAAGTGCGTGTCGGGCCACGCGCAGTGTAGGGTTCCGTAGTAGCCTGTTATTCAATGCAAGTCTTTACCCGTTATAAACAAGCAACTAGGTACTCCGTCTTTGTCACTTTAAAGGATTTATTCTAAGGATTTTGTATTTGGTACAAAATATCCAACACCCAAGTTCAATGAATATTACTGCTAAACTAATAAAGTTATCTTAACCGCTATAATTTTCCTTTAAAGTTCACGAAATGCGCTATTATCACGAATTTTTCCAGATTTTTAAAGCCAACAATTTAGCTTGACGATGAAAAAAAAAAATCATCCCCACTTCTCATATAGGGGAGCTACCAAAAAAAAAATATATTTCAAAATTTTATTTCAGCACTTAGTCGGTGTAATTTATATTCATAAAAAAAAACCCCACAAAATTACAGCTTTCTAGTATTAACGGTCTCTTAGCAAAACCTCGGACAGACAGACAGACGGACAAGACGAAACTATAAGGGTTCCTTGTCAGGACTATGGAACCCTAAAAAAGCTAAAAATAATTCAGACGGATGGATGGATAGAGAGACATGAAGATAATGAGGGTCTCTTGTAAGTAGCTACTACGGCATCTTAAAGTGAATCAATTTTTTTATTACATCTTATTGGCTTTTTACTTTTGACCACTATCTCACCTAATGTGAAGCGATGATGTGGTCGAAGATGGTGAATACGCTAGAAATATTTTAAATACGAAAATTTGTGAGGATGGATGTTTGTAACTCCTTCACGCCAAAGTGGCCAAACGAATTTGAATGTAAGTCACATATATTGTTTATGCTGGCTGTTTTAACGGTCCGTTGGTGTAAAGGATGGAGATGGATTGACTTCTGATCGGGAGGTAGGTTTACAAAGGACCTTCTTCTCTTGCAATCATCATCATCAGCCTATCTCTGTCCACTGCTGGGTATAAGCCTCACCTATGGCACGCCACTGAGCTCGATTTCAGCTATTATGTTTCTTTGAAGTGTCACACACTATATATTTTTGTAAATTGTTTAACATCGATTTCAGCTCTTTAGTTTCCAGCCACTGCCAGCCAGCTTGTGTATATCATCGCTCCATCAAGCTGGAGGGCGCTCTACACTACGCTTACCGAGCCATGATCTCCACTATATACACGTCTACTCTAACCGATATTGGTTCTACGAGAGATGTTAGACGTGTGTAACTCAGGAGTGATAAACTAAAAAGAGTTATATCTCCTTAAACCAAAGATTATATCCGTATATCTTACATTTCACCACCATCTCTTTAACTCTTTTATATCTTCAACGCAACAACTCATTTCGCGGAGTTAGAGTAAGCGGGATGTAACCATATAACATACCATGCGTTAAAAAGAGAGGGTAAAGGAGTTAGAGTAAGTGAGATGCATATAACTCTCTATGCGTTTAAAAGAGAGGGTAAAGGAGTTAAAGTAAGCGAGATGCATATAACTCTATATTCGTTAAAAGAGAGCGTCACGGAGTTAGAATAAGGGAGATGTAAACATATAACAATCTATGTGATGGAAAGGGAGCGTAGCTTCACAGAGTTATTAGAGATATAGAGATATAAAAGATATATATATATATATATATATATATATATATATATATATATATATATATATATATATATATATATATATATATATATATCTTTTGTTCAAAATGATACGTATCTATCTTTTCTCTTTAAGGATATGGTTTGCACATGGCTAAGAGATGTAACCAGCCCACTGCCACTTCAGCTTGCTAATCCTCTGAGCTATGTCGATACATTTGGTTCTCTGACGGATGACTTCATTTTGAATTCAATCCTTTAGAGAGACTCCGAGCATACCCCTCTCCATAGCTCGCTGAGTGGCTTTGAATTGGTGAACTAGTTGCACTGTTTTTTGTATTAAAGACTCCTAATGGATACTGCATTTTCTAACTGTGGACGAACAAGTGCTGTATATAGGTGCAATAGGTGTATCTTTTGAAATTGGTAAATGTATATGCTCACATCATACTGATTCTCCGGTGAAGAAATAACATCGGTAAAAAACCCCGGCATGTTGGTAATACACTGTCTAGTGTCCATCTCGCCAGCTACTTCCCACAAGATCTTCAAAAAATTTGTCGTTAAACGTTCGGCAGCTGTCCTTGACAGCCAGTTCCCGTTCTAGATCTAGCGTGCTACCATCCTTGACCGCATAATCGCATACCAACAGGTGAGATAGTGGTCAAACGCTAGCCTATATAATAAAAAAAAACGGTAGGTGACCTACGAATAAATAGGTGAGACAAACCTCCTGACCCACTTAACATCAGTTAGTTTGTGAACACAAAAAATAAAATCTAAAATCACAACCTTAACTCTGCTCGCTTTTTAAGCAAATAAAAACGGTTTGAATTAAATGTAGGCTACTAAAACTCACAACAACTACATATAAATTCCCCTTAAGTTTTAAAACAAACACAGCTCGTTACATTCTATTGTACATGGCTTTTAATCATTCCTCTCAGCCCACGAACACAACAAGCTATTTTCTCCGAACGCCCACCTTGTTTATTCTAGCGGGGATTTTACTCACCTAAATGGCTGCATTTATACCAGTCCAGCAGGTGTTTCCAGTTACTGGAATGTAAATTGGTCCTATCGAACCCACTCGTCCATGAAATTGCAATCGTAGTTAACCCGTTTGTAAAACAAATTGAAATTAAAACGTTCCAGTCGAGTTTAATTAAAATATTTAATAATTTTGATTGCATTTTCTAAAGTTAAATTGTTTAGTTATACTCCACATTTAGAAGTTAATTGCTTTTAGTTCTAGCTTTGTCTTTTTTTTACTTGAATAAGTTTTCATTTCTAGCCTTTTATTAATACCCTTAAGGTATAAGTAGCTCTAAACTCAAACCCCTTTTTAGCTTTAACCAAATAAAATTATCTGACAAATTGGTCGCCGTAATATTTAATTTATTCGCTTTGAACTCTGCAGCATTTGGCATCCCCTGCCGCGTATTCGATAGCCAAATTGGAACCCTTTTATATAGCTGTACTTTTATGCATACATAGCGATAATATTAGCACTTGCAAAGTAATGGCTGGTAGCCAATAAACTGACGATAGGTTCAGATTTATGAAACGAATACTGTAATAAAGTATTATCTATTTACAAATTATAAATTAACTCATAATTACGATAATAATGGTTTCTGAAAAAAAATCTATGAGCTATAAGGAAGGAAGGAAGGCAAAAAGGTGTCGGCGATAAAATACTTTAATATGTTAGAGACACGGAAAATACTGGAAAATACAGATTTTGCATGCCACAGTATTTGTTGTATCCGGACGTCATTGCTTACCGTCCGACAAGAATCTCACTTGTACATGATATAAAACGTAATGTAGCGTAATGTAACCACAATAAAATAAATATTAACGTTACTATATATCTGTTCATAGAAACCTTTTAAATGAGCCCAAACACGACATCACAAGTCGTCTCGTGACCACGATCAATGCAACTTGGTCGAAACGTCGAGTTAAATAAAAATTTATGTTTTAGGCGCGATAAGTCCCGTATTTTAATATTTATAACGATATCACTACTTACAATATATTACTTGTAGTGAATACTTAAATCATTGTAACGGGTAATTGACTGCCTAGTTGGTCTAGTGGTTGTCCTGACTACAATACCGAAGGTCATGGGTACGATTCCCACAAGGGATAATTTTGTGAGTGATCTACAAACAATTACTCCGAGTCTGGGTGTAATTGTGTCCGTGATGTGTATGTTTGAAAAATCTTGACAAAATTCCTGACAATTTCAAAGTCTCGGGACACGAGACAGCATACAAGGTCCCGGACTTCCCGGGACTTTGAGACTTTTACGAAAAAAAATGTTTTTGTTTTTTCCCATGATGGCGGCGCGGTAAACGCATTTATTGTGTTGTTTACTCAGTAGTTACGTAGTAGACCGAGTAATTATTCATTTAACTAACAGATGGCGCTAAGCTCATTCAATTATTTGAGAATAAAAATGATACCATAACAATTTCGACAATCTTGTTTGTCTGATAGTCCCGGGACTTAAAACAACTAAAATTACGTAAAGTCCCAGGGTTTCGTAGTGCGGAAAAAAAGAAAAAAATGACGTGCCGAATCCCGTCGCGCGAGGGACGGCAGGCCTGATTCCTGTGGACGTCAAAAATGTCTAAAGCACGTGTCTGAATAATTTCGATACCTTAACCCGTGTGTGTAAAGCCGTTTTAATTAATATATACTATATAACCTGTCGTTGAGTGACGGTGCGGTTGAGGATGGTAGCTCGCTACGGGGGGAACTGGCTCTCAAGGACAGCTGCCGGAACACAATAGATGTTCAGCAATACATTTCAAAGAAAGTATTAATAACTTACATCAACGAAGATGCCAGGCAGTCCAAAGACTCTAGTGTCCGGTTCCTCGTTAGGAGTGTATCTATAGAACTCGTGGTTCCCTCGATACCATTTGACGGAGTAGAGTGGAGCCCCCTGCATATCTCTGGCGCAGACCAGAGCAGCTGTTCCGCCTCTGATGACAGTCTCCGGCTGAACGAGTAGCATCACGTCACGAAGGCTTGTGACTCCTGGAACAATTGAGAATGTATGAGTACGCTAGGGCTAAAATGAGAACTGATTCTTAAGGATACCTGCCGGAACACATTAGAAGTTTAGTGACAGATTTTATAACTTGAAGGTAGCTAGCCAAGCGGACACTAGATAGTGTCCTACCATAATGCGGGGTTTCCTAGCGATATTTTTCCTTCATCGGAGGGCCACTGTGAAAAGCGCACAAACATTTTTCGATATAAAAATTCAGTGTGTGGTATGGTTTGAACTCTGTACCTCTGGCATCAAAGCCAACTATTCTCCCACTAGACCACTGGACCCTCAAATTAATCACAAAATGTAAATTTATGTGTGTAATTTTGTAAATTGTTAATCATTGTAACTCTTTGAGTATTCAACCAAGAATACTCAAAGTGTAGTCTAGACTAGTCACAAAAATCATGCCTTTTACAAACTTTTATTTTAGTTTCACTTATCCCGGTACCTATCAACAACACATAAATAGTGAGAAAAATAAATAGTTTTCTTCGAGTTACTTTAGTGATATTTTACTTAGTGAATGTTTACTTGTAAACACAAGTATAGTGATAATTAAAGCTATTTCATAGAACACAATAACAAAGTCTCTTTCCCTTAAAAGGTACATTATGAAAAGTGTTAATGGATACATTTATATATACAGAATACTTAATAGTACTACGTACAGAAGGCTCACTCTTTCATAGCAAATATGCAAGATTAAACCTAGTTACAATGTCGGTAACGTTCAAATACGCTACACGCTTCAGATGTGACCTTGAATTTAATAGCTTACCGCGTGTTGCGGCGCTCGTGCTGAGTCAAAATGCACCTTATGTCCACGCAGCGATAGTTTTAATTACTCAGCCCGTTACGCGCCTTTGATAAGGCCGCTGCTACTGTAGGGTTGGTTATTGTCGATGTTTATTGTCGGGGTAGTTAATGATACCTTAATTATACTGTAATGCGTTATTTTTTTAAATGTACTAAAGTTTTAGCACAGCATAATTAATAGTGCTAAATTTTAGATTGATTATGTTAAATAAACTGGCTAAGTGCAAGTCGGACTTGCACTCGTAGGGTTCCGATTCCAGTACCACACTACAATATTTTCAAGCAAGCAAAGCTCAGTCATCCAGATATTATTAAAACAGGAGCCGCGTGCTTATTTAGTACAACGCCATCTACAAACGTCTAACGTAATTTTTTCCAAGTTTGTTCTGTTGTGAAAAAACTATTATTGGGAGCCAAAAAATTACATAAAACACGATTTATAAAAATAAAAAAAAATATTACGAGCAAAGCTCGGTCATCCAGATATTAAAACTTATATAATTTTATATTATTTTTTATTATAAAAAAAACTTTGTTTGATTATAAGAAAACGAGAAAACAAAAAAAGAGGGACGTAGTTTTTAGGGTTCCGAACCCAAAGGGTACCAACGGAACCCCATTACTGAGACTCCGCTGTCCGTCTGTCTGTCTGTCTGTCTGTCTGTATGTCCGTCTGTCACCAGGCTGTATCTCATGAACCGTGATAGTTAGACGGTTAAAATTTTCACACATGATGTATTTCTGTTGCCGCTATTTTATATTTATATATTATATTATTTGTTGTTATAGAGCAACAAATAATAAAAACAGAACAAAGTAAAAAATTAAAGGGGTCCCCATACAAAAAACGTGTTTTTACTCTAGCGCCATCTATGAACGATTGTGTTACTTATTAATAAATAATATTAATTACCTATCGTTGTTAACGTTCACTTAGTTGGTGTTAGAAGTTCGTTGGCTATCCAACGAACTTGTAGTTAATAAGCATATTTGGTATTGACACGGTAATATAATATTATATTATACTTATTTATAATATATTGCGGTTCGGAACCCTCCATGTGCGAGACAAAGTCTGACTCGCACTTGGCCAGTTTTATTTTTCTTTTTTGATGTACATCCATGTCCTGCAAATAAATTTCCAGACGCCATAATAATTTAAACACAAAATCAATTACGAAATCGAAGCAATAAGCATACGACCGCGTCGCGCGGCTAGCGGCAATCGCATAGTAGCGCCGGCGGTATCGCGGCCGGTAGGTGAATAACGCGGCAAGTACACTGAGTGAGACAGGCCTTACTAAGTAAAAGAACCTATACTGGTGTCAGTAATCAAATCTTGCAGGTTAAAATTGACCCACTTCCCAGTGTTTGATTGAGCTGAAATTTTACATACATAATATAAATCAGATGATAGATGAGAAGGTACCATCGAGTTTGTCTGATCTGTGTTGGAATATTTTCCAACACTATTACCCTAGAAAATTCTTAACTAACTATTATAAACCGCCGTGCTTGGGCTCGTTGGATTTGACTTGACATATAGACTATAGACGAAAGTGGTGTCTATGGTCAAATGATGGACCCGGAGGTAAGTGACCATAGGAACTCCAAACTACAAATAATAAACCCGTCGTGTTTGTACTCGTTCAATTTGTCTCGACAAGAACTCTGGTTTTAGATTATGTAAAACTTTATTCTTTCGAATAAAATAGAATTTTGAGTATCGGTCCATTTAGTGACAGAAAAATCGGTGAACATACATTACAAAAATACAAACACACGAATTATCATCCTATTCAAATTCGGTAAAAATGGCATAAATTAGTATTATATTCGTTAACCCATTTTTAGGGTTCCAAACCCAAAAGGTACCAACGGAACCCTATTACTGAGACTCCGCTGTCCGTCTGTCTGTCTGTCTGTCTGTCTGTTCGTTTATCACAAGGCTGTATCTTATGAACGGTAATAGTTAGACAGTTGAAATTTTCACAGATGATGTATCTCTGTTGCCGCTATAACAAAAAATAATAAAAACAGAATAAAATAAAAAATGAAAGGGGGTTTCCATACAAGATACGTGTTTTTTCGGCATTTTACTATAACGTCATCTAAAACGTTTAAAACGTTTGACTGTATTAATTATATTAATTACTTGAGATGCGCCGAATAGTAGTTTCACCGAATAACCGAATACTGAATATTATTCGGCTTAACCTTTACCGAACCAGATATTTGGCTGAATTATTCGGTTTACCATTACATTGTTTTTCCGCGTAAACAAGTTCTAACATGTACGCTACGTGCCACTGCTGGTTAGATGAGGAACAAGATGAGGAAAATAATGAGGAATTTAATTAAATAAAACTGGCCAAGTGCGAGTCAGACTTTGTCCCGCACACGGAGGGTTCCGAACGCCATCTATCGAATTTCTAACGAACTTCTAACACCAACTAAATAAACGTTAACACAAAAGTAGAATAGTATTATATAGTAGTAATAGTAATAGTAGTAATAGCAATTGTAGTAATTAATATTATTAAATATCTGGTTGACCGAGCTTTGCTCGGAATTTTTTGCCACTTAAACAGACAAATATGACTCTTCCCGACATCTATTGAATAATAATAATAATATTTTTTTTAATTGAGAGCAACTAACTGCTTTACTGATACAGTACTTCTACTCACCAATAGATGTCGGGAAGAGTCATATTTTAAGTTGATTATCAATAAAGTTGATTATAAAACACGAATAAAACAACATTTTCTGAAAATGACTCCTAGCTAGATCGATTTATCGCCCCCGAAATCCCCTGTAGGTATACTTAATTTTATTTAATCGTTGGAGCCGCTTCCGAGATTCAGATTAAGGTAAAGACGATAGCGCCATCTTAGCAACTAGATAGGTGGCGCTGCGCTATCGTAATAATATCGTTTAAAAACTAAAAAACAACCGACTTCAATGCCGCGCTATTCATTTTCAGTACCAATTTTGAGATGTTTATCTCAATATCTCTGGAGATACTTATCATACCTCGATAAAATTACCATGGTACCACACTTGGGATATCTCCTTTCGAACAAAAAAAGAATAATCGAAATCGGTTCATAAACGACGAAGTTATCGGCGAACAAACATAAAAAAAAAAAATATATATATATATATATATATATACGGTCGAATTGAGAAACCTCCTCCTTTTTTTGAAGTCGGTTAAAAAACTTTTTTTTACTTTTCTTTAATTTTTAACTTTGTTCTGTTCTTAGTATTTGTTGTTATAGCGGCAACAGAAATACATCATCTGTGAACATTTCAACCGTCTAACTATCACGGTTCATGAGATACAGCCTGGTGACAGACGGACAGACAGACAGACAGACAGACAGACAGACAGACAGACAGACAGACAGACAGACGGACAGCGGAGTCTCAGTAATAGGGTTCCGTTGGTACCCTTTGGGTTCGGAACCCTAAAAATGTCGATTTTAAGTTTAAAAATAAATGTTGATTTAAAGTTTAAAAATAAATATTGTTCTGAGATTTAAATTAAATGTTGATTTAAGGTTTAAATTAAATGTTAACTATACTATCTATAGGTTCAAAAGTAAATATGTTTTCTTTGACTTAGGTATAATATAACATGAATCTTATATAAGAAGTTTTATCTTCTAGTTCTACACCTTGGTTACTATGAGCCAAGAAAATAGAAATGCTTGAACCGAATATATTCGGCAACAAAACCGAATAATTTGGCCGAATACAAATAATGGAAAAGATGCTGAATACACTAAATACCGAATACCAAACGAATATTTGGCGCATCTCTATTAATTACCTATGTGTTAACTTTCACTTAGTTGGCGTTAGATGTTCGTAAGATGGCGTTGTACTAAATAAGCACGCGGTTCCTGTTTTAATAAATGTTTGGAATTGACACGGTAATATATTATAATAGTATCTGGATGACCGCGAGCTTTGCTCACCTTTTTTTTTGGTAAATCGTGTTTTATGTAATTTTTGGCTCCCAATAATAGTTGTCTCAAAAAAGAACAAACTTGGTAAAATTAATCATCTTGTCTGGACTCGAATCGGGGTCCTTCTGATCGCCATCCGATCGATCTCCCACTGAGCTATTATAAAAATGTATCAATGGCGAAATTTACCTCTATATTCTAATATTATTGTAGAAGTTTTCATTACCTAAAAACAGGGATAAAACAACATTTTCTGAAAATACCTAGCTAGATTGATTTGTCAATCTATTACAAGAAACGTGATTACTTTCAGCATTTTTTGCTCGGTTTTATAAAATATTGTGGTGTGGTACGGAATCGGAACCCTACGAGTGCAAGCCCGACTTGCACTTGGCCAGTTTATTTGCTTGATGTTTTGCAAAATTAGAGACCATGTCAGACTCATATCCAAAATAATAATTGTTTTCGATATGTGAATAAACGGTTTAGAATCATAACTATTAAAAATAACTTACGTGAATAAATATAGACATAATTCATCTCATATAATTCCGCTGAACAGAGAAACGTAAGAACTACCTATGAGCAAATACCAATTTTACCAAACAAATAGAATGTTTGCCTCGTTTAGGCTTCCAACCCTCCGAGATTAGAACGTATTGCCATTGTTACTTGACTATTGATAAAGATGTGACTTCACGGTAAAATAAAAACAGATAAAAGTTCAGAAAAATAGTAATATTGCCGTTTTACCCCCAAAGGGTATAAAACGGTTATTTAGGTTTCAGCCGAAAGGCTTGACCCAATGAGATTACCCGTCTGTACTTCAGCGCCATCTAGTAGTTTATGGTGACAACACTCGTGTCTGCTTTATCATACCAGCGGTATCCTAATGTGCTTACTCAAATTTTTCCACTATTTATAAAACTAGCAGTGTCCCACCTCTTTGCTCGTGTTAAAAGTATCATATAGAAGTATAGCCTAATCAATAATACTGGCTACCTCTGTGCAAAATTTTTAGCTAAGTCGGTCCAGCTGTTTGCCCGTGAAGAAGTCCCAAACAAACAAACAAAATACAAACTGACTTTCACATTTATAATACTGATGATGTTAAATTGATGGAATTAATGTGTACCATTAAACTTTGTTGGAGCTAGGAGCCTACCACGTATTGCGACTAAAACGTATTTAAATAAAGCTTGTGTTTATAAAAGATTTTTTCTTCTAATTAATTATAAAGAATCTACTATTACGTTAAAGGCAAAAGTTTGTGCGTATGTTTGGTACTTCTTAGTAACGTTACGCTAAAACCACTCAACCGATTGAGATGAAATTGGTATGTAGATAGCCTAGACCCTGGAATAATACATAGGGTAACTTTTTATCTCTATATTCCCACGGAATCAATGACTAAGCGAGTAGAACCGCTAGTATGCTCCATCCACACTCTCGCGAGGCGCCTCCTAGAGACTCTCGGCACGAGTCTTGGCGAGTGGAGGCGGCAGGAGTGTTAGCCATCCACACTTTTGATTCACACACACACACACACACATACATACATTCATACACACAATACACAATATCTGAAAAATGAAAAACTAAACTTTTATACTAATCATAAATTTAATTTTTTAATTCATTAAATAATTTTATACATGTTCTTATATTGTAATTTATATAATGTAACTAACCTCCATTTCTAACTTTTTAAAATTCATACAAATGTAATTAATCAATTAATTAAATTAACTGTACTTACCAATAGGCAATTACCACTGTAAACAGACGAGAAGAGGCCTGGAACCTGTCATACGGGTCTCGAGCCTAGTTTAGGTGCCAGGTTAACAAATTTGTAATATTTACCTGCCTTTTAATGATCAATAAATGATTTATTTATTCAGTTGCCCGCTACTTCTACGTCAATATGGACGTGACCGTCACCGGATTAAATGTAAGCTTTTTACTTTTTCAGGTGCCCTCTAAAAGTCACCATAAATGAAATAACTTTGTTCTCCTGTATACATACAACAAAAAAATTGCATTCCACAAGAAGTAAAGAAAATGTTAGCAGTTGACAACAAAGTTAGCGAGCGCGAGAGTGTGATTGATTGTCTCGCCTCGCACTCTCGCGTCCTTTGACTCGCGCCCGAAAAACCGACACGAAGCGAAGCGAAAGCGAGGTGAGGCGAGGGAAGACGAGGAGACACGAGCGCACCGTCTTCACTCTCATCATTGCAGACATTTGTATAAATAAACTGGCCAAGTGCAAGTCGGACTCGCACTCGTAGGGTTCCGTACCGCAATACAGTATTTTATAAGATCGAGCGAAAAATACCACTATAATTTTTCGCCAGCAAAAAAAAATAATTGATAAAAATTAATAACACAAATTAATAAATTTATAACGCCATCTAACGTCTAACAAAGGTTTTAGGGATCGACATTTTAATATAACGCCATCTATGGGACGTTTACCTAACTAAGCGTACATAGATGGCGTGAAATGCCGAAAAAACACGTTTCTTGTATGGGGACCCTCTATTATTTTTAACTTTATTCTGCTTTTAGTATTTGTTGTTATAGCGGCAACCAAAATACATCATCTGTTAAAATTTCAACTGTCTAACTATCACGGTTCATGAGATACAGCCTGGTGACAGACGGACAGACAGACAGACAGACAGATAAATATATGACATTATAATTGTTTATCCAATGAATGACATACTTAACTTTATATGTATTATCGGAAGTTTTTAATAATATATGAATAATTTGTAATTTTAATAATTGTATGATCTCTGCATATGTTGAGATTCCTTTAATTTATTTAATAATTTAATACTTCATTAATAATAATCAATAATCATTTTGTATTCTAAATATTTGCATGTCAATGTTTTGGCGAAACATGCTGCACGTAATTTAAGTTTCATCTGTTTTACCATAATTCTTGCAAATAAATCATTTATTTCATTTCATTTCATTTCTCGCACTCGCATTTCCTCGTGTAGCCTCGTGGAGAGTCTGGATGGGGTATTATACATAATACCTCTTATACACACATACCGGGATTTAAGGAAGAACAAATACCACCTCAGTGCTCACAGCCAACCTCACCTGCCCATGGTGCATCCTACTGACCAACAAACGAAGCTCTGGCGACCAACAAATGGCGGTATAACCATATCAAAATTATTGCGTAGCTAAATACTACAGGCTGGTGATATTCAGCAGCGTCACCGGTACGAGAAGCTACGTCCTGCGATCGCTAACCCGCCTGTCCAACGTGGCGATTAGGGTATATTCCTCCCAAGATGTAAAGTTATACACTAAGCCAAGGCCCCAAGTCAGTGACTGGAAAAGAAGAGCCGAAGATCGGGCTCAGTGGCGCATCTTGGGAGAAGCCTACGTCCAGCAGTGGACTGTCACAGGCTGATGATGATGATACACACATACCTCAGCAAGTATTATATGTAAGCTATAATATTGTGAAGTTTCATCAAACTCCGTTTAGTAATTTTTGCATGAAGGAGTAACAAATATCGACCTATCTTCGCATCTATTCATCCCTTCAAACTATCGCATTTAGTAGAAAGTTTGACAAATTTTAAAAAGGTAAGGCCAGGTTTGAATGTTTAATTAAAAATTCTAGGAAAATTTAGAAAATCGTGCTCAAGCATTGCCTGTGGCCATTTTTCATTAGACTGTCGACGTGGGCGGATTTACTTCAAAAATTGAAACGAAATTTTTAATAGGAATTTAATAACTGTTTTGTACGACAAAATGTATCTGGTGTTACAAAGGGTGGTGAGCTAAAATTTAATAAAATCGTGATTAAACATTTTGTAAAGAACTAAAAATAAACGACTTTACAGAGTGGTTTATTAGATAATTGCTTATGACAAAAAATACTTGATACTACGCAAATTGCTGTTATTATGTTTTATACCTGTACAATAAACTTAACACTGAACTTTCTATTATCCCTATAACTCTCATCGATGTAAACCATCCATATAATAAAATAGAATAGAATAACTCTTTATTGAACACCATAAAGAACTTATTATCTAAAATAGCAACACCATAACCCGGTGATACAATCGGCGGCCTTATCGTAAAAAGCTCTTCCAGACAACCTATGCCTATATATATTAAGATAACCTGAACCGATAAATAAACCTATGCCAATATATTTACCTTTATATTAAGGATGGATATATGGATGATATATACATATATATATTGGTAAAACTTATTTACCCGGTTAATTTAACCCGCATACACGATACTTATTTAATTATTATTATTTAATTAGATTAATAACTCACATAACCAACTGATTAGATAACTCTGCATACAAAACAAACTGCCCAATTACTATATCAGCCTGACAACACATACTACATATATACACTACCTACTCAACACAACTAAACTAATTTCACACAAAATCATCACACACGCAATCATTCATTACAATATGCACTGACCTACTCACCGATCCTATAACCGACATAATCACATTTGATAAAGCATAGACTAAGTAAATATATATTGAACCTTTTTTTAATCAATCATACCTCCACATTTTTTACCCACCAATGACTACGTTGCTTTTTTTAATTTAAGTAATAATACACGGAAGGGGGGGGGGGGTCCTTGTGACCTGCCTTAGGGTTTTCTAATATACCTACAGCAGGCACCAGTTTCTCACAAAATATAATAATCTTACTTAAATCATAGCCCAAACTTTCATTCCTATATTTTTACATATACCATAACATAAGTCCAAACTGTACCAATTACTTATTGTGAGAGAGAATTAAATGATTATTATAACTTATTATTTTAATAGTAAGGTTTTGATCAAAAATCCACTGTTATCAAAGTTCTCTTATCACTTTGTAACGTTCATGTAATCTAAGACGGTGATCATTATAAGGACTATTGACATCATCAACATCAATATAATTCATGTTTACTGAATAATATTTTCCCCAATTGCACTCCAAAACCAAAGCCTCCTCTTTCTAATTAAATAGGGTGATAGGTTTTAATATTACATAGACTAGCGTTAGACCACTATCTCACCTGTTGGTAAGTGATAATGCAGTCGAGGATGGTAGCACGCTAGGCCTAGAATAGGAACTGGCTCTTAAGGATAGCTGCCGGAACACATTAGATGTTTGGCGACAGATTTTCTAACTTGAGAGTGGTAGCTGGCCAGGCGGACACTAGATAGTGTCTTAAAAACATGCGGGGGTTGGGGCTTCTTAACGATGTTTTTCCTTCACCGGAAAACCACTGTGAAAACAGCACAAACAATTTTTCAATAGATTTTTTTTTCATATTTTTATAGGCTAGCGTTTTGATCCCTATCTCACCTGTTAGTAAGTGATCATGCGGTCGAAGATGATAAGCACGCTAGGCCTAGAATGGGAACTGGCTCTCAAGGATAGCTGCCGGAACACATTAGATGTTTGGCGACAGATTTTCTAACTTGGATTGAAGTCGGTACTACTGACGTCAATGCCGACAATTATCACAGTACACCACTGGGCCCTCAAAACATTTAAGAAAATAAAGAATTAAGGTTTGCCAAGCAGGTCATGTGATTGATTTCAACAGCAGAATTAAAGATATTTCTTTATATTTCTTGGTCACAAATTCTATTTCTTGGTCACCAACTCCGTGACAACAACACTCCGTCAACGCTACTTGGTTAGCAGCTCTTGTTTCCATGTTGTTTATCCCTAAATAATCTGGTTCATCGGATTTAAATGGCTAAGGCTTAATTTAATTGCTAAGGGATAATCACAGGTTCCGGTATTAAATATAACTAACCATGTTAAAGGCATTTAAGCTCTTATTGTATTATATTTTTGTCACATACCATGAAGTATACTAATATAATAACGTAAATATTAATGGCATGTTTACGATAGGCCAAAATTGATATGATTTAAGCTCGTTATGCGATAAGACAGCCCATTATAGAGTATAAGTATAATATAGTAGTAGTATATATAAAGCATAAGCGTAATATCTGGACGACAGAACCCTTGGAGGCAAAGCCACAACTGTATTACAAGATTTAAAAATTTAAATTGATTGGCCTGGAACCATTTTTTTCTTCGTGTGAACTTTTTATCACAGATATTGTACCATTGCACCAAAAAGACGATTTGTGTAATATATTTAACAGTTTGGCTCCAAATTTAAAATTACTAAACAAATAAAGTCTACGCCTCCTAGGAGCTCCGATCCTTCAAGAGTCATTCCCGGTCTTTGTTGATGAACATCGTCAAAATTTGACGATACGTCTAAGCGTCTCACCGAAATTCATAACCACATGGCTTACCATCTAATTCGATTTTGTCTTTTTGTGCCAAAATTTACATACATACTACGCTGTAGTCCTCTTTGGAATCATCAACCGTACTAAGTTTAGATGACGCGATACAAAATATTTTAACACAAATTCTCAATTGTTCACTTTCAAATAATTAATGGTGTCAGGCCTTTCTGCCTATTCGGTTTGGAGGCATTGGCATCCGCAAAATTTGTTCACTACCGGCCTTTTTATCTTCTACTAATAGTGTTTCATCTCTTTTTAAAAAAATAATTTTATATTCATCATCCATTATTTCTATAGCATGCATGGAAGAAGCTAAAACCGCCTGGTCTTTGGCTTATCCAGGTGAGGTCTTACCTAAAAAACTTAGTTCACATAGGCTATGGGACGAGCCCCTTTGTAAAATTATTCAGGATGAACTATTTCAAAATAGCGTCGATATTAGGGACCAGGCTCGTCTCCTTGCCACACGTGAAAAAGAATCTGGATACAGGCTACACGCATTACCTTCTTCCAACATAGGTACCCTTATAGACGATGACAGCTTCTCCATTGCTGTGGGATTACGTCTGGGCATCTCCCGGACAGTGCCTCACAAATCACTGCGGCAGTGAAGTATACAGATTAGGCCACCATGGCCTGTCATGCCGCCGCAGTGCAGGGCGTCTCTCACGTCACGCCTCCTTGAATGACGTCATTCGTTGGGCCCTTGCCACCGTGAACGTGCTGGCTATATTAGAGCCGAACGGTATATAACGTGACGATGGTAAGAGGCTCGACGGTATGACGATGGTTCCGTGGTGCAGAGGGAGACCGTTGGTGAGGGACGCGACGTGTGCTGACATATTAGCGGCGTCCCACATATGCGGGACCTCACGAGCAGCAGGTGCGGCAGTGGATGCGACAAAAACCCTCAAACGGAGGAAATATGCTGCCATTGGTGATGGCTACATTTTTCTACCGTTTGGGGTCCAAACAGTGGTTCCGTGGGGTCGAGATGCGCGAGGTTTTGTAAAGGAGCTGTCCAGACGATTAATAGACGTCACTCGTGACAAAAGAGCTGGCGCTTACCGCGGCCAACGTATTAGCCAAGCAATTCAACGAGGTAACGTCGCCAGCTTTTTGGGAACGAACAGCTGCGACCTAGGTTCTGTTTTTTATTTATAACATTTTACTTATTTATATCAGTTAAAATAGTTTTTATCTTAATTTAGTTTTAAGTTGTATATATGTACTTTTTGTAAATATTGTTTTATATGGAAATAAATACTTAGTATAAGCGATATATACATATTGAGTAATATAAGTATAATGAGTAATTATAATTTTAAAAATATATTTATTTATTTTACTTTTATGTTCTGGAATTTTGCAATCAATGTTTCACCCACTTCAACTGAAGCTATCGTGCTGAAATTTGACACACACGTGTTTGTGAATGTACGTTAAAAGCTTTTTTAACCGACTTCACTCACGTTTTCAATGCGCTTGTATTTTTCAAATGTTTATTACCTCAGAACTCAGTAATTTATTAAAAGATCTGGAAAATATTTTGTTTGAAAGAGTATGCTTCCGTTTAGTTCCTTTGTAATTTTATCGAGATTAGATAAGTATGTCGAGAGATATGAAGATAAACACTTCAAATTTATAACTAAAAAATTAGAAGTAGTCTTCGTTTTGTAAATGATCTTAAATTATTTTCAATTCTAATTATATTCATCTAATTATTACCTTTGTTATTGTGGTGTTAATAAAATTAACTGTTTGGTATTGTATTTTCGGATTGAAGATAGCGACTGGTACAGACAAAACTGTTTATGGAGTAAAATAAAACAAAATGTTTAAGCGCACTAAATTAGCTGTCCTATGCAGCATATTATAATTATTATTATTTATTTATTATCAGATAAGTTACATCCATTGGTTAGTAGGTAGTTGTTTATTTTTTAGCTAATCGTATTTTTTTTATAAAAGATAAAAATGGCAGTAAAAGTGTTGGGTGTATCTGAACCACAGATATATAAAAAAATTTTCAACGCAATGCTGCGGACTGGCAAAAGAGATATTCTTGACTTAAATTTGCCTTGTCAGATACCAAGAGAAACATTTGGGTGGTTTCCAGTTCAAACCTTTAAAATGTTAATGGGCAATTTTACAGATAAGAGCTATTACGTTTTTATCTGTAATTGCCTTAATATCACCCTTCTTGAATAATGGGAACTGAAACTTTCTACTTAAGAATTATAGGATAAACTTAGGAGAAGTGGCAAACACACCAGCATCAAAGAAAAAATCTGCCGCAATAACGTCACGGTGCTTCGGTAGCACACAGCCCTTGAGAGTTAGAACATTCTAGGCATAGTGTGTTTACTATCTTTGATCACATCATCGCTTACCATTTAGGCAAATAATTTGTCAAACTTAATGGTAATTTAAAAAAAGAGAGAAAAAATAAATGAAAAAAACCGTTTCAAAGAAAAGCCAAGTGAACAAGACGTGTGACAGAATCGTAGCATGTGGAAAGAAGTAGTCTGCCTTCCACAACGGGGAAAAGGCGTGATTTTATGTATGTATGTTATATTTATGACTAAAAATGTGTTTATTATTTTATTTACTCAAGAACAGCTTAATAGACTTGAATGAAATTTGGCAATCGGGTAGTTTGAAACTCGGATTAACACCTAAGCTACTTTATAAGTAGATAAATTTAAACGTGGGAAAATACGCCGGAACTTCTAGTCTATTTGGCAGGCATCTTATTTATCTTTATACGTCATACGTGCCTCCCAACGTGTTATACATTTTGATCGCAAAAATATCTCAAATACTATTCCACAATTCAAACTCTCTTGTGTATAACGACCTTTACCCACGAACGACATTATGAGAACTTGATAGCTTTTATGTTATCAGGAACATACAAATTCCATATAAAATGTATCTCGTGCGTACGACGCATAAACAATCAAGATTGAATCGAGATCTTGAGATATACCGATGCTGAAACATGCTATGTAAACAGTATGTGCAGTTCTGCGATAAAATTGTGAAGTTTTATAGAGTTGAAACGTATCAAACGTTTCAACATAATATCGTTTAAAAACTAAAAAAGAACCGACTTCAATGCCGCGCTATTCATTTTCAGTACCAATTTTGAGATGTTTATCTCAATATCTCTGGAGATACTTATCAGACCTCGATAAAATTACTATGGTACCACACTTGGGATATCTCCTTTCGAACAAAAAAAGAATAATCAAAATCGGTTCATAAACGACGAAGTTATCCGCGAACAAACATAAAAAAAAAAATTAAGAAAATATACGGTCGAATTGAGAAACATCCTCCTTTTTTTGAAGTCGGTTAAAAACGAGTTGAAACGTTTGATGTTGCCGTGAATATAGAGCTCATTTATTAAATGAATGTTCGACACAATGAACAAGCCGTTTATACGTTCACCTATGTACAATTTTTAATACGGGAGATATTTCATATTTCCTATTAATTTTATGAATTTCCCATATTTCAATCCTTTTGATCACGAATGAACTGAACCAAATTTTTAAATAATAAAACATGGTAAATATCCCGATTTCAGTTCTAACAATAGTTATAGCAGTGACCATGAAAACTTATATTACACTTATATTAAGTATGTACGTTGGATAATGGATATGCGTCTTTGTATGAATGTATGGAAATATGATCTCTATAAGTCACAGCCGCAATAATACAATATGAACTTTTCTTGGTGAACTTCACAAAAAAGGAGGAGTTTCTCAATTCGTCGCAATATTTTTTTTATGTATGATAGATAGATAGATAGATAGATAAAACTTTATTGTTACACCACAAATAAAACTTAAATATTTATACACAATAGCTTACATTATTGTGTTACAATGGACAGTCTTACGAGTATCGCTAATAGCGATCTCTCCCAGACAACCATAGTATGGAAAGAATCTAAAAAACTATCAACAACAGGATGCATCTAGTTAAAGTAAAGAAAAAAAAATTAACTAAACAAAAACACAAAGTTTACCTAATAAAACATAACTATAAACTAACTTACTACCAATAAACAATTATATATATATATATATATATATAAACAAAAATAAAAAACATACCTACAATCTTCAATAAACAATAAGCAATAAAACAGCAGGACACAAAATCATAATGAAAGATACAGTATCTTTAAGCGACATTTGAACATATTGAGAGTTTGTGAAGATTTAATATTTTCAGGAAGTGAGTTCCAGAGTCGAACAGCCTGGACAGTGAAAGATTTGTCATAAAAAGTGGAAACATAATAAAGAAGGAAAATTAAGGGTAAGGTTTTCTGATGACCTTAGAGAAAGAGAGTTTGAGACGTGGATGTAGTTAAACCGTTATGTTCACCGATTACTCAAAGACGCCTGAACCAATTTGGAAAATTATTTTTTTGTTTCAAATGGTATTTTTTCCAGGTGATCCCATTTAAATTTTAACGAAATCGGCCGAGCCGTTTTCAATAAATCAACGTTTGTATTACGATGCATATATATATATCTTAACGACATGCTACTATAACTACTGGCACAGATTATATTATAGCTACTGCGTCTACTGGCTACTTACTCTAGCGCGACCTTTGACGTCGGTTATTTTAGTTTTTTAAACGAAATTTAACTGTAATAATATAAATTAAAGAACGTGTCAAAATCTGTCGTGTGTCGTGTCAAATACTACTGTAAACGGAACTATAAAAGTTAAAGTTTAGTTATTTCCATGCGAGAAACGTGTTTTATGCATTAGTTTATTTTAGTTAACATACGGTCATGTGCGAGTTGAACTTGTTCAGAAATGTTTCGCACTCATATAAATATAATTATAACTTTACGTCAAACCTTTTAAATACATTTGGCTTTTGATAAACGCTGGTATATACATTCTATGACTACGATTATAGTTGTGAGTGAGCTCTTACTACCATTACTATCACATCGGTTAATTTATATTCAGATGAACGCTACGTATCTATATCTTTTAGCTTGCAGAGTTTTTACTCGTTGAAGACATATGTTCCTAAGAAGAGCGATGTAACGTAAAACATACGTAATGTGAGCGATACATCTAGTCTGTATTTCTAAGCTGTTTGATTTTGTGTTGGAGTACTTGAGATTCAGATACTTTGATAGGGGTTTTTTTGTCAATATTGTGACTGTTATAAAATGTGTGTAAAAGGAATATCAATGTTTAGTGGTTTGTACTTGTGACAACAATCGGTCAGAGGCCAAAAAATAACAAACTCACTACAGACAACTTCTATACGACCCGCAAATACTCACTATATTAATATATTTGACACAAATAATAATAATGCGGTTTTAAGGTACGGCCACACCGCGGCGTCTTGCGTGGGCGCTCTAGGTGGCGATCAGATAGCTCAGTAGTATTTGTACCGACTGGTTCACACCAAACGCGATCTACGGCGATCAGAAAACAATTGAAAATCAGATCACGAGAGGGCACGGTGACGCAGGACACGCGGTATGGTTGTACCTTTATGGTAAGACCACATTGTTAGATGGTAACGTGGTTATGACATGCTCCAGTATCAGCTCAATGCTACCATTTTCTTACGATATTAATTTTTAACAGGTGGTAGGAGCACATTATTTATCGATGTTCCGCCTGACTTGCTACCAAAACATAGCTTACCATCACCAAGGTGAAAATCTGCCGCCATAACCTTACGGTCTTCCAGCAGCACACAGCCCTTGAGAGTCAGAGTATTCTAGGCCTAGCGTATTCACCATCTTTGACCACATCATCTTTTGCCACCACGCGAGATAGTGGTTAAACGCTAGCCTATGAAATATAAAAAATATATCACCAAATTACGAAATTGATCAGGATATAAATATAAAGTTGATCTCATAGCTGTGTCACAAACTGGAAAAAAGATCATAGTTTAAAAAGGCCTGAACGGATTTTCATAAATCAAAGCTAAACGACACTTCATTAAGGCAATTGTTATTAAAAAAAAACAAATCAAAATTGGTTTATCCATTTGAGCGTTACGATGCCGACAGTCACACAGATACACACGTCAAACTTATAACATCTTTTCTATTTGCGTCGGGGGTTAAAAAGTATTCCTCAACATAGAATTTCATCATCGTAATAAGAACACACACTATCATAAGTTCCTCTGTAAAGGCCTGGATGATATTTTCTAAGAAAAATATGCTTTTGTATATTATTATTCCCGGAAGCCTTCATTACTTTGTTAATGAAGACGACAATATTGCTTATATCACGTGAGGGCACGCACAGTTTTATTATTGTTGACTAGTGCGTCTTGTTATTTTGCCCTGATGAAATGCGGTGATGATGATGACGGGAAACATTTAGAAATATTTACCTGGGATCAAGTTTCTTCATTAAGTATTATAAAAATAATTATAGCTGTACGTAAAAAGAAATATAACTGATATACTTATATAATTATACTAAGGGCCAGTTTCATGGGTTCCTGATAGCGATATTTTTTTTATTATTATTATCAGGAACCGGAGAAACGAGCCCTTAATTTGATAAATATGAATAAGATCGTTTCCTTTACTGGGTAAGGTAGTGTTACCGTACAAATTACCAATGAGTTTTGCCGTACCGGTAGTTTTAGATTAAAGCACCTAAAGCTGCTAGAAACGGTAGTATCCACACAATTCCTTCCTGTGATAAACTATGTCTGATTCGCGCTGTGTAGATACGGTCATCAGTTTTGTATGGATCACAATTCAAAATATTCTACTTTGATTTGATCGAAGATCACAATGGAAGTTTGTTGTCAGACACGGCGGTAGTATATCACGGCATTGCCGCTGAATGCGCCATGTTTGTCAACAAGCATGAGATATCAATTAACAAGGTAAGTAATTGAAAAATCCAAACTGTTATTAGCTATTATAATAATCAATTCACGATACGAAACGACACGACAACACACAAGTAATGTTACAATACGATCAACTGTACACCGGAAATACACCAGCCTCTCGCTATCCCTTTTACCATCCGCGTTCACCCAGTCACATCCTTTCTATTTTGATCTTTGTTGCACCACGAATAGTGCAACTTTTTGTAGAGCTGATATGACGCCATTGACGTAATTTTGCATGTTTGAGATATTCATCTCCCATTTAATCTCAATAAAAACTTCTGAGATATACCCCTACAACATAATCATTTAAATTGATTCCAAATTCGTGGAGAAAACGTAACATCCATGAAATGACATAGATAAATTGATTGCCTTATTAATATCAAAACATTTTCATACATAATAATTTTATCTCAAATTTCCTATCTAATTAAAAACCTTTTACACGTGTAGTAGGGGAGCAAAATTCAGTTCATGGCTACCAACAGGTCTTCCTTATTGAATTTAGAAAATACGTATTTCACCTTTTATCGATAACATACCTACTCAGGGAAATTCTATTTTCCGGCACATTACACAGGTCAATTTAAAAGATCCTGTTTTAGACGCGTACGCAAATGCTTCAGTTACTTTAGACTTTACATTCTTGAGATAAAGTTGAAAGTTCTTTGAGTTTTGTTTTGTGAGAAGAAACGAGTTTGTCTTCTAAGTTATGGTCATTGAAGGCAGTGGGATTCAAAATGAGAACCTGGAGACGGCCAATAGTCAAGGACAGCGCGCATCACAGTGTTGGGTGCAGTCCTTTTTCAACCGACTTTCAAAATGGAGGAGGTTCTCAATTTTCTCAAACGCGATTACTTCGTTAATTGTTAACCGATCTAAATAATTCATTTTTTAATCGGCAGTGCTTATTTTCGAGGTAGTCCCTGTGTAATTTAATTGAAATCTAATCATTAAATCCAGAGATACGACGATAAACGTGAGAAGTCTATCGTCATACTCGGATCTAGCAACTGAAACTGAATTGCGGTGCATGGAAGTAGGTTGTTTTAGTTTTTAAACTATCTAAATTATTATTGCTCACACACAAACCTTTGACCATTTAAATAACCTTCATGTCATTGGCGCCATATATTACAATAAAATAAAGGACTCGTGAATCATGGTGCTACGGAGTGGATAAATAAGAGAAATTTTCGTAGAGCACCCCATCGGTACACCGTAGCGCTCGTAGAGGTCGTAGCATGCCGTAGCATGTCATCGCAAGGCCAGCGTGTGTAATGGTACGTAGTATTATTATGTTTTCTATGGTAATGGGCAGAAAAACAAGGATATCTACTACAGTGGGTCAACCCAGCGGGAATAAATATATTTACTTTCGTTACAGTATTATTTTCGAGTAATTCTTGATAGATGTCTTATTAAATGTTATTGACTGCATGCGACAAACAATTTTCTGAGTACATTTGTCAGAAATAACAGTAATAATAACCGGCCAAGTGCGTGTCGGGCCACGCGCAGTGTAGGGTTCCGTAGTAGCCCGTTATTCAATGCAAGCCTTTACCCGTTATAAACAAGCAACTAGGTACTTCGTCTTTGTCACTTTAAAGGATTTATTCTAAGGATTTTGTATTTGGTACAAAATTATCTAACACCCAAGTTCAACGACTATTACTGTTAAACTAATAAAGTTACCTTGACCGGTACAGTTTTTCTTTAAAGTTCATGAAATGCACTATCATCACGAATTATTTCAGATTTTTCAAGCCAGTAATTTAGCTTTTAGGGAGGGAGGACGCCCTACTGGAACAAAAATTTGCACTTTAAAGTTTAATATTTCGTAAATGAAGCATTCAATCGAAAAATGGTATTACCAACCCTTAAGTCATTTTAAAAGACCCATTCAAAGATACCCCACAAAATGGAGTAGACGACGAAAAAAAAAAATATCCCCACTTTCCATGTAGGGGAGCTACCATAAAAAAATATTTTTCAAAATGTTACTTCACCACTTTGTCGGCGTAACTTATATACATACTCCTACAAAATTACAGCTTTCTAGTATTAACGATCTCTTAGCAAAACCTCGGACAGACTGACAGACAGACGGACATGACGAAACTATAAGGGTTCCTTGTCAGGACTACGGAACCCTGAAAATGATGTGAAAATCGAGCTCAGTGGCCTGCCATAGGTGAGTGACAATGGTGTATTCGTGCATATGTTTTAATTTTTTAATTCTGGCATAATAACCGTCGCCGACCTACATTAATAAAAAAAAAACAAAAAGTATGGTTGAGATCCGTTATAATGAGCGGGACACCTTATATTTAAAATAGGTAATAATAAGGTTGTTTATTTTATAATAATCTGATGAAACTGAACGAAATTGGTTATTTTATTTTATTGGCGTAGCATATTGAGTGTAATTTAATTATTTATGGGAAACATTTAATCTACAAGAATATAGAAATACATTGATTATTTTTTGTTCGCGGTTCATTGGGCCTGTGTTTTCGGTGCTAAAGGTGCATAACATGTAGAATAGGTATAACGAATTCTATAATAACTATTTTAAAATGTACACATCGGGTGCCCTAGATACAGGTAGAGTAAGGGACCCACACGGACACACCGCAGCGTCCTGCATTCGCGATCTAGGCGGCCATCAGATAGCGCAGTAGTTTTTGTACCGACTGGTTCACACCAAATGCGATCAGAAAACAATTGAAAAGTACTGAGATCACGCCCACAGATCGCAGGACGCCACGGTGTGGCCGTACCTTACAGTACCATTTTACGATAATAAATAAATTATTCGTAAATTTTCCTTGTCCTTTGGAAGGCATTGACGGAGTCGAAGCCAACGTCAAGAGGCCCTTTAAAATAACTTCATTTATATGATTTGTGGATGGAGTGATGAAAAACTATAAAAAGATGGTACATTAATTTAATATGGCTATGAATGTGTGGTGAGGTACGGCACCCGCCAATTATGCCTCATTTCAAAATATTAAGGCGGGTGGTGACCGTTATGTTGGCGCCGAGGGGTAACATTGGCGTGGATAGCTAAGGGTGTTGAGAGGTGTGCTGCACTTTCACTCCTAATGCTACTAGCGGTTTTATGCCTTTAACGCTTTCACCCTGGAGCTTAAGTCTTAGCTCTTGCGATTCCCACTACTGGACGGCCGGTCAAGGCAAGCCGGGGGTCAGAGGGTCTCATTTAACCCTCACGGGATAGGGGTACGCGGTGTCGCCACTCACCGTCGGCTCGCCACAAAGCCGCCCCTGCGGGTTTATTATTATTATAATAATAAAATATTATATAGCCTTTATTATAGGGCATCAACATTAATGGCGAGTACATCTCACACTTAAGGTTCGCCGATGACATCGTCCTAATGGCGGAATCTCTGCAAGAAATACAACAGATGCTAACCGAACTAGCTGACGCCTCACGACATATTGGTCTCCGCATGAACATCGATAAAACCAAAGTAATGCTAAGTGCCAACATTACACCGGAACCAATAGTCATCAATGGCATACCTCTCGAAGTTGTACAAAAGTATGTCTACCTTGGGCAGACTATCATGCTCGGCAAAAACAACTTTGAGACAGAAGCCGATAGGAGGATTCAGCTGGGTTGGGCAGCATTTCATAAACTTCGTCAAGTCTTCTCGTTACCCATTCCTCAATGTCTGAAAACGAAAGTTTTTGACCAGTGCGTCCTACCCGTTATGACGTACGGAGCCGAAACGTGGACACTGACAGTGAGACTGGTCCACAAGCTGAAAGTCGCTCAGCGGGCTATAGAGCGTGCTATGCTCGGGTTTTCTCTAAGGGATCACATTCGTAACGAGGTGATCCGGCAGAAAACTAAAGTAACCGACATAGCTAGCAGGGTAAGCACACTGAAGTGGCAGTGGGCCGGCCACATTAGTCGCAGAACCGATAACAGATGGGGTAAACGAGTTCTGGAGTGGAGACCACGTTTGGGAAAACGTAGTGTAGGACGCCCTCTAGCGAGATGGAGTGACGATCTGCGCAGGGTAGCTGGCAGTCATTGGATGCGAAGAGCCGAAGATCGGGCTCAGTGGCGAGCATTGGGAGAGGCCTATGTCCAGCAGTGGACTAACACAGGCTGCTGATGATGATGATGATATAGCCTTTAGTCAGGCAGTATATATAACTAGTTACATTATATGATAATTTATAATACACATTTTCTAAGTAACACTTTGTACATTTGTATATATATATATATATAGTATTATATAAATATTATTATTATAGTTTAGTTATTTCGCTCTACGCCATCTACATTATATACGACATAGGAGTCACTTTAAACTATAAAGATTGATTCCTATTTCTATTTATAGTTATAGGTAGATATTACACTATCCAACAGCTTAACCCTATCAAGCAAGTAAAAAAACTAAATCAAAGTACAGGTAACATACATACTTGGTACTTGGTACTTGGTTATTTTCCGCAACTAGGCCGTATGTCGGCCCTTTTTTGCGTGGGGTTGCTAGCGCATCAGTTCAGCCATCCAATGCGAAGAAAGCCAGCAGCTCGCTGATGCCGGCGCAGGCCCCTCGCAACATCGTCAGGGACCCGCAATAACACATATTTTTAAATCTTCGCGTGATTTAAGTTCACCACAAGACATTATTAACATAGCCAGCTCTTATCTCGTGACATGAATACAATAACAAAAGATCTAATTAAAAACTTTCACGACTTGCGTACCTCTACCGTTTGTGAAGTCAAAAACGTCTGTAAAGTCACGGAACCGTCTCGACTTCTGTCTTACCTAATAAGTAAAAAAGGTCAAGTGCGAGTTGACTCGCACACCGAGGCATCCGTACAAACTTGCCAAAACAACCTTAACTTTGTAGTTTGATGCCTAGACTTTGTAATGAACCAACCGCAAATAATACATTTGTAATAGTAAATACGCTTTTTTGTTATTAAACTACATATGTACGGTTTCCAGATTTTTTTTATTCAAGATTTGGCTTTTTTCCAAATTTCATGATTCAATGGCAAGTACCTTGTATATTTTGTTGCCCTAGTGAAATCTCAAAGTATGTGAAAATATGCGACATAACGGGAAAATATCTTTTGATTTACAAGTTAGATTTTTTCACGACCAAAAGATAGAGACCCGATTATTTTGATATAAGCTTCAACTTGATACCTCTACGCGTTCTTGAGAAAAGGGGTCTTGACAGACAGACAGACGGACAACAATGTAATCCTATAAGGGTTCCTTTTTCCTTTTGAAGTACGGAACCTAAGGAATCTAAGAACGCCTACAGAAAATGCCTCTAGCTATTTTATGGATGTCCTTTATTTATATATAATTCTCACTGGAGATAAACGTCTGTTTTGTAAAGCCCCAAGACAAAGAAATGTCTCGGTTATTTGCGAGGAAATTATTGCTTTCAGCTTCTACATAACCTCTGTATTAATCGCTTTTATGTATTTACTATTATAAATAGGCGTCTATTACTTTGTTGTAAATGATGGATACGACAGTCTTTTTGCGTTGATCAGTACTAAGAATTATGATATATGAATTAGTGTTGATGTCTGATAACTTTAATTTTTATTATTCTTTCGCAGGTGCTAAAAGTTTGTCATGGTAATAAAGTCTTCTCATTCTTACTACAGAAATTGCAGTACATTAAATTTTGCGGATTTAAACCATTAAATGTACCATTGCTCCATTTTATTTCAACTTCCGATATTTAGTATCTACAATTGTTAAATATCTCATTTTTCCATCGCGTAATTCCATTATATCTTAAACCGCATCATTCAGGTAAGACAATGTTCATGTGCTTGGCTTGTTTGAAAATAGCTCAAATGCAAGTTGAAACCAAAAGCACAAAATAACAAAATAAACAGTGGCAAAAATGATGATTGACAAAGCAAATTTACAAGACGAGTGTGAATGGGCCAGCCGGTAGAGGCCGACCTAGGCGAACGTATTACGACCAGCGGAGAAGTTTTAAAGAAGCTAAGTCAAAAGTCCCTACAGCTGGCGAGCATGTATGAAGACGCTCATGAAAGTGGAAGAAGCGAAAGAGGTATGTCAGGATCGTAGCATGTGGAAAGGAGTAGTCTCTGCCTACCCCAACGGGAAAAAGGTGTCATTTTATGTATGTATGTATATGTAAATATGTCGACATTTCTAATTGTATACTGTAATAAGATAATATGCTAATTATCATACAGTTTAACTGCCTACTAAATGGCAACATATATTTTAGCCTTATCAACCCTAGAAATCTAAACAAAAAGGTACTAATATCTATAACTATATGTTTCTCACTAAGGCTAGCCGCAGACACATCGTAACGTAATCGCCTTGCCTCGAGACGCCGTTGCCGCGTTTGCGGACATCGTAATTGCGTTGTGGAGAGAGCTGTGAAAACTTTTTTCGCTGGCTATCCATTATAAGTAATTCTTTACAACAATGACATTGGGTTCTTAAGTTTGAAAATCCTTTCCCGTTTTTCCAGGTAACGCCTTGCCAAAAGTGCTGCGTCACTTAGCCGTAGCCGCTGTGATTTGCGATCGCAACTGATCTGCTACGGTGACGCTCCGTTTCCTCTACGTATAGTGTGCGATAACGCTAAGTCGTAACTTGGCAATTTAAGTTCTTCAGAACTAGAGAGTGGTGCTACTGCTAGTTAAGCGCTAGTTAAACGTTAGTTCCGGGACCCTAGAGCTTTCCTTAACTGGGTTCAGATTAAGTCAAAAGCGAGAGAGAAAAGTCCTTGTGAAAATGAAATAAGTAACTTTACTAAACTAGTCCTGTGAACTAGTCCTGTGTGTGCTTGTAAAAATATAATACCTTGGCCTACCAAGGTATTATATTTTTACTAAGTAATGTTTTGCATGCTCCTGTATCTGTTGTAGGTAGATGACATCGATTACCATCATGCAAGCGTCGTGTTTATCCTGTTTATCTAATGGCGATTCACACACGGCACCGTATCACGCAGCGTAGCGCGGGAGTGCGTGGTCTTACGTTGTTTGCAAGTATCTGTGTTTGTATAGTAAACACGCGTAGTTCAGCACACTAAAACGCATTCACGCGCGGTGTTGCAGATCACGCGCTTACTACGGAGAAACACTCGTACACGCGCGTGAGTCCAAGAAATCAATACAAAAAATCTGCATGCGGACGCAGATCACGCACTCACGCACGGGGAGGCGTGGCTCCGCCACGCACCTCGCAGCGTGCTGCTAGGCAGTGTGTGTATCGCTTATATCATAAACAAAATGTTCGGGCTGGTTTCTACACTTGCGAAAGTATTACTTTTGAATGGGGCATTTTATTTCTGATAAACTAGCGGCATTTTTAAAGAGGATTTTAAATGTCTTGTTCTAAATTCTATGCCAATATTGTATGAAGGCTAATCTATATAGCGTGTAATACGAGGAGGACACGGCGGGCACCCGTCCTGCTCTCCACTGCACACTCGCGCTATCTCAGAGCGAGTGTGTGCTTGTGTGAGTGATACCTCTGTTCGCGATTTGGATTGGATGAGTTACGACCAGTGACCGCAAATGAAACATTGCGTTCACTGGCTACGACTACACCTAATCCCGAAGCGTACTTCATAGCCTCCAAAAAGATTGCATCACACTACAACAATTGCGACCCTCCTTCTAAAGTGGCACCGAACCATAATATATTAAATCTTGATTGGTTTAAGCTCGTGGCCATAGCCTACCACCAGTGGTCACCAATTAAGGCCTAAGCCTACGGACGGAGGTAAGTAACAAATTCTACATTACTACTCACTGCCATGGAATGGAATGAAACGCCTTAACTAAGTCTGTGTATCCTGATAACTACCATCTGAGAGTCTTCAAGTCGTGAGTAAATCTTGAACCACATCGTCACTTAGCATCAGATGAGATAGTGGTCAATCGCTTGCCTATGCAGCATAAACAATAATAAAGTATTTTCTAACCGACTTCACAAATAAGGAGGAGGTTCTCAATTCGTCTGTACGTTTCTTTTTTTTTGTGTGTATTTTACGCGATTTCTCCGTCAATTGTGAACGGATTCAAATGATTATTTTTTTAATAGGTAGGATACGTTTCCGAGGTGGTCCCACTTTAATTTTATTGAGATCTGATAAGTATTTCCAGATATATGGAGATAAATACCTCAAACATAGGAGAATGTACTGGTTTTAGTAGAAGAGTCCCAAGAAGATTATACACAATGGCCAAGTCTATTGGATAGTAGATAGATACTATGTATGTAGTAGTAGTAAGTAGGTACATGTAGGTTAGTAAGTAAGTAGATACATGTAGGTATTATATATCTACTACCTATTAGACTTGGCTGGCACCGACTTCAAATAGATAAGTGGGTAGCGCTTATAATAATTTTAAGTAATTTATTTTTCGCTTTTGAGTGCCTGTTTGTGGTTATGAAGTCGGTTCTTTTTTTTAAATAACTTATTCTTACATATACTTTTATATTATAATGTTGATTGTTAATTTCATGGATTGAAATATCGCGCATTACTTTAATTTTATTATATATTAAACGCTTATAACTTAACCTTGTACCACTTCACAAACATTAGACAACTGATGACGCTTTTAGTTCAAATCCCTCGAATTTTGAGTGCGGATTGTTGCTAGAACTTGGCCGATCTTTTGTTCATTATGTTAAAATTTTCCACCGCGCGCAAATAAACTTTGTTGAAACTACCCGCATTTTGTTCGCCTGGTTATTAGCGATTGATGAATTACCCAACTTTGTTGGCTGTTCTTGGATTCACAAACGTACTCTCGGTTTAATGCGTCTAATTAAAAAGTAAACTGCATTGCAATGGACGATAAGATCTACAATTGAGAGAGAGCTGAGAGAGAAAGAGAGAGAAAGAGAGAGAGAGAGAGAGAGAGAGAGATGAAAGAGAGAGAGAAAAATCACAGATAAATCATAGAGAAAGTATATATATGTAGAGACAACATTAGCGTATGCGGATGAAATAGCTATAGAGATATAACCCGACTAAAACGATGAACACGTGATACATATTCCAGCTATAGATGAATTACCCAACTTTGTTGGCTGTTTTTGGATTCACAAACGTATTCTCGGTTTAATGCGTCTAATTAAAAAGTAAACTGCATTGCAATGGACGATAAGATCTACAATTGAGAGAGAACTGAGAGAGAAAGAGAGAGAAAGAGAGAGAGAGAGAGAGAGAGAAAAAATCACAGATAAATCATAGAGAAAGTATATATATGTAGAGACAACATTAGCGTATGCGAATGAAATAGCTATAGAGATATAACCCGACTAAAACGATGAACACGTGATACATATGCCAGCTATAGATGAATTACCCAACTTTGTTGGCTGTTTTTGGATTCACAAACGTATTCTCGGTTTAATGCGTCTAATTAAAAAGTAAACTGCATTGCAATGGACGATAAGATCTACAATTGAGAGAGAGCTGAGAGAGAAAGAGAGAGAAAGAGAGAGAAAGAGAGAGAGAGAGAGATGAAAGAGAGAGAAAAATCACAGATTAATCATAGAGAAAGTATATATATGTAGAGACAACATTAGCGTATGCGAATGAAATAGCTATAGAGATATAACCCGACTAAAACGATGAACACGAGATACATATGCCAGCTATAAGATAAAATGAACAACGTAATTTGATCGGATTATACATGACAGCGGGTGAGAGCCAATGGGTGCACTAGAAACTGGCTACATACATTACTGGAGCCAGTTTAATCGCGTACGCAGGTAAGGGATAACAAATTGTTGTTCATCTCGCTCTCTCATACCAGTGATCGTATAGTTTTATCCTTCTCATATTATTATTGTTATTTAACTGCCACATCCGCTTAATATTCCATCCATGAGATAAATTAGGGACATAGAGAATGGGAAAGTGAGATGAGTGAGAGAGAGAGAGAGAGTGAAAAGGAGAGATGAGAGAGAGAGAGAGAGAGAGGGAGGAGTGCAATTTAACGTTTAATTTTAGTGTCTAATTTTATTCGAGAGAAGTAAACTTCGGTCGTACGTTGGAGCCTTATTACTTTATTACTTACTTTTGTATATTATATCATATCCAAAGTCTATTTTTATTAACGACTAAGCTATATTATGATCAGAAGTGTAACGTATAGATACCTCAGAAACATGTATAAAAAAGTAAATTTATTTATTTTTAAACTAGCTGTGCCTTGTGGCTTTGCCCGCGTTAAAAAGTATCCAATAGCCTAATCCATAGTACTGGCTGTCTCTATACAAAACTTTTGGTAAATCAGTGTAGCCGTTTGACCGTGAAAAAGTCCCAAACAAACAAATAAACAAACTGACTTTCGCATTTAAAATATTGATGTTAATCACGCAGGCGAAGTTTTGGGCAAAAGCTAATTAAAATTATTCTCAGTATCGTCACTGATGTTGTCGCATTGGTGGGGATTTTTATATAATAATATTATACATCATCCACACTGGCCTTGCTACGACAAGCTACGAGCTCTACGAGTAAGGTGCTCTACGAAAAATATTGCCATTACTCCAACCGTCTTGTAGCACCATTATATTACGTAATAATAATAATTATTTTTTTCAATAAAATATTTTTATAAATATTTATAGCCCTCAATATTGTTTTAGGGTTCCGTACCTCAAAAGGAAAAAAAGGAACCCTATAGAATCACTTCGTTGCCCGTCTGTACGGACCCTTTTTCTCAGGAACACGTAAATGTAACAAGTTGAAACTTGTGTGAGTGTGAGACACTTCAAAGAAACATAATATTTGATTTACGCAATGCAACATCTCTCGTCGGATTTGAAAACTGTAATGATTTCTTCCGAATGATTAACTTACGTAATAAGTAGTCATAGATGGCGCCACCAATGCATAATTGGGTTAACAAATGCAATCCACTAATTTCGTCGTATCGATGTATCGAACCGTGGCTTAATTGACAGAGCACCTAGACGTGTAATCCGGGGGGTGCGGGTTCGAGTGTGTGTGTGTGTTCGTGTTTAACAATTTACAAAAATATAAAGCGTGAGACACTTCAAAGAAACATAATAAGTTGAAACTTATATCAAATACTCGGGTTTTACAATATCTAATAGGGTGAAAAAAATACTTGTGAGTCAACGCAACCATAAGATTTGACCGTTTAAATCGCGTATATTGCCATTTCACAAGGGAATCAAATAGGTACTTTCCGTTGACCTAGAATCATGAAATTTGGCAAAAAGCTAATTCTACTTAAAACCAATAAAAAATATGACTGCAAATAATTTATAGACATAGATAAATAAGAAACAATCATAGTTAAGTATTTGTCCTTTTATAGCAAGGTGTAGGAGGACACGATCAGCACCTAATGTTTTCCAATAAACTATAAATAACGGTGATAATGTATTCCGATGTCAAAACAGTGTTGTAATTTAACAGAAACAGGAAAATAAACAGCTAAATCTCTTCAATATCTTTTGTTTTTTGGAGATATTATGCAAATTACTGACCGCGATCTGCCTTTAGGTATGCTACGCATGTACGCTGTAAATAAAGAAGTTAATTATTAAAAACACAAAACCCGCGTGACAAAAATCGATATTGACTTGTTTACATTTCTGAATTGCTTATATTTAAAAATTTAAACATATGTACAGGGTGGGGCAATAGTAATCATCTGATGTTCTTTTGCTGTAATTTTTTTTAATGAAAAACCTTTAATTCTGCTTGCAAAATTTGTTTACTTAATCCATTAGAATTTATTCTATTAAGTTGAGAAAATGATATCGGTCGACTGGCCGCCGCCAGAGGTGATGACCGTACGGGCCTGTTTTATGGCATTTTCCATCACTCTTGCCAGAATTTCTGGCGACAGGTTCTCGCATTCCAGGCGAATATTCTCCTTAAGAGCTTCGAGAGTCTGAGGCTTGTTGACGATAGCCCGCGACATTAAAAAACCCCTTAAAAAGAAGTCTGGAGAGGTTAAATCGGGTAATCTGGCCGGCCAGCGTAAATCACCAAAACGAGAGATCAAGCGACCCGGAAATGTTTCCTTCAGAATATCGGTTGTGGCTTGAGCAGTGTGCGCCGTTGCACCGTCCTGATAGAACCACATGTTCTCCAGTCTCAATTCATCTAATTGAGGAAGAAAAAATTTGGTAAACATGGCTTTGTAGCGCGCGCCGTCCACAGTCGCCGTTTGGCCCGCGGCGTTCTCAAAAAAAAAGGCCCGATGACACCTCCAGCGTAAACAGCACACCACGCAGTAACTTTGAGCGGGTGTAATGGCTCTTCGTGGGTGATACACGGATTTTCGGTGCCCCAGAAACGATAATTTTGTTTATTCACGTAACCACTAACATGGAAACGAACCTCATCGCTCATGATAATTTTTGATGAAAAATCGTCCACCTCTTCGTCTCATTTTGGATGGCTTCAGCGTAGGTTAGACGCGTTTGGCGGTCAACAGCTAACAGCTCATGTACTGTCTGCACTTTGTAAGGGAATATCATCAAATCTTTCACCAGAATTCTACGTAGAGACCGCCGGCTAATGCCCAATTGCGTGGCACGTCCTCTGGTCGATGTTTCGGGCTCCTCTCCGACCTCTTGGGCAACGGCAGCGATATTCTCAGCAGAACGGCTGCTCCGGCGCCGGCCAGCCTTGGGAACATCTCGTGTTGTCCCAGTCTCTTCAAGGCGAGTGAGCCAAACGTCGCAATGTTTGTCCAGTTGGTGTCAGACGGCCAGAAAATATGCGACGAAATTCACGCTGCGCCAACACAACCGACGAATTATTGCGCTTTTTGCGCAGTAATTCGTATGGAAACCATTGTTCCGCGTTCTTGCGGAGTAAACCGATTCATGGCTTATCGATTTGTTTGCTGCATTTGATCACTACACAAATGTCAAAACCGAATTGACATTTGGCGCCATTTGCAAAAGTTATAGCGTTTTCCAATAGGGTGATTACTTTTGCCCCACCCAGTATGTGTATATATATAGAGTGAATTTTTCAAGAGGAGAGGAGAGGCCTGGATGGCCAAATCAGAAGCTATAAGGAATAGCAAAAATGCTCAAAGGAGTTTCGGGCCCGATTATGAAAATTAAAACTGCATCATTGAATTTTTGAAACATCAATATTCCTAGCCAAGAATCGAACCGGTTGATTATATTATTATATATGCACATATATGTTATTTACTTTTAATTTCCTTTATTTTGATACCATACACAACACGTTGGTTTTTTTATTTATTTATCTAACGTATTATAATTTCACGCCCAACATCCGCCGCGCCGTTTAGTTTTTTTCCAAACACTTTGGTTTTTAAGATATATATATATATATATATAGCGAAACCTTAACTGTCGAAATCCATCCAGCAGCTGTTGGGAAGATACAAGGTATATATAAAAAATCACATAAGATACGCGCGAAAAACATAACGCTTCCTTGGCAGTCGGGTAATAACTCAGATAAATATTCTTGGCTGTATACTCTAAGGGTAATAACTCAGAGAAATAAGTACTCAGAGGGTAATAACCATCCGTCTTTCTATCTCTTCTAGATCAAAGGTCACCTTCACCGTCATCAAAGTATGACCAACATAACTACTCATCAGCGCATCGTGCTGCTGGATTGTCTATTAACATTAAATTTCTTTTACAAATCATTTGCTCAAAAATGCATTGAAGGTGCGACCACACTGCGGCGTCCTGCGTGCGCAATTTATGAGGCCATCAGATAGCGCAGTAGTATTTGTACTGACTGGTTCACACCAAACGCAATCTACGGCTCCGAATAATAGTTTTCGGGACCACCGATTTCCCACCGTGCTATCAAAACCTTGTTGAAGGTGGCGAAATTTACCTTCGTATTTTAATGATATTTTAGCAGTTTTTCATTGCCCGAAAACATGGATAAAACGACGTTTTCTAAAAATGAAACCTATATAGCTAGATCGATTTATCGCCCCCAAAACCTCGGCATACTAAATTTCATGAAAATCGTTGGAGCCGTTTCCGACATTTAGATTATATATTTACAAATATACAAGAATTGCTCGTTTGAAGGTATTAGATAGTTTCGTCTACTCACTTGTAAAAACCAACTTAAGGTACGGCCACATTGTGGCGTCCTGCAATCTGCAGGTGCGATCTCAGTACTTTTCAATTGTTTTCTGATCGCGTTTTTGTGTGAACCAGTCGGTTCAAATTAATATTACTGCGCTATCTGATCGCCGCATAGATCGCGCACGCAGGACGCTGCGGTGTGTCCGTCCGTACCTTTACTGCACTAGAATCATAAATAACTATTGTCTATTCTCAGCTTCTCATGTCGCTAGCGCCGAACAAAACCTATCCGTATTGGAATAAACTGGCCAAGTGCAAGTCGGACTCGCACTCGTAGGGTTCCGTAACACAGTAGAGTATTCTATAACTTTGATTTTTCGCAACTACAAAATTAACTTTGTTTTTCATAGTGTTTGTATGAAAAACAAAGTTATCTTTGCGGTCGCCATATCTCTAAAACTGCTGACTGTATCTCGTTCAAACCAATTTTCATTGATAGTTTTTATTGAGATCTACAGCATATATTTTTTTTAGATTTTTCACTCGCATACTTTTAAAAGTTAGAGGGGGGGACACACATTTTACCACTTTAGGCGCGCCTATCTTTCAAATGATTGACTTTGAGAAAAAATGATTTTAGAAACCTCAATATCATTTTTAAAGACCTATCCATAGACACCCCACAAGTATAGGTTTGAAGAAAAAAATTTTTTTTTGTTTCAGTTCTATGTATGGGATGCCCCCCCTTAAACTTATATGTTTTTTATTTTTGTATAAAAATTGGAAAGCGGTTCACAGAATACATCTACTTACCAAGTTTCAATTCTGTAGTCCTGACAGTTTCGGAATAAAATGGCTGTGACATACGGACGGACAGACAGACAGACAGACAGACATGACGAATCTATAAGGGTTCCGTTTTTTGCCATTCGGCTACGGAACCCTAAAAAGGATCATGCACCACTAACGGGGTTGGCAAGGACACTTAGCAATGTCACTTACCAATGTAATGGCAAGGGAAATAAAGCATTCATTAGTGATTACATTACGCAAGTAATATTTTCTAGGTATTTGCCTTTGATGAAGCAACTAAAGTAGAAAGACTATGTCTACATAATAAAACATTGAAAGAGACATTACTTGAAAAAATCCCGGGGATAGTGATACCTGTCATATCTTGAGTTTTTATACTGCTAATCTAGTTTATTCACTTGAGTTAAATAGCTATATTGATGGCACACCCGCGCTAAATTTAGAAGATTATGTTGGTATGTCATATTTTCCTACTAACCTACACTTATTTATGGGGTAAGTAGGTTAAATAATAAGCACTGTACTCACATTTTCCATCACGGGGTATTATAATCACTACACAATATATCAACGAGTACATATTAAAACTTATTTTATAAACAGACATAGTCTTGTTGAATTGAACTTTAAAATAATACTCAGAGTCCAGCCTGGCTGCTTTCAGACTTATATATCAAAAGGTAGACCATAAAATGTCTCTCGCCATTACATTATGCGATGCTAGCGCCATCGCTCGACAACTACAGTCTATAGCCAATAGAGTGTATATTTATTAAGTTTAAATAATATTTAAAAGGTGTTCTGACATAACTATATTCTAATTAAATATAACTATAATAATTAACAATACTTAACGCTTACAATATTTATATTAGAGTATAAATATTGTGTTAATAATTTAAGAATTAACTATGTAACATAAACATCAATAACTATTTTATAAGTATTGTTAACAATACGTTCTAGTAAATTAATTTACTAGAGAATATAGACCTCCCTTAGGGTGAACTAGACGTTAAGTATATTATTGGTAAATACGACACGCAGAAAAGGAATCATCCAAGTGAACTCATGTTTATCGAATTGATCTAATTGATATATTTATTTAATGAATAGTGGCTTGCTTCGCTTCGCTATGATAAAATATTATAGGTCTTATATCATCGTACCTATAGCCAAACTTCAAGGCTAGGTTGGTTAATTACCTTGACATGGGGTTTTATCCCAGTAAATAAGAAAAAGATACTTTTAAAACGGGTGAAGAGAAGAAATGGCAAGGTAAAATAGCTATTTAGACTAACAAAAGTACTCATATGAAAAAAAAATCTGATTGGAAATATTTAGTGATTTCATTTGGAGCCCACCACCAAGAAAAGAAAAGCATAGGATTTGTTTATATTCTCTAGGCTAGCGTTTGACCACTATATAGCCTGGTGGTAAGCGAGTTTTGCCGGAATACCGTAAGGTTATGGCAGATTATCTCCTTGATGGTGGTAAGCTACTGTTTGGTAGCAAGTCAGGCGGAACATCGATATAGATGCTCCACCTGTGAATATGCTTAAAAAACATTAATTTTAGTACACAGTAGATTAACTTTATTTTACTTTTGCAAGCACTTTCAAACGCGGTCAAAGCTCTGTGAAGCAGCTGATACATTATATTTTTACAACATGATCTTTGTGAAAAATGTGTCCTCTCAAGATGATATACAGCTGGACTTTGCACAACAATAGTTGTGAGTGGTTGCAATTTCTCGGTTGAAACGTAATTTTACAGTGCATTTAAAATTTTAACGTTGTAAGTCTAGACAAGAATCTGCAACTGCAATGTTTAAAATCTTTAGAGTTTCTTTAAGTTTTTCATATATGTAATTATGTTATTAGACAGACATTGGACCACAAAGCATGATGTTGAGTGGAGATGCGATACGACGTAGCACGAAAGAAGGAAGGTTGGTTCACTCGCGGATTTAAGACTCCCGGATTGTACTTATCGCGAAACACAGACACCGGCAAGGAATTCTTTTCCATGGTAATACTTATGATGCAAAACGCTTCTTGCGGGTAGTATAGTTTAATATTCAAAGTTTGTAGAACAACAGTAGCTTGGCAATTATTATATTGTCCCTGACCCTTTACTGAAACACAGATTTGACAAGATATATTTTTAATTGGACAGTGTTTCCTAAATTAATCATTTGCTAGTACTTTTGAAGATGTTGCAGATCACTTCGTACGCGAGTTCAACTCGCAATATGCTAGTTTATATGTAGAACTGGTGTTACCCAAGTCTAGGAATTGAGATGTTGATTTCTATCTCCCTTTCTCTCCCCTCACTCTCTCTCCTCTCTTTCTCCCCATCTCTGACCTCTCTTTCTCCCCATTTCTCTCCTCACCCTCCCTCTTCTCTCTCTTTCTCCCTCTCCTCTCTCTCATTCCTCATATCTCGCTCCCCTCTCAAGAGAGAGGGGAGAGAGAGAGAGGGAGAGAAAGATCTCTCCCTCTCTCTCTCTCTCTCTCTCTCTCTTTATCTATCTCTCTCGCTCTCTGGCAACTTTTCTCATTTAAATAACTTCTAGAAAGTATTACAATATGGTCCACTTTTCAGCTTCTATGAACACTGACATAAATCAGTTATTAAACTGGAACTTTTTGGCGGTTTCAATATTGGTTTGAAGGTGAAAAGCTAACCTCGCTTTTCATTTGGTTCAATGAAATTGGATTTAATAGTTCAAATATTCAATTTGGTTTTTGTTTTCAAATGGCTGTGGTTTTATTTACATTTCCTTTGATAACATATACGTTGTTTCTGTTTATGTAATGTTTACATACGAGACAGCTAAGTTTGGTAAAACCGCAAGGGGCGAATAGAATGAGAAGCACTAAGATAGTGGTATAGATGCATCTATTTCTATTCAAGCTTTCTTTATTTTTTGAGTGAACAATTATTTGGCTGCACTCTCACCTGGTACCACCACCATAAAAACTGTGCAAAATGCTTCAGCACCATCTAGATACTTTATATTACGTTTTGCTTGTGAGTATATATAGATGTTTTTTTACTCTTTCACGCGAAAACAACTGAAAGGATTTGTATAAAATTAGTGTATAAACTGGATTAATACATTATGATACTTTTTAATGCAGGCAAAGTTGCGGGGCGCAACTAGTCAATAATATATTGATGATATTTAGTCATGAATGAATTACATTTAGTAATTAACTACTGGTTCAGTATAATCTATGCTTATAATGACATAAGACATCCACAGAAAACTGTACAAAACATCATCTTACAATCTGCAACAAGCGGTAACTAAGATGCCAGATTAATTAACAGTTTGTAGCGCGGACTAATGAGGGCGGCTGAAGTTCTGCTTATTCAGAGTCAAGTTGCGACGAGACCGTATTCAGACTAAAGCAAGGTACCTACAAGACTGACTGTGTCATAGTTCATAGTAAGTTTAATTACTGTGTTAGTTTAATCATAGATAAAATTTAAATAATAATGTATATTCATTTGGGGTGCAAGGAGCTTGGAATTGAGTAAACCTAACTTTTCTGGGCAGAAAAAGTAAGCCTGTATCGTATAGAAAATAACAAAAATCGTATAGGTACTACCAACATTTTATAGTAATTATCCTAATTTCATAAGTTTAAACAAGTCTACAGTGGCTACGGAATCACGATTTGAACGCGAATTTGTATTCATCATGAAAAAACACGACGAATAAAATGTTTAAAATTCGCTTATTAAGTGAGATATTGCTCATAAGCGATACTCAGAAAGCGAAAAATGACACGCTCGTTTAGCTCGCTCGATTTGCACAATGTGTGGTCTAAGCTAGCCTAGTCTTTCTGGCGAAAGCAGCGGAGTCAGACACATTTTACTAAAAATCTATCGAATTGCATCAAGAAAAATAAAAAAAATGTTTTTCGCTTCTTGAGAATCGATAGCTCTAAAACTGAGCGAGATATCTAAACATTTCATTCGAATGTTCTTTTTCGTCTTATTAAGTAGAGATCGATACAAATCTGCCTTCAAATGGTGGCGTCGTAGGAACTGTAGAATCCCCGTTTTCAAATTTCAAATTTCTGTTTAATTGAACAAAATGACCAAGTTTTTAATCGAATATATTCTTAAAAACAAACACAGTAGATTATCATATCTAAATACCGACGATTACTTGCTGATTTTGCATCTCGTTCTGTACAAAGAACATCGTTTGCAATATCATCGCTATCATTGCAAAAACTACCAAAGCTATTTAGTGTTTATTTCCAAATTGAAATATAAATGTCAGTGCCCAATGATATCTATTTTAGTTCCAAAGAAACGCATCAGTAGGAACTGTTTTTATAAAAACTGAAAATGGGTTTTCCTCACTTCAATTAAAAGCGGCGAACACTGAAGAAAGAACTGTGAAATTAGATTTTTCCAATGTTTCGTTTTTGCACACACTGAACCCAGGTCCGCTATTAATTTTTATCTCTTTGCTTAGTTTATTTTTGTTGGTATAATTGAAAAAATAATTGAGATTCTATCATGTGAAAGAATTGCGTTTTTTGCTGAATTTGTCGGGTCATTAAGCTGAATAGAAATAAAAGATTTGCTTTTCTAATAAATCTAAATGCTGGTTGTTAAAACAGTGTTTGTAGAATAAAATGACTTATATATAATAGCCATCGAGGTAATGGATATAAAACCTTAAACTTGGAACTGAAAATAATAATTATTTTTGGAGGCTTTCCAGGGCATTGGACTAGACCCAAAGAGTATATCGGTGTAGTTATATAGTTTGAAACGTTTTTTGTATGGTTGCAGGTATACATAGTATATTAGGTTAAGTGTGGTATACATTTAACCATATTCTGAAATAATATATAAAAAGAAACACCTCAAAGCAACTGAACAAAATTTGCTTAAAATACGGAGTCGGTAGCTTTTTGTAAACTTGTAAACAAAATTATTCCCTGATCACTTATTTTCACCTTATCATTATTTGACCAATCAGGTATAAGCAAGGGCCAGTTTGACCGGTTTATGATAAAGTGACAGATAGTTATCTGACAGATGACGCCATATAAAACTTGTCAAAAATGTGTCAGATTATTTCCTAATAGGGCTATCAGGAACTGTTGAAACTGGCCCTAAGCGTCTTGATTATCCGCCGGTTATATAGGCTATGTGATTTTATCTTAAATTGAATATGGCGCCCTCTAGAGGACATAAAGGCGTAAAGTAAAGAAAACAAGCTTTTATTTGACTTTATTGTTCATAAGCGACATTGACCACTTACCATCAGGTGAGCAGATTGGTATGTTTGGGGCAAATAGTGATTTTATTACTTAAGATTTATATTGCGATTGATTTATATTGCTATAATTTCTGCTTAGACATTTGTCTAATGCTTTTCTTACGAATTCCACTATACATTCAATACAAAAACCAACAGAGCTAAACAACGGCCATTTTAGCTAAAATACCGAACCTATTCCTTTATAAATATCGCAGTAACATATTGAGTAAGTACTGTGAATACTTCCTTCTTTCGCCAATCCAGTTACAAATATGGTGCCATCACTCAGCCGCGTAACTTCAGAGATCGATAAAATACTTTTTTGTCGAGAGAAAAAGGAATTCCAAAAATTAATATCTTTTCCTTGTGTTAGATCCCAGAATGTGTTACAATTTACATAATAGAAACGAAAGTTACTTCGTATTATTGGCACGATGTATTAAATCCAGGATAAAAGAAAAGGAATAGAAAATCCACGTGTAAACAGTAGAGTTAAAATATTACTATAAGAGATTTTTTTAAGATTTAAAGTCGTTATAGTTACTTAATTTGTTAGATAACTGGTAAGTTTTTGACCTGACTCCACCATCGCCATTCTTTTATCGTACTGCTTGGCATCGTCAAAAAGCTCACCCTCACATCTTACAGACTTGGACGTCTCACACTACCCGTATTAACCGAGGCTTTTAATCGCGTACCTGTAAGATGTGGAATCATCTGCCCGTCGCGAACTTCCCATCTAGCTATAGGATGGGATATTTTAAAAAGGGCATCCACAAACTCCTCAAAGTTTGGCAACGCATCAACAGCACTCATGGTGTTGGGAGTTGTCCATAGGCGACGGTAACCACTTATCATCAGGTGGACTGTTTACTTACTATAATATAAAAAAATGTTATAGGTAAACATCACTAACAGTAGCATAAAGAATTAAGGTATCTTAAGAATGCTTTATAAATATAAATCTGACAGACAGCTACGTTATTTAATCTCAAATATTGTTATCACAGAAATTGGCTACCATTCATATTTCTGTAATTGTTTTTCTACTAAGTACTTGTACTATTCATTATTCTGTGTAAGTACTTACTTATTACAGCACGGAACAAGTTTAAACATAGTAAGCAAGCTAATACGTGTCCTCAACAACCAGTCCAACTGAGCTTAAAAGCTTAGCAAGGGTTCATAACAGATAGTTCATGGGTGTCGGGTTACTGTAAGCGGAGATGGCCAACACATCCGGCTACTTCGTGTGGTTTTGAAAAGGGTTCAGATCTATCCTCCGAATGAATTATTCTGTGAATTTTGTAGGTCATACAAGCATGTTAAATGAAACTTTCTATTTCGGCTTGGAAAAATAACTGGCATCTCGGCAAAGGCTGATTATATTCTCCAAAAAGGTGAATCTATTTTTGGTAACATTATTCTTATTATGTCTAAAACCTAAAGGTACGGACACACTGCAGCGTCCTGTGTGCGATCTAGGCGACGATCAGATAGCGCAGTACCGACTGGTTCACACCAAACGTGATCAGAAAACAATTGAAAAGTACTGAGATCGTGCTCGCAGAACGCAGGATGCCGCGGTGTGGCCGTACCTTAATTGCATCGGATGAATATAATTATAGACGGGCGATTATGTTTAATCACATTGTAGTCACACAGAAAGATCGGATATGTACAACCGTTTCTTATTATATTATCATATCTAATACTATATCCTGTCTTTGTTGTCTTTCTGTCTGGTCTTTGTCCTGATATATTAACTGTGTGACTTCGATACAACGCACAGCCTAAACCACTGGTTGTAAGGACTTGTAATTTGGAGAGTACATTTGTCTTAGTACGTAAAATTGTAGTAACAAAGAATTTTTCAAAATTCTCTCCTCAAAGTGATGAAACGGGGGTTCAAAGTTTGTATGGAAAAACAAGATTTGATAATATTTTTTATTCAAAACTTCATGCAAGTACTTCTGTAAATAAATAAGTAAGCACGTGTTTCAGGGTTTTTCGAAATTCCACCCCTAAGAGGGTGAAATGGGATAACAAAGTCTGAAAATCAATATTGTTTTGGATTGCGCTTAAATTTGGCATGCAGATAGATAGTTATTATGGCGTAGGTATCCGCTAAGAAAGGATTTACCAAAATGCACTCCAGGGGATGATATTGTGTGTAGTTTCGAAGAAATTGGTGGTTCAAAGTTTGTTTGGAGAAACAAGATTGATAATCTTTTTTTTTCGAAACTTCACACAAGTGCTTCTGTATATGAATAGGTAAATGCGTGTTTCAGGGTTTTTGAAATTCCACCCCTAAGAGGTTACCCTCTCAAAGTCTGAAAATCATATGGTCTTTCGGGTTTTATAAAAATGAATCCCTATTTTACTTAGTCACGCGATAGCTTGATAACGGGTGGATCGATTTAACTAATTTTTTTTAATGTGTTTTTATGATAGAAAGGTTTTTACGATAAAAGTGTTAAGTAAATGAAAGAAGTCAGTAACGCGGGCGAAGCCGCGGGGCACTTCTTGTTCTTATTAAATAAAACGGAATAATTTAATTATAATGTAAGATCGTTTATTTTCGTTTAAAAATGCCTCACTAGTAATTTTTAGTACCAACTTTGAGGTGTTTATCTTCATATCTCTGGAGATACTTATCAACTTCAAAAAATATATTACCTGAAACAAAAAAGATTAAATCGGTTAATAAATCAAGGAGTTTTGATGAAAACATAAAACAATTTAAAAAAAAAACAGTCGAATTGAGAACCTCTGTTTTTGGAGTCGGTTGAAAAGAGTTTCAATCTACCTATTCCATCTTTCAATGCGCACGAGCTACTCAACAGTAAAAAAATATGATACAGTGTTCCAAAAGACAAAAGCAGAAAAGTCCTACCACAAAATAATTAATGTAAATCCATGGAACAATAAATTGCCAGACGAATATTTACACACCGTCCTATCCGGCCAATTTCGTCCGCTATCCGTGTAAATTGAACCCCTCTCAACCTCCATTTATTTACGAACCATTTCTGATATCGTAAAATTATAAACGTTCAATGTTCTTCCTACAAAATTACTTCAGTGCTTTGGAAAATTGAGAATCTTTGTCATACAATACAGTAGTTGTAGGCAGGTCCTTTGTGAGCGATTTAAGTATTCTTACAGTTATTTTGAGCGCTAAATTCTCTTAACAATTGTTTTTATTTTCTTTTCACCTACGTTACATAAATGATCTCAACGTTGAAAATAAATATTGACTTTTATTTAAGCTGATACAGATATTTTATAGAATCTTTTTCAAATAAAGTAAAGCCGAATTCATTACCACAAACAGGCACTCAAAAGCGAAAAATAAATTACTTGATTTAATTATTATAAGCGCTACCCACTTATCTATTTGAAGTCGGTGCCAGCCAAGTCTTGTATTGGTATTATGTTTTTTTTTTTTGCAGTGTTGGTTCGTACAAAGTACGTTCATAATTCTGAGTGATTTATGTATGCAGTGTCGCAGGCGATACTGATATGGCCGCCATCTTCGCCAAACGTCATATCATGTCAAAAAACATTAGGTATGCTCAAAAACTTTGCACATTAACAAGACTTTGCCTGGTAGAACATTCCTGTGAAGACAAATTAATTCTCCCCACCTTTGTTTCTATCTCACTTACAATTACAGTATGAATATTTGTCAATAATACTTAAATTCAAAAAATTAAAACCACCCCTGACTGATTTGTGTATGTAATCCGAGTTTATAATCAAAGCATATGTAACTAACTCTGTACATTGAGACCATTCCAAGGAGATGTCTCAGAATTAGATCAAGATTACCATATTTTTGCAATATGATTGAAGTAACAAGATACTGCGACAGCGCCATTTTGATTTTTTGACGTCCGCCGTCAAATGACTACGAGCTTACGAAAGTTGCTATCGTAGTTTTTTTAACCAAAAAAGAGCTGATAATATTTAAACGGCTGAACAGATGTTCATGAAATAAAGCTAAGAACACTTTCGACGAAGACATCTATCAAACAAATTAAACTAAATCAAAATCGGTTCATCCGTTTAGGCGCTACGATGCCACGATGACAGACACACAGATACACAGATACACACGTCAAACTTATAACACTCCTTCGTTTTGCGTCGAGGGTTAAAAACCAAAATCAACGTGAAGAAAGATGTAAAAACATTATTTAAGGTCATATATTTTAGTCTTCAAAAGTATATGCAATAGCAACCTCCATTGTGTTTAATCTTCTTGGAACTTTTCTTCTAAAACCAGTACATTCTCCAATGTTTGAGATATTTATCTCCATATCTCTGAAGATACTAATCACATCTCGATAAAATTAAAATGGGACAACCTCGGAAACGTACCCTACCTATTAAAAAAAGAATCATTTGAATCCGTTCACAATTGACGGAGTAATCGCGTAACATACATACAAAAAAAAAAACACAGACGAATTGAGAACCTCCTCCTATTTTGTGAAATCGGTTAAAAATTGGAAATCCATCAAAATGGAAATGGCTTTGAATTAATAGAATCTTATAGGTTTAAGTTCACCAAGTTTTAACCTGATGATTAACAATCTACTCTAGTTATTTTTTTCAAATGAGACTAAATTCGTCTTCCTCGTTGATTAAACTAAGTTAAAAGTTGGTAAACGCGATCTAAAAAAGCTCAAATTGTTATTAAACCATTGTTTGTGGTTGCTCACATAATAACAACCATATTCATAAAGATTTTGGCGAATGCATAGTGGTGGATTTGACACAAGTTACATCTATAACTCCTGAATAATGTGCATCGGAACTTTATAATTTGATTCCGCCATCCTCATTCTATAATCGGGCATTAAGGGATACTAAGAGGCGCCTACGCTTCATGGTAGATATACCATTTACGCGTACAAAGCGATTCGCTTCCTCTTTCATCATAAGTACTGCCAAGGAATGGAATTCCCTGCCTGAGTCTATGTCTCCGATTAGATACAACTTGGTCTTTAAGTCGCGAGTGAATATATGTCTTTTAGTGGTAAGCGCGCTACAACATCGAACGCATCTTCACTAAACATCAGCCGAGATAGTGGTCAAGGCTACCCTTTTTCGCATAAAAAATTGGTTAGTCTCCTGTCACTGCTTGTTTAAGATTTTGTAAGATTTAATGTAATAAAAAGTAAAGTGTTTGAAGACAATAGGATTTTGCTCTCTCTCTCTCTCTCTCTCTCTCTCCCTCTCTCTCTCTCTCTCTCACTTGTCTTCAATAGCTTTTCCTCTTTTTGTTATATTTTCGATATAGTTAGATTACTTTGATTTTAAAATTATCGTGAATTTGTAACATTATTATTGTTATATACCGGCTGTAATTCACGTACCTTTAGTCGAATTTTCTCGACCTAGGTTTCGAGCGAGTCAGTCGCACTTCCTCGGGAGTGAGGTCACGCGGTGAGATCGCGATGATCGCGATGTTCGTCAGTGAACATCGCGATCTCACCGCGTGACCTCACTCCCGAGGAAGAGCGACTGACTCGCTCGAAACCTAGGTCGAGAAAATTCGACTAAAGGTACGTGAATTACAGCCGGTATATAACAATAATAATATAGTTAGATTACTCTCAGTAAGATTTCTGTAAGACGGAATAATGTAACCAAAATTTACAATGTACCTTAGTCATCTATTGACACATATTTCAAATTTAGAAACGGTTTGAATCAGTATTAGTATTAAAAAAACCTATTTTTGATGTGCACTGTACATGAAATATTTTATATACTTACTTTTATTTATTACAAGTTCATTTCAGAAATAAAATAAACCATAAACATTAAGCGACTGATACTGTATCTGCTTCCTGAACCAACGGCAACACATTCGAAGCAAACGTTAAAACAAGTAATTACCAAGAATATTTGTAAAGACAGCCGTGTTTCCCACTCACAAACAGCATACGGTACTCCGCATTAAGACTAACATTATTTATTCAATCCCACAACGCGTGTGTTAGCTAAATGCACATAATCCACTTAATCTATGTTCCACGTACACTGCTACTCCGGAAAAGTTAAAATGTTCAACGTGTGTGAGTGGGCGGAAAATGTAAGCTTTTGGTATGGTGCCGAATATTACTAAGAGCCACTTTCACCGGTTCCTGATAGCGCTAATATGAAGAAATCTGACAAATTTTTGACAGCTTTAATATGGCGTCATGATGTCAGATAACTATCTAACACATTATCAGGAACCGGTGAAACTGGCTCTAAGCCTTTCATTTCGTCCTTTGTGGATTAACCTGAGTTTTTATTAGGATTACTAATAGCCATGTTTATCCTAATAGCCAATTGTGAGTGAACCTTTTTAACCGACTTCACAGAAAAGGAGTAGGTTCTCAATTTGTCAAAATCTTTTTTTTAAATATATATTCACCGATTACTCTAAGATGCCTGAACTGATTTGGAAAATTCTTTTTTTTTCCAAAGGGTACACCCCTCCTTGATGGTCCCTTTTAAATTTTAACAAAATCGGCCGAGCCGTTTTTAGTGTATCAACATTTGTATTACGATGCAATTATAGACCTTGACGACATGCTACTAACTACTGGCACAGATTATATACTAGTTACTACGTCTACTGGCTACTTTGACTAGCGCGACGTTTGAAGTCGGTTCTTTTAGTTTTTTAAACGATCTTAAATTATATTTTGTAACGATCTTAAATTATTGAAGTGCACCTTCTTTTATAGCACAGGTGACATAAGTTGTATATTACTGCAAGGCGTAGCACCCTCGCTGCGCTCGGAGCTAACTTCACGCCGTGCAATAATCGACTACTTTAGTCACACGTGTCGTAATATACTTTAGTCTCACGTGTCGTAATATACTACAGGCACACTGGAGTAAAATTTTACCTTCGCCACAAGCGCAGCTACGGCGAGTTGATCTCGCACCGCTTGAAGTTCGTGAGCTCGGTCGAGGCAAGGAGATTACGTTACAATATATGCGCACCATGCCTTATACAAGAAGAGTTTTTTGAAATATTTATATTTTCTGCGAGGCAATTGAAATATCTCATCTAAACAATGTACAACAATTGCAAAGCCATCGTTATAAATGTAGATTATATCATTAAGATAGTTTAAAAACTAAAACAACCGACTTCCATGCCCCGCGAGTCAGTCTCAGTAGCAAGCTTGAGACGTTTATTGTCATATCTCTGAAGATACTCATCAAATCTCAATGAAATTACAACTGGGCCATCTCGGGAATCTACCCTACCGATTAAAAAAGAAACATTTGAACCAGTTAAAGATTGACGAAGTAATCGCGTAACACACATAAAAAATATGCAATGTACGTACAGAGGAATTGAGAACCTCCTCCTTTTTGGAAATTGGATGAATATACCGAAGCCGTGTTTTATAAGAAACGTTCCCGGTCAAAATCAGACCTCAGACACCTAAAAGACCTAAAAAGGAGAAAATACTTTGTATTTAAGACATGTTTACAATTATCACATTCCGTTCTACGGTTAATTAAAAAAACCAGCCTCTCCAATTATTCTAAAACAAAAAGCACCACAGACCAAAGAAACATTTGCATAGACATTGCATTTGTATATGCACCAACAAACCGGCCATATTTTACTCTAGCCGCATTGTTTCATCTGGTTTTTAATTAAGCACCCTCTGATGAAGCATCGTAGCACTATTTTATAGAAAAAACAATTTTAAATAGCTTATTTTCGGTTCTGTTTGCGACTTGTGCTTGTATTTTTATATCTATCAAATACAAACCGTTGCATTCAGGCTGTGTTGAAACTTGAAAGGCTTTTTGGAGCAATCAATTAATTTTCAGCTGTGAAATAGGATTTTTTTCGGTTGAAATGGCAAGGTGTCCAGTAAAATTACAGGGCATGTGAGACTCTACATCTTTACGTCTCAAGGTAACAGGCGCAGTGCAGTGACATGCAAAATTCTGCATTTCCAGAACTTCGCATGCCGCTGTATCTGTAAGTAGACGTCATTGTTTACCGTCAGGCGAGGGTCGTGCTAGTCCCGTTACCTTATTTTATAAATAAATATAACCGGCCAAGTGCGTGTCGGGCCACGCGCAGTGTAGGGTTTCGTAGTAGCCTGTTATTCAATGCAAGTCTTTACCCGATAAACAAGCAACTAGGTACTCCGTCTTTGTCCCTTTAAAGGATTTATTCTAAGGATTTTGCATTTGGTACAAAATTTTCCAACACCCAAGTTCAACGACTATTACTGCTAAACTAATAAAGTTATCTTAACCGCTATAATTTTCCTTTAAAGTTCATAAAATTCGCTATTATCACGAATTTTTCTAGATTTTTCAAGCTAGCAGTTTAGCTTTTAGAGGGGGGGGGGACGCCCTACTGGAACAAAAATTTGCACTTTAAAGTTTAATATTTCGTAAATGGAGCATTCAATCGAAAAATGGTATTAGCAACCCGTAATTTTAAAAGACCTATTCAACGATACCGCACACGATGGGGTAGACGATGAAAAAAAAAATCATCCCCAATTCTCATATAGGGGAGCTACCCTAAAAAAAAATATTTTTCAAAATTTTATTTCAGCACTTTGTCGGCGTCATTTATTTACATACCCCCACAAAATTACAGCATTCTAGTATTAACGGTCTCTTAGCAAAACCTCGGACAGACAGACAGACGGACATGACGAAACTATAAGGGTTCCTTGTCAGGACTACGGAACCCTAAAAAAGACCGTTTAAAAACTAAAAGAACCGACTTTAAATGCCTCGCTAGTCATTTTCAGTACCAAGTTTTGATGTAATTAATTAGAAATAGAATATCATCAGTCAAGTCAATCGCTTTAGTTTTAAATAAATTTCAACTTCCAAATTTAGGTTCAAATCAAGGTTTCAAAATTGTACAGCACATGAACAAAACCAATATTTCTACAAAAGTAAGATAAATAATTTCAATTGAATTCCAATAGTTTTGTAGCAAACCGACTTTTCAGATAACGAAGGCCTTTATTTAGAACTCGTAACTTCTGGCTAAATGAAGCGCAATCGTTGCCCAATTTCAGGTTATACTAAGTAAGTTGATTTACTAAATTGTACTTTATGCTGTATGCCTCTGGCTTGCTTTTAGAGTTCTCGCTAATCCTTTACTTGGTCAAAATATCAGCTTTGATCAAACTTAATAGATACCTATACAATGTAAACTTTGCCAAAATTTACAATTTGTTTGACATTTAAAAGGTTTTCAATGAACCGTATCTTTTGGATTAAATTCTAAGAATTTGCCATCCTTTAAAAAAATAAAACTTACTTAATTCTGCTATACTCTGTAGCCAATTAGTGTTCAGTTTGTGTATTTTGACTTTTATTAATTACTGAATAACAGACAAAATGGTGAATGCTACCACCCCAGGCGGACTAGCAGAAATCATAACAACTACAAACCTTTTAAGATTTGTTTGTTTACTTTTTAACTGACGTATAAAAAGGAGGAGGTTATCAATTCGTCAGCATGATATTTTTTTATATGTTACGTGATTTAATTTCCAATTGTGGAGATTGAAAATGAAATTTAAATAATTTTCGTAAGAAGGAATTTATGGAAATGATAATTAGTCTTTTGCCATGAGGCAAAAATTAGTGACGTCCATATAATTTGATTTTAAATGTAATTTATTCTCGTTCACAGATATACAAATAAAGATGAACACCTCAAAATTGCATATGACTCGCTCTTTCTTTAGTTTTTCAACCGACTTCCAAAAAGAAGGAGGTTCTCACTTCTATTTTTTGTACTCCTTGTATATTTGTTACGCGATTCGTTTTTTTAGTGTTTACCAGTTGTAGTACCGTGGGTACTATAGTACCCAGTCCGCGTCCGTGTGGTGTTAGTGGTACACACAATACGCTATTAGATAGATAGATAGAAAGAATACGCTTTATTGCACTTAAATAACTTAGAATTACGTACAATAATGATTACATTTAGGTACAGCACAATCGGCGGCCTTATTGCTAATTAGCGATCTCTTCCAGGCAACCGTGGGCTGATTAGAGACACATTTATATAATACAAATGGTAGGTGTGCATGAGAAGCAGCAATATATTATGATTTTAAAATGATGAACTACAAATAAAATAGTACACGTAAAATTAATAAATACATACTTAGTTACATATACATTATAACATTCTAATTTCTACATGCTATAAAAATAAATAGATAGGCATATATTATAATAAATAAGTACATACAAATACATACCCAAATATAATACAATACATACAAATGAATTAAGTAGAGATAAATAAATGTAAATAAACAATTTATTAGCATAGCAACATCAAAAATAACTTATTATTAACACTGAGATAGGTAAAATAATTTAACCCGATTTTTGAACACATTCAAGGAAGTAGACAACCGAATATCAACTGGTAGCTGGTTCCAGAGACGAGCTGCTACAACTGTGAAAGATTTGTCGTAAAAGGAACTCACATGTGGTGGGTATGCTTAAAGTCAGGATTTCTGATGACCTCAAATTGTGCTGCGTGGAACAATGTAGAAAATGAAACCGTTGCTTAAGATAGTGAGAAAAGGAGGGAATAAAAAGTACACTGTAAAGAAAAGAAAGAATATGTGTATTCCGGCGAAGGCGTATAGGAAGCCACTTGAGTTTCTTGCGAAAATCAGAAACATGGTCGTATTTGCGCAAGCCAAATATGAACCTAATGCAGAGATTTTGAATGCGCTCAAGTTTGTTTAATTGCTCTTCATTCAGATCTAGATAGCTGACGTCAGCATAGTCGAGTATAGGAAGAAGGAGAGATTGTGCAAGCGCAATTTTAGTAGCTATAGGTAAGAAATTTCGCAGCCTACGAAGTGAGCCGGCAGATGCAAATATTTTTGAGCTGACTGCTTCGAGTTGATGACTCCAGGATAAGTTCTCATCTACTAAAATGCCAAGGTTTTTCACTACCTTACTATATGGTACCGTGACTCCATCGAATATTACCGAAGGCAGATGTGTCCAGTCTATCTTCGATATTAATCGGGAACTGCCAACAATCATGACCTGTGTCTTAGCAGCATTTACTTTCAGATCAAAGGTAGCGGTCCATTGCGTGATTCGACGAAGGTCATCATTAATTATGTTAATAGTACTAGGAAGATCGTCATAAGAGGATTGTGAATAAATTTGGAGATCATCTGCATAAAGGTGGTAGGAAGAAGATAGGTTTTGAGAGATAGAATTATTAGTAAGTACCTACGTATAAAAAGTTCGTCTACACTGTTGAAATTTAATTTAAATTAAATTAAATTTGTAATTTTTATGTTTCAATTAAATTAATTCAAATTTAGTTTCATTTAATTTAAGTTTGAATAAATTAATAATTTGAATTAAATTCGAGTCAAGCAATCAATCAGAGCAGCCAAAAACAACCCTATTGCAGAACGACCAATCGACTCTTAAATAAGGCTAAGATATCCATGCGTTTTGTTAATGCAAAATTAACATGTTATATTTGATGTCATCTGTTGTTCATGTACTCATTATCTAATCAAGAAAATAGGCCTTTCGAATACGCCTAGCGACATCTAGCGGTTCACGTCAGTAGCTTTATCACACGATTTACTATGCCATTCATAAATCAATAGGACGTAGCATAGATAACACAAAGTCAGTACAAATGTATTTGTCTATTCATTCATAGAAAACGGTCGAGTGAACTATTGTAAAATTATTGGTCGAATGAGATGTTCTGTGAAACATTCATTCGCCCACTCTCTTCGCTATTCAGGGCTCGAGCAGAGCACACGTATCAGAAATACAACCGTATCAACGTCCATGTGGATTTCATTCAGTTCCCCGGATAGTTCCCCATTTCAGAAGAATCAGAACAAATTTCAGACGAACCCGCTGAGCCTGCGTGGTCGTTCGAACTTTGAGGGGAGGAAGTACGTCAATTAACGCGCAGCGTGACCTTGGCGCACCCGGGCGCAGCGCCATCATCACGACGCTGCCACCGGCTCCGCCAACATTTTGGTGGCCCATGAGGGGACCTATCTCTCCGTCTAACCGTGTTGCAGATCAGTGATAAAAAGGGCGACGTGAGTTGGCAATGCCCACGCAATCGACCGAAGCCACGACATCAGGCACCGACCGATTGCAACTGCAACATCGTCAAGTGACAACGGACCAAAAAGGCGAGCGCAAACGGACGTGCGCTTCGTATCAAGATTCAGAAGATTCAAGATTCAGAAGAAAGTGAGGTTATGAAAATACTTCACATCACATCAGTGCTTCGTTGACGTCACGGCATACGTATTTCCGCCGCGTTCATTCAGTCACGTCAGACTGACGTATCCGCTTCAATCTTTCGTTCAACGGTAGTCGCCGATTCATTTGTGTTCTGTGGACTTTTCATTAGAGACTGTAGTTAGTCTGTAAAAATATCGTTCGTCAATTAGCTGTGGTTCAGTGCAGTGATAGTAAATTGTTGTTATCGTAATAAGTTTTATCTCGTTTTGAATCGTAAATATGGCAAAGAAGGCCACTTCGCAATTCAAATCAAAGTGTAAACTTGTTGTGGAAATGAGTGATTTGATTGAATCAGATAGGGCTAACGCTTCGCCGGCGATAATCTCATCTTTCAGTAAGGCCGTTACCGATGCGATCGAGCTTTTTGAGGCAGTGCTTGCCCAGGAAGAGGAGATAGAGAAGGAAGAGTTCGTGCAGTTGCGAACCCAGTTCAGAAAGATTAATACGATCGCTGGTAAGGTAGGAGGCGCGACTTGTGAGACGAGTCTCGCCACTCCTACGCATCAAGGATCAGTTCAGGTGAGTGCAAAACTACCTCTTATTTCGTTACGGAACTTCCGTGGTGAATTCTCGGAATGGTTGAGTTTTTCCGATTTGTTTGAATCATTAGTCCACAGACGTTCAAACTTATCAGACTCAGAGAAACATTACTATCTCAGAGCATCAGTAAGCGGTGAGGCGCTATCAATTATACGCCACTTACCTATGGACGGTCAAAATTATGAAGTCGCATTCAATTTGCTTAAACAAAGATATGACAATCTTAGGCTTCTCACAGATTCATATATTGACAGGATATTGAAATTGCCATCTATTCAAGATACATCAGACATCAGAAAGGAGTTGTACGACCCACTCAGAGAAAGTACTCAGGCACTTCAGACACTTAAATTGCCGGTCTCAGAATGGTCGTACTTGTTGTTATTCATTATTTTGCAGAAGCTGTCGACTAGGCTCAGGACATTGTTTGAAGAGCGTTGTGGGAAGGAGACTGGAGGCTTACCCACGTTTAATCAACTGATGGAGTTTTTGGATGAACAATGCAGGCTGCAGCTCACGGTGACAGACGCTACTCTCCGTCAGTCAGTTCAGATGCCAGCGCGTCAGCGGCAAACTCCATCACCCGACTACGCACGTCAGCGAGCGGGGCGCAGGTCGCCTCTCCAGAAAGTGCAGGCGGCACAGGCGACTTCAGTACCTCAGAAGAAGCCAGCGCAATCAAATCCGGTGAATCACTCATGTATTTATTGTTCGGGATCAGGTCACAGTCTTTATAAATGTTCAGATTTTTTAGAGCTTTCACCTAAGTTTAGGAAAGGCTGGGCGTGGAGCACAGGGTTGTGTTTTCGTTGTTTGAGAGATCATCTCAGCAAAGACTGTCAGCAAAGGAAATGGTGTAAGCATTGCCACCAGGACGGCCATAACACTTTGCTGTGTAATCAGGATACCAGGAAGGTCATTCATAAGGATCAGAGGGTAAACTCGCCGAGGCAGGGTGAGACCTCAATGACTCATGTGCAGACGGCACCCAGACGTCATTCTCCATCAGGTCAGTCTAGAAATGAAGTTGTCTCAGGTCGTATCATTCCAGAGCGATTTTCGTCTATTCAGAATCAACCGCGACGTAGACGGTCTCCAGAAGCGACAGCTAGACTCGCTAATCAGAGATATAAGGAGCTGCGTTACGGCAGGCGTGGTTCGGAATGACGCCAGGAGAATGTCGACGCCACCATATCGAATAATCTTTGTCCCACAGCAATAGTATTAATCAAACATCACCACGGTCATTTTATCAGAGCACGCGCACTGTTGGATACAGGAGCGGGTGTATCAGTTATCAGAGATTCATTAGCTAAAAGGCTAAAGTTGTGTCGACAATCGGACACATGCATTGTGTACGGGGTTGGTCGTCAGAAGGTACAACAACCAGGTGAAAGGGTGAAAATAGTGATCAGACCAGTCAATAAACAAGTACCTATAGTCAGTACATCAGCCATCGTTATGTACCAACTCACTGGTGACATACCATCAGTATACCTTGAGGCCAAGGAGATATCTCAGACCCATCAACTTCAGTTAGCAGATTAAGATTTCGGCACACCACGTGATGTGGATTTAATACTTGGCACTGATATATTAAATTATGTGTATGAAGAATCATCAGCAGGAAATCTGTCATGTTCAAGCATCAGAAACAAGCTCATCATCAGTACTTAACTACGGTACGCAGATATCTACGTTGGAACAAGCGGTAGAAAAATTCTGGAAGCTGGAAGAGCCTCCAATGGAACGGGTCAATAACCCCCTACATGAGGTATGTGAAAAATTATACAATGATACTACAGTCAGACTACCTGATGGTAAATATATGGTGAGGCTACCATTACTCTCAGACAGGCGTCAGCTAGGTGAGTCACGCCATATTGCTATGCAAAGATTTAAGGCGTTAGAGCGAAAATTAGATAAGAATCCTGTCTTTGCTCAGAAATACCGCCAATTCATGAAAGAATATCAAGACCTAGGGCATATGTCAGAGTCGAGTTTTGACGGTAATTCAGAACATTACTTCATACCACATCACGGTATTTTCAAGAAAGAGTCAGACAAAATTAGAGTTGTATTTAATGGAGCTTGTAAAACATCGAATGGAGTTTCGATTAATCAATGTCTGCATTCAGGTCCGCCACTTCAGAACGACATAACAAAAATACTCATTAATTTCAGGCGCTGTCAGTATGTCTTTACCACTGACATAGAGAAAATGTTCCGCCAAACGTACATTCATCCTGACGACCGAAAATATCAACTTATTTTATGGCGTAGTCAAACGTCAGACCCAGTCAAGGTATTTGAGTTAAATACCAATACCTACGGACTAAGATCTAGCCCTTTTGTTTCTATCAGAACCCTTAATCAGCTGGCAAACGACTGGGAATCGAAACATCCAAACTCAGCGGCGTCAATGATCATCAGGAACCAAACATTTGTGGATGATATTTTAGCTGGAGCTAATTCACTGTCAGAAGCTCACGACTTAAAATTAGAACTCATTCAGGTCATGAAAAGCGCAGGTTATGAGCTCAGAAAATGGTCATCAAATCACCCACAATTATTAAAGAACTTGCCAGGAGACCACTGTGAAATACCTCATCAGTTCGATCAAGATGATAAGAGTTTTATTAAGGTACTTGGCATTCAGTGGGATCCGAACTCAGACTCAATATCATATCAGATCAATATACCTACAGGGCGCGCTATTACTAAACGAAATATACTTAGTACGATAGCTAGGCTGTATGATCCCTGTGGATATTGTAACCCGGTCATATTAAGATTCAAGGTCTTACTTCAAACATTATTTATCGATGGACTCAAGTGGGATGACCCGGTATCAGAACCAGTTTGTAAACAATGGGAAGAAATGATAGCAGATCTTCATTATTTATCATACCTGAAATTACCGAGATGCATTGTAATTTCACAGGCCGTCTCACACTCACTCCACGGCATGGGAGATGCTTCAGAAGTTGGATTCTCAGCGTGCATATATCTACGGTCAGTTAACTCATCAGGCAGAGTCAAGGTTCATCTAGTCATGGCGAAATCAAAGGTTGCACCTAAGAAGAATCGTATCACTATACCCAAGCTGGAGCTTAGCGCCGCTCACTTGGTATGTAAACTACTGAATCATGTAGCATCATCACTTGAAGACTCAGTCACATTGGACAGCCTCAACGCATGGTCAGATAGCTCGATAGTCCTCACATGGTTAAGGTCACAACCACACCAGCTTCAGACATTCGAATGTAACCGAATTCAGCAGATCCACAAGTCAGAGCGAGAAATAATATGGAGACATATAAATGGAAAATACAACCCTGCGGATTGCGGCAGCAGAGGTATGTCAGCTCAGAACCTACTCAATCACAAATTGTGGTGGTCACCACCCTGGTTACACGAGGAAAAGGACAAATGGCCTCAGTCAGTCATCAACACACCGGAGGAGGTACCCGGATTCAAGAAAACTATTCATGTTACTACTGTAGTCCAACCGTGGGACACAGATTTACTAGAGAGGACTAGCTCATTCAGTAAGTTAATAAATGTCACTGCATTCATTATCAGGTACATCAAGAATCTCAAGTTACCCAAGGATCAGAGGAATCTCAGTAAAGTTTTATCTCTGGAAGAGACCCGGAATGCAGTGAAATATTGGATACAACGAATACAATCGTCATCATTCAGTTCAGAGATCAACTCACTAAAGAAGGGCAAATCAGTATGTACTTCACTTCAAAAGCTAAGTATTTTTCTCGACGAAGAAGGATTTATTCGAGTAGGAGGTAGAATCAAGAGATCAGAACTACCCTATGAGACTCGTCATCAATACCTCATACCGAAGGACCATCGGTTTGGTCAGCTGCTCATCGAACATTATCACAAGAGTTATTGTCATGCTGCGACGACGGCACTCATCGCTATCATCAGACGATCATATTGAATCACTTTGGCTCGACGACAGGTGTCTCGAGTCATTCGGAAATGTATGACTTGTTTCAGGTTCAAACCAACGGTTGTTCCACCCCCGTTCATGGGTGACTTGCCGGCAGATAGAGTGTCAGCAGTGCGAACGTACGAGGCTGCGTCAACCGACTTCGCAGGGCCTTTCTGGGTAAAGGCCAACACACTCCGAAACGCTAAATCAGTCAAGGCTTATCTTGTCGTATTTGTATGTACAGGGACTAAGGCTGCGCATGTAGAGGCTGTGGGGTCTCTATCAGTCGAGCCATTCGTAGCAGCGTTCACAAGGTTCGTCAGTCGCAGAGGACTGCCATCGATCATCAGGTCAGACAATGGAACTAATTATGTGGGGACTCACAACCACATAAAAGAGGTAAATGAATTTCTATTACATAACCAAATCATACTGCAGGAGCAATTCAATCGTCAGAACATCCATTGGATTTTTGCGCCACCGACGGCGGCTCATATGAATGGGTTACATGAGGCATGTATCAAATCAGTAAAGTTGTTGCGCAATAAGGAAATCGGTAACACAATACTTACCTTTGAAGAATTTTCAACCTTACTGGCTCGAGTAAAGGCTATACTTAATTCTAGACCGTTAGTTGCAATGTCAGAGGACCCGTGTGATTTAGACGTACTCACACCTGGTCATTTTCTCATAGGTCAGCCACTGGTAGCGGTACCAGAGTATGTATGGAAGGATACTAAAATGTCACGGCTATCACGGTTTCAAGTCATTCAGAAAATGTCACAAAATATATTCTCTAGGTATCAGAAAGAATATTTAACTTCATTACAACAGCGTAACAAATGGTTCAAACATTCAGACAATGTAAAGATAGGTGATCTTGTACTAATTGTAGATGACAACGCTATACCACTGCACTGGAGGCGCAGTAGGATCATTGAGGTTTTCCCAGGTAGGGATAATGTTATCAGATCTGTCAAATTGAAGACTCAATCAGGAGAATTGATAAGACCTGTAGTCAAATTATGTAAGTTACCTGTAGACATAGAATAAGTATTCATAAGCGGTCAATCAAATGTTCAGTGCGGATCAATTTAAACTTTGTTAATTAAGGTTTTTATCAGATAAGAGTTCAATTCAAAGTTCAGAGAGTTCACCATCAGTCAATTACAATTCACATAGTTGTAAACATAATATTATGTAACGTTGATCAGAATAGGACTCGATCGATCTTTCAGGCCCCCCGGGCAGGATGTTAATGCAAAATTAACATGTTATATTTGATGTCATCTGTTGTTCATGTACTCATTATCTAATCAAGAAAATAGGCCTTTCGAATACGCCTAGCGACATCCAGCGGTTCACGTCAGTAGCTTTATCACACGATTTACTATGCCATTCATAAATCAATAGGACGTAGCATAGATAACACAAAGTCAGTACAAATGTATTTGTCTATTCATTCATAGAAAACGGTCGAGTGAACTATTGTAAAATTATTGGTCGAATGAGATGTTCTGTGAAACATTCATTCGCCCACTCTCTTCGCTATTCAGGGCTCGAGCAGAGCACACGTATCAGAAATACAACCGTATCAACGTCCATGTGGATTTCATTCAGTTCCCCGGATAGTTCCCCATTTCAGAAGAATCAGAACAAATTTCAGACGAACCCGCTGAGCCTGCGTGGTCGTACGAACTTTGAGGGGAGGAAGTACGCCAATTAACGCGCAGCGTGACCTTCGCACCCGGGCGCAGCGCCATCATCACGACGCTGCCACCGGTTCCGCCACCACGTTTTATGCTGTGGTTCTACAGAATTTGCTCGATTTTCTTCATTAAAAGCCTTGGATAAAAGTGTTTCGGCGAAGTGAAAAAAGTATTTGCTTAGCTTTGAAATTGGAATAGAAAATGTTACTAAAGAAGGAATCTACGAATTACAAACGAGTAAATTCTAATCGGGAGGTAGTTTTTGTTTTTTTTTGTTTATAGAACACAATATAACCACTGAAGCACCTAATTATTTGCAAAATTACTGTCTCAATTTGAATAGGTAAATAAACATAATGAATTTAGAGACTGAGATTTTTGTGAATGAACCTTGATTCTAGGAGACTGTAAAGACAGAAATCTATGTATATAAAACACAAAAAATATTTCTACTTATGTCCGTTATAGACCGTAGCTATAGACATTGAAATCATCCAGCCAATATGCTCTAGAAAGGCAATAATACTAAGATAGTTTTATGGCCAATTTCACCGGTTCCTAGTAGTTGTAGTTCCGTGGGTACTATAGTGCCCACGGTACTACAACTGGTTTAGCATTAGGCACATACGGACTCTTTTTAGGGTTCCGTACCAAAAGGGTAAAACGGCACCCTATTACTAAGACTCCGCTGTCCGTCTGTCACCAGGCTGTATCTCATGAACCGTGATAGTTAGACTGTTAAAATTTTTACAAATGATGTATTTATGTTGCCGCTATAACAACAAATACTAAAAACAGAATAAAGTAAAAAATTATAGGGGGTCCCCATACAAGAAACGTTTTTTTTCGACGTTTCAATAAAACGACATCTATGAACACTTAGGTAAACGTCCATAGATGGCGTTAGTTTAAAATGCCTAACACCTTTGTGTTAACTTTCACTTAGATAGCGTCAGAAGTTAGATGACGTTATAAGAAATAAGGACGCGGCTCACAACTCAGTTTTGTTAAAATGTTTATTAATTTTTTTTTGGCGAAAAATGATAGTGGCATTTTTTGCTCGATTTTATAAAATACTGTAGTGTGGTATGGAACCCTACGAGTGCAAGTCCGACTTGCACTTGGTCAGTTTATTTAGCGTAGTAGCACACGCCCGTAGGTAGTAGAACTAGGTAATAAAATAATATTCCAAACGTCATTCGTGTTCACATAGTGTATTGAAAAGAAGATCCTTTTCCATCACCTATCACAATGTGTCAAATTACTAGAAATAACCAGTAGGCTGGTTCCCGTGAGACCTGAATAGGGTAAGGGTTGATAGTCCGAGAGCTGATAATATACGTGATTATATAATAATTTAGTATTAGTATCTCGATGAAATTGGAGTGGAAGGACTTCTGCGAGACCGTTTGGTGCCATGCCACTACTTTGTTATTCATCAGTGAAATAGATAATTATTTATAAACTTTCGCGATTTGAACACATAGTTATAAATATTAAATACGGGACTTATCGCGCATAAAATAATAATTTTTATTTAATTTTTATGTCGTCTCGTGACCACGTGACGATCAATCAATGCAACTAGGTCGAAACGTAAATAATGTTTTAATCTCAATAAATCCCTAATAAGCTCAATAATAGATAATTATATTTTACAAAGTATAAAATGAATTTCATGTAGCGTGCACGGTGCAAAGCCACAAAAAATCTAGCTAGATTGCCAGTTTTGCTTGCCTACGTTTCTGAGGCGTTATTGTATACTATGAGACGTCAGCAGCAATTTACAGGTCTTATTGCGACATTCTTAAAAAAATAAGCTCACGTCGTTTTTCTGTAGAAGAAATAATTCAGCAGGATCTTGGACTATGAAGGTTCGGGTTCGGACAAGCAAATGAATCGTGAAATAATCTGAATAGAAAATCTGCGAGTATTGAATGTGAGGTGACGGGACTGACGGGTTGCCTTCATTTGGACGGTTCTGGCTATAGCCGAGGTTTGGAAACTTCCATTTGGCTTTGTCCGGGTGAAATGGGGTTTTTTCGTATTAGGATGCGAATACAGTACGGGCAGTTGCGTTAAGCCGTGTGGTAATAGAATTATATGTGTGAATGAAGTCTTTATTTGTAAAGTGTCCCGGAGACGGTCATTCGCAATTGTCAATTTTCCCGTCATTGATGGACCAAATGATCGTCTACAGAGGCAATTGAAGCCATTGATATTCGCAACTACGAGGTTAAAGGCGAATGATGGAAATATAGATTGAAGCCCATTGACAATTGCGAATTATCGTCTTCGGGGCACTTAAGCTGCTTGGTTACAAAAGTGTACAGGTACCTTCTAGGCAAGTGTGCTATATCGTTGACTAGCTGTGCCCCGCGGCTTTGCTCACGTTAAAAATTATCCTATAGCCTTATCAATAATATATCTATCTCTGTGAAAAATGTCAGCTAAATCGGACCAGCCGTTTGACCGACTTAAACTAATAAACAAACATTTATATACAAACTGGCTTTCGCACTTATAATAATGATATTGATTTCATAGTCACTTAATTTTAGGTGAGATGCGATCAAACGCTTGACTATAATATTTTTTATAGTCATTTTAAAAAAATCGCATTTAATATAATATTTCACATACAAAATGTCAGCCACCACTTTTGGTGTTCACTGACTTTAAAGAAGATAGGTACTTAACTTGTGTGGTATGTATGGTATTGGTAATACGTATTTTTTTTAGTATTTTTTAAAATATAAATGTCCTCTTAATTTTGTTTGCGTTTCCAATCCAGAAGATTTATTTTAATGTTCAAAAGGGCAACGTAATGGGAAATAAACTGGACAAGTGCAAGTCGGACTTGCACTCGTAGGGTTCCGTACCACACTACAGTATTTTATAAGATCGAGCAAAAAATACGACTATCATTTTTCGCCAGCAAAAAATAATAATTAATAAACATTTCATTTCTTATAACGCCATCTAACGTCTAACAAAGGTGTTAGGGATTGACATTTCAATATAACGCCATCTATGGCACGTTTACCTAACTAAGCGTTCATAGATGGCGTGATATCCCGAAAAAAACACGTTTCTTGTATGGGGATCCTCTATTATCTTTAACTTTATTCTGTTTTTAGTATTTGTTGTTATAGCGGCAACAGAAATACATCATCTGTGAAAATTTCAACTTTCTAACTATCACGGTTCATGAGATACAGCCTGGTGACAGACGGACAGACAGACAGACAGACAGACAGACAGCCTTACCCTTTGGGTACGGAACTTTAAAAATTATGAGTGTATTCGTTACAATGGTTATGGTTATTTTGTGGTTATCATTATTATTTATTTCATTTACTTAAATTTAGGTTATATCTACAAAAATACTTAAACCTAGCTGCCGCAGCGGTGCAGGGCTTCTTATCGTGATTATATTATTGTTATTTAAGAGCAGTGAAAACTTTACAATTTACTTCGTTCAATGGTACTACTTCTTCTGCTTAAGTTAATAATTATTATACCGAATACAGTTTTGATAAATTATTAAACAAAAAAAATTAAACCGAAATTTAAATTAAATAACTAACTTATACAAAATTTCATCATCGAACTTCTAACTGTTAAAGAGTTGTACCGTCCTTCATCAGCTCAGCGTCATGATGATAATGACCATACGCGAATAGCTCAACAGCTTTAAAAATATATGAAAAACATTGTTGTTACCTGTAAAATTTGAGGTTTGCCCTCGACTTTCCTAGGATTCCATCATCAGGTTCTGACTTGGTGCCAATGGGACCACCTCAGGAATATACATTTTCACATAAAAAAGGATTTTGAGAATCGGTCCACAAATGGCGGAGTAATCGGTGAACACACATAAAAAAATATATACACGTCGAACATATAGCCTCCTCCTTTTTTGAAGTCGGTTAAAAACGTGGAGTATCGATGTATTATAAACTAGTGACCCGCCCCAGCTTCGCACGGGTAGAACATATAATATGCCTACATTTTTGCATCAGTTTATTGCGTCAAGTATGAATTTACATCTTCCACACTAATCGTTATATTTACACCAATTACCCAAACGTTAATGAATTATACACTCAATACTTCCTCTTGAATAACTATATCTATTGGTGAAAACTGCATCAAATACGTTCAGTGGTTTTTAAGTTTGTCGCAAACAGACAGACGCGGCGGAGGACTTTGATTTATAATATACAGTGATTGAGTTTCGTCATGTTATTGTTGCTGTGATACACAGCAAAAAGAATCTGCAGAGAATCTCCAGAGATATGAAGTTACATTCTTTTGTAAAAAGCCGAAGCCTAATAAGAAATAATTGTTCAGTTGAAGATTTCAATACCAAAAAAATCAATTTCATAGATCCGAGAATAAATTAATGAAAGCTCAAATCATGAATTATGCCCATACTGAATACGGCTTTCATAAATCGAGACTCTTTATTTTACTTTTTCTAAATTATTTTCTATAAATAGTTTTATGTTCCATCTGAATCGTTCACTTACTAAGAATATGTGGATTTTTACACGTGTTTTTAAGGAAAAAGTAATTTAAAAAGTCTATTTCTAAAAAATATATCTCAAGAAAAATAAAACATAAAGTAAAAATATTTCATACATAGTTGGTTCATAATTATTGTTTCTTTCAAAAAATTTAATCAATTTTGATTCCGCTTCGTTTCTCGCACACAATAAGCTTAAGATCTTACGTTTTCTTATCTCGAGTAATATTCTTGTACACATTATGTCGTCATTGTTACAAAGAAGGTACTTACAGGCTACCAACATCTTCATGCCTAACATTGATATGTAAATCAACTAGAGGAGACAACGTGGTAATAAAACTTTTTAATGCTTGAATGTGTAAGTGATATAAAAATCTACCTATAATTTTAAGTAACTAAATGTTATCAAAAATAGTGAAACTGGACAATGAGTTTGTTTTAAGAGATCGTGATGTACTTACCTGAGTTTATTAATGTTGTATTTTTAGCCGACCACTTCTACCGCTTGTTCAAAAAACTCAACGATGTTTTTCACATCAAACTGGGTAGCACTTGACCACTATCTCACCTGATGTTAAGTGATGTTGTGGTCGATGATGGAGCACGCTTACCTAGAAGACCTATTCATTCGCGATTTGATGACCGCCATATTGTATCAAGCCGGGAACACAGAATCAGGCAGGGCATTCCATTCCCAGGCGGTTCGTATGATGAATAAAGATTCAAATCGATTCCTTCGGGTAGATGGTATATCTACCATAAATCGGTTGCGCCTTTTAGTGTCTCTGAATGTCTGATAATAAAATGGGGAAGGTGAAATCAAATAGGGCCTGACTTAGCTGAATTGGTGACATTTGGTGGTATAGTGACATATTATATCACCCTAATATAGTACTGCGGGTTCGCCAAATTCCAGTAAAAGTATGTTGTTTGGACAGATAAAAGAAGAGATGATGAAGAGTGCTTTGTCCCTAACCCAGAATAATAAAATACAAGTTTTCTCGAGCCTTGTTATAATTACATCTTCCTATTATTATGTCTCTATGTTCTGATAAATAAATAATGTACTTGAACTAGTAATTTAACATAAGATGTTAGTAGTGGTGGAGTGGAAAAATTCAGGAATTCTTCTGACCGTTTATTATTTTGCACTTTCAATTAGAGACTTCTTCTCTAGTAATAAGCATACATGTCAATGGCATACGCGCGTATTACTCCGTCAAGTACCTATTACAAGAAATGAGAGAAGACTTCACAACCATTCATAAGGGTGAGAGTAAGATAGATAGCCTTTGTTGGTGTAAAGAAAAGGACGGATAATGAACCGTTTTCATAACATGGAGTCTTTGAGTATACAGCCAGAACATGAAGTGTTCGTGGTATGCCGGTGGCGGGGCATGAGAGCATGTCTTATGAAGGGTCTAAATGCAATAGGTCTTGGAAGGTACAACCACTGTTTACAAGATGGCTGAGTTATTATTAGGGTGTTCGTCCAATGGTGGTAGGATCATAATATATCGACGTTACGCCTGACTTGCTACCAAAAAAGTAGCTTACGACTATCAAAGAGAAAATCTGTCGCCATAATCATTCGGTGTTCTGGCAGGATACAGCCCTTGCCTTCACTATCTTTGACCACGTCATCGCTTACCACTAGTATTATTTTCTGTAAATAGACGATTTGCAATATTTTGTATGGACTGACACTTACATTTTGTGACGTGTTTGATAAATCAAAATGAAGAATAAGCCATAACCTTACGGTTTTCTGGAAGCACACAGTCCTTGAGAGTCAAAGACGTGATCATGTACGAAACCTAGGCCGAGACAGTCGACAGTAAACAGTAGTGAGTATAATAGTCGGAAGTTTATAATCATGGTCCAATCTCACGATAACTATAAATTTAAAATATATCAGTGTTCCTTATTAAAGTGATATAATTTTTATTTTTTTTTAATACATATACAGCACCTATACATATATGTACAATGATATTATATTACAATATTTACTTATCTTCTAGAAATAAAATCCATAGCAGCTGTGTACACTGAAGAAAATCCAGAACCTACAACAAAGCCATTTCACCTAATGGAGGCGCAGTGAGCCACACACTGTAATAAACCGCATGTAGTCACTATCTGTTAAGACATACCTACCTATTATGCCAACATCCGAAACATGGGCGGTTCTCAATTCGTTTTTAGGGTTCCGAACCCAAACTCAACACAAAACGTTGGTACCCAACGGAACCCTATTACTAAGACTCCGTTGTCCGTCTGTCTGTCTGTCCGTCTGTCACCAGGCTGTATCTCATGAACCGTGATAGTTAGACGGTTGAAATTTTCACAGATGATGTATGTCTGTTGCCGCTATAACAACAAATACTAAAAACAGAACGAATTTAAAAATTAAAGGGGGTCTCGAAACAAAAAACGTGTTTTTACTATAGCGCCATCTATGAACGATTTTTAACTTATTAATAAATCATATTAATTACCTACCTTACCGTATTAATGTTCACTTAGTTGGTGTTAGAAGTTCGTTAGATATTCGCTAGTTGGCGTTGTAGTTAATAGGCATGTTTGGTATCGACACGGTAATATAATATTATATTATATTTTTATATTATTATACTCCGGTTCGGAACCCTACGTGTGCGAGACAAACGTCTGACTCGCACTTGGCCAGTTTTATTTTTTGTTTTGTTGTAAGTTATTTGATTTCACCGCTGATTTTTAAACTAATTTGAATGATTTTTCAACCGACTTCCAAAAACAAAGGAGGTTCTCAATTCATCTGTATGTTTTTTTTTGTGTTATGTTACGCGATTACTACGTCAATTATGAACCGATTCGAATGATTATTTTTGTTATCGGTAGGGTATGTTTCCGAGGTGGTCCCATTGTAATTTCATCGATATCTGATAAGTATCTCTAGAGATATGACGATAAACGCCTCATACTTGCTACTGAAATTGACTCGCGGGGCATTGAAGTCGGTTGTTTTAGTTTTTAAACTATCTTAATTATTATGAGTAAGATCTGCCTCAGAAAAGTCGTTTCTTAAAATTTGTCGAAATCTGATAAGTACCTCCAGAGATATGGAGATAAACCTAGAAACTGACCAATTACAATCTACGCGCATTTTGTGAAGTTGATTCTTTAGTTTTTTCAAAACAATTTTTTATACATGATTCCATTCTGTAACTATATAGCTTTGTTCATGTTAATGAAGGAAACAAATAAATGTACTAATATACATTAAGATATTAGTACATTTATTTGTTTCCTTAAGACAACATTAAAAAATATTTTTAGTGATCGAGGACTTTAGTTAGTCCACCTAAGTAGTCTTACCACTTAGTTATAAATAACTAGCAGCCCGCCCCGGCTTCGCACGGGTAGAACATATATGCCTACAAAATTTGCATCAGTTTGTTGCATCGCATATAAAATATGAACATATTTAACAACCATCGTCATATTTCATCCAATTTACACAAAACCTCAACGAATTATGCACCTAAACCTTCCTCATAAACACTCTGGCTATTGGTGAAAACCGCATGATAATCCGTTCAGTAGCTTTTGAGATTATTGCGAACAGACAGACAGACGCAGTGATGAACTTTGTTTTATAATACTTACGTATTGATATTGGACGGCCCTTTGGCGTAAAGGATAGTTACCCTGATTCTGACCCGACAGTCGTTGGTTCTAATCCTAGCTATATACCTACCAATGAAAGTTTTATGTGCATTCATGAATCATGAGTTTTCGTACAGTGGTAGTGGAATCATTAAATCTACCAAAAAGTAGCTTACCACCAAGGAGTACATCTGCCGCCGTAACCTTACGGCGTTCCCCGACGCAAAATGTAGGGGTAATATACGTTTAACGTGTGTATCTGTGTGTCTGTCTGTAGCATCTTAGCACCTAACCGGATGAACCGATTTTGTTTTTATTATTGATAGTTTTTTTTTGTTTGATAGATGTCTTCATCGAGAGTTTTCTTAGCTTTGATTAATGAAAATTCGTTCAATCGTTATAAAATTATGAGCTTTTTTCTAGTTAATTGCGCTATGAAATCAACTTTCATAGGTCTGATCAATTCGAAAATCTTCTTCTTCAACGATATTGTAAGAACATGGAAGCCTCCTGGACACTACAGAATACTCAAATCCTCACCAACTTACAGCTCAGATTTTAAATGTCGTGTTTAGAGTCATTGGAAAAAGCTATTATAATATACATAGATCAGTCGGGGTGGTTTAAAATATTATATTATATTATTATATATATAGATTAATATTATTTTATACAATAGATCATATTATTATACTATATTGACTTCAAATTGATTGTGATCGGTGGGGATCTACAGAATAGCTAAGCTTATAATAATATTTTCGTAGTAACTATGACCTAATCTGTGGTTTCACTGCAAATATTTTATTAATTTTGCGATGCGTGTTTGTGAAATTCGTGATATCTTCTAGAGGTTTCATTTGAATTATATACTGTAAAGGACAATTTTAATCTATAATATGTGGCCAAGCTAATTAACGTAATTATTTGGATAAGGATTAATACTATATACTTGAAAATAGCCTTGGAAGTTATGTAATATTTTTTAACAAAAATTAATTAATTATTTTATATAAATTTTAAAATTTTAAATTTTATATATATATATTTAATTTAATTTAATACAAAAATATAAAAATACAAAAATACAAAAATACAAAAATACAAAAATACAAAAATACAAAAATACAAAAATACAAAAATACAAAAATACAAAAATACAAAAATACAAAAATACAAATGTTCTCTCTTTACAATATTAGTATAGATATATATTAGTATAGTCACTGCAGATGTTTTGACAAATTCAATTTAATCCGTATGCTCTAATTATAAGGTTGTAATTGCTTTGTAGAACAAAACGGCCCAATCAAAAGGTACCCGAGCGGAAGTGTGTCCTTGTCTAACAACCTGCTAGTGCTATATATGTTCTATACTATATGTATAGTATATATAAGTCGTCCATACAAAAGAAAGGAACAAACTCCGTTCAAGGTCGGTCTCATTAGGGCCGTTTTACGCAGTCGATTTATAAATAGAAGGTCTTTGATATATGCATCTTGTTCTATTCAACGAACTTTGATCGCAACGCCATCTATATCAATGTAGAGACTACCGGGACAGTTGTCTGAATAATTAACGCATGTTCGACATTTACCTACTACGATTCTCTAGCTGTGACGAAGTACCCAGTCTGTTAACGATTTAATCTGGTATTAGAATATGGCAATTACTTTGCCACTTCAAACTTTGTGTTTCTGATCGATTTCTAAGAGGTATGAGGTATTTACTCGATCAATTTTAAGGGTTGTTCGATCACAGGTGGTAGGAGAATATTATATCGATATTCCGCCTGACTTGCTCCCAATAAGTAGCTTACCACCATAAAGGAGAAAATCTACCGCCATAACCATACGGTGCTGCAGCAGCACACAGCCCTTGAGTTCAGAGTATTCTAAGCCTAGCGTGTTCACCTTCTTTTTACACATCATCGCTTACCACCAGGCGAGATGAGTAGTGACACATAACCTATTAGATATTAAAACATCTCAATTAATTTCTTATATGTATATGTATTCAACTGTTAGGTATCCCAAAACACTCCGTTATTTTCAATTAACTGACTCTCTTTCCGCTCAGCTCACCGCAAACAGAGTTTTTGATGCCAATCGATCCAGTTTCAGGAGATTAAAGCACTCTATGGAACCAACTAATGTTCTAGTAGTAAAATGCCCTAAAGTTTTTGTTGGGTACTCGCCAAGCAGACATTAATGTGCTAATCAACTAAACTTATTGCTTTTAAGTTAGCTACTAAGTATCTTGAAAACTTTATATTATGTCAGTTACAAACCGGGCAGATTGCAGTGTTAGTTTAAAATGTAAGACAATTTAGCGGCAACACATTGATCGAACAAAGATATTATATATATTTTTTAATATTGTATAGGTTAGCGTTTGACAACTATCTCACCTGTTAATAAGTGATAATGCGGTCGAACATGGTAGCACGCTAGGCCAAGAATGGGACACAATTTACTTTATTATTATCTGTACTAAATGTACGATCGGATATCACTATGAGGCGACTGATGAGTGGCCTTAAGAGAAGGACCGAGCGAACACTGTTTCGCGTTTTAGGTATTTGGCAAAATTATTGCTGTCTCTACGTTCCCCGCAGCCACGTCACAGAATAAATAGTAGTACTATGCCGTGAACTTCGTTGTGTGCGTCTCCGCACGCACACATCTAAACTTGGTCGCTACTCGCCGTGCCCCCCGCAACCGGCGGCGCGGCACAGATTCTGGCCAGTCAATGCGTGAAATTTCACCGCTGCCTCTTTGACGAGATTTGTTATTTTAATGTTTGAATAGTGAGATCGGGCATCCCTTTGCAATGCAATATTTTTAACCGACTTTACAAAAAAGGAGGTGTTTCTCAATTTACGGTTTTTGAGGGTTCCATAGCCGAATGGCAAAATACGGAACCCTTATAGATTCGTCATGTCTGTCTGTCTCTCCGTTCGTATTTCGCAGCCACTTTTTTCCGAAACTATTAGGACTACACAGTTGAAACTTGGTAGGTAGATAGATAGATAGATAGATAGATAGATAAACTCTTTATTTGCACACCAAAAGAATAGAAACAATTTAAACAAAATATACTCTAAACTTATAACTATAGCTATGCAAAGGGCGGTCTTATCGCTTAGAACGATTTCTTCCAGACAACCCAATAGTAAAAAAGAAACCGAGACTGTGACGGACGGTGGTGTATCAATATTGAAATAAAATCAATAAATATGCTTACAAACATAAAAAAAACAAATGTCATACTATACAATACACATAATATACATAATACATACATACATAATATATATATATATATATATATTCATATATACATACATACATACCTATCTTTAAATATTAAATAATATATATCATACATATAATAATAAAATACACTGTAGCATAGCAATACAATGATTAAGACTACCAATTATTAACATAACACAATATACCTAGCAATTTAGTGGAGACTGGCAAGATAGTGTTTATATAGTCGTTCCTTAAAGGTCTGAAGAGATGGAGATTGTCTGATTTCGACTGGTAAATCGTTCCAAAGGCGTGCAGCCTGTACCGAAAACGATTTATCGAGAAAAGATGTTGAATGAGTAGGTATTTGTAACGTTAGATTTTCTAATGACCTCAACGTTAATGAGTGCTGTGAATGTAAATATTCAAAGCGATCTTTAACGTAGCGCGGGGAAGCGGGATTGAAAAGTATACTGAATAAGATAGAGAGAATGTGAGTATTCCGGCGAAGTCGAATAGGAAGCCACTTGAGCTTATGTCAAAAATACGAGACATGGTCATATTTGCGTAAGCCAAATATGAACCTTATGCAAAAATTCTGAAGCCGCTCAAGTTTGTTTAGCTGGTCCTCCGTTAAATCTAGATAGCTGGCATCGGCGTAATTAAGAATAGGAAGCAGAAGAAATTGTGCTAACGCAACTTTGGTAGCAGTCGGGAGAAAATTCTGGAGGCGTTTCAAGGCGCCCGCAGAAGCGAACATTTTGCGCCTAACGGCTTCTAATTGTGGACCCCATGACAATGTCTGATCAATTATAAGACCAAGGTTTTTCACTTGCGTACTGTAAGGAATTATGACACCATCAAAAATAACTGTAGGAAGGTTATTACGATCTAGTTTGGATAACATGCGAGAGCTACCTACAATCATTATTTGGGTCTTGGTAGGATTAACTGTTAGACCGAAATCCTTACTCCACGCAGCAATACGGCTCAAATTGTCGTTAACTATTTGAATACAGTCAACCAAGTGATCAGGGGATGCCTGTGAATATATTTGTAGGTCGTCAGCGTAAAGGACCACAAGGGAGAAGAGAGATTAGATGAGATAGAATTTATAAAGGTTGAAAAAAGTAAAGGAGATAGAACGCCGCCCTGTGGGACGCCAGCTGTAATGTTACTCCATGAAGAGAAAAAATCTTCAATGCGAACTCTCTGCCGACGCCCAAACAGGTAAGTATGAAAAAAGTCAATTACGGAAGGAGATAGATTAATAGAGCGTAGCAGCTCTAATAAAATGTCGAAATCGACGGCATTAAACGCATTGCTAAAATCAAGGAGAGCAAGCACAGTCAGCTTACCATGTTCCATACCAGCACGAATATCATCTGTGATTTTGATCAAGGCAGTAACTGTGCTATGCCCAGGACGGAATCCGGACTGGAACGGGTTAAAGAGACAATTTCTATTAAGAAATACGCTTAGTTGGTGATGCACAAGCCGTTCCGGTAAAGGCGGTAAGGCCGGTACTTTGGAGAGGAAGGGGAGGATGGATATGGGATGGTAATCAGAGTGAGATTTGGGATTAGGTTTTTTAGGAAGTGGAATAACTTGAGCGTTTTTCATAAAGTTGGAAATACGCCACTCGAGGTTGAATAATTAAGGATATGGGTAAGGACAGGAATGATACGATCAAGGATAGGGAGCAGCATGTTGCGACTAATACCATCAATACCCACAGCATTAGATGTAATGGACAGTACGCCCTTCTTAACATCTCCCTCCGTAAAATGAGTGAATAAGAATGAAGAGTAGGTTGGAGATGGTATGCTAGAAAGAAGAGAAATAGTTTTAGATTTGACAGTGGAGTCGATACCAGTAGTGGAAGAAAAGTAACTATTAATGGAATCAAGATCAAGATTTGGAGAAACAGGATTTTCTTTGGGTCTACCTATACCCAGTGTTTTTAGAAATCTCCATACCTTAGATGAATCATCATCATTTACGGATTCATGAATATGTCGGCGTTGAGCATCCCTACACACCCTGTTGCAATAATTACGAGACTTAATATATTTGCTTTTATTACCCATGCTAGGGACACATTTATATTTAGTTTTGGCGGCAGCTTTTTTGTCCATCAATATTTTAATGTCAGGAGTCAACCATGGAGCAGGCAAGTGTTTGACCTTGATCGGTCTCATCGGTGCATGAGTATCAAAGAGTCGTAGTATGGTCGTATTAAAGATACTAATTTTGTCATCAATAGAGTCAGAATTCTCTATTGATGACCAATCAATGTTCTGTGCATCTTCACGAAGATTATCTAGATTCATGTTACCAAAGTTGCGTTGAAGAAGAATTTTAGGTTTAAGTTTTGGAGGACGGACCTTGTAAGAGAGAAAAATTAAATCGTCATAAGAAAAAGCATCTGCAGAACATTGACCATGTTTAGCAACATGGTCGCAAGAGGAAACAATAGCTATGTCGAGAAGTGAAGGGGTAGTATTAGGAAAATGGTGGGTTGCGTTTAGGGGAAGTATATTGTTAAACACAATCCAAAATTTCATCGTACCGACGGGACTCGAACCCGCACCCCCCTGATTACACCCGGATGAAATTTTGGATTGTGTTTAACAATTTACAGAAATATAAAGTGTGTGACACTTCAAAGAAACATAATATTAGGGGAAGTATGTTAAGATTGCTTGATCTTATCACAGATTCCAGGGACGAAGAACGAGAGTCCTTTTTAAGGAGGCAAGTGTTAAAGTCACCCATAATTATGGTGTGACTATAACATGGGACGATATCTTCTAGAAGGCTTTCAAAGGAAGAAAAAAAGTTAATACGAGAAGAAGGGCTATAATAGACTCCGAGGAGAATTTTCGTATGCGAAAGAAGAATTTCGATAAAAAGGTGCTCGCCCGCATTAGTAGGGGGTGGTTGTGCAGACATATTAACTACAGTGAAAGGAATTTGAGCTCGAAGGTATATGGCTACACCTCCACCACCACCACTAGCACGGTCGTTCCGTATAAGTTGGAAACCAGGTAGAGGGTAAAGAAAAGAAGAAAGACATGGCTTAAGCCAAGACTCGGAGACTAAAATAGCGTGAATATGTCTTAGATGTTCAAAAGTCGCCAGCATATCAGGGAAGTGAGACGGAATACTCTGCGCATTAATGTGGACAACGTTGAGGTTTTTAGGCACATCCAAAAAATGTGCCTCTAAAGTATCAGAGAGTGTTGGAATGCTAACAAAACTATTATCTGAACTGCTTCGTGAAGAACAGGATTTATAACTATCACTATCATCATTAAATAAGTTTAACATAGTGTATACAATAAAATATATATAACTATATATACGTTAACAATAAAAATACTAATATAATAATATAATACTTAAAAATAATAAATTATATCAAAAAGTACCTAAGAACTAATCTCGCCTGCCGTCGTGTGTAGTAAAAAATCATTCTAGAATAGATGCGAAGACATAATAGCGACTACCAAGTTAATATACTAACTTATAGTCATTCACAATACCAGCATAATAACAAAATATTAATTTACCTGAATAATTTACAATAACAAGTAATACATAAAAATAACTAATCGTCAGAATCCCAAATACAGTACAAAAAGCAAATTATGAAAACAACTAAAAAACAAATATTATGTTTGTTTGAAGTGTTTCACACTTTATATTTTTGTAAATTGTTAAACACAATCCAAAATTTCATCGTACCGACGGGACTTGAACCCGCAACCTCCGGAATAACATGTTCCGGTGCTTTGCCAATTAAGCCACGGTGCGAAGTATCGTTACGACGAAATTAGTGGATTGCATTTTGTTAACCCAATTATGCATTGGTGGCGCCATCTATGACTACTTATTACGAAAGTTAAAAAATGCGGGTTCAAGTCCCGTCGGTACGATGAAATTTTGGATTGTGTTTAACAATTAACTAAAAAACAGTTTATAACGAGATAATTAGTGAAGCCACAAAAAAAATAATTAATGTCACTATCAGCTGTCAAACTGACAGATAGCATAAGAAAAATTTGGCAGTGGCAGGTGATTTCATTCATGTTTACAAACTGTTACAAGCAAGCGAATCAATCACAATAACATTATTTTTAACTCAAAAAGAATCCTAATAAATTACAGGTAGTAAGCACGGTAGTGAAAAGTTTTATGGCTACCGCCGGCTGTTATGATAATCAAGATAGAAAATACGCAAATTACTATGCAATGTACAAAAACTGTACAAAAGTCAGATAGATATATTCTGTGAATTGCTTTACGATTTTTATACAAAAATAAAAAAAAATAAGTAGGGGCCTTGGGACATCCCATACATAGAACTAAAAATTAATAGTGAATAGGTATCTTCTAGCCAAGCGTGCTACATCGTTGAACACATCGTCACTTAACATCAGGTGAGATAGTGGTCAAACGCTTGACTAAAATGAATAAAAAATGAAACAAAATTAAAATTTATGAAACCCATACGTATCGGAAGTTTATATATGTCAATATATAGATAGACCTCTATCTATATATAGACATATATATATATATATATATATATATATATATACTAATACATATACTAATACATATATATATATATATATATATATATATATATTTTAAAATGATGTAGGGTTCCTAAAACTGTTTTTCTCAAAGTCAATTGTTTGAAAGATAGACATACACTAAAGTAGTTAAAAGTATGATCCCCCCCTCCCCTGCGTACTTTTAAGATAACCGAAAAATTTTGCTAGGGTCTTGTGACAGGATCTACGTGCTGTCTTTAATGTAATTCGTGCTTTGATCTTATAAGTCTAGGATCTGTCCAACCCCGTGCTCCAATCATAGCTCGTATTATAAGAACGTCTAAGTATTAAGGGGATCTTAAATGATTCTTTTGGACAATCATATAATCCAAGAGATGCCAGTGACGTGATTTGGGGTGCATCCATGTCGTTTTGAATCTTTTAGGTAGACGGAAACAGGTGTTGGTGATACATTAATCAGAATCAAACTCTGCACACAGTGTTAGAACTTCCAAGCCATTGGCTTTGCACTTCCCTACTCCATCGCTACAAACATCCAAAAAAATTAAATAAATTAAAGAAGTTTTTAACGCTGGTAAAGCCGTGGGGTTGCTTGGGGGGAGAAGCGAAGCTGCTAGTATATTATAAAAGAATTTATCTAATTACTATTTAAATAATATTTACAAGTTTAGTCTGCTATATCTGGCGTGAGATGGTTAAATGTTCTGACAGATATTGTAAAGACACATTTTACACTACATGCCAATTTAAAAATAGGTTTATCGATATTGTATTTAAAACGTTCATTTAATCGCTGACTGCAGGCTTCCAGTTTGTCCACAATGTTGTTTTTATGAGTTTTATAAATAGGTACGCAAATTTCATAAATATAATAGACAACAAAACGGCAAAATATTAGGTGCTTGAACAAATTAATAGTTATATCAATCATAATTGGAATATTTGGTAAATAATATCAATGACGATATGGTGTACTTTCCCATCTTCAGTGTCGATATAATCGTGAGCATCCCTATTGCTTGCATATGTAATGACACCTCCCCCCGACCCCCTACGTCTTTTGGAGATTTATGGGTACATTTTTTGATAAAATTTACCTTTCAGGTAAAAGCTTTTTCACTCCCAAAATTGTTTCAAAATGTTTTTCTATTGATGTCAATCGCTTGAATAGAATCTATTCTATGGTTTTATGTTTCATAATTTTCTAAAAAAATTTGGTTTCTGGTAAGTATTAACTTTAAATAGTCAAAGTTTCAGCGTAATAACATGGCTGATTTAGATGCTTACAACTTTAAAGTTATTAAAACAACTGAAAAAAATAAGACGTTAATCCTAGAAAATAGTGTGATAAATACATGGAAAAAATAATAATCGAAATCGGATACTATTAAGAGATAGAAAAAAGCTTTTTCTATTTATATGGACACGCACGTGCTCTATATTCCTCTTAAAGGTACGGCCATATCGCGGCGTCCTGCGATCTACGGGAGCGATCTAAGTACTTTACAATTGTTTTCTGATCGCGTTTGGTGTCAACCAGTCGGTATAAATACTACTTCGCTATCTGATCGCCGCTTAGATCGCGGATGCAGGACGCTGCGGTGTGTCCGTACCTTAATTCTATAGATACATCATTAACCAGAAACAAGTCAAGAACAGCTGCCGGAACACATTCTATGTGTGTCGACAGATTTTCTGATTTGCGGGTGATAGCTGGCCAGCTGGACCCTAAACAGTGTCCTAACACTAAGCCGAGAGTTTCTTGGCGATGTTTTTCCTTCTCTGAAGTGCTACTGTGAAACGCACGGTGGAGATTTGAACTTGCTACTTCTGGCATCAAAGCGAATTAGTTCTGGGCTGTCAATCTTTATCCTTGCATTTCGATTAACCAGTTAAGTAAACATCTTAAATGTTACGCTTGAATAAATTTTATTAGCGTTTCTTCCCCTTATCAACGTATCTTCAAAGCACTCAGCTATGCACTGAATCAGTGTATAAGAAAAGTAGAAGTACCTATTGGTAGATAAACACATTAACCGCGTTCTCTTGGCAAATATCCAGGGCTTAAGCCTCTTAGATCTGCCGCTCTACCGCTATTAGGTTTTAATTATACTAAAGTAAAAGAGCTTGAGGTGTATTTTCAAAGGTTTTAAATGAACATACTTGACTACTGTAAGGTTTTATACCTTTTGAGAAATTAAGGGTTCTTGACCCTTTTAAGAGTCTGTTTCTAGGTTTAGAAATGTAGGTACTTACGTGGTTTGATACTATTATCGTAGGTATATATAATATTCTGTGATGGTAGTATTTCTGTGAAAGAAGGTGGGCTTTTTAGTTAACCTAATATTTATAATTTTATGAAGCGAATGAAATATAAATTTAAAATGTAAACGTATGTAAGAAAATGTCTACTGTAATAAAGGCTACCATCCTACAGCTTCAGAAGACAATTGTATAGAATTGCCTACCATATTTGAATACATAACAACTATCCGTCCCATGATCATTAGCCAGAAGCAGTTATTCCGGGAAGCAATTTTATCACGAGAACGAGTACTCTACTTCAGTTTCACGACGCGCCCTACCATTGAGTCCATTGTGTTCGACAGTTTACAATAGATCGACTCTACACAAGATATTGCGATATACCAAGCACAGCTCGATAGTTTTCATTGAATTGTGCTTGCTGCCTTGAATCTCATTTTTACCGATGTGAGGAGGTATGGCATGTACTTAGCTGGGTCGATGACCTCGTTGAAGTATTTTCCATTATAGGTAGATATCACAGGGACCATCCCAAGCCAAGGCTAATGAGTTCCGGATGAAAGCAAGTGATTATGAGTCATTCATAGTTTTGATGAGTCGTTACTTTGCGAAATAGTTTATCTAATAACCGCTTTCCGACCCAAACGTCGCCCAAAAGTTTTAATTGGAAAACCATGTAGTGTGGCATTAAATACGATTTCAAATTTTAATTACAGGCACGTGTGAATCTGAATGTATGTTTTTAGGGTTCCGTACCCAAGGGGTGTGAACGGTCATATCGATAAAAGCGATTCTTCTAGACAACCTTCTAATGGTGAAATATTTAAGGTAAAAAAAATAAAGATTACGTAAGTAAGCAAGCAAATAAACGGTTATTTTTGGTTGTTATTCCGTAGGTTAAAATTTGAATATTTTGTAAATACACCAAAATAAATTGATATTGATTGATATTATTTAACTCTTTCACATACATTGAACATAAGTATATTTTGTTGCCTTAAAAATATAAATAATTAGATATTTCAATTATAATCTCAAAGGATTTCTAAGAATGGTACCTAATATGTAATTTTCCATACATGAAATATGTAAAGTTTATTAGGTAGTAAGCTCATATAATATATGAACCTAATAATTGGTGAGCTCATTTATTTACGAGGCCTGAGTAAGGTTTGTTTAATTAAGACGTAGGCACATTCTCAATTGCATTCACAATTGCTTTGTCAGCAGTACGCAAACTACGCTACGCTAGTATTTGGTCAATATTTAATCAGCTCGATTGGACGCCTTATAATATACCTACCTATAGACCTTATAATATATAGACGTCACATTATTGAATCAATACATAAGACTCAGTATTTTATCGATTACACCTTGACTGCATCGGCAGCACACAACTTTTGAGAGTTAGACTATTCTAGGCCAGACCACATCATCAACACCAGGCGAGATAAATACACATAGAGATAGGTCAAATGCTACGTAGCCTATGAGATATTAAAAAACTGGTTAAGTGCAAGTCGGACTCGCAGTTGTAGGGTCCCGTACCACACTACAGTATTTTATAAGATCGAGCAAAAAATACCACTAACAGAGTTGAGAGCCGCGTGTTTATTTTTTATAAGGTCTAATTTTAAAAGCTATCTAAGTGAATGTTAAAATAAAGGTGTTAGAGATCGGCATTTCAATATAACGCATTGATCAACTATGGACGTTTACCTAAGCGTTCATAGATGGCGTTATATTGAAATGCCGAAAAAAACACGTTTCTTGTATGGGGACCCCCTATAATTTTTAACTTTGTTCTGTTCTTAGTATTTGTTGTTATAGCGGCAACAGAAATACATCATCTGTGAAAATTTCAACCGTCTAACTATCACGGTTCATGAGATACAGCCTGGTGACAGACGGACAGACAGACAGTCACACAGACAGACAGGCAGACATACAGACAAACGGACAGCGGAGTCTTAGTAATAGCGTCCCGTTTTACCCTTTGGGTACGGAACCCTTTAAACCGGCCAAGTCGAGTTGGACTCGCCCACCGAGGCTTCCGTACCAACGTTGGTTGGTACCAATTAAGCTGGACCTCTAAGTTGTATGAGCGCTCATATAACTCAGAGGCTTTTCTTAATTGGCGAATCTATGTATGTATGGGGACACCTTTTAACTAAAATTGTCAATTCTAGGTCAACTGGTAGTACCATATAGGTTTTGGGTCGAAAACCTATAGTGTACTTCCCGTTGATCTAGAATCATGAATTTTGGCAAGAAGACTTACAGCACAAATAAAGGAAAAATTTAAAAAAGTAAAAAAAGTTGAAAATTATAAATATGAAATAAAGTATATTTAATAAAGTATAAATATAAAAAAGTATATTTTGGTACTTACAAGTTATCGCGAAAATCTAAATTTGCCCATATCTTTTTATCGTGTAAACTCAGGACCTTGATTTTTATACACCTAATAGGGACTATAGAGCTCAGTACCTACCTGGTATACATTTCAACATTTACTAGGTCCACCCGTTTCTGAGAAAATCGGTGGTGACACACGGACAGACAGACAGATGGAGAGATGGACAGTCAGACGGACAGACGGACAAGAAAGTGATCTTATAAGGGTTCCTTTTTTACCCTTTAAGGTACGTTCACGTACACCAATAATTTGATCACTGTAAAGCTCTGTCAATCAACATTTGTGTGATCTGAGTTATTTAAGTTATATTATTATAATATCGTTTAAAAACTAAAAAAGAACCGACTTCAATGCCGCGCTATTCATTTTCAGTACCAATTTTGAGATGTTTATCTCAATATCTCTGGAGATAATTATCAGACCTCGATAAAATTACCATGGTACCACACTTGGAATATCTCCTTTCGAAGAAAAAAAGAATAATCAAAATCGGTTATTAAACGACAAAGTTATCCGCGAACAAACATAAAAATAAAATAAAAAAATATACGGTTGAATTGAGAAACCTCCTCCTTTTTTTGAAGTCGGTTAAAAAATCATCATTTTATTTCACAAAAAGTAGCCTATGTTCATCCTGATGCTATAAAGTATCTCCCTGTTAAATTTCAGTAAGATCGGATCGTCTGTTAAGACGTGATTAGGTAACAAGCAGATAGAGTGACAGAGTCACAAACCTGTTTATAATGTTAGTCTGGATTAATTAAACAACTGTAAGCAAGTATACATACAGTAGTCAAATGATACTTGGGAGCCCAGTTCACAACGATCATCGACTGAAAAATAAATCGCGTGAAGCAACGCCGTAACATACGATTAAACCGACCAATGCCGAGTGTGTGTCTTACAACTCGTACCGCTGCCAAAGATACGCACTTTTAATAAAATTAGTCTATATTCTTAACTGTTGCTCTTGGATTTGCTTGCTTGCACACGATAATCGGGAATTATGTCTAAAATTAGAGTAGACCTTTCAGTAGTCGGGTTTTAGTTTAGGGTTACTTTCTATACTTGTTAAAGCTAAATATTTCTGTAAGTATTCAGTTTCTTAAAGGGATATAAAAACACCCCTAAGCCGTAGTAACACATTCTAAGCTCGTTCAATCTGTCATATCCACGAACATCTTGAGTGAAGCATCATCTGATTTATTTAGTAAGAACCTGCACGAGCATGTATGATATACAACTGTAACCAAATATTTTGAGTTTCTAAGACAACGTTTCGGTTTCATTTTGATAGATTCGGAGAATTCCAATTTAGAACACAAACCATCATAACATTGACTTATTATTTCCATTGCAAATTAAATGTAAAGAAACCAAAATAATAATTGCTACCAGTTTCTATGTATAATCTATCAGACTTTTGAAGCCAAAAACTAAGCAATATGTATAGTTATTGGCGTGTTAGGTCACTGACCATGTTGGTTATAAAAGTACCCAAAAGTTTTGTTTTAGCTTAGGTTTTAAAATGAAAAGCTCGACGCTGCACAAGCCTACTGTATCAGGCCAGTATATTTTTCCATAGCTCTATGTATTACCTCTTAAATAAGCTTATCTCAGATCGTCGATAAAATGTTAACAGGAATATTTTCCTAAACATTTTTAGACAAAACAAACTTATTAAATATTTTGTTCTCCTGAGCTCGGACTTTTCTCAGGTTGCCTCGTGTAGAGGTGAAACACGTGTCAAAATATTTATCCGTCGTACATAATTTGTATTTTTTAATACCATGTCAAAACTAAAAGTTCAAAATATAACTCCTTAAATCTAAAAACGCCTTAAAGCTTAACACAATGGGACGCCATGATGACGTCACTGGCTACGTAGCCAAGGATGCCTCTGGCTACCTAGCGTAGCCAAATGAGTTCAATAAGCGAACACAAACACGCAGCTGTCCGTGCTGGCGATCAGTTGGCCACTGAGTGAGGGAGACTACGCGTAGCTAGGTCGCCAGAGTGTATCAGTCTCCAGGTAGCGGCCGGTCGGTCGTGGCTACGCTTGCGATTTGACTACGTCGCCAGACCGTAGCCAAATGAGTTAACTGTCATTTTATTTTTATGATATAAGGTAACAGGACAAGCACGACGCTCGCTTGATGGTAAACGATGACGTCTACCTATTACAAATACAGCGGTATGCAAAATTCTGGACTGCCAGAACTTTGCATGTCACTGCACTGCGCCTGTTACCTTGAGATGTATAGATGTTGAGTCTCACATGCCCTGTAATTTCACATTCCTATACATCCATACGGTGAAAAATTAATAATTTGGCAAAGTGGTGGTACCGCCTCAGGCGGACTAGCAGAAGTCCTACCACTACCAATGTCATACATTCCAATGCGAATATTTGGTTACGTAGCCGGTGACGTCGCCTTGGCGTCCCAGTGTGTAAGCGCTCTTGTGCACCGGCTAACAAACCTTGAGAGCCCTTGAATGAAGCCTGTATCCTTGTTTACCACCAGGCGACATAGAGGTCAAACGCCTAATCCATCAAATTAAAAAAAAACCTCACCTTGTAAATCTAATTGTGTAATTTGATAATACCACATTGCAATACGCATTATTACACACATTGCGAAATAAATACCATATACACTTACCTTAAGCATCAGGTCCTAGAAACATTAAACGTATAGTTTCCTGCCATATCGCATTCCATGCGCATGCAACACGTCACACTATTGTGGTACAGACAATGCGGAGCAGCTTTGATCATAGCTTTCACAATGCAGTAAACTGATAGCCAGGTTCAAGATTCACGCCCTGCCATTTATTATGTCTAGTTGTGATGACAGTGTTACTGTACTGAGCCGTCTTATTTAAAAGCCGTTATACATTGCAAATTGAGGTTTAGAAATAGGGCTTTCGTCTTTTCGACTTAAGAGAATCGAACCAGTTTATTGTATGTATACTTTATTACTTTTTTATATATCTTATAGGCTAGCGTTTGACCACAATCTCTCGCCCGGTTGTAATCGATGATGTGGTTGAAGATTATGAACACGCTGTGCCTAGCATGGTTTGGATCCATACCAATATTATAATGTTTAGAGAAATCCAGTGTGTATATTTGTTTTGCTTGTTTGTTTGGGACCTCTACGCGCTCAAGCAGCACGATTGATTCGGCTATCATTTTGCACAGAAATAGCTAGTAAAGTAGTAAATTAGGATATAGGATACCTTTTAAAACGGAAAAATTTGGGGGTGCAGTAAGTGATATTATAATCAGTTAAAAATATATTTGCACTCCTGAATGTGTAGAATAAGTGGACCTAGATTATAAGTTCAACATTGTTTTTATATCATATAAGCTAGCGTTTGACCACTATCTCACCTGTTAGTAAGTGATGATGCGATCGACGATGGTAGCACGCAAGGCCTATAATGGGAATTGGCTCTCTAGGATAGCTGCCGGAACACGTTGATTGATTTGAACATGTTTATTTTACCTTCATCATTATCATCATTAGCCTATCTCTGTCCACTGCTGGAAATAGGTCTCATCTATGGCACGCCACTGAACTCGAAAATTAACAGAAAATAAATCAGTCAGTATAATTTTATTGATTCTTTTGAACTTTAAAACTAGCCCCGAGTGATCTAATTAGAATCTGTCTAGTTAGAATATTGAGACTATACCAATAAAGCCTTAACATGACATCTCTGCTGTTAGCCAGAAAGGAGTTGAGTATTCTGCAGATTTCAGGAGATGCCCCAGCATCAGGTCATTGCTGCCATGTTCATACAATATCATTAAAGTTAGAGGATACTGAATTTTCAATAGATCAGACCTATGAATATTGATTTTGTATCGTCATCAATAAGAAAAAAACTCGATCTTAAAACGGCTGAACTAAGCACACCCCTGATTACAACTTCTATATGTAATAAATAACGTCTTACAAAGGTGTTAGGAATCGACGTTTCAATATAACGCCATCTATGGGACGTTTACCTAACTAAGCGTATAAAGATGGCGTGAATTGCCGTAAAAAACACGTTTCTTGTATGGGAACCCTCTATTATTTTAAACTTTATTCTGTTTTTAGTATTTGTTGTTATAGCGGCAACAGAAATACATCATCTGTGAAAATTTCAATTGTCTAACTATCACGGTTCATGAGATACAGCCTGGTGACAGTCGGACAGACAGACAGACAGACGGACAGCGGAGTCTTAGTAATAGGGTCCCGTTTTGCCCTTTGGGTACGGAACCCTAAAAACTAAATCAAAACTAGTACATTTGTTTGGATGCTACGATGCTACAGACAAACACACGCATACACAGATACACACGTAACATTTATAACACCCCTTCTTTTGCGTCGGGGGTTAATAAGAAGCCGTAAAACTCATAAAAATTCTAACATTGATTGTATTTTTTTGCCAAAATGTAATAAAATCTTTTTTACGACAAAAAAAGAAAGAGGCCTACCATTCGTTTATTATTATTGGCAACAATGGTAATAATAAGCCAATAAATCAAACAACAGCGATGTTGCCATAAATCATAGCCTATCTATAATATTCCAAGAGAAAACTTGTTAATCTGATAGAACTTGGTCGGGCTATGACGTAATTTTATAGCTGAATAAATACATAGTGGAACGTTTAAAAAGATTTCTTTAAAATTATAAGCTTGGTTGCTTAAAGATATTTTCTATTGAATTACTAACCGCTTTTAGATCTATAAAGCGGTGAATGGCTATGTGTATGAAGCGATGGATTTGCTGCCGATTTATAGAACGATACGACGTCCTTGAGAGTTAGAATATTCTAGGCGCTTTTCGATCACAACATCGCCTACTATAATAGTGGTCAAACGCTAGCCTATAATATATAAATAAACTGGCCAAGTGCAAGTCGGACTCGCACTCGTAGGGTTCCGTACCACACTACAGTATTTTTTTTCGCCAGCAAAAAATAATAATTATTAAACATTTTATTTCATATAACGCCATCTAACGTCTAACAAAGGTATTAAGGATCGACATTTCAATATAACGCCATCTATGAGACGTTTACCTAACTAAGCGTTCATAGATGGCGTGAAATGCCGAAAAAACACATTTCTTGTATGGGGACCCTCTATTATTTTTAACTTTATTCTGTTTTTAGTATTTGTTAGCGGCAACAGAAATACATCATCTGTGAAAATTTCAACTGTCTAACTATCACGGTTCATAAGATACAGCCTGGTGACAGACGGACAGACAGACAGACAGACAGACAGACGGACAGCGGAGTCTTAGTAATAGGGTCCCGTTTTACGTTTTACGTTGGGTATGGGACCCTAAAAACTGAACGTATATTGTTGTTTAGAACGTAATGCAGCTATAAAGGTGTCTAACTACAGCCCCATCTTTTAGATATTTGCAATTAAATGAAATCGTCGGTAAACATGTTCAAACTAGCAATTTCTAGTTCACTTATTGATAAGCATTATTTAAATCGCATATCCTACTGTAAATACAAAAGTTTATAATGAGGGATGTGCTTGTTTTACAATAATACTTTAAGATCGTTTAAAAAACTAAAAGAGCAGGCTTCAAACGTCGCGCTAGTCTAAGCAGCCAGTAGCCAGTATCATGTCATCGAAGTAATTAAATGATTCGTAATACTAATGTTCATATATTAAAAACGGCTCGACCGATTTCGTTAAAATTTAAATGGCACAAGGAAAGGACCCTTTGAACCAAAATAAGAATTTTCCAAATCGGTTCAGGCATCTTCGAGTAATCGGTGAACATAAAAAAAGATTCCAACGAGTTGAGAACCTCCTCCTTTTTTGTTAAGTCGGTTAATATTTCGGTAATTTATTAATATGTCGGTTAATTGTATATGTATAACTATATAAATAGCTAAGATTTAAAATAGATACGCCACCGTCCGTCACAGTCTCTCAATATCACTATCAGTTTGGTTGTCTGGAAGAAATCGCTTTAAGCGATAAGACCGCCCTTTGCATTACTTAGAATAAGTCTGTTACCTTAAGTATTTTCTGTATTATTGGTGTGCAAATAAAGTATTTATCTATCTATCTTAAACAGCTACTCATTTCTATTCTCCCTTCAAAACAGCAAAAGACTGAATTGATTTTAAAATTATCGTGAATTTGTAACATTATTATTGTTATATACCGGCTATAATTCACGTACCTTTAGTCGAATTTTCTCGACCTAAGTTTCGAGCGAGTCAGTCGCTCTTCCTCGGGAGTGAGGTCACGCGGTGAGATCGCGATGTTCACTGGCTGTTCACTGGTTCGACTAAAGGTACGTGAATTATAGCCCGTATATAACAATAATAATAAGACTGAATTGTGTCTAGATAAGACTATTATTTGACTAAAATAAGCTGTGACCTATGTAACGATCATTAAATTTATATTTTTTAAACGTCTGAAATTTTGAATTTTATATCTTTGTACATACTCCGTCCCTATCAAAGAGATCACAAAGCTCCGGTGACGTAGTCTTGATGAACGGAAGTTTCCCTAACTACCCGCATTTATTTAACATTTTCCGGCGTCTAATGTTCCTTTCCTCAACCATTCCTCAGATCTTTGCAAATAATGTATCTAGGGGTCAAGCAAAGTTGGGCTCTCCGTCGTAATCGACTCTCGAAATTCGGAACATTATGTCTGTACAATGTTTGGATTTTCTAAAGAGATTCATGAATACTAAAAGTCAGATATTTTCTACACAGCGTCTACGAGTAATAGAAGCGACTAGACAGCTAAATAGCTCTATCTTCTTCTAATCTACATTTGCAATGATGGCAATCAAGTTGGTAATCTATACCCTGTCACCAAAAGTGTGTTCCGGCTATCCTTGAGAGCCAGTTCCCATTCTAGAGTCGCTACCATCCTAGACCTCATTATCACTAATCAACTGTGGAGATAGTAATAAAACGCCAGCATGAACACTTTTATAAATCGCCTGATCTATATAGTAGAGTCTATCAATCCATACCATCTACTTTTTAACCCCTGACGCAAAAAGTTATAAGTGATAAGTGTGACGTGTCTGACTGTGTAGCTATGTGTCTGCCGGTGTATCTGTGTGCGTAGAGGGATACTGTTGTCTACGATCTGTGTGTGTCTGTCGCATCATATCTTCTAAACGAGAGGACTGATTTTGATGAGGTTTGTTTTTGTTAAATAAGCAACTTAATGTTAGTAATGAAAGCGTTAATGTATCTATGATGTTCTTAGCTTTGTTTCTTAAAAATCCGTTTAGCCGTTAGAAGACAATGAGCTCTTTTCTAGTTGACGCTATGAAAGCTACTTTCATAGGTCTCATCACTACGGAATTCAGTATTCTGTTACTTTAATGATATTTTAAGAACATTGTAACCTTGACCTGATTGATGACCTACTGAAATTTGCAGAAAACTTTATTCTTCACCTGCTAACAGCAGAGATATCGTGTTTAGGCTTATTAGAACGGTCTCAATGGACTGATTATAAAATGATCAATCGGGGACGGTTTTAAATTTTAAATGTAAGTATAGTAGTAATAATAGTAATTGAGTGAGAGTAAATTGCTAATTTAAAATCAAATAAATATTTTTACTGCTTGTGATTTTGTCATTCTAAAACAATGCCGAAAGCTACTTAACAAATTAAACACAACATCTTAAATAAAACTTGAATAACGTTCCAAACAAGCGAATACAACAAACATCTGTCCCGTAAACAAAAACAACGACAATATTTAAACTCAAGAAACCCCGGGAATTTTGAGCGTGAAGTTTTAACCCGTGTTTTAGTCTTGTTTCAGTAAGTACCTAGTTTCTCTCCCGGTCTTGTATTATTCAAAATGTGTTCGTGCAGCCAGTGTTGCTAAGTCTAATCCCGGGCTTTTTAGAAACCCCTACACAGGTGTGAAATTGAAATTAACCACTGAATCCGAGATTGTACCGTATATTAAAATTCACCTACAAGAAATAAATACATTACTTAATTTTACGGTCAGTAAAGAAATACTTAAGTGTACATTATAATTGCAATTAATACACTGACTTTAAAAAAACATAAATTCTAGTAGCTAATAATCTGAAACACATCTTAAACTAACACAAAACACACAATGCTCAGTTGATAGCTAAATAACAATACGAAACTATAGCGGAAATCTCGAGCTATTTTAGAAAATGCCGGACATTTGCAGAGAGTCCAAGATCACATTATCCCTAGAAACCCGGATAAATGGCTACCTTACAGTGGATAAGCAATTTGTTTCTAGTAAGGACACGTGTTTACCGTAGATGGTAATACAAACGTAAACTTAATTTATAATTAAAAGATGTGTGCTACTGAGATAGACAGAATTCTAACTTTAACGAGCACAACGCTTGCTAGATGGCAAGTGATGTTATCTTTTTTTTGTTTTATAATGGCTCCACACGATTAGTATATTTAGCCAGTGTCAAGTATTAAAATTCTTCAAGTTTTTGAGAATTCAGGTCATAACGATGGGTCAAAGTCACATTTCAGGTCAAGTTTCAAGTCAAAATCATACCTTCAGTAAAGGTTTTCAGTGGAATTTTGGAATGTTTTATTTATATGTCAAATAGCATGTTTTTCAACATTGTGCTGTTTTCCTACACTTGCACACATTAACACCGGCACTTAATGGTTATTAATCCACATTATTACACATCGCGGAAGAACATAAGTTTGAGTAAAAATACAATGCAAGCACACACACTTTTTCACGTTCCCGCCAAAACTCCTTGATGTTATCTGCCTATTATAGAAATTTCGTCTCACGTGAAATTCTATTCTTAACCCTCGGGTGTTATAAGATTGACGTGTGTATCACTGTCAGTGGCATCGTAGCCCCCAAATGGATAACCAATTTTAATTTTTGTGTTTTTTTTGTTTGATGACAGAGTATCTGATTTTAGCTATAATTCATGAAAATTCGTTCAGCCATAATAACTTAGAGCTTTTTATCCTCCGACGCAAAAAGAAGGGATGTTATAAGTTTGTATGTGTATCTGTGTGTCTGTCTGTGGCATCGTAGCACCCAATCGGATGAACCAATTTTCTTATAGTTTTTTTTTTTGTTTGATAGGTGTCTGAATCGAGAGTCTTCTGAGCTTTGATTTATGAAAATCCGTTCTGCTATTTTAAGAACATGAGCTTTTTTCTGGTTGATGGCGCTATGAAATCAACTTTCATAGCGCTGATCAATTCGAAATTAATTAAGGTCTTACTTCAACGACATTGTAAGAACATGGTAACATTGACCTGATGCTGGTATATCTCCTGGAATCTGCAGAATACTCAACTCTTCACCAACATATAGCAGAGATATCGTGTTTGGGCTCATTGGAATGGTCCCTATGAACAGATTATAGATAGATCACTCGGGGCTTAAATTATGAATGTAACTATTATTGCTACTATCATCAGAGAGTAGTTTCCCGTCATTGTTATACGCCCGTTGCGGTAAGACATTTTGATGGTATCTCACAAACCACTAAAACGGTATCGCACACTATACGTAAAGGAAACGGCACGTCACGGAAACAGTGCAACCGACTTAAAAGTCGGTTTTTAAGGTCGGACACACTGCAGCGTCCTCTGTGCGCAATCTAGGCGGCGATCAAATAGCGCAGTAGTTTTTGTACCGACTGGCACACACCAAACGCGATTAGAAAACAATTGAAAAGTACTGATCGCGCCCGCAGATCGCAGGACGCCGAGGTGTGGCCTCACCTTTAGGCAATCGCGAGAGCATAAACAATAAGGAATATGCATGATTCTTTTTTATATGTTTATTTCACTGAATACATCCATTGAACACAGTAAAAAAATTTAAGTATACTGAAAGTGTTCAAATTAAGCTAAAAATATAGTTTGAAAATATAGTTGAAAAAATATGAGGTATCTAAAACGCTGCCAAATTTTTGCGCGCCTTTGTGACGTCACAGTGCACAACACAGTCTCCACAGATTAAATATTTTTAATAGAAATACTACGTGTTCGTACTACTTTCTATGAAAAAGATTTAATCTGTGGAGACCGTGTTGTGCACTGTGACGTCACTTTCTAATTGACAAGTGGTGATGTGTTTAGAAAATTTAAATTTCCCACGCTTTTTTTTCATTTTTTATATAATATTTTAACACATGTAAGACTATTTTATTTACAAAAAAGTGTTTAACATACAACACCAGAACAATAATGATTCGAAAATAAATGATTTCAAGTAAATTTATACCACATGCATATTCCTTATTACTTTCTAAAGCCTTTATTCTAACAGATACTCATTATAAACGAATTATTTTTTGGCCTTTTTGCTCTTGAAACGTAAAATGGTTCTATTTAATGTTTTGCTTCAGATATATTAACATAAGTCCTACGACTCCAATCTCACACTTGTCTTAAAAGTCAAGTGGACAAATGAGAGAGACAATTATGCATTATTTCTTTTTATATCTCATAGGCTAACGTTTGATCACTATCTCGGTTGGTGGTAAGCGATGATAAGGCCGAGGATGTTGAACACGCTAGAATATCCGGGCTCTAAAGAGCTGTGCTGCCGGAACACCGTAAAGTTATAGCAGCAGATTTTCTTGCCCTTGCGGCTACGCCCGCGTTGAAAATTATCCTACGTCCATTTTATATTGGCTATCACTGTGGAGAATTTCAGACAAATAAGTTCAGCCGTTTGACCGTGAAGAGGACACAAATACACAAACAAATATACAAACTGAATTTCGCATTATTAATATTGGTGTTGATTGCTTATACAATACAATACAATAACTCTTTATTGATTACCATGAATACACAACACTTTAAGTTCTTAATTAAAAAATATTTAGGTAATACAATCGGCGGTCTTATCGCTTAATGTGATCTCTACCAGACAACCTTAGGATGGACAGGAGTATTACAAAGAATGGACGGTGGTGCTCAATAAAAATAAATAATATCAAGGTACCAAATATATACCAATTCTAATACATATATAAAAATATATATAAAATATACTAATATATATAAGTAATAATAATTAAAATAATATAAAAATAAAGTTAATAAAGTTAATAAAAATCTTGATAGCGTTTAATTTATAGTGGACAGGTAAATGATTCTTTACCATATTTTTAAATATTGGCAAAGATTTATAATAATAATAATAATAATTCATTTATTTCAGGCAAAATAATGTTGGTGTTGTTACATTGGCCCATATTTAAACATATACCTTACAGACTAACATATATATAATACAAATCAGCGATATCCAATAAGACATGTTAATACTACTACGACGTGTGACATATTTAGCACGCTTATTTGTTAGTTACAAGTGAAAATAACAAAAGCTTGCAACGTCTGTGTCTAACTTAATCTCTGTTACACCGAACATGCTCTCAAGCTTGTTGCTAGTCTCAGCAAACAATGGCTGACAAAATTGAAGGATTACGTAACCTAGTAGACATTGATGTCATAAACAACCTACTCTGAGTTAACTCGAGCTTAGATTAAAATGAAAATGAATTAATTATTTCATAGATAACTTAAGCAATGTTTCATTTAGACTAAAGAGTTTGTTCTTGTTTAAGGCTGATCTGAATAACTTATTTCCTTCAGGTGTAAAAAGTTTTGCTGTGGATGGAAAATAAAGTTAAAAATCCTGACATAAATCTAGTTGTCCTAGATGTACATTGCGATTTTCAAAAGCTTTTTTGACGCGAGTTTAGGATGTATGATCATATTTTATTATAACGATTAATCGAAAAGCATTTATGAAAGACATATTCAATACTTTATTTTAGTTTTATAATTATATTGCATATAGTTCGATGTATGTACTATTAGCAATAATTGTTATTATAAAAAATTGGAAAGTTGCTTGATGAACTCTTTCCTTTGTATCCCATAGTTATATGTTTAACAGATACCTATTTAAAACTTTAAAAGAAGTTTAAAACGATATTTTTTGAGTAGTCAATACGCGCACCTGTAGCACACGTTTCCCAGAACTAGTTTCCATAAAAGATAGTGAGAAGAACAGATTACCAAATACAGTAGAATTCTCTCTGCAACATTCGTATTTCGGGCACATTCTTTCTTTTTGCAACAAAATTGTATTTTTAAATAAAGTTCTCACAAACAAGTAGAGTCTATTCACAAAGATTGTTTTAACTAGACGACAATGCTAATAAAGTATTCGTTGCAAACTCTGTTTTTGTAGAGCGCTAACGATTCTACGAAATGACGCTTGTACTGGAAGAGCGTTCGTTAAGAGTTCGAGCTTGGAACATGACTTTATTTGAAAATTAAAAAACTTCCGACAGGCCAAGGCAACCAAATCCAACGAATATCGTTGGATTTGGTTTGACGTTATTGCAAGGACATCCTTGCAATAACGTCTAAGTAGTAGAATACCGCATTTCAAATCAATCAGACCTGCGGAAATTGCTCTCATAACATCATCAACTAGAAAAAAGTTAGCTGATGATCTACAAGTGGCTGAATCGATTCCCTTGAATCGTAACTAAGAACACTCTTTATAAAGTCATTTACTAAACAGTTTGTTTTCACAGATACACGGAGCGTTATAATATAGATGTTTTCTCTGACTTGATACCAATGTAGCTTACCACCATCAACGAGAAAATAGGCCGCCTTAACCTTACAGTGTTCCGGCAGCGCACAGCCCTTGAGAGTTAGAGTATTTTAGGCCTAGCGTGTTCACCATCTTTTTAAAGTTTTAAAGTATTTATTTACGAAACTCAAGAGTAGGTTGGGTACAGTTTTGTATTGAAAATAGACTTATAAGTAAGAATCTTAATATTCTAGGAAAGTGATCCCTGGATCCCACACTAGGATAACCTGTGTTGTGGTTGCCAGTTTCTTTCTGAGGCACTTACAAAATGATTGCACATACATTAACATATTACCATATTATCTTCTACCACATCAACGCTTACTTCTAGTACTCTTAGTACGAGTTTTCATACCAAATTCGATATCGTTTATCGAGCAAATTATGTATGAAAAACAGTACAGCACCTCTAGTGGTTACTACACTTCACTAAATTTAGACCAATCAGGGAGCTATAATAAGTCGAAAACTATGTGAGATCTGTCAAAAGCGTTCACGATGAAAACTTGTACTAGGGGTACAGGATAGATAGTCCTCAAGCGCTAGCCTATACGATATTAAAAAAAATAAACTTTTACACATTGGGTTCATCCCTTTGCACGTCACGATGCCACAGATAAACACATATTATTACACACGTCAAACATAAAGCACTCGTCTTTTTAACCGACTTCAAAAAAAGGAGGAAGTTCTCAATTCGTCGGAACCTTTTTTTTTTTTATGTATGTTCACCGATTACTCGAAGATGCATGAACCGATTCGGAAAATTATTTTTTTGTTTCAAAGAGTACCCTTCACATGTCCTATATAAATTCTAACGAAATCGGCGGAGCCGTTTTTAATATATCAACATTTGTATTACGACGCATTTACTTATCTCGACGACTTACTAGTTACTACTAACTACTGGCACAGATTATGTAATAGTTACTACGTCTACTGGCTACTTTGACCAGCGCGACGTTTGAAGTCGGTTCTTTTAGTTTTTTAAACGATCTTAAATTATAAGGAATATCGTTTTTACAGTCTCCAGGTAACATCAATTTAATTTTTAATTATAAAAGAACGAAACTCCTTCTTAGGTACTTTATGAATTGGTAACTCAAGGCATTATTAATTCAACTTGCTGATCCGACAGACATTTAGCTGTTCGATTTTCTATAAATCCCACTGGCAGAGCACTTTTAGAGCTGCCTGAATTTCCAAATTTGTTGAGAAACTTTTCTAACATTTTTTTCTCTAAAAACTTTGCTAGAAATCTTATTCAGACTTTTTAACAACTGAAAGGGTTTGAATGAAATTTGATTCTCAGATAGTACAACATAACTTAGGTTACCTCATTGTATTTTTTCAACAAGTGCTTTTCGATGCAAAGCTGCCGGCTATTGCTATACAAATTAAATAACGACTCTAATATACCTAACTACATATTATAATGATAAGCCTAGGCTCTATGTCTTTCTGAAACTCTACTCAATAAGAGACTGAAGGTACCTAGGTATTTATCGGCAACAATATTCCACGTTCTCTAAAATGTAATAGCAGATCTTAATTGTAATATTCACCATATACGTCGGTGGTTTTATTCCCTGCGACCCTGAGAGTGACGTGAATTGTGAAAATTGCTTTTCAACTTCAGTTATGCTCAATTTGGGAAACCGTTTGTTTCATTATAGCACAAACATAGAGATAATGGTAGAGCTCGCAAGTTTTCCTGCTTTAAGCTCATTTTAGATAAAGCTATAATATAAAAGCATATATCCTATAGTTTATAGCACAACAATATCGTTCACCTTACATTTATTTAGAACACGTACACTCTTAGCTATAATCACTTTATATTTGACGGCTTTTTAATACGCTTTTATTAGCTTCAGACGTATGTATGTTTGTATGTTAGTATGTAACGGAATCTTTGAACATGATTTTAACCCCCTTTAAAACGTCGGATTAACTCGAAATTTGGCATACTTATTAAGGACCGATGACAATTTAATATTTTAAACATTTTGACCCGTTATCCTTACTAGGATTTTTTTTAAAATTCGACAAAAAAATGAAAAATAAATAATAGTTTAAGAAAACTAAAAAATACGCTTTTATAGAAAATCCAACTAAAAAATAGAAAATAAGTTTTAATAAATTTGAATTAAAAATAGTGTAAGAAAAAATGATTTTATTGTAAAAAAGCGTGGGGTGCGTTTTAGGATATTATCAAAATAACCCTTCTAGTCATATCTGTTCATAAAATATTTGGAACTATTGATACCATGCACCCCACGCTTTTTTTACAATAAAATCATTTTTTCTTACACTATTTTTAATTCAAATTTATTAAAATGTATTTTCTATTTTTTAGTTGGATTTTCTATAAAAGCGTATTTTTTAGTTTTTTTAAACTATCATTTTGTAATTCTGTATTATAGGTATATATAGCAGAATAATATTATAGCATATTCAGAAATGCGTTTTAAAAAGTATTTTGTGATTAGTGTATTAATTAATTTTGCAAAATGTTCAAAAATCGCTAGAAGTGAGTATAGGCATACATTAATTTAATCGAACTGATTTTCGAATAATTGTCTAGAAATAAATAGAACTAATAGAATAATAGAATTTGTGGTGTTAAGTTGAATAAACTGGTGATATTAGTATTACTTTTAAATTGTAAAGTCAGCTGGAAACTCAACAAAACAAACAAACTTTGCGATTTTATGTTACATTATGTATAAAATTCGTTATTTTAAAGCTTACTAGCAATGTGCCACTCCAACTAAGCTAAATATATTTGTGTGACTGGAGTGGGTTCACGTCAATAGTGCAACGGGTGGGGATCGAACTGACGACCTCTCGATCGCCAGGCCGACGCCTTAACCATTGGGCTATTGCCGCTTTAAATAATAATACTATTAACCTAGATGACATCGATGCTTTTTGTCATCGCAAACGTAAAACATAGTGAGATGCAGTGAAACTGCTACCTCCATCTCGTTCTTTATAACGAAAATCGGTCTCCAAGCAATCGCTAACAATGTAGAGACTACCGACAGGGAAGAATTTCCGATAAAACAATCTAAGCGTAAAGTTAAATAAATTATTTTATTTTCCTTTAACAAAATTGCAATGACTGTTATTTTACGGACCTTGCCATCGCATTTCAAAGCTTACTGGCTAGTTACCTAAAGAACCAGGTAACAGTTCGTTAGCTTGGAATTATCTAAATTCTTATTATGTTATCAAAGTCGTTAAGGGTGAAAATTACTTAGTGAAAGTATTTCTTAGATTAAAAACTGAATTATTTTTAGTACAAAAAATAACTGACAGTTTTTGATTGGAAGCTTGTACTTCTATTGAATTATTTGTTAAATTTAGACAATGTGTAAGACAATATCAAAATTACAAGATAATTCTTCACTTAAAAATTCTGAAAATTCGGCATTTTTGTACCAGAGTGGGTACCTACTAGTTTACCCTAAAGCGAGCGACTTGTTTGTCCTGTTAACTTATAGAAAGTTTATCTCATTTTTCTTTCTATTTAGACAGACATCACATCCGAGTAATATAATAACCATCATGAGTCGTAAGCACAGATTATCTAATAATCAATTGATCAAAATAAGTGTACGTGTGTGTATCAAATAAACAGTTATAATTATAATCAATTAACTACCTAATAACCGCGACTTCGTTCACGCACACCAAGAATTTTATTACTGTAAAGCTCTGTCAATCAACATTTTGTGTGATCTGATTTATGACTGTGTAAAAACATCATTTTAATTTAAAAGAGAGTATTTTATGCTAAAATAAAAAAAATCATACTCATGCTAAAAAGTATCTCATTGTTAAGTTTCTGTTAGATCGGATTATTCGTTTAGTGATTAGGTAACAAACAGACATAGTGAATAAACCTGTTTATAATGTTAGTCTGGAATGATTAAATAACTGTAAGCACTTGCTTACAGTTTGCCCTTTACAATTGCCCAAGTATCGTTTGACTACTGTATGTATACTTATACATACAGTAGTCAAACGATACTTGGGAGCCCAGTTCACAACGATCATCGACTGAAATATACATCGCGTTAAGCAACGGTGCGTTCACCGTTACATACGATCAAATCGACTAATGCTGAGTGTGCTTACTAGTCGTACCGCTGCCTATACTAAAATAATTTTATTTTCACATAGGTAAATAGGTCTAAAGTAAAAATAGGTACCAACAAGAACAAGAATTCAATTTCGTTTACCGAAAGTTTAATTTAAAATTCCAAATCTACAAAGGTTTCGATCTTCACGGTTCGTTAGGTCAGGTCACCTGAGTCACAAAGAGGATCAGCCAACACATCACCAAACCCATTCAGAAACAAAACTCAATTGAAACTTTAAAATCTTTGGCTAAGCCTTAAAAGGCTCGAAAAAAGCTCAAAAATTACTGAGTTAGCAAACAATGTGAAAGCATCGCGGCCGTGGGCACTCAACCGGGGAGTAAAGCTCGAGACCCCATTAGCTTGTGGCAAACTTCGAAAAGATCCAAGATGAAATTAAAATATTTATTCAGCTAATAACCTGGCTATTGTTGCCTGAATAGGGTAATTTTCGCTCAATTTTCGGCCTTAGGGATGTACTTCTGATACATTTCTGATTTTCATTGGATGAGACTTTACGAAGTTCAATTGATTCTTGCGGTTGAGGCGTGTTTTCAACTTCCGCATAATATTTAAGCCCCTTCCATACTTACATACATAGCTTATACAGACGACTTACAGATTACTTATGGACGATGACAGCTTCTCCATTGCTGTGGGATTACGTCTGGGCATCTCCCGGACAGTACCTCACAATTGTCACTGCGGCAGTGAAGTAGACAGATTAGGCCACCATGGCCTGTCATGCCGCCGCAGTGCAGGGCGTCTCTCACGTCACGCCTCTTTGAATGACGTCATTCGTCGGGCCCTTGCCACCGTGAACGTGCCGGCTATATTAGAGCCGAACGGTATATCACGTGACGATGGCAAGAGACCCGACGGTATGACGTTGGTTCCGTGGTGCCGAGGGAGACCGTTGGTGTGGGACGCGACGTGTGCTGACACGTTAGCAGCGTCCCACATATGCGGGACCTCACGAGCAGCGGGTGCGGCAGCGGATGCGGCAGAAACCCTCAAACGGAGGAAATATGCTGCCATTGGTGATGGCTACATTTTTCTTCCGTTTGGGGTCGAAACAATGGGTCCGTGGGGTCGAGATGCCCGGGGTTTTGTAAAGGAGCTGTCCAGACGTTTAATAGACGTCACTCATGACCAAAGAGCTGGCGCTTACCTCGGCCAACGGATAAGCCTAGCAATTCAACGAGGTAACGTCGCCAGCTTTTTGGGAACGTTACCGGCAGACAGCTGCGACCTAGGTTCTGTTTTTTATTTATAACTAGTTTAATTTTTATTTATAACATTTCAAATAGTTTTATTTATTTTTAAGTTGTATATTTGCTGTAAATATTTGATATAATAATAATGTTTATTAAGAATAAATAAAAAAGCTTATACAGTATATTTGCGCGAATAGGTAGGTAGATACATAATAAATGGATAATAACCGGCCAAGTGCGTGTCGGGCCACGCGCAGTGTAGGGTTCCGTAGTAGCATGTTACTCAATGCAAGTCTTTACCCGTTATAAACAAGCAGTTAGGTACTCCGTCTTTGTCACTTTAAAGGATTTATTCTAAGGGTTTTATATTTGGTACAAAGTATCTAACACCCAAGTTCAACGACTATTACTGCTAAACTAATAAAGTTATCTCAACCGCTATATTTTTCCTTTGAAGTTCATGAAATGCGCTATTATCACGAAATTTTCCAGATTTTTCAAGCCAGCAGTTTAGCTTTTAGAGGGGGAGGACGCCCTACTGGAACAAAAATTTGCACTTTAATGTTTAATATTTCTTAAATGGAGCATTCAGTCGAAAAATTGTATTAGCAACCCTGAAGTCGATACGTCACACGATGGGGTAGACGATGAAAAAAAAATCATCCCCACTTCTCATATAGGGGAGCGAGGGGGGGATTTTGAGGGCCCGGTGGCGTAATCGGGAGAACGGTCGGCTTTGATGCCGTGGTACCGAGTTCAAACCGCTGTGCACCAATGGATTTTTCTATAGAAAAAAATTATGTGCGCTTCTCACAGTTGCCCTCCGGTGAAGGAAAACATCGTTAAGAAACCAACAACCCCCGCATGGTGGTAGGACACTATCTAGTGTCCGCCTGGCCAGCTACCACCCTCAAGTTAGAAAATCTGTCACCAAACATCTAATGTGTTCCGGCAGCTATCCTTGAGAGCCAGTTCCCATTCTAGGCCTAGCGTGCTTACCATCTTCGACCGCATCATCACTTCTCAACAGGTAAGATAGTGGTCAAACGCTAGCCTATAAAGTATTAAAAAATTAAAAAAAAAGCTACCCTAAAAAATATATTTTTCACAATTTTATTTCAGCACTTTGTCGGCGTAATTTATGTACATGCCCCCACAAAATTACAGTTTTCTAGTACTAACGGTCTCTTAGCAAAACCTCGGACAGACAGACAGACAGACGGACATGACGAAACTATAAGGGTTCCTTGTCAGGACTATGGAACCCTAAAAAAGATAGCAGCGTTCAACGAATTAAAATTTTCTGAGGATTGCCTCGTGTAGAACTGAACCTGAAAATGATATTGCATTATTTTGTCAGTTACTAGGACTGAGCTTATGATGCCATTATCGCAATCGAGGTCATTATCATATTAAGGAGGATAATATCTAACATTCACATTTCGAACGACATGTAATAATATTTACGAGGATTGGACGTTTTTCAGTTATCAAGTACCTCATGTTGCCTGTACACGTAAAGCCCTGTATCGCCATTTTTTTTGCGTCACTGCATTGCGTCTTATACCTTTAGGCATGAAGATTGTAAGTTTATAATGTTTATATGACCACCCACGACAATTTCCTTTAGAAAATTAACGTCATAACATCTAAAAACCACCACTGATTAATTACGAACCGTTTAAAGACAAAATCGAACTAGTTTTGGATAAAAATGGCAACAAGGATTTGCACACACAAATGCTTACTGCAGCGCCCCCTGGTAAGTTGACACCGTAACACCTATTTATGAGCATGCACCAATCCAACATAAACCCATAACTGAAAACTGCATCAAAATCGAACTAGTATTGGAGAAAAATGGCAACATGGATTTGCACACACAAACAAACATCCTCTCACCCCAAACGTATCGTAAACGTATAGTTTCCGTTCCTTCGTGGGTAAAAATAGAACATGCATTAGCTAGCAACGTAAGATGGTTAAACGAACCATGTGAAACCGGATGTGTGAACCAATGCGAAGAAATTGCAACAAATAAGGTACAATCAAATAACGTTGAGGCGTACGACAAGCTATAAATACGAGTATGTACAGCTATCTCCTTCATCACGATATGGGAATATTGGCACGTGACCCAAAGGTTCTTACACACATTGATTATAGGAAGCTTCCTCAAAGCCTCGATTTCGATGTGATTGCTTCTGAATAGGCTCTAAAGGCCTTTGCAACTTCCTTTCCGCTCACAATTCAATTTTCCTGTTAAAAGGCTTATTGTGCCAGGAGAAATCAACGAAAAATATTATTATTAACATAATGTTTATAAAATAGCGTACTTACCTACTGTATGTGTATATTAGAAGCTTTTTTAGGTTGGCGTGTTAATATGTAATATGTATGTTTCTGTGGGTCAAATCTAGAAGCCTAAGGCGACTTTCTGTCGTTCAGTTGGACTCATTGCGTATCGTAAGATAGCCTAATTTGGGCTAGTTTATATTATCAGCTTTAGAAGATAATTTTGACGTAAAAAGAAGGGGTGTTATAAGTTTACCTGTGTATCTGTCTGTGCGACTGAAGTGTGTTATGATGTGACTGAGCTTTTTTAACCGACTTCAAAAAAGAAGAAGGTTTCTCAATTCCACCCGATATATGTTTTTTTTATGTTTGTTCGCGGATAACTTAGTCGTTTATGAACTGATTTTGATTATTCTTTTTTTTGTTGGAAAGGAGATATCCCAAGAGTAGTACCACGGTAATTTTATCGAAGTCTGATAAGTATCTCCAGAGATATGGAGATAAACACCTCAAAATCGGTACTAAAAATTAATAGCGCAGCATTGAAGTCGGTTCTTTTTTAGTTTTTTAAACGATCTTATTCTAGTTGATGACGCTATGAGACCAACTTTAATAGGCTTCTTACATAAATGATATTGTAAGAACATGGTAGCATTGACCTGATGCTGAGAGATGGCATCTCCTAGAATCTGCAGAATACTCTAAAACTTCTTACCAATATACAACAGAGATGTCGTCATTAGAATAGTCTAACGAACAGATTATTCAAAGATTATTTGGGGTGGTTATACATATTAATTTTAGTATACAATCAATCAATCAATTCTTCAATCAATTTTCATATACTCACGTAATATAACTACGAATTTAATTATTCCATGAAGAAAGAATGAATAATTAAGATACGACTAAAAAAACCGACTTCCATGCCCCGCGAGTCAATTTCAGTAGCAAGTTTGAGATGTTTATTGTCATATATCTGGAGATACTTATCAGATCTTGATGAAATTACAACGAAACCACCTCGAAATTGTACCCTACCGATTACAAAAAGAATCATTCAAATCGGTTCACAATTGACGGAGTAATCGCGTAACATACACAAAAAAAACATACAGACGAATTGAGAAACTCCTTCTTTTTGGAAGTCGGTTGAAAAGAAATGACGTGAAAGTACTAAACTTTCACGTTAAGACATATACATGTACGAACGTCACAAACTCGGGACATATCGTAGCCAAAGCTATAAAAGTAAGGATGCCTCAAATATATTGAATGAATCCTGAATTTTGAAACTAATATCCATAAAGAGATTCAGAAGCTTAAACTGCAAATACTAGACGAGCTTGCTGTTTGTTTTATTTAAAACTTACGTTGCACAGAATGTAAGACAATTTATTCAGGACGTGACTAAACATAGGACTTATTATTTGGTGAATGTTTACCCGACTGTCTAAAAGAAAGGTAATGTTTTAGAGATTGTGAATGTCTGGTCTGGACTCGTTATGTATCTATGGCGACCGCCTGTAGTTTGAACATCACCGTACGGCCTCTCCCAATATACACCACTGAATCTGATCCTCTGCTCATTGGGAGAGATATGCCCTAATTGCCACGCTGGGCAGACGGGTTGGCGATCGCAGGGCGTAGCTCCTCGCACCGGTGACGCTGCTGCCCGTCACCGGCCTGTAGTATGTAGCAACGCCATAATTTGAAATGTTTATACCGCCATTAGTCGGTCGCCAAACCCTCGTTTGTTGGTCAGCAAGATGCACCACGGGCAGGTGATATTGGCTAGGAGCACTGAGGTGGTAATTGTGCTCCCTTACATCCCTTGTAGTTTGAACGGCTGAACTGATTTTGATTCTGATTTTGAGGTCTTGTTAAGTTTGTATTTGTATCCTAAGATACATACGTGTAAGTACGAATTCATTTCACGTAAAATATATAAAACCTTTAACGCACAATTTTAACGTCAATAATGTTGATATTATATATAAGTACACCCCGCTATCATCCGTCAGAAATCTTTAGCTTAGATTAGAATTTGTCCGATTCACACAATTTTTCTGTGACATTTTCATCCCGTTAAAGGTATACATACTGTTTTAAAACACATCATTGGTAAAATAGTCCCATAAAATAGGAACGTGTATTTGTGGGAATAATATACACAACATTTTAAAAGGTTTTGTTGAGAAACGTTATATTTGAATCGAGCGTATTTTAATGGATTCCACACTCGTTTTGTTTCGTGTGATCTTTTAGGCACATTCTCGATTTGAAATATGGAATGGAAATCGATTTGTCAAATGACTTCATTTTAGAATGGTAACAATGATGGAGCGGAGGGTTTTGTTCTTTTTAACCGACTTCACAAAAGAGGAGGAGGTTCTCAATTCGTCTGTATGTTTTTTTTTGTGTGTATGTTACGCGATTTCTCCATAAATTGTGAACGGATTCAAATGATTTTTTTAATAGGTAGGATACGTTTCCGAGGTGGTCCCATTTTAATTTTATCGAGATTTGATTAGGATCTCCAGAGATATGGAGAGAGAGAGAGAGACCTCAAACATAGGAGAATGTACTGGTTTTAGTAGAAGAGTCCCAAGAAAATTATACACAATGGAGGTTGCTATTGCACATACTTTTGAAGACTAAAAAATATGACTTTGAATAATGTTTTAAAATCTTTCTTCTCTTTGATTTTGGTTTTTGACAGATATTCTTACGGTAACTGTGAGCGAGATAGAAATAAAGGTGGGGATAATTTTTTTTTTAATATCTTATAGGCTAGCGTTTGACCACTATCTCACCTGTTGCTAAGTGATGATGCGGTCGAAGATAGAGAAGTGGACTAGAATGGGAACTGGGTCTCAAAGATAGCTGCCGGATAGATGTTTGGTGACATATTTTCTAACTTGAGGGTGGTAGCTGGCCAGGCGGACACTAGATATGTCCTACCACCATGCGGGGGTTGTTGGTTTCTTAACGATGTTTTCCTTCACCGGAGGGCCACTGTGAGAAGCGCACATATATTTTTCGATGGAAAAATTCATTGGTGCACGGCGGTTTGAACTCGGTACCACGGCATCAAAGCCGACCGTTCTCCCAATTACGCCAGGCCCTCAATAAAAAATTATATATTGTGTTTCTTTGAAGTGTTTCACACTTTATATTTTTGTAAATTGTTAAACACAATCCAAAATTTCATCGTACCGACGGGACTTGAACCCGCAACCTCCGGAATAACATGTTGCGGGTTCAAGTCCCGTCGGTACGATGAAATTTTGGATTGTGTTTAACAATTTACAAAAAATTATATATTAAAAATTATAATAAATAATTATATATAAATATAAATAATTTGTCTTCACAGGAATGTTCTACCGGGCAAAGTCTTGTTAGGGTGCAAACTTTTTTAAACCTACCTAATATTTTTGACATGACATGACGTTTGGCGAAGATGGCGGCCATTTCAGTCCCGCGACACTGCATACATAATTAAATAACTCAGAATTATGAACGTACTTTGTACCAATCAACACTGCAAAAAAAAATAATAAGCATAATACCACAGATACGAGTTAATAATAGACACACACAATAATTAATTGTCTATTTTATTACAATAATTCCAAATACTTTTATAACACGGACTATTTGTATTATTTATTTTATATAATTTATTTTTCGCTTTTGAGTGCCTGTTTGTGGTTATGAAGTCCGTTTTTTTTTTTAAATAACTTATTCGATTTCTATTTAGGGATGCGTCATATTTTAATACATAATTATTGTACCTATTTTTTATTATTTAATACTGCTTATTGCGTTTATTGTGTCCTTATATCCATAAAATATGCTTGATTGTACTTTAAAATCAGAAAATACTAGAATAGCTTATTACTTATTCTATAATTGCTTTTATCAGAGTTGTACAATCGACCGCTTATGGCCTTACGACTATGCTGTTTTTTTTAAAGCTGCCGTAGTAAGATATATATTTAAACTTACAAATTAATGTTAAGTGTGCACATGTATGTATCTACAAAGTAACTTGGGAAAAACAAAAACTTGCATATTTTATTTAATATAAATTTATTTACGAGACATTTTGAAATTATGCCAAAATCTTAATAAAGTAACTATTATTTTATTTTATTTTTTTGAAATATTGTTCATGTTAAATGAATACATAAATCTTTCATTCTCACTAAATAAATTTGCCTATTACATAAACACCATAATTACATTAAAAAAACATTTATTTTATTATAAACCGATCTCCGCGGTTTCTTGCGTGCTAAAAATATCCGTATTTCTATTTCACTTTATTGGTTATCTCTATGGAAAATTTCAGGTATAAATAAAATAAATAATAATATTAGTTAATATTGGTGTCGCATTGTGGCATGTATGGATGTATTGTCTAGGGGAATGACGTCATTCGTCGGGCCCTTGCCACCGTGAACGTGCCGGCTATATTAGAGCCGAACGGTATATCACGTGACGATGGTAAGAGGCCCGACGGTATGACGTTGGTTCCGTGGTGCCGAGGGAGACCGTTGGTGTGGGACGCGACGTGTGCTGACACGTTAGCGGCGTCCCACATATGCGAGACCTCACGAGCAGCAGGTGCGGCAGAAACCCTCAAACGGAGGAAATATGCTGCCATTGGTGATGGCTACATTGTTCTTACGTTTGGGGTCGAAACAATGGGTCCGTGGGGTCGAGATGCGCGAGGTCTTGTAAAAGAGCTGTCCAGACGATTAATAGACGTCACTCGTGACCAAAGAGCTGGCGCTTACCTCGGCCAACGGATTAGCCTAGCAATTCAACGAGGTAAAGTCGCCAGCTTTTTGGGAACGTTACCGGCAGACAGCTGCAACCTAGGTTCTGTTTTTTATTTAAAACATTTTACGTATTTATATCAGTTTAAATTGTTTTTATCTTAATTTAGTTTTAAGTTGTATATATATGTACTATTTGTAAATATTGTTTAATATGGAAATAAAGTTACATAATTTTTCAGTGCTTCATTATTTTCCAAAATTTCACCCCTAAAATGTATAAAAGTAACGTAAAGGGTAACAAAGTATGAAAATCAATATGGTTTTTCGGGTTTTATAAAAATTAATCCCTATTTCCCTTAGTAACGCGATAACTTGAAAATGGGTGGACCGATTTGGCTAATTCGGTTTTAGGGTTCCGTACCTCAAAAGGTAAAAAAGGAACCCTTATTACCTTTAAGATCACTTTCTTGTCTGTCTGTCTGTCTGTCCGTTTGTCACCACCGATTTTATCAGGAACGGGTGGACCTAGCAAATTGAAATTTATACCAGATACTGAAGTTTATAGTCCCTATTAGGTGTATAAAAATCAAGGTCCTGAGTCAACACGATAAAAAGATATGGGCAAATTTTGATTTTTGCGACAACTTGTAAGTACCAAAATTTACCTTAATTTTCAATTTTTTTTATTTTTCGGAATTTTTCCTTTACTTGTGCTATAAAACCTTACTTTTGACCAAAATTGACAATTCTAGGTCAACCGGAAGTACTCTATAGGTTTTGGGTCAAAAACCTATAGGGTACTTTCCGTTGACCTAGAATCATGAAATTTGGCAAGCAAGTTCTTACAGCGCAAATAAAGGAAAAATTCTAAAAGTTAAAAAAGTTGAAAATTAAAGGGTGTCCCCATACACACATAGTTAACGCCAATTAAGATAGACCTCTGAGATATATAACCGCTCATACAATTCAGAAGTCTAGGTTAATTGGTAACCTACCAACGTTGGTACGGAAGCCTCGGTGGGCGAGCCCAACTTGACTTGGCCGGTTTTTATTTATGTGTATTTATGATAGAAAGGTTTTTATGAAAGAAAAGTTTTAAGTAAATGAAAGAAGTTTTTAACGAGGGTAAAGTCGCGGGGCACTTTTAGTATCTGTATCAAGCCAAATCTAACTTATGGAGAGAAAAAGGTAATGACAACCATGTTCTAAGGTGGTTAAACTGAAAAAAATAGTTTGATATAATTTAAGGTCGCTTGCAAAATGAAAAAAGTGACACCAAATGCCACGCTAGTCATTCTCAGTACCGAGTTTGAGGTGTTTATCTCCATATCTCTCGAGATACTCATCAGATCTCAATGAACCTATGTTGGGACCAAACAAGAAGTATACAATTTCAAACGAAAGAATTTTCCAAATTGGTAAATAAACGATGAAAGTATGAGGTAACAAACATGCCGCAATAGTCAAAATGGCCACTAGCCATAATCATGTCATCAAGGTATACAAATTTGTTTGTAATGTTTATCTCCATATCTCTGGAGATGATTATCAGATCTCGATAAAATTTAAATGGGACCAAACGGAAGGCATAATCTCTCAAACAAAAATAATTTTTCACATCGGTTTAGATTTGACGGAGTTCTGAGGTAACAAACATAAAAAATAAAAAGTCGAATTTAGAACCTCCTCCCTTTTTGTGAAGTCGGTTAAAAAATAAAACGTGAAAAAACGTTAAAATTAAAACCTTTTTTTGGAATTCAGTTGAAAATACTCGCGTGGAATATAAAACCAAGATTCTTATTATACTAATTTATAACCCGACTAATCTATCGGCCGATAGTTAAAATAGGACGTTCTCAATTCGACTGTATTTTTTTATGTTTGTTACCTCAGAACTCCGTCAAATCTTAACCGATTTGAAAAAACATTTTTTGTTTTAGAGATTATGTCTCCCGTTTGTTCCATTCAAACTTTATTGAGATGTCACAATTATCTCCGGAGATAACAATGTAAGCAAATTTGTATAGTTTGATAACATGATTATAACTAAATTGTTAAACACAATCCAACATTTCATCGTACCGACGGGACTTGAACCCGCAACCTCCGGAATAACATGTTCCGGTGCTTTGCCAATTAAGCCACGGTGCGAAGTATCGTTACGATGAAATTAGTGGATTGCATTTTGTTAACCCAATTATGCATTGGTGGCGCCATCTATGACTACTTATTACGTAAGTTAATCATACTATATACTTCGCACCGTGGCTTAATTGGCAAAGCACCGGAACATGTTATTCCGGAGGTTGCGGGTTCAAGTCCCGTCGGTACGATGAAATGTTGGATTGTGTTTAACAATTTACAAAAAATATAAAGTGTGAAACACTTCAAAGAAACATAATATATGATTATAACTAGCCTAGCTACTTTGACTATCGCGACATGTGAAGTCGGTTTTTTCGTTTTGTATGATCATAAAATTGGTAAAACTTGTATGTTTTTCATGAAACTTCTTACCATTATTGCATGTATTATCATTATTTATTATATTACTGCATGGAGACTCATGTTTTTATTCAAATATAATTAAAGATCGTTTAAAAAACTAAAAGAACCTACGCGCTAGTCAAAGTAGCCGGTAGCCAGTATCATGTCATCGAGGTATATAAATGCATCGTACAATTAATGTTGATATATAAAAAATTCTTGACTGATTTTATTAAAATTTAAATAGGACACCTTGAAAGGGTACCCTTTGAAACAAATAAAAAAATTCCAAATCGGTTCAAGCACCTTCGAGTAATCGGTGAGTCCATAAAAAAAAGATTCCGACGAATTGAGAACCTCCTCCTTCTTTGTAAAGTCAGTTAAAAATGATCTTTATCTTTACGAAATCATCACTGTGTCTTCTCATAATCACCTGATGCGTTAGTAATCACTACCATCAACTAGATGACCTGGCGATTCGTCCCGAATCTCATTAGGTAAAAGGCATACTGCCAAATTCTAGGCTATTAAGCAAACGAGCCCACTCTCCCCAATTAGTGTCAGTTTTCTCACTTTTACATAATTGTGTTCGTTACTTGTCAAGGTAACGGTCATTAGAGGTCCTTTTCCCTTCGGAAATATAGTATTATACAGGCTGGTCATTAAATATTTTAGCTTGCAGATTTGATACTGTTTGACTTCGCGTTCACCTGATTGCAGCAGTGAAAAGCTTTTTTAACCGAAATAAAAAAGGAGAGGTTCTCAATTCGTCGAAATATTTTTTGTTTATCTTTGTTCCCAAAATCATGCGAAATTTCGCCGTTCGCGGGACTTAAGCCCGCGTCTCTTGTGTGTAATACGTCTAAGGCGGCAGTAGCCCAAAGGATAGGGTGTCGGACTGGCGATCGAGAGGTCGTGAGTTCGAATCCCACCCCACCCATTTCACTACTGACGTGAACCCACTCCAAACACAAGCATATTAAGCTTAGTTGGAGGGGTTAACAAGAATACTAGTAATGTGCAACCCACATTGCGAGTAATCTTTTTTAAAAAAAAAAAAAATAAATTAAAAAAAATGAAGAAGTCAAAGTGAAAAGAGTCGTCCGTAGCTAAGTTGGTTACAGCGCTTGTTTGTGTTACACAAGAGCCGTGGGTTCGATTCTCACCGAACGGCACAATTTTAGATTGTTTAGAATGTTGTAATGAAGAACATTTTCATTTTAAACTCGCATACCTAATGAAACTTATGTTTCTAAACGATATTCCATCCAAAGCCGGCGGTTACGCTCCAGCTTTAGACCCGACCCATTCACCGCAAAATATTTACTTCACCTTTTAATATGGTAAAGGTACGCTAACATAATAAAACTAAATAAATTCAGATTGAATTAAAATGTAGGATAAGTTGAGGTTAAAATTACTCTGTACAACTACAAAATGTTAGAACATTAAAAGTTTATTTATTAAAATTTTACGTTAAGTTTTTTAGCTTATTGTTTTAATATTGAAGTATGTTTTTTTATATTATTTTGAACTCGAAAATTTCAATTTTAATTTTATTTTATTACCTAGATTGGTTGTTTAATAGACCTGAATGATTTGCGAGTTTAGTGCGAGTTCTATATCTGGGTACCAGGTAAAGTTATTAGAACTAAAATATTTTATTATTTCTACAGATGGTGCCAGCCAACTCAAGAGGCTTGCAAAAAATGCTTTTACATACAAACTATAGTAAATGTTATGTGGTGTGTGGACACTGTTCAAACATAACCTAACCTAGTCGTTAGAGGCCATATTATATAGCAATAAATAATTTAAAAAAAAACGAAGATAATGCGACTTTTAAATGTAATATACAACAACAACCTAGGTCGAGAAAATTTGACTAATAGGTACGTGAATTACAGCCGGTATATAATACACAATAATGTTACAAATTCACGAAAATTAAAAAAAAACAGTAGTTTATGGTGCGGCGGGTGGCCACCCCTACGCCGCATGTATATAATTATTAATGTTAGTCACCACAGAAGAAGCAGTAGATTATGGTGAAAATTTATTTTTTATAGCAAGTTACTAGCATGGCGAATAGCAGGGCATTAGAATAGAATAGAATAGAATAGAATAACTCTTTATTGAACACCATTCAGAAAACATTAAAAAACTTAAGTAAACATTCACAAATAAGTGTTACAAAAGGCGGTCTTATCGCTGAGAGCGATCTCTTCCAGACAACCTTTGGGTAATGAGGATTTGTTTAATAAACATGGCGGGGTAAATATGGTGTTAAATACCTTAACTAAAATAAATAAGTAAATACATAAACACTACACTGCAGATACATATAATACATAAATAATATATTTATCAATAAACATTACATATCTATATCTATACTAATATTATAAAGAGAGAACATTTGTATTTTTGTATTTTTGTATGTTTGTAATGAGATAGCTCAAAAACTACTGAACCGATTTAAAAAATTCTTTCACTAATGCATAGAATGGACTTTCGGAATGAAAATAGGCTATAAATTATCCCGTTTAAATCAAAGGTACATTCGCGGAGACCTAATTTGCAACCTAAGTCGGCAAATAAACGGTCGAAAAAACACGTTTCTTACGAACGCTGCTTAATTGAAAATAGATAGAAGAATAATATATTAATTATATATAATATATATATAGAATAATAATTTCTATGCAAGAGTTGTACAACTTAATGAGACCTACAAAAAAGTCCGCGACAGCATATGTCTATCTCTTAAGGTTGACTCACAGTAACCATTTTAATTTTAATTTTTTTTTTAAATATTACATAACTTCCAAGGCTATTTTCAAGTATATAGTATTCATCCTTATCCAAATAATTACGTTAATTAGCTTGGCCACATATTTTAGATTAAAATTGTCATTTACAGTATATAATTCAAATGAAAACTCTAGAAGATATCACGAATTTCACAAACACGCATCGCAAAATTAATAAAATATTTGCAGTGAAACCACAGATTAGGTCATAGTTACTACGAAAATATTATTATAAGCTTAGCTATTCTGTAGATCCCCACCGATCACAATCAATTTGAAGTCAATATAGTATAATAATATGATCTATTGTATAAAATAATATTAATCTATATATATAATAATATAATATAATATTTTAAACCACCCCGACTGATCTATGTATATTATAATAGCTTTTTCCAATGACTCTAAACACGACATTTAAAATCTGAGCTGTAAGTTGGTGAGGATTTGAGTATTCTGTAGAGTCCAGGAGGCTTCCATGTTCTTACAATATCGTTGAAGAAGAAGATTTTCGAATTGATCAGACCTATGAAAGTTGATTTCATAGCGCAATTAACTAGAAAAAACCTCATAATTTTATAACGATTGAACGAATTTTCATGAATCAAAGCTAAGAAAACTCTCGATGAAGACATCTATCAAACAAAAAAAAACTATCAATAATAAAAACAAAATTGGTTCATCCGGTTAGGTGCTAAGATGCTACAGACAGACACACAGATACACACGTTAAACGTATATTACCCCTACATTTTGCGTCGGGGAACGCCGTAAGGTTACGGCGGCAGATGTACTCCTTGGTGGTAAGCTACTTTTTGGTACATTTAATAATTCCACTACCACTGTACGAAAACTCATGATTCATGAATGCACATAAAACTTTCATTGGTAGGTATATAGCTAGGATTAGATCCAACGACCGTCGGGTCAGAATCAGGGTAACTATCCTTTACGCCAAAGGGCCGTCCAATATCAATACGTACGTATTATAAAACAAAGTTCATCACTGCGTCTGTCTGTCTGTTCGCAATAATCTCAATAGCTACTGAACGAATTATCATGCGGTTTTCACCAATAGCCAGAGTGTTTATGAGGAAGGTTTAGGTGCATAATTCGTTAAGGTTTTGTGTAAATTGGATGAAATATGACGATGGTTGTTAAATATGTTCATATTTTATATTCGATGCAACAAACATTATATCATTATGAGGTGAAATTTATTAGTGGTGGATGGTTAGGGCAAGTAAGTTTATGAGTTTCAAATATTATGAACACTAAAATTAGGACAAGTGGTAGTTAGGGCATGATACGTTATGAGTTTCAAATGTTATTACTACTGACATTAGGACAAGTGATAGTAGGGGTAAATAATATTATGACTACAGATTATTAGTAACAAGTAATATTAGGATTTGAAATGTATGACATTCAAAAATAGAGCTTACAATGTTATGCGAATAGATAGGGAACCCAGTTTGAACAATACAATATTGGTTAGTAGGTAATATAGGAAATAAAAGTTAATCGTGTTGCTAAATGAGCACTGCAGTTTGTAGTGACACGGGCAAAAAAACTCCGTGTTACTACACTGCTAACGAACCACAATTAAAATCATTTCAAAATGAAACGTAAGCTTTTTCCCATATCTAATACTTTTAAACGAGCAATTCTTGTATATATATATAATCTGAATCTCGGAAACGGCTCCAACGATTTTCATAAAATTTAGTATACAGGGGTTTCTAGGGGCGATAAATCGATCTAGCTAGGATTCATATTCAGAAAATGTTGTTTTATTCGTGTTTTTAGGCATTGAAAAACTGCTACAATATCATTAGAATACAAAGGGTAATTTCGACTCATTAGACAACGTTATGATAGCTCGGTGGAAGATCGATTGGATGGCGTTCGGGAGGTCCCTGCTTCGAGCCCGGATGAGATGACTATTTTTCCCTTTTTTTTAATCAAGTTCTTTCTTTTGCGAGTAAAACTATTAATGGCAGCCAAAAGAAATCCAATAAATTTGATTTTGCAAAAAAAAAAATATACATACAATACCGAGCAAAGCTCGGTAAACCAGATATTAATGCTGTTATTTGTCATTATTGAGTGCGGCAATTGCAAAAACCTTAAGTATTGTTTTGTTAAAAACTACCTTTAAAACATTTCCAATATATTTATCCATTATGTTAATGCTCATTGTAGGAAAATACTGAATTCTCACAACACAGGATTATTCTAGTGTGAGAATCAGAGCTCATATTTAAGCTTTGTTTAGTACCTAAGCTAATTTAAAACTCTGTTTTTGTTGTGCTAAGTGAGCAAATAAATTAAATTAAAAAAATTAAATTTAATACAAATATACTCTTTAAACATTGAAGCATTTCATGCGTTTACCGTCGCCTATGAACAATTGCAACACCACGAGTGCTGTTGATGCGTGGCCGACCTTTGAGGAATTTGTGGATATCCTTTTTAAAATATCCCATCCTGTAGCTAGATGGGAAGATCGCGGCGGGCAGAATGTTCCTCCACTTACGGGTACGCCGTAAAAATCTTCGGTTAAAACGGATAGTGTAAGACGTCCAAGTCAGTAATATGTGAGGGTGAGCTTTTTGACGGTGCCAAGCAGTACTATAAAATGTAACTTTAAATCTATGGGTCACCGAAATCCAAACTTAAATTCACTAAATTTTGTTTTCTTCCTCAACTGACCCTATAAGAATGGCTCTATCAAGCTGCCCCAAACTCTACCCTAAGTTACAGCTAAGTTTATGTACACACAGCACTGTTGTTAAGTTGGGATTGGAGAACAGTATATTGTTGAGTTTCTAACCAAACTAACGAAAACTTTCATGTGTAATATTCCTAACAAGTCATGTTATTTTACTCTCCTACGAGTTTGTCTTAACGTAACTTAGCTATATAGTGAAAAGCTACTCATGAAACCTTATCTTTATGCTGACTATAGACAGTTTTGGCTGTGCAATAAGATATTGTATACAATTCACATTCATAAACGGTAGTTACTGTACAAATACATAATTATTCATGTAAATTGTTTAACACAATTCAAAATTTTATCGTACCGACGGGACTCGAACCCGCACCCCCCGGATTACACGTCCAGGTGCTCTGCCAATTAAGCCACGGTTCGATCCATCGATACGACGAAATTAGTGGATTGCATTTGTTAACCCAATTATGCATTGGTGGCATAATTATTAATGTTATAAACCGGTTGTGATTCACGTAAGTAGCTTAAGTTATATTATTTACTTCATTTAGGTTTTTTACTCCGGCTCTAGACAAAAAGCGGCGGATTTGTTTAGAAACATAGGTCGACATTTTAAATATTACTTTTTGTGTATAAAAAAACTTAATAACGTTACTAATATTTTTCAAAAAATAAAATAATATTTTTTTCTAAGCTTAATAGCCAGTTTATTCATAACTAGCGATCCGCACCGGCTCCGCACGGGTAGAACATATTATAAATGCCTACATCTGTTTGCATCAGATTGTTGCGTCAAGTATGAACTAACGTCTTCAACAATCATCGTCATATTTCAACCAATTTACAAAAAACTTTAACGAATCATTCACAGAAATTTTTCTCATGAATGACTCTGTTTATAGATGAAAACTGCATGAAAATCCATTCAGTAGTTTTTGAGTTTACCGCGAACAGACAGACGCGGCGGGGGACTTTGTTTTATAAATTATGTAGTGACAGGATAACATAATCTTTAGGCAGCCGTTTAATTGTACAATATTTTGCCCAACCTTAGGTTTGCCAAAATTTTTAAGCCCAGCACGCAGCGTGCATAAGCAGTTTTAATCCATTTAGAAATCAGACGCATATGAGCTACGTGTCTAGTTTAACCATATGTGGCCGCAATTCTCAATTCAACACATGTCCAGGGAATCGTAGTGAGGCATTGAATCTGACTGACCATTTAGATTTGGAAATGCTCTACCTCTATTTTTGGTACGATGTTATGCCACCATTATTGCTTATGGAATTGTTTGGCGTATATTTCATTTCATCGCGTTCATTTGTTTAAATTTGGCTGAGGTATTGGTGAGTATATCGAGGCATATGGTGATAGGGCCTAACCAGTAAGTAGTTGTCTTTAAAATCGTTAAATTGTATATTTAAAATGTGGAAAAATCAAGACAAATTAATTTAATAAAAATAATCTAAGTAGATACGTACAACAAGTGAAACGTTAATACTCTTAAAATTAAACAAACACATGTATTTCCGTTCTCACATGGAAATAGATATAAGTACCTAATCATATCTACATATCATACTTGATCTGATGTGTAATTAAACATAGAAACCCTAAACTCAAGTTTCAAATTCGAGGACCTAGTGGTGTAGTGGGGAACGGCCGGCTTTGACGCAAGAGTTACCGAGTTCCCACCGTGCACCAATAGATTATTCTATCGAAAAATGTAGGTGCGCTTTTCACAGAGTGGCCCTCCGGTGAAGGAAAAACATAGTTAAGAAGCCTCCAACCCCCGCATGGTGGTAGGACACTATCTAGTGTCCGCCTGGTCAGCTACCACCCTCAAGTTAGAAAATCTGACGCCAAATATCCTAATGTGTTCCGGCAGCTATCCTTAAGAGCTAGTTACCATTCTAGGCGTCTAGCGTGCTACCATCCTCGACCGCATCATCACTTACCAACAGGAGAGATAGTGGTTAAACGGTAGCTTATATGATATAAAAAAAATAATCCTACTTGAGGCAAAATAAACATAGTAAATTGGAAGAACAATATTTAGCAGAAAGCACAATGTATTCGGCATATCACCCGTACATAAGATATTATCAATGTTTAAAGATAGAAATAAAGATAATTTATTTATCCATAAACATGAGTATGCATACAAGTATGATGTATGCAATTTGTTATAATATAATTATGATGTACATTCATGTTTTGCCTATGAAGGCGTACAAATAATATTAAATAACATAATTTATAGCTCTTTAAAGCAATGAATAAACTTAACCTCTTTTAAGGTTGAAAAAAATATATAAATTAAATTAAATACCCTTTAAAATTAACAAAATATTTAAAGAAAGAAAATAATTAATTACTAGTTAGTCGAATATATATCGCTTATACATTATATAATATTCAAATCTAAAATCACAGTAAGTTGAGTCATAGTTTGTTATTTAAAAAATCACCTATTTTTAACCGACGTCAAAAAAAGGAGGAGGTTTCTCAATTCGACCGTATATATATATATTTTTTTTTAAATGTTTGTTCGCGGATAACTTCGTCGTTTATGAACCGATTTTGATTATTATTTTTTGTTTGAAAGGAGATATCCCAAGTGTGGTACCATGGTTATTTCATCGAGGTATGATAATTATCTCCAGAGATATTGAGATAAACATCTCAAAATTGGTACTGAAAATGAATAGCGCGGCATTGAAGTCGGTTCTTTTAAACGATATTATTATTATATAGTAGCATTTTTCATGTAGAAGATTGCTCAGTTTCTTTTTAAATAAATGTAGGGTCAACAGGTTTATGTAACTAAACTATGATAGTAGCTCTGCGAGCTGTAGACCTCTCGAGCCCGTCTTTGCATAGCTTAACACTGAATAACACACCCCCGACCCTTGAGCTCTATTGCATGAAGATGTGATTTGGAATAAATAAGTTGCGTCTTGCTAAGGGCAACAAAAGTTTTGTAAAATTTTAGAACATTTTTCGAAATATTACTATATATGTAATTTTTTATCTTTTCAAGATCGGATATCTACGCCATTTTGTGAATTTTCCAAAAACTGGATAGACAAAAAAGTTTCATATAATTATTGAACTTGCTTACAACATTTCACGAGAATCGGTTAAGAAAAGCGACTAGTAGTTTTGTTTTATGATAAAGGTAGCAAACAAGCAGACGGCCCACCTGATGGGAAATTGGTCACCGTCGCCTATGAACACTTGCAACATTAGAGGTGTCTTGTAGTAGACAAAAGCCAAACATCCGGACTTCCGCCGGACATACTAAAGTATTTTTGCCCATGCTGAGATGGAGACGCTTCGCGCTCACACGGTCAATTAAAGATTTGATCAAAAAACAACCGTTTAAAAACGCTCATGACTTTCTACAAAGCTTAAAAGATACAATCTTTATGTTAAAGGCATATTTGCATATATTTATAGACAAAATCAATCACACAAAGTGTGTAGTAGTAGGACTTCTGCTAGTCCGCCTGGGGCTGTACCATCACTTCGCCAATTAATTCAGCTGTGAAATAGGTTTGTTTTCAGTTTGAATGGAAAAGTGTCCAGTGAAATTATAGGGCATGTGAGACTTATATGTCTCAAGATAAAAGCGCTGTATCTGTAAAAATAGACGTCATCGCTTACCGTCAGGCGAGTGTTGTGCTTGTCCTGTTACCACATATGAAAATAAATAAAAACAAATCGGCTAAGAGGTTTCGACCAAAATTATAAATATCTATTATGAGTATCACTATGTACACACAAAATTTAATAGTGAACTGACATTCGAAAACCATCTAACGTGGTGTAAAGATCTCTAAGAAATTTCAAACTAGGTAAAATAATAATCACTAATCTAATCATTGGCAATATAGTACTACGTGAAACGACATTTCATTAAACAATTCAATCCTTTTAAACACCTCAATAAAATGTTCATATCTTTATATTGCTACTTCAGTCTCGATTCCGCGAATTCTTCGGAACATTAATATTCTCTTACAAATAAAACAACAAGCATTCCATAAAAAGACACTTAATGCATTGAAACAGGCTGTCAAGCGTACAGACGGGCCTGTCTTTAAGAATATCAATCTTTTGAGATGAGAATTGGGTCGAAATGAAAATAGCTGTTATGTTAGAACAATAAAAAAATTAAATGTATTACTGAAATGCTTTTACGTTTTTGTGTATTAGGTAAGTTGATAACCACAAGATGTTAGGTACAATAGACACTTCTAGTAGACTTAAAACTTTGTCAGAGTTTTTCACGTCACTATACTACGCCCGTTGCTCTAGGCACAAAAATCATTAGTGGACAACATACTCTGTATTTATATCAACATTGAATGGTACAGAATAGTTATTTTTTTGCTTGCCTAGATGGGCAAAGTAAAAGTCCATTGTGAAAGTCTAACTATAAGAATTTTTTTTTCTCAAGAAATTGATCATACAGTTATTTCCATAATCCGTCCATCCATCGAAGTTTCAACCCCGATAGCACGAGCTTTTGAGTTTGCACAAAACGATTACCTATAAGTGAAATTTAAAAGATATTTCCGTCTTTTACTTTAGGACGACGTAACGTCCAATTGACACGTTTTTCATGAGTCTCAAAATTAAAATTAAATATTGGCTGCTTCCAATCCAAAACAGGCATCCAAAAACGCATCCCGCATCCAAAAAAAAAAAAAATTTTGCTGATTTGAGGTACATTTTCATCTATTGGATCTACAAGCTACTGAAAGCGACTAGACTCCAGCAAAGTGGTGTTTATTAGAAGAGGCCTTTGTCCAGATGAATAATGATCAACAACAATGTAATAAATGCGAAAGTCAGTTGGTATCTAAATATGTTTGTTGGTTTAGGAACTCTTCACGCTCGAACGACTTGAACGATTTACTTGAAATTTTGCACAGGGATATCCAGTAGAGTGAATTGGGATATAGTATACTTTCTACTGCGGGCGCAGCCGCAGGACCCAGCTAGTATGTAACCAGGCAGATGATAATTTATGCAAGTCTAAATTATAAGTTCGAATACCTTTTTTGATTTCATGAACTTATAAGGCGGCAGGAATGCAGGACTATTTTGTATTAGCATTTTTTTTAGACATTATTTTTTAGAAACAATCCAAAAGCAGCATTTACTCGCTTATTGTTCGACAAACCAACCAACGAAAAAAGGATACAGACGAAATACATGACTGCTTATGAGTTTTATAACAAGCTAAAGTTAACTCACAGTCCTCACATGAAAAGTTCAAGTTTCTTGTCCACGTTCTAACAATGCCGAGAATTAATAACGCCAGGCAATGCTGTTGACAGCGTTGTTCTGTTTTAGTGAAATGTTACTTCTGAGCCGTCACACTAACGACTCTTATGAATGTAAAGTGGGCTTAGATAAAGGATTTTCTCAACTATCCGAAATCAAACGAAACTGATTCGTGCCGCGTTGTGTTACGGAAGTTTTTGAAATTTATTTTGCTGTTTGATATTACAAAGGGTGTTTTAGAGATTCGGACTATACGCACGTACGGCAAACAAATTGGGAAGTGTATGTATGTAAATATGTGCGGTGAGGCTGTCTTCGACGTAATACCTTAACGTGCCAGGTTGGGTTCGTAAATCTATCTAGTTTCAAACGAGGGTCGACGGCGCTGCTATTGACAAATGGATAAACCATAAAATGATTCATGGTTGTAACCTAAATGTAACTTGTTAGTTTCAACCGACTTAAAAAAAAAGGAGATTCTCAATTCGTCTGTATGTTATTTTTTTTTGTATGTATCTTACGCAATTTCTCCGTCAATTGCGAACCGATTCGAATGATTATTTTTTGATTCGGTAGGATATATTTTTGAAATGGTCCCATTGTAATTTCATCAAGATCTGATAAGTATCTCCAGAGATATGACGATAAACGTCTTGCAACTGAAATTGACTCGCGGGACATGAAAGTCGGTTGTTTTAGTTTCTAAACTTATATCTTAATTATCATTTACTTCTATATTATTTTGTATGCAGATACATTAATCTTTGGAGCAGATTAACTTGATAATTATTTACTTAAAAACAGATTTTTAATCTCTGGGTAAAAATCGAATTTGAAGATGCTCAGTGAACCTGTTTCTAAGGCTACAAGCATGTAGATTTCAGTACAACACAACATGGAAGATGTTACCACATTTTACATAAAAGCATCCGTAACACAATTTTGCCACGGTGCATAAAATACTTCGACGCTTTTAGCCTACTTAATAGTTTGGCAAAGTACTAACGTACGTCAAATATTATGTTTCTTTGAAGTGTCTCACATTTTATATTTTTGTAAAATTGTTAATTTTGGATTGTGTTTAACAATTTTACTAACGTACGCTTGCACCATCGCCTTATAGTTCAAAGAAATTGCACTTTGAGGTACGACCACACCGCAGCGTCCTGCGATCTGCGAGCGCGATCTCAGTACTTTTCAATTGTTTTCTGATCGCGTTTGGTGTGAACCAGTCGGTACAAATACTATTGCGCTATTTGATTGCTGCCTACAAAGCTGCGGTGTATCCGTACCTTCACTCGTAAACATAAAGGTAAGCATGCTACATCGTCAATCGTATCATCAATTAGCATCAGGTTAAATAGTAGTCAACCTATAAAAATAATACTTAAATTAAAAACAAAAACCACCCCTGACTAATTTGTATATGTATAATTTGTTCATTGAGACCATTCTAATGAGCCTAAACACGACATCTCCGCGTGGCGGGTAAGTAGTGCGTAGAAGCGCCATTTTGATTTTTTAACGTCCACGATTAAAGGGCTACATAAGTTGGTATCGTAGTCTCATCAAGCAAATAAAACCGGCTAAGTCGAGTTGAACTCGCCCACCAAGGCTTCCGTACCAACCAATTAAGCTAGACCTCTAAATTGTATCAGCGCTCATATAACTCAGAGGTCTACATTAATTGGTGCATACTATGTGTGTATGTCCCCGTACACACATAGTATTCGCAAACTATGTATGTATGGGGATACCCTTTAATTTTCAACTTTTTTTTTATTTTTTGGAATTTTTCCTTAATTTGTGCTGTAAGACCTTGCTTCTTGCCAAATTTCGTGATTCTAGGTCAACGGGATGTACCCTATAGATTTTCGACCCAAAACCTTTAGGGTACTTCCGGTTTACCTAGAATTGTCAATTTTGGTTATAAGCAAGGTCTTAGAGAAAAAGTAAAGGAAAAATTCCGAAAAATAAAAAAGTTGAAAATTAAGGTACATTTAGGTACTAACAAGTTTTCGCGAAAATTTAAATTTGCCCATATCTTTTTATTGTGTTGACTCAAGACCTTGATTTTTATACACCCAATAGGGACTATAGACCTCAGTATCAGGTAAACATTTCAATTTGCTAGGTCCACCTATTCCTAAGAAAATCAGTGGTGACACACGGACAGACGGACAGACAGACGCACAGACAGACGGACAGACAGACGGACACACAGACGGACAGACAGACGGACGGACAGACGGACAAGAAAGTGATCTTATAAGGGTTCTTTTTTTTTACCTTTTGAGATACGGAAACCTTAAAAGAGCTTATAATATTTAAACGGCTGAACGGATTTCATGAAACATAGCTTCTTAGCTTTGTTACATGAAAATCCGTTCTCTCTCTCTTGTTGAGGACACCTATCAAACAGTGTAAACTAAATCAAAATCGTTTCATCCGTTTGGGCGCTACGATGCCACAGGCACACAGATACACAACGTCAAACTTATGCCACTCCTTCTTTTTGCGTCGGTGGTCAAAAATAATGTTAAGGCTACAACGGCCGCACATTATTCTAAAGTAATATCTTAATATTACTTTAGAATAATGCTCGGGTGCAATCAACCAATATCCAAGAGGTGGATATCAATTCGGATGTTCATAATACATTTTGATGTGTGTTCGGGCATAACTTCGTCGTATATTTATATTATTATATTGCAACAATATTTTTTGGTCGAAAGAGGTTTATTTCAAAATGGTCCTATTGTAAATTCATCGACATTTGATGAGCAGTACCTTCAGAGATATGATATGAGATATATATAATATGAAGATAATCACCGCAAACTTGCTACTAAAAATGACTAGCGTGGCATTTGACGTTTTAGTTCTTATAGGTTTTTAAACGGTCTAAAATTAACTAACAGAACTACTGAGAAGAACAAAATATGCAATTTGTGCGGTAAAACTGATAATTTGTGATTTTTATTTTAGGTAAGTATTTTGGAGAAAAAAATTAGTTACTCGTACTTATTGACACCATTTTATATGTAAAATATGCTCAAATTTAAATAAATTTTGGCATTAAGTTTATAAGAACAACTCGTGTGTAGCAAGTAAACTAAAACCACTAAAATCACATTTATCTTTTCAAAAAGTAGCCTAGATTCTGGGGACGGCGTTACGATCAATTTTTCATACTTTAAAGAGGTGGTCGATAAAATTATCCGCTAGGTTCTTATTGCTTTCACATAACAATTGGATTTTATGACCGAATTTAGCTGAACTTGGTGCATAGGTGCTTTAAAGTATGATATAAGAACTAATCATCGTAGAAATGATGTATTTAAATATCTTATAGGCTACCGTTTGACCACTATCTATCCTGTTGGTAAGTGATGATGCGGTCGAAGATGGCAAGCACGCTAGGCCTAGAATGGGAACTGGCTCTCAAGGATAGCTGCCGGAATACATTTAGATGTTTGGCGACAGAATTTCTAGCTTGAGGGTGGTCTTCTTCTTGAGGCTTGAGCTGGCCAGGTGGACACTAGATATTGTCCTACCACTATGCAAGGACTGGGAGATTCTTAACTATGTTTTTCCTTCACCAGAGGGCCACTGTGAATGAATAAATTTACGCACAATTGCGCACATACATTTTTCGAGAGAAACATCCATTGGTGCACGGTGGGATTGAACTTGGTACCTCTGGCATCAAACCTGACCATTCTCCTACAACACCACCGGGCCCTCAAGACATAATGAGGTCAGTGTCATCCACGCCAGGGCTATGTTACCAACTTGCGTCACAGGCTTATCTTACACGTGATCCCAAGGTGACTTAAATAGGCAACTACTAGTGTTAAGCTTTGGCTATGGCAGTAAAGCTAACTGGAAGCCAAATTTCGTAGCATTGAAACATTCGATCACTTATGCTTTGATGATTCCTTTTGTTGAATCGTGACATTCGCATTCACTACTATATAAGCCACTACAAAATAATACTTAAGTACTGTAAGTCAGTGAAGATTCTGCAGATTCCAGGTAATGCACCAGCATCAGGTCAATACAATGTTCTTTTAATTTCATTGAAGTAAGAGGATACCGAATTTCGAATGGATCAGAGCTATAAAAGTTGATTTAATAGCGACATCAATTAGAAAAACCTCATATTCTTATAACGGCTGATCAAATTTTCATGATTCTAAGAGCACTCTCAATTAAGTTACCTATCAAACAAAAACAAACTATATTAAAATCGGTTCATGCGTATGGGCAGACAGACATATACATACACAGATACAAATATACACAGATACACACGTCAAACTTATAGCACCCCTTCTTGCGTCGGAGGATAATGATATCTATTTGTCACAATATGACACGACTCTCAAAGCATCTACATAATACATCCTCCAATTTGTTATGTCATTTTTCGTTCAATTAACCTGAAAACACGCTGTTGTAAGCGCGCAATAAGCGTCTTGACAGTGTGATGGGTATCTACATAAATGAATAATTCATGGTTCCCTTCTTGCATTTATTAGTCCTTAAGGACAGGTGATCTTTGAGCCCCCAAACAAACACACGGCTCACATGGTTGACACTCTGCGTCTAAGGTCAGTTTACTAAAGGCCTATAAAGCTGGGGCTGTTTAATTTAGCAGCATATTCAAATGCAAGCTGTGATACATACACTTGGTAGAGCGTTGGTTAACTAGGTGTAATATTAACTGGTTAACATAGTTCTTGTGTGCGGAATTGCTATAGGTTGTCGTTTAGCATACGATAGTTATGCTATGCCTATGACTAAGGTTGTGTTGTAGATCGTCGGTGTAATACAATATAATTAACATTGCGGGTGATAAATAAATAGGAGAGTTATTGAGAACACTGACGTTAAAAGTATGCCTAAGTTTTGTTTATTATTATTTTTTTAGGTTTTATTTCCACAAGGTTTAATTACAATTATCTATATAAAATATGATATAATAATAAAAAAAGATCTGTATAAAATAATTATAATGTTTTCCAATTGGCAATAATTGGCATAAATAGCATTTAAATTTAAAATTAAAACCATTTAGGTTACACTTAAATAAGACAAACAATATAATGTTAACCAGGTTTCAGACATGGCTATGAAAAAAAAAACTCTAAAGGTACGACCACACCGCGGCGTCCTGCGTCCGCGTGCGCGTTCGCGATCTGAATTTCTATTGTTTTCTGATCGCCGTAGATCGTGTATGGTGTGAACCAGTCGGTACAAATACTACTGCGCTATCTGATCGCCGCCTAGATCGCGCACGCAGGACGCCACGGTGTGGTCATACCTTAAGTAAAAAAAAAAACATGCCAAAAATATTCAAAACGTAACAATATGCTTTCTAAATATTTATTTGAGTAACTGATTCCCTCGCGTGTCAGGACACATAAGAACATAAATCATTTTTTTTTGTTAACACGTCTGCATTATGTAATAGAAGGCCCTTAGGAATTGGCGCGTAAAATTAATCACAGGCAACAAAAAATAAATTAAAAAAAAAGACCGGCTTCATAACCACAAACAGGCACTCAAAAGCTGGATAGTAGATAGATACTATGTATGTAGTAGTAGTAAGTAGGTAGATACATGTAGGTAGTATCTATCTTCTACCTATAGTAGATAGATACTATGTATGTAGTAGTAGTAAGTAGGTAGATAGGTACATGTAGGTAGTATCTATCTTCTACCTATTAGACTTGGCTGGCACCGACTTCAAATAGATCAGTGGGCTCTAGCGCTAGCGCTTACAATAATTATATTAAGTAATTTATTTTCAAACGACGTCTCAAACGTGCTTCTGAAACTGACTACGCGGCATGGACGCAGGTTGTCTTAGTTTTATTTTATCTTAATTTAATTTTTAATCGTTACCATGCATGGTTGTCTGGAAGAGATCGTTTTGAGCGATAAGACCGCTCATTGACCCTTTTATTTTAAATAATGTTTTAGTTGTAAGTTTCTTGGTGTTCAAAAAAGAGTTTATCTATCTATTTGTTATTTTGAAGTCGGTAAATTTTTTTTTACAAATAATTTTAGACTATCTTATTTATCTCCATAAATATTTCACTGACAAATGTATCGATTTTAATTAAAATCGCAATAAATGTTATGCTTAAATTTCTAATCCAACCTACCAATGTCACCACGTCACTGGATAAATCATACTCGAGCTCAGTCCCAATGGACTGAAAAGAGTCCTGGTAAAATTAATCAGAAGTGGAGGCCTGTGTAATGCTGTAAGCCTCGCAAATTGAATTTGGGGCCACGTTAAATACGTATTACGTCAGAAAGTATCAAGCTTGGAGACTTGGAACCCCCGAAAATGTGCTATTGTTGATTTTGTATTTCAAAAGCTTATGTTCGGTGAGCAAGATTTGACAAAGCGATGGAATTTTTAGTTATATTGTCATTGTGATTAAATTGGTTGAACACAACAGCAAAATTAAATTGTGTTTAGATTTTTTTACATCTTGCCTCGCCTAAGATGGTGATTTCGCTAGGCCTAGAATACTCTCTCAATGGCTGCGTGCTACCGGAACAGGTTGTTGGGCAGATGTTCTCTGTGATGGTAGAAAGCTACATTTGGCAAATCAGGTGGAACATTGATGTAATATGCATTATACTCTCTACCACATATGGACTATACATACATTTATATAGTAAAGTTTTAGTGCTTATCGAATTTGGTTTAGGTTATTTGCTCGCACTCGCATAGTGCGAGGCTGGACGCGTCGGCGAGCGCCCCGCACTCAATATCCTAATGAAGGCTTCTGGATGAAGCTAAAACATATGTAGATCGCTATATTGACATCACGTTAGGGTCTATTCACACCCAGCGACGCTGCTTGTGGTTTTGCGCGGCGAAACGCGGCGTAGCAAAAAGCCGCGCGGCGCAGTCCGACGCCGTGCAGCGTAGCAAGACGCGCGCCACCATCACATTATCTCAATGAAATGTGTAGATTATTGTGTAGTTAACAAAGTTCTATTTTTAACCGACTTCAAAAAAAGGAGGAGGTTTCTCAATTCGACCGTATATGTGTTTTTTTTTATGTTATAAATTCGTCTTTTATGCACCGATTTTGATTATTCTTTTTTGTTCGAAAGGAGATATCCCAAGTGTGGTACCATGGTAATTTTATCGAGGTCTGATAAGTATTTCCAGAGATATTGAGATAAACATCTCAAAATTAGTACTGAAAATGAACATTGAAGTCGGTTTTTTTTTTGTTTTTAAACGATATTATGTATCATGTGGCTTCTCGCGACATGACAATGAAATCTTTTTGTGTAGTAAATAAAGTTAATTTTGTAGCACTATCTTAAAAAGTACACACCGCGTCGCATCGCATCGCGTCTTGGTGTGAGTTAACCCTAAAATAGTCTAGTTAAATTCCCGTTTTTAGATCAAAATGAGTTTTTGGTATAGCTAGTAAGCTATACCGAAAACTCATTTTGACATTATAGCTTACTATACCAAAAACTCATTTTGACAGACATTGAAGAGTACAGTGTAATACGAAAATTTACAAAACATATATTTTACTGTCACTATTCTAATTAAAACCATAAGTTTGAATCTTATAATATGTTCAGCCTACCTTCTCAAGTTTTATTTTTCTCTTTGCTAAAAACCTTGTCCCTTGAACAAAGTTTTTCTACATTACATAACATTTTTCTCAAAAAATACGTAATTGTATTAGATTATTATGTTTGTATTTAAAAAAAACATCCTCGTAATCGTAAACAGATGACGGTTCATTTGCCAAATTAATATTTTTAATTGGTTTTCTGATTGCGTTGCGATTTATTCATTTAAATTGCTACGGTCCATTAGAGAAATTCGTATTAATATTTTTTAGATCAGTTCTTTGAAATGGAGTTTTTGTAATTAATTAAATTAATTATTTTTATTATCTCACATAGGACTCAAGCTGTTCATTGTTTTATGATACCAAGCAAGGCAAATTTGGGCGCTACGATGCTACAGAAAGATATACAGTTGCAGATATATACACGTCAATTGTAAAACACCCCTCTTTTGTTCTCAATTCGGCTATATTTTTTCAACCGACTTTCCACAAAGAAGGAGGTTCTCAATTCGTCTGTATGTTTTTTTTTTGTGTGTATGTGACGCGATTACTCCGTCAATAGGGAATATGCATGTGGTATAAATTTACTTGAAATCATTTATTTTCGTTCATATATCATTATTATATTCATAATCATTATTGTTCTGGTGTTTATGTTGAACATTTTTTTATAAATAAATTACTCTTAAATGCGTTAAAATATTATATGAAAAATGTAAAAAAAGCGTGGGAAATTCTAATTTGCAAAATACATCACCACTTGTCAATTAGAAAGTGACGTCACAGCGCACCGCATGGTCTCCGCAGATTAAATCTTTTTCATAGAAATAGCATGCACTGTTGTACGAATACATACTATTTCTATTAAAAAGATTTAATCTGTGAAGACCGTGTGGTGCACGGTGACGTCACACAGGCACGCTAAAATTTGGCGGCGGTTTAGATACCTCATATTTTTTCAATGCTAAAACTATTTTTAACCGACTTCAAAAAAAGGAGGATGTTTCTCAATTTGAGTTTTTTTTTTTTTTTTTTTTTAATTTTTTTTATTATGTTTGTTCGCGGATAACTTCGTCGTTTATGAACTGATTTTGATTATTCTTTTTTTGTTTGAAAGGAGATATCCCAAGTGTGGTACCATGGTAATTTTATCGAGGTCTGATAAGTATCTCCAGAGATATTGAGATAAACATTTCAAAATTGGTACTGAAAATGAATAGCGCGGCATTGAAGTCGGTTCTTTTTTAGTTTTTAAACGATATTATTTGTAGCTTAATTTGAACCCTTTCAGTATTATTTTATTGTTTTACTGTGTTCAATGGATGTAATCAGTGAAATAAAAATATTTAAAAAATCACGCATATTCCCTATTGTGAACCGATTTGATGATTTCTTTTAATCGGTAGGGCTCGTTATCGAGGTTGTTCCATTGTAATTTCATCGAGATCTGATGAGTATCTCCAGAGATATGACGATAAACGTCGCACTTGCTACTGAAACTAACTCGCGCGGCATGGAAGTCGGTTGTTTTAGTTCTTAAACTATCTTAATTATTTAGATTAACTGATTTGAAGTTGAGCAATGATCAAGTCAATATTTTTTCGTTTGAGAGATTATGCCTCCCGTTTAGACCCATTCAAATTCTATCAAGATCTGATAATCATCTCCGGAGATATAAGAATAAACAATATAAACAAATTTGATACCTCGATGACATCATTATGACTTATTAGTGGATATTTTCACTTTAGCGGCATGTGAAGTCGGATTTTTCGTTTTGTACGATCATAAATTATTCAGCACAATATTACAGCATAACTAGAGATTTCTGACTACCATAACTTTATATATTTCTGCTTTCAACTTAAAAACTTAAGTTACTCGTTCCACAAATAAAAGTTCTACAACTTAAACTCGCATATTTAGCACCGAATTTCAGCGCTTACCCCGAGGTAATTAAGAAAGTAAAAAAACTAAGTTAATTCCTTACCAAGCAGGTGCAGCTAAACGGTATTTAAGTACCTCGCAACATTTAGTACTGCAGCTCATATTAAGTTGGGTAATTTGTAACAAAAAATTACGTTAAAATAAAAAAGGGGATTATGCATATTTTGCTTATTAGCAGCAGCGCAGTAATTAGAAAATGATTTACCTATGAATTTGTCTATAATGCTGTTTGACTAAGTTTTATTTGATACTTACAGTGTTATTTATAAACGTGTTTAAAATTTTGAGCAATTGCTGATCAAGAAAAATCTCACTCATAAACAGTAATCAAAGTTATAAAACACCGACTATTATACTCACTACAGTTTGTTGTCGACTGTCTCGACCTAGGTTTTATGCATGTCCGATGCACATCCGATGTATAATCATGATTCCAACTCATGATAACTATAAATCTAAAACAGTAATCAAAGTTGAGAGTTCGTTGAGCATTGCATTGACAGCTCTCAAAGTTAACCACCACCAGGACCTTGTTAGGCATTTGCTGAGAAGCAAGATAGCGCTGGCAAAACCAATCAGCTGATATATACCAAGTCTAGACTGGCGCGAATTTCGCGGTATTTTTTCTGTCAGTTGATCTGTCAAATCTAGTCCGTTACAGATAAAACCGGCTAAGTTATACATACCCTATAGGTTACCAACCCAAAACCTATAGGGTAATACTTCCGAATTGTCAGTCTTGGTCAAAAGCAAGATCTTACAGCACAAGTAAAGGAAAAACTCCGAAAAATAAAAAAAGTTGAAAATTAAGGTAAATTTTGGTACTTACAAGTTTTCGCGAAATTCTAAATTTACCCATATCTTTTTATCGTGTTTACTCAGGACCATGATTTTTATACACCTAATAGGGACTACAGACCTCAGTATCAGGTATAAATTTCAACTTGCTAGGTCCACCCGTTCCTGTTAAAATCGGTGATGACACACAGACAGACAGACAGACAGACGAACAGACGGACAGACGGACAAGAAACTGATCTAATAAGGGTTCCTTCTTTACCTTTTGAGGTACGGAACCCTAAAAATGAATATCCGCGGGCTCGAATCATCCTTTAGTCGACTAATTTGGTTATAATCTGCGCCAACAGCCGATGAAGCATATCTATTTCGTGTTCAAACCAAGCCACGACTGACTTACGTTTATGAGTGAAAAAAAGTTGAGCAATGATCAAGTCTTTAAGAGCTTCTCAGCTGAGAGGCAGTTCAGCAAATTGATCAATAGATTTTTATAAGTAACACTGTTAGTGTACACACAAATTTACACAATACAAAAATTTTATCGTACTGACGGGACTCGAAACCCTGCCTACTGGGAAACATGCCCAGGCGTTGTAACAAACTCAGCTACAGTACGTACATATAATTATTGAAAATGCAATACATAAGCTTCTTAATGATATAAGTTAACAAAACAAGCACGAAGTTCGCCTAATAGTAAGCGATGACGTCTACCTATTACAGATAAGCGGCATATCACTACACTGCGCCTGTTACCTTAGGACATAAAGATGTTAAGTCTCACATGCCCTGTAATTTCACTGGAGACATTGCCATTCAAACCGAAAAACATTCCTATTTGAGGACTCAGTGGTGTAGTGGGAGAATGGTCGGCTTTGATACCAGAGGTACCGAGTTCGATCCCCACCGTGCACCACCAACGTGCACTTTATCGAATACGTATATGCGATTTTCATAGTGATCCTCCGCTGAAATAGAAACATCGCTAAGAAAACCCCAACCCCCGCATGGTGGTGGGATACTATCTAGTGTCCGTACCGTCACTACCATCAAGGAGAAAATTTTACCGCCGTAACCTTAAGGTGGTCAGCGGCAACACATAGCCTTTGAGAGCCTGTTCCCGTTCTACGCCTGGCGTGTTCACCATCTTCAACCGAGTAACCCTTATCACCAGACGAGATAGTGGTCAAACGCTAGCCTATTATGTATAAAAAATATGCCAACTGGAACTGAAAACACATTAAAAGTATACTGGACCTAATTACCTTAGGGTTTAAACAAACATCCTTTATTACTTAAAGAAACATTTCATTTTATTGTAATTACGGAACTACGAAACAAAATGGGGTTTTAAGGATAAACTTTGGGCATTTTTCTCTTTATTGTTCGGACAGCCGAGTTCAAAGTTTTAGGAGGGGAAGACATTTTCGAATAGGGAGTTAATTTAAACTTAACTCTTTTATTAGCACAGTTCCTGCTATCGCTACGATGCGAGAATTGTTTCTAAACAATGTTACAAATTGTTTTTGGGGTGTTCCTACTATTTGGCAAAAGAGGGCGTTGAACTTTGGCGGCAAAATTAGGGGAATATATATATTTTTTAAATAAACCTTTGGTTTACATGTTTCAAATTCAAATATGTTTTTATTTAATAATATTATAGTGATTGGTGACGAATGATAATATGGTAACAAAGCAATTTAGACGTTTGCTTTATATTTACTAATAGTAAAACGTTAAATGATGATGGAAGACGAGTCCTTAGAGGAGACGACGTATCGGCAAGCGTAGTGTAGGACGCCCTTAGACCACGTTAGGCGGCGACCTGCTAAAGCGACTGGTTGACTGGAAAGCGACTGGATGCGGAAAGCCAAAGATCGAGGCAAGTAGCGTGATGCTTGCACACACTCTCTGTGGACACGCAATTTACGAAGTTTTGAGTTCAATGGCTGGACAAATAATGAAACGTCATCGATCCAAGTCATTTGCCTAGCTGTTTGATCAAATGGCTGGATATTATTCAGGAATCTAGTTCAACGGCGCTGTTTAGTTAAGAGGCTAGGCTGTTAATTGAACGGCTAATTGAGCAAACTGCCTGCGACATATATTAACTAAATATAGATTATGTAAATTTTGTTAAATATTATAAGTATAGTGTTATTCATATTGGTGTATTTTCTCTAGTGGGTTACCTCGCTTTGTTTCTGTAAGCCCGGGGGTAGGAGCTTTTCCTGTTCCCTGTAGGAACATTTCCGTTATCAGGCTCACTGAGATAAAGACAGAATGAGAATTTTATATTTAAAATTATAATTTTGTAAGTAGAAAATAATTATATATCTGAGAAAACTGTACAGAGTAAAGCCTGTGAAATAAAGGTACATTATAATAATGGTTTACCTACTTGACGCAAAAGGCGAGACTGTTCTCAAACCGCTAGACAGCTGTTAATGAAGCTTGTCTTCATATCTCTGGAGATACTCATCAGATTTCGATGAATTTTCAACGGGATACGGGAAACATATATACCCTCTCAAACAAATATAATTCATATAATAATATTGTAATACGGGAATTATCGCGCTAAACCACAATTTTATTTACCTCGACGTTTCAAACGAATTGCATTGACCGTGGTCACGAGTAGACTGAAGTTGTGGGTATCAGAATTGTTATGATTGAGAGTAGTTTGAAACTACCCTCATTTGATCTTGATCGGAGTTGCCATTGCGACACACAATACTGACGACATCGGCAGATTTATGTATGTAAATCGCGAAAATTTAAAATATACTAAATATAATTTATGATCGTACAAAACTAAATAAACTGGCCAAGTGCAAGTCGGACTCGCACTCGTAGGGTTCTGTAACACAGTAGAGTATTCTATAACTTTGATTTTTCTCAACTACAAAAATAACGTTGTTTTTCATAGTGTTTGTATGAAAAACAAAGTTATACTTGCGGTCGCTGTATCTCAACAACTGCTGACTGTATCTCGTTCAAACCAATTTTCGTTGAAAGTTTTTATTGAGATCTACAGAATATATTTTTTCTAGATTTTTCACTCCCTTACTTTAGAAGTTAGAGGGGGGGGGGGGACACACATTTTTCCACTTTAGACGCGCCTATCTTTGAAATGATTGACTTTGAGAAAACATGATTTTAGAAACCTTAATGTCATTTTTAAAGACCTATCCATAGATACCCCACACGTAGGTTTGACGAAAAAATTTTTATTTTGTTCCATTTCCATGTATGGGATGCCCCCCCTTAAACTTTTATATTTTTAATTTTTGTATAAAAATCGGAAAGCGGTTCACAGAATACATCTACCTACCAAGTTTCAATTCTGTAGTCCTAATAGTTTCGGAATAAAATGGCTGTGACATACGGACGGACAGACAGACAGACAGACAGACATGGCGAATCTATAAGGGTTCCGTTTTTTGCCATTCGGCTACGGAACCCTAAAAATGAATTTAAGTTATATTACTAGGTTGAAAGGTTAGACACAACACTTTTGCATTTGAATGTTTGTGCTTGCAAGTCAAAATAAAATAAACATCGGGCAGTCTTCAAACAATATAAGATAGCTTAAAAACTAAAACAACTGACTTCCATACCGCGCGAGTCAGTTTCAGTTGCTAGTTTGAGACGTTTATCGACACAATATCTCTGGAGTCACTTATAAGATCTCGATAAATTTGCAATGGTATCACCCTTGGAATATCTCATTTCCAACAAAAAACAATTATCAAAATCTGTTCATAAACGATGAAGTTATCCGCGGACACACATAAAAAAAATATGTATAATTGTATACAGTCGAATTGAGAAACCTCCTCCTTTTTTTGAAGTCGGTTAAAATGTTGAGAAGCCTCAAGTTAAAATCATCAAGATTCTTGTGACCATCCCCAATCATATTAGTCTTTAATGATTTTATATTGTACGTTTTGATTATGGTATATGTATATCAACATGTTTTTGAATTTGGCATGAAATTTCCTATAAAATACAATGAAAAATTTAAAAACCTTCAAATAATTTCAGATCTTTTAAAAAACTAAATGAACCGACTTCAAACGTCGCGCTAGTCAATTAGCCAGTAGACGTAGTAACTATTACATAATCTGTACCAGTAGTTAGTAGTACGAGTAAGTCTTCAAGATAAGTAAATGCGTCGTAATACAAATGTTGATATATTACTAAATGGGACCACCCTAAGAGCAATAATTTGCTCTGAGCTAGACCTCTAAATTGTATCAGCGCTCATATAACTCAGAGGTCTACCTTAATTGGCGCTATGTACTTATGTAAAAAAAAAATTAAAACAGTTGAAAATTACGGTAAATTTTGGTACTAACAAGTTTTCGCGGAAATCTATATTTGCCCATATCTTTTTATTGTGTTGACTCAAGACCTTGATTTTTATACACTCAATAGGGACTATAGACCTCAGTATCAGGTATAAATTTCAACTTGCTAGGTCCACCCGTTCCTGAGAAAATCAGTGGTGACACACGGACAGACGGACAGACAGACAGACGGACAAAAAAGTGATCTTATAAGGGTTCCTTTTTTAGGGTTCCGTAGCCGAATGGCAAAAAACGGAACCCTTATAGATTCGCCATGTCTGTCTGTCTGTCTGTCTGTCTGTCCGTCCGTATGTCACAGCCATTTTATTCTGAAACTATTATAGGACTACAGAATTGAAACTTGGTAGGTAGATGTATTCTGTGAACCGCTTTCCGATTTTTATACAAAAATAAAAAATATAAAGTTTAAGGGGGGGCATCCCCATACATGGAACTGGAACAAAAAAAATTTTTTTTCGTCATACCTATACGTGTGGGATATCTATGGATAGGTCTTTAAAAATGACATTGAGGTATTTAAAATCATTTTTTCTCAAAATCAATCATTTCAAAGATAGGCGCGTCTAAAGTGGTAAAATGTGTGTCCCCCCCCTCTCCCCTCTAACTTCTAAAGTAAGGGAGTGAAAAATCTAGAAAAAATATATTCTGTAGATATCAATAAAAACTTTCAACGAAAATTGGTTTGAACGAGATACAGTCAGCAGTTGTTGAGATACAGCGACCGCAAGTATAACTTTGTTTTTCATACAAACACTATGAAAAACAAAGTTATTTTTGTAGTTAAGAAAAATCAAAGTTATAGAATACTCTACTGTGTTACGGAACCCTACGAGTGCGAGTCCGACTTGCACTTGGCCAGTTTATTAATTCATTTTAATCCACTCCCGACTGATCTATGTATAATTTGTTCATTGAGACTATTCCAATAGGCCAAAACTCGACACCTCTGCTGTAAATTGGTGGGGAGTTTTGTATTCTGCAGATTCCAGTTGTCCCAGCATCAGGTTAATGCTTCCACGTTTTTAAATTATTGTTGCAGTAAGAGAATACTTTATTACGAATTATTCAGACCTATGAAAGTAGATTTTATAGCGTCATTAACTAGATAATATCGTTTAAAAAACTAAAAAAGAACCGACTTCAATGCCGCGTTATTAGTTTTCAGTACCAATTTTGAGATGTTTATCTCCATATCTCTGGAGATACTAATCAGACCTCGATAAATTTAACATGGTACCACACTTGGGACATTTTCTTTCCAACCAAAAAATAATAATCAAAATCGGTTCATAAACGACGAAGTTATCCGCGAACAAAAAAAAACATATATACGGTCCAATTGAGAAACCTCCTCCTTTTTTTGAAGTTAAAAATAGCACACAGACTTAAAACGGCAGAACGGATTTTCATGAATCAAAGCTAAAATACATATTAAGACAGACCTGTTATTTTCTTGTTGGTTTGTTCATTTTTTTCTAATTTTGTGAATTAAAAATGTTCTCATAAATCATCATGGATAGTCTTATCAGAATGTTCTACTATGACTGGAAGAAATATCTGCCCTTACGGTCCTATCTGGAAAATCCACCCATCCATAGTATTCATTAAAAAACTTACAACATATCTAACATTAAAATAATTTGCAGATACTAAATTGAAATCACACCTTGGTGGAGCTATGATATATAAACTGGCTGGCAGCGGTTGGAAACAAATAGCTAAAGATCGAGCTCAGTGGCGTGCCATAGGAGAGGCCTATGTCCAGCTGTGGATGAATACTGGCTGTTAATGTTGATGATGCAGTTGAAATACCTTGCCAATGTTAACTGATAAATTGTATTGTTAAATTGATCAATTGTTGTATTATTTTGCATTAAAAATATATTTATATCCTTTATTTTATATCCTGCTCCTTTCAGCCTCTCTCAATTAGTCTTATAATTTTGCATGTGCCCAACAGGGTCCATAATGATCTCATGTATATAGATAATATCTAGATATAAGAACTTTATGTGCAACAATTATGGAAGCAATAAAGTATTGGGTATTTTTTATCAGCAATGCATGTGCAAATTCTAAGTTTAAATGAAAGTTAATAGTGATACCTTGCCAATGTTAAATTGTTTTTGATAATAAAATGTAACTACACTGGTTATTATGAATTTGCTTATCAATGTTATTGTTATATTTTTGGGCCAATGGGTGAAAATAGCTTTGTTATCAGTATTTTATTACAAATGTGGTTATTTTGTAGTTTTAACATAAATATGTGTTCCTGATAAGATGCCCGTATAATTAATGCTACAAACTATTTATTGTTTTATTTTATTTAATTACTTTGCTTTTTTTGCAAATCAACATTGCGTGGCGCTCCATAGGAAAGGCCTATGTCCAGCAGTGGACGGAGATAGGCTGATGATGATGATGATGATATATATCTGTATAAAACACAAAAAATAATTCTACCTCTGTCCGTTAGGTATAGACTTTAAAATCATCCAACCAATGTGCCCCAAACCGGTTATATTAGAGAATAAAACCGGCTAAGTCGAGTTGAACTCGCCCACCGAGGCTTCCGTGCCAACCAATTAAGCTAGACCTTTAAATTGTATCAGCGCTCATATAACTCAGAGGTCTACCTTAATTGGCGCTTACTATGTATGTCTGGGGACACCCTTTAATTTTCAACTTTTTTCATTTTTTGGAATTTTGCCTTAATTTGTGCTGTAAGACCTTGCTTCTTGCCAAATTTCATGATTCTCGGTCAACGGGAAGTACCCTATAGGTTTTCGACCCAAAACCTATAGCGTACTTCCGGTTTACCTAGAATTGTCAATTTTGGTTATAAAAAAGGTCTTAGAGCACAAGTAAAGGAAAAATTCCGAAAAATAATAAAAGTTCATAATAAAGGTACATTTTGGTACTAACAAGTTTTCGCGAAAATCTAAATTTGCCCTATCTTTTTATTGTGTTAACTCAAGACCTTGATTTTTATACACCCAATAGGGACTATAGATTTCAGTATCATGTATAAATTTTAACTTGCTAGGTCCACCCGTTTCTGAGAAAATCAGTGGTGACACACGGACAGACAGACGGACAGACAGACGGACAAACAGACAGATAGACAGACGGATAAGAAAGTGATCACACCGGGTATCCGCTAGTATATAATATTAAACTTAAATTCAAATAATTAATGAATCAAAAAACGTAAGCGCAAAAACGAAACAACAGAACTTTGAGTGATCCTTTTATGGTAAATCTATATAATATATTTTTACACATCTACCCTCACCCGTGTCCATTTAAAAAATCTGACAGACGTCAAGCAAACCGACCACTGTTTATAAAGCCTTATAAATATTCATTTATGTCATCACTGCCCGGCTTAAACCCGTGCCCACTTAAAAATGGAAATGCCATCATTGTTGCCCTCATTATTATGCAATTACGAAGAATTTCCCGCCACTTTATTTTAGGGGACCTCTTGTTAACTAAAATTGACATAGACAGATTAATATTTGCTTCTCTTTTGTTTTTATATTCGAATTAATAAAATTTCGGAGGATTCCGTGGTACCTACAGAAGTGCATCAAATCACTGTAATGCTTTTTAGAAAATGAAATACGATTTTTTTTATTGGTATGTTTTTAGAAATTATAAGCTAGCAATCCTACATACATTAAAAATGTTTAAGAAATCACAGTCATTGCTTACTGAAGATAAACCGATGTCACATGTCAAAGATCATAATTATAAAAAGTTGCTTACAGATGTTTTTTTACATACAATACCAAAAACTTTTTCTCAGAATACGAGGTCAAAATAACCAAACACTAATTTTAAAGATTGTCAGTATATTTTTAATAGTTTTTTATTTAATATTAAAAATTCAAAAAAACTTACCACCAAACAGCATCAAAAACCAGCCAACAAAAGTGAATCCTTGTCCTATCATGTTTAATGTTCACTCACTATTTCCTACACAACACTAAAACAAATGAAAAAAAAACAAGTTGAATTACTTGACACTGGTTTAAAAGAATAGATATAACACATCGAAGCGTGATTTTTAAATTCGGCGCCAAAATCGCTAGAAACGACACGACCTCCTCCCTAGAGGCTTCGACGGAACTGAGGATTCTCCACCTGGCGGCTCGTTGTCAGATTTCACCACCCGCGCACCACACATACTAACAAAATCATACCCATACATATTATATTCTGGACAAAATATCCGCCGTATGTTAGGCGAGTATCTAGTCTGTGTCATTCAGTTGTTTTGTTTCCAGAACGATTCCTATGGGTGGTTTTTAAGAGGATTTTTTATACGCAAATTCCCGCCGGTTACAGCCTACCAAATGCGTATTATATTTGATTTAATATCCTTTTGATTTTATTTGCGAATGTGAAAACGATTTTAATCAGACGTTTGTATTGACGGAGAATACATTTAAGAGTAAATATTTATTTTGTATTACATGACTGCTATTTAAATTCCTGAAGCACAAATCGGTTATATTTTTTTTCGATTATAGGTAGGCATAAAAATAAGTTTTTTTTTTAATGAGTAGCTTTTATCTATTGTTATCTATGGGTGGGTAAAGGCACGGCCACACCGCGTCGTCCTGCGATCTGCGGGCGCGATCTCAGTACTTTTCAATTGTTTTATGATCGCGTTTGGTGTGAACTAGTCGGTACAGATACTACTGCGCTATCTGATCGCCGCCTACATCGCGCACGCTGGACGTTGCGGTGTGTCCGTACCTTAAAAGATTACCTTATCGCGTCAGCGGGTTCAAACCTTAATTAACCCTAACCGTGATGGTGGCACTAGATTTTTTTAAATATCTTATAGTCTAGCGTTTGACCACTATCTCACCTGGGGCCTTATTCAGTATGACCATTTTAAAGTCTTACCGTGCCGTGTTATGTTATCTCCGCGTTATGGTATTCTCTGTGCCAATTAATACGCGGTAGGGTAAGGTTATGAGCGCGTTTTGAGCTGTCAAAATATCGTGACATATGAGGACGTGTAACGCGCGCGTTTTGTATAATTTACCTATCGTGTGGCATACAGAATACAATTTTTCAATAACGTAACGTGGCGCGTTAAGGAACGCGTTATCTCATTGGTCGTACTGAATAAGGCCCCTGGTGGTATGATGATGTGGTCGAAGATGGTGAACATGCTAGGTCTAGAAAACTGACTCTCAATGGTTGTATGCTGCCGAAAAAATAAACGGGCCAAGTGCAAGTCGGACTCGCACTCGTAGGGTTCCGTAACATAACACAATATTTTATGAGATCAAGCAAAACATACCAATTACAAATACCAATTATTTTTGTATAAAAATCTCAAAGCGGTTCACAGAATACATCTACCTGCCAAAGTTGTAACTGTGTAGTCCATATAGTTTCTGAATAAAGTGGCTGTGACACACAGACAGATATACAGACGAATCTATAAGGGTTCCGTTTTTTTCCATTCGGCTACTAAATCCCAAAAAAATACGGTTATGGCGGCAGATTATCTCCTTGATGGTGGTAGACGGTAGTAAATCAGGCGTAACATTGATATATCATACTCCTACCACCTCATCATATCATCATCATCATAATCAGCCTGTATCGGCCCACTGCTGGACATCTGCCTCTCCCAAGACACGCCACTGAGTCTACCACCTGAAGTAAAATATTTATCTTATCGTTGCATAAACAAAGTGCTACAATAACAAACAAAATGGCTTATGACTACTCGAGGCAATGTTTACCCAATTACGGGAAAAAAATATTTGTATTGAACGTATACAGTACATTATTTTGCAGAAAATACTTGTATTTTTATTTTTAACCGACTTCAAAAAAAGGAGGAGGTTTCTCAATTCGACCGTATTTTTTTTTTTTTTTTTTTTTTTTTTATGTTTGTTCGCGGATAACTTCGTCGTTTATGAACCGATTTTGATTATTCTTTTTTTGTTCGAAAGGAGATATCCCAAGTGTGGTACCATGGTAATTTTATCGAGGTCTGATAAGTATCTCCAGAGATATTGAGATAAACATCTAAAAATTCGTACTGAAAATGAATAGCGCGGCATTGAAGTCGGTTCTTTTTTAGTTTTTAAACGATATTATTGTACGTTTTGTGATTGAACTTGCGATTTAAATTCTTATAATAAGTCGAGAAACTATGTAGAAATACTAGTAGTGCATCGCGACTTTCCCCGCGTTAATAAATGTCAGTAAAAAATATTCTTTTTGTTTATCCGAATAAGCGAATCGGCAAACGTAGCGTAGGACGTCCTGGGACTCAGGTGGAGCGACGACATACGCAAAGCGGTGGGCAGTGACTGGAAAAGAAAAGCCGAAGATCGGGCTCAGTGGCGCATCTTAGGAGAGGCCTACGTCCAGCAGTGGATTGACCATCCATGAAGATGAAATTATGATTGTGTTTAAGAATTTACAAAAATATAAAGTGTGAAACACTTCAAAGAAACATAATATGTTAATCCATGTTATATAATACAGCCAAATGTAACCCAAATCTGTTCACCTGTTTTTACGCGATTGAATAACAAAGATACAAACTTTCAAATTTATATATTTTTTAACTGAACCTTTTATTACATCGCCTGAATTATTTCGTCCATCTATCGCATGTCGCGACATGCATGTCCGCCGGTGCTGATTGGTGGATATAATATAAGACATTCATCTATTAGTGTCCATGATCTAGCTGTGATTGGCAGACGCTACCGCAGTGTCATCATGATCTAGCTGTGATTGGCGGACGCTACCGCTGTGTCATGTCTACTGCTGTCAAAGTAGCTAGCATAGTTACACAGCTGCAAATAATATAACCAGCCAAGTGCGTGTCGGGCCACGCGCAGTGTAGGGTTCCGTAGTAGCTTGTTTGCATTAAACAAGTCTTTACCCGTTATAAACAACCAACTAGGTACTCCGTCTTTGTCACTTTAAAGTATTTATTCTAAGAATTTTGTATTTGGTACAAAATTATCCAACACCCAAGTTCAACGACTATTACTGCTAAACTAATAAAATTATCTTTACCGCTATAATTTTCCTTTAAAGTTCATAAAATGCGCTATTATCACGATTTTTTCAAGCTAGCAGCTTAGCTTTTAGAGGGGAAGGGACGCCCTACTGGAACAAAAATCGTCTCTTTATATTATTAATAAAATTATATACAGCAGTTATTTTAGCACGATGTTGGCCAAAACAAGCCTTGAACTATCGATTATAATTAACCAACAAGGAGGATAAAAGCCAAGGATACCACATCTTAGGTTTCTATTGGTATAAGAGCTCGTTACAAAATGGAATGAGTTGTTTAGGTACTTTTCCTTTCTGTTTTGATGTACACGGCAAGAGCTAATCAAAAAATACATTTGGTTTATTTTACACATCTCAAGGTTTTATTCATGAGCAGACATACTCAAACGCAAAGGTATGTTTACAACATTGCGTTTTTTTTCGTTTCATTATGGCTCCACACAATCTAATACTATAAGAATCTTTGTCCTGACATACTGACTGACTCACTGACAGACAACGCACAGCCTAAACCGCTGGTCGTAGAGACTTGACATTTGGAGGGTATATTTGTCTTAGTACGTAAGGGTGTAAAGAAAGATTAAGAAAGGATTTTCCAAAATTCACTTCTTAAGGGGATGAAATGGGGGTTCAAAGTTTGTATGGAGAAACAAGATTAGATAGTCTTTTCTATCCGAAACTTCACACAAATGCATAAGTAAAAAAATAAATAAATGTGTGTTTCAGGTTTTTTTGAAATTCCACCCTTAAGAGGGTGAAATGGGGTAACAAAGTGTGAAAATCAATATTGTTTCGGATTGCGCTGAAATTTGGCATGCAGATAGTTATTACAACGTTAGTTATCTCTGAGAAAGAACTTTTCAAATTTCACCCCTGAAAGGGATGAAACAGGGGTTCAAAGTTTGTAAGGAAAAACAAGATTAGATAGTATTTTCTATTCAAAACTTCATACAAGTGCTCCAATAAAGAAATAAGTAAATACGTATTTTAGGTTTTTTTGAAATTCCACCCCTAAGAGGGTGAAATGGGGTAACAAAGTCTGAAAATCAATATTGTTTCAAATGGCGCTGAAATTTGGCATGCAGATAGTTATTACGACGTTAGTTCCTTTTGAGAAAGGATTTTCCAAAATTTACCCCTTAAGGGGATGAAAAAGGGGTTCAAAGTTTGTATGGAGAAACAAGATTAGATAGTCTTTTCTATCCCAAACTTCACACAAGTGCTTCAGTAAAAAAAATAAGTAAATGTGAACGTGTTTCAGGTTTTTTGAAATTCCACACCTAAGAGGGTGAAATGGGGTAACAAAGTGTGAAAATCAATAATGTTTCGGATACAAAGTCTGAAATCAATATTGTTTCGGATTGCGCTGAAATTTGGCACGCAGATAGTTATTTTGACTTAGGTATCCGCTAAGAAAGAATTTTCCAAAATTCACTTTTCAAGGGGATGAAGGGGGTTCAAAGTTTGGATAGTCATTTTATTTGACATTTCACACAAGTACTTCTAAGTAAATAAATAAGTAAATACGAGTTTCAGGCTTTTTCAAAATGCCACCCCAAGAGGATAAACTGGGGTTACAAAGTCCAAAAATCAATATTGTTTCGGATTGCGCTGAAATTTAGAATGCAGATAGTTATTATGACGTAGGTATCCGCTCAAAAGGGATTTTCTAAAAATTCCTCCCGGATACTGAACGGGGATTCAAAGTTTGTATGGCGAAATAAGATGAGATAAAGTACGTGTTGTAGGATTTTTTTAAATGGTTTTTTTTTTTTTTTTATTTAAGTCTGAAAATTTGGGTTTTTCGGTTTGAATGAATAATAAAAATGAATGAATCCCGAATTGCTTTAGTCACGCGATAACATGAAAATGGGTGAACCGATTTGGCTAATTCTTATTTTATGTATTTAATGATAGAATCGTTTTTACAAAAAAAAAGTTTTAAGCAAAGAAAAAAGTTTTTAACGCGGGCGAAGCCGCGGGGCACTTCTAGTTAGTGTATAAATATGAAGATACGGGACTTATCGCGCCTAAAACATTAATTTTATTTAACTCAACGTTTCAACCTAGTTGTATTGATCGTGGTCACGAGACGACAGACTAATGTTTTAGGCGCGATAAGTCCCGTATTTTTAACTGACTTCAAAAAAAGGAGGAGGTTTCTCAATACGACCGTTATTTCTTTTTATTATGTTTGTTCGCGGATAACTTTGTCGTTTATGAACCGATTTTGATTGTTCTTTTTTTTTTGGAAAGGAGATATTCCCAGTGTGGTACCATGGTAATTTTATCGACGTCTGATAAGTATCTCTAGAGATATGGAGATAAATACCTCAAAATTGGTACTGAAAATGAACAGCGCGGCATTGAAGTAGGTTCTTTTTTATTTAGTTTTTTTTTTTTTTTTTTATTAAATAAAGATTACTCGCAATGTGGGTTGCACATTACTAGTATTCTTGTTAACCCCTCTAACTAAGCTAAATATGCTTGTGTCTAGAGTGGGTTCACGTCAATAGTGCAATGGGTGGAGTGGGGATCGAACTCACGACCTCTCGATCGCCAGTCCGACACCCTATCCATTGGGCTATTGCCGCCTCAAATCTTTTTTTTCCAAGTTTTATAAACGATCTTATCATATTTATAACTATGTGTTCAAATCGCGAAAGTATAAAGTTTACAAACGATTAGTGTATTTAGCCAGTGCCAAGTATAACATTTCTTCAAGTGTTTCATGTTTTCAAAAATCACGTCATAATAGATAGATCAAAGTCACATTTTAAGTCAAATTGAAGTCATAGTCTAAGTCATACCCTCAATAAATATATGGGCTTCACTGAAGATTTGCAGTGAAATTTTGGTGAGAACGCAAATAGCATGTTTTTCAACATTGTGCTGTTTCCCTACACTCGCACACATTCACCGGCACATACTTCTTAATAACCCACATATATTCCACACTAACTTGCGGAAGAACACAAGTTTTAGGTAAAAATACAAATAAAAACACACACTTTTTCACGTTCCCGCCCAAACTCCAATTTTGTGTTTCATGCCAGTTCCACAACAAAAGAACGAGAGTCAACGAATGGCAAGGCGGCAATAGCCCAATGGATAGGGTGTCGGACTGGCGATCGAGAGGTCGTGAGTTCGATCCCCACCCCACCCATTGCACTATTGACGTGATTCCACTCCAGACACAAGCATATTTAGCTTAGTTGGAGGGGTTAACAAGAATTCTAGTAATGTGCAACCCACATTGCGAGTATTCTTTATTTAAAAAAAAAAAAAAAATTATAATAATTTTTATATTAAATGGAAGAAGACGCATTTGTAAAGGCATATAACTCCATCTCCCTCTATTCAGCGTACGTCGTTCGCTCCGCCGCGTAGACCGTGTCAGAATAAACTAGCCAAGTGCGAGTCGGACTCGCACACGTAGGGTTCGATTGAACAAAATTTGCCGGAAAAATTAAGTATCTACATAGTTTTAACATCGATATATATTAATACCGTGTCAATACTAAACATGCTTATTTACTACAACGCCATCTGACGAATGTCGAACGAACTTCTAACACCCACCATGTGAACGTTAACACAAAGGTCAGCGACCTTTTTGTTGGTTACCATCGGTCATAGATGGTGCTATAGTAAAAACGCGTTTTTTGTATGGGGACCCCCTTTAATTTTTTACTTTGTTCTATTTTTAGTATTTCTTGTTATAATTGCAACAGAAATACATCATTTGTGAAAATTTCAACCGTCTAACTATCACGGTTCACGAGATACAGCCTGGTAACAGACGGATAGACAGACAGACAGACAGACAGAGTCTCAGTAATAGGGTTCTGTTGGCACCCTTTGGGTTCGGAACCCTAAAAATGAACCAACCGTAGTTCATAACAACACATATATATCAGTCTATACGTCGAAAAATTACTCAACGAATATTCATCATCATCATCATCATTATCAGCCGGTATCAGTCCACATGCCGCTGAGCCCGAAAAAAAAACCAGCCTAATGTGAGTCGGACTCGAATCAAATTTCAACTGTCTAACTATCACGGTTCATGAGATACAGTCTGGTGACAAACGGACGGACAGCGGACTCTTAGAAATAGGGTCCCGTTTTAACCTTTTGGCTACGGAACCCTAAAATCTACCACCGACTTTCTAACAAAGAATATTAAAGGCGATAAATTAAGCTCTGGCTGTATTTAAATTATATTTGATGAAGTATGAATTTTAATTATATTTAACAGTATATATAACTTATATATGGCACAAAATTAATGTTTTAAATTTGAGTTTGACTGATCTATATATTACCGAGAAATGGTATTATTGGCTAGAGTATGTGTTTCATGTAATACAAGGGTATTAAAATTGAGAGAAAACAAGGTATCTTGTAGCCGAGCGAACAAAACATTAGTTCACATCGTGACGCGCTTGTTTATGGAGTAAATAGTTATTTATGATACTAGTGTCAGTTTTTACAAACGACGAATAGACGAATGTAATACGCTTAAAGACTTACCATAGTTCGAGTTTGTTAAAACCAATACCCGCACGTGTGTCATACACCGATTTTCAGCAAATTTGCAAGAAAACACTACAATTGGTAATCATAAACATAAATTTAATAATCAAAAAGTCGAAACAAACAGTCTTTGACGTTTCTAATGTGAAAATGGTGGCATATTGTGTGTTAAAAGTTAGAACTACATCTTTCGTCTCATTTACTCATTAGTATTAAAAAGAGACAAATGTATTAAGCAAAAGCGCTTTCAAGGAGGTGCTATCATTCAGCACCAAAGAGTTTCATATAGCGAGAATTAATAAATTCTCGCTATATGAAACTCTTTGGTGGATTTCTTATGAAGGTTTTACGAAAATTTAAAATAGACCGTAAAGGATACGCACGGTGCCATACCACAGATTGTATAATAGTTACTACGACGTGCCATACACCGGAGCGTGCGGTAAGTACTTACCGCACGCTAAGCTGTATAGTGCGTAATTTTTAACTTTCGAACAATGTAAACAGGCTTCGTAAATACATTTTTTGAGCAAATGTGCTGAAAACTATATTACAATCACTTACTAAAAGTGATATTACGTCTGATTTGCTACCAAAAATTATCTTATTACCATCAAGGAGAAAATCTGCAGCCATAACATTACATTGTTCTGACAGCACACAGCCCTTGAAAGTGAGAATATTTAAGGCCTAACGTGTTCACCATCTTCGACCACATCATCGCTTACCACCAGGGCCCTTATTCAGTATGACCAATTTAAAGTCTTATCGTGCCATGTTACGTTATCTCCACGTTATGGTATTCTCTATGCCAATTAAAACGCCATAGGTTATGAGCACGTTTTGAGCTGTCAAAATATCGTGACATATGAGGACGTGTAACGCGCGCGTTTTGTATAATTTACCTATATGTGTGGCATACAGAATACAATTTTTCAATAACGTAACGTGGCGCGTCAAGAAACGCGTTATCTCATTGTTCATACTGAATAAGGCCCCAGGTGAGATAGAGACCAAACTCTATCTTATAAGATAACAAAAAAAAATGAAAAAATCTAACCTTACAGTGTCTAGTCAGTACTAGGGTTCATTCCCGGGAATTTCCGAGTCGAGAATTCCCGGGAAATCGTTGGGCTTTGTTCCCGGGAAATTAAGCTCGAGAAAAGTCGAGAACTCGAGAAATCATATCATATCAATCATAGTAAAAAAAATAAGAAACCGGCTGTCTGATAAATATATAAATGCTTTCCTAAATAAAGTTTTTTAAATACATATTTTATTAGATCTGCTTACTCAAAGCAGATCTAATTGTTTTGTATTTATATGTTCAGATTTTCAGATGATGTTTTATTGGACTTGCAAAGTTTAACGTTGTTTTTTTTCTCTAATTAAACTGCCGAAAATGGTGGTGTGATTGTAATTATAAGTCAGCAAGTACAAAATCAGCAGACTGAACATATCCACTTACATCGAGAGTGAGACAAGGGGACCTTATATACCCCAAATTGTTCACTAACGCTTTAGAGGATAATATGTTCAAAACGCTGAATCGGAAAGGACGAGACATAAATATGAACGGAAATTACCTTTCACATTTGAGATTTGCGAATGATATTGTTATCATGGCTGAAACCGTACAGGACTTGCAATACATGATGACTACCCTTGCCGATTCTTCGATCGATCTCCGGATGAACTTGGATAACCAAGATCGTGTTCAACAAACATTTCATTGCCGATTGCCCTAAACGGAGTTCCCCTCGAAGTTGTTCACGAATACGTCTACCTTGGGCAAATATTGCAATTGGGTAGGAACAACTTCGGGAAGGAAGCTCGCAGAAGGACACAGCTGGGATGAGCAGCATTAAGAAAACTTCGTCGCGTCTTTTCATCGCCCATACCACAAAGCCTGAAGACAAAAGTCTATAACAAGTGCGTCCTATCTGTTATTACTTACGGAGCCGAGACGTGGATACTGACGGTACGACTAGTTCACCAAGTCACTCAGCGAGCTTTGGAGAGGGCTAATATGCTCGGAGTTTCTCTGAAGGATCGAATTCGTAACGAAGTCATCCGTCAGAAAACCAAAGTTATCGACATGGCTCAAAGGATTAGCAAAACAAAGGGAAAACAAAGGACAAAGGGCTGGTCACATCTGTCGTAGAACCGATAGCTGTTGTGGTAGACGAGTTCTAGAGTGGAGACCACGGCTCGGCAAACGTAGTGTAGGACGCCCTCCAGCTAGGTGGAGCGATGATATACGCAAGCTGGCTGGCAGCGGTTGGAAACGAATAGCTGAAGATCGAGCTCAGTGGCGTGCCATAGGAGAGGTCTATGTCCAGCAGTAGACGGAAACTGGCTGAATATGATTATAATTAACTTTTAATTTTTTTTTACTTTGTTTGATAGAAGCTAATTTGGTTGAAAACTGTCAATAAAAGTTGTATGATTATTTTGATACTTTTATTTGAGAGGAAAACCGCCTAATTTATTTATTTTAAATAAGATATTTTTTATGATACACGTTTTTTTATTTTGTGACAACTTTTTTCATTATTTGAACCGAAAAAATATGCAAAAACATATGTAAATGCAAATTTCTCGACAACCCGAGAAGACCCGAGAAATGAGCCTCGAGAATTCTCGAGACGCGAGAAATTGATAAGCTCGAGAAATCATGAACCCTAGTCAGTACACAGCCCTTGAAAGTCTAAGTATTCTAGGCCTAGCGTGTTTACCATCTTCGACCACATCATCGCTTACCACCAGGCGAGATAGAGGTCATACACTGGCCTATTAAAAATAACTTTATACCTAATGTAATGTTGTGCTAGAAACGATTGTAAAGACAATAGTTTCTATTTAAACCTCTTTGTTATATCTATCCGAAACTGAAATTATAGAGATTCTCTGATTTTTAGGGTTCCGTACCCAAAGGGTAAAACGGGAATCTATTACTAAGACTCCGCTGTCCGTCTGTCTATCTGTCTGTCTGTCTGTCTGTCTGTCTGTCCGTCTGTCACCAGGCTGTATCTCATGAACCGTGATAGTTAGACAGTTGAAATGTTCACAGATGATGTATTTCTGTTGCGTCTATAACAACAAATACTAAAAACAGAATAAAGTTAAAAATAATATAGGGTCCCCATACAATGAACGTATTTTTTCGGCATTTCAATGTTCGCCATCTATGATCGCTTAGTTAGGTGAACGTCGCATAGATGGTGTTATATTGAAATGTCGATGCCTAACACCTATGTTAGAGGTTAGATGGCGTTATAAGAAATAAAATGCTTATTAATTATTGTTTTTTGCTGGTGAAAAATGATAGTGGTATTTTTTGCTCGATCTTATAAAATACTGTAGTGTGGTACGGAACCCTACGAGTGCGAGTCCGACTTGCACTTGGCCAGTTTATTATTTTACGTAGTACCTAAAGATACCTACTCAAATGTCTTGTGAGCTCTTAGTCTAAGACCGTAATAATACTCTAATCATTATATTCGTCTTTATTTCACTGTTAATAAAGATAAGTACGCCCTATGTTGTGACCTTTGTGAATATTTATGCATAGTCGGAGAAAAAGCTAAGTACAGGGATAATTTGTTTTTCTAGATAATCAGTTGTATGTTATTAATTATAATATTATTTTGCGGTACGTTGGCGTTAACTGCGTAAACGATTGATAGATGGCGTGATTTCTAAGCAGGAGTTCGCCGGTTCAATCTGTGGCACAGATGTACGTCGAATGGTAGTACCCCTACTACCTATGGACGTATAATTATATCGATGTTCCGCCTAACTTGCTACCAAAAATGTGCTTATCACAATTAAGGTGAATATCTGCCACCATTAACTTACGGTGTTCCGGTAGTATACAGCCCTTGAAAAAACAGAACTTTCTAGGCCTAGCTTTTTCACCATATTCGACCACATCATCGCTTACCACCAGGTTAGATGGTGATCCAGCGCTAGTTTATTGAAAAAAATGTACCGCTACATTGTCAATTTCTCAGTTATGAAATAAAAATGTTTTTCAGTTCGAAAGGCAAGTGTCCATTCGAATTGAAGACCTTGTGATCCTACTTAATATTTAGAGGGCGCAGTGCAGTGACGCGTAATATTTAGGCAATTCAGTAAGTTATTTGATGTACCACAGTATATATTATAGATAGAGCGAGTGAGCGTTTCCCTTATGCACCTAAGTTATCTTAAAAATTACACAGCAAAACTTTTCCATATCGCCGTGTATTCTAGATCTAGACCCATTTTTTTTTTAAATAATTGATAAGCAAGCGTTTGACCACTATCTTACCTGATGTTAAGTGTAGATGTGATCGATGATGTAGCACGCTTGCCTAGAAGATACCTTTTTTCCACATGCTTCGATCCTGAGATACCTCTTTCGCTTATTCTACTTTCATAAGCGCCTTCATTATACTCGCTGGTTATAGATATATTTGAATTGGCCTTTCTTTAAAACGTCTCCGATCTGGTCGTGATACGAATATCTCCTAAATACTCAAGTAAAATGAAATCGCCAAACTAGGCTGTCTATTTTAGGATATGATTGTCGTAAAAAGCGGGCCAGTCGCTATAAAGTCAGACATTTGCATGCTGACATCCAAATCGGCTCGTAAAGAGTTCGTCCCGAGTTCCCTATTTACAATTTTTGACCATCTGCTTTGCGCTGCCGGATTTATATAAAGACCTTTATTTAAGACCTTTTAGTATGGGTACATAAAGCTCAAGGGCTCGAGACGAGTGTTAAAAGAATTATGAGGAAATGAGTTTTGTGGCTCTTCCCAACTGAATAATTGGAGATTTTTCTCTCTTTTTACCGACGTCATGACAAAGGAAGAGGTTCTCAATTCGTTGGAATCTTTATTTTCTGAATGTTTAGCGATTGCTCAAAGATGCGTAAACCGATTTGGAAAATTCTTTTATTGTACCATTTAAATTTCATCGAGATATGTTTAGTATCTCCAGAGATATGGAGATAAACACCTCAAACTTGGCACTGAAAATTAATAGCGCGGCTTTTGAAGTCGGTTTTAGTTTTTTATTCGATCTTAAATTATCTATATATGTGTAAAATCCAAAGTCCTGACTGACTGACTGATTGAGATATCAACGCACAGCCCAAACCGCTGGTACTAAACACATGAAATTTGGAGGGTGTGTTTTTTGTGAAGTGTAGGCATCCACTAAGAAAGGATTTTCCGAAATTCTACCCCTAAGTGGGTGAAATGAAGGGTTGAACTTTCTATGAAACTTTTTATTGTCTAAGTCAATTGTCTCGAAAATTGGCACACATACTCTTTAATTAAAATAAAGAGTTACGGGTATCACAGTTTTTCAAATATCATGCCCCACGCAATTTTTTTATTGACTAACTGGTATTTCAACGTACTGCCTAAACCGCTGATTCTAGAGACATGAGATTTAGAAAGTGTATTTTTTGTGAAGTGCAAACATCCAATAAGAGACAATTTTTCGAAATTCTACCCCCAAGAAGATTAAATGGGGTAACAAAGTCTGAAAATCAATATTGATTTGGATTGCGCTGAAATTTGGATTGCAGATAGTTATTATAACGTTAGTATCCGCTAGGAATGTATTTTACGAAATTCACCCCTTAAGGGGATGAAAATGGAGTTTAAAGTTTGTAACCAACTTCAATGCCGCGCTATTAATTTTCAGTACCAATTTTTAAGGTGTTTATCTCCATATCTCTGGAGATACTTATCAGACCCCAATAAAATTACCATGGTACACTTGAGATATCTCCTTTCCAACAAAAAAAGAATAATCAAAATCGGTCCATAAACGACGAAGTTATCCGCGAACAAACATAAAAAAAATATATACGGTCGAATTGAGAAACCTCTTCTTTTTTTGAAGTCGGTTTAAAATAATTAATGTATGTTTCCACGTATCTCTACAACTACTGAATCGATTTTAATGAAATTGGAATTGTAGATAGTGTAGGTTCTGAAATAACACATGAGCTAATTTTATGTTTAAAAATCGTCCCCTACATTGGTTAAATCCACACCAAAATTATAATTGCGAAAGTCTGTTTATTTATTTGTTTGTTTTTGGGACTTCTTCACGGTCTGATTGATTGACTGATTGACACGGACTGATTTATCAACGTACAGAAAGACGCTGTTTCTAGAGACATTAAATTTGGAGGGTGTGTACTCTATGAAGTGTAGGTGTCTATTTAAGTAAGGCTTTTTGGAATTCCACCCTTAAGGTGTTTTTTTTTATATCACATAGACTAGCGTTTGACCACTATGTCATCTGTTTGTAAGTGATAGTGCGGTCGAGGATGCACGCTAGGCCTAGAATGGGAATGTCACTACACTGACATGCACTCGAGACATGAAGATGTCAAGTTTCACATGCACTGTTATTTCACTGAACACTTTTCCATTCAAACCGAAAATCGTTTCTGTGTCGTGGCTGAATGAATTGGCAATGTGGTGGTATCACCCCAGACGGGCTAGCAAAAGTCTTACAGCTACAACATAGATGATAAAGTATTTACTAGGAATTTGACAAGAATCACTGTTTATCTTAAGATTAAGAGCCTACTTCCCTCATTTCGGGTACAGTATTACTTAATAAATGCAAGTTAAAACACAATAAAGATAAACAGACATGCAATGTCGATACATAGTAGATATTCTATCTTACAAACATAGTAGATATTCCATTTTGTCGCACAAAGCGCTTTTGCACCCACATTTATTACACGGGTCAACATGAAATTTGACTTTGATTGCAAAGCATTAAATTTCGGTAGTTTAGGTCGTAATTAGACGGAAAAAATATATATGGCATGAAAAACTTTGCTTTTGTGCTTAGAAGACTGATTGAACGAAATTTTTAAAAATCTCGGATTTTAATTTTTGATTGAAAATAAAACTATTGAAATAAAAATGTTTATTATTATTATTAAGTTTTACTATCAAATTAGCTTACAGAAAAGTGGAAAATAACTTAAAAGTGCACACTTTTACTTTTTCTTTTATGTTCATAGCTACTTTCTCTCAATAAACCCCAAATATAGTCGCCCATCATGTTTTCATTGTATTGGCCTTGATAGCGTTGTTCAAAATTCATGATGAAAAAATTGAAAAATGAGTATTATTATTATAACTATCACAAAAGCAAACTTTATACCGAAAAAAGGTATTTTCTTTTCGTTTTTGTGCATAACTAACTGGAAAATAATAGTATAAACTTTAGGACAAAGAACGAAAATTTTTTTGTAGAGTCGTGTTATTTATCACTAGGAATGAATTCCCTGCCAGAGTCTGTGTTTCCTGTTAAGTACCTACAATCTTTAAATCGCGAGTGAACAGGTTTCTTAGAGGCATCTTCAATTATATCTTCACTTAACATCAGGTGAAATAGTGGTCAAACGCATGCTTATCTACAATATAAAAATATATATAGTTTCTAAATAATGCGATTCAACCATCTGTGGATGGACGGATTCGTGCACTGTTAGGATTTGATCCGGAAACCTCCCGGTTTAAAGGCAAACTATCTATTGTTTTTATTTTTTTCCTGCATGTAAATGCAATATAGGCAAGCATTTGACCACTATCGCAGCTGATGGAAAATGACGATGTGGTCGAACGTTGAACTATAATTAATTCTTCATTTTATAAAATTCTAACTATATTAAAATATTTAATCCGTTTCGCCCAGGGACCGTCCGAATGTATATTTAGTTAAACTTCTCTAAGGTAAACCTATCTATCAGCTAAAATACACTTTCATCTAAATATTTACCACAAAAGTGTTCACACTATCAAAACTTTTTCGATTTAGTAACTTAGAACAAAAAAAAAAAGAGTCTGTACACTATTTTGTTCTAAGTAACCGAAATGTACAGTAGGCCTAACAGCATAGCTAGAAGTAAGTTAATGAATATTGAAATCATTTGGCACCGCTTCCATCTCAAGAAAGCTTCCCGACCCCAGATAATCCGCAGTATCCTTTTCAATATCATTAACGCCTTACGAGGAAGCACTTCGATTTAATTTAACCCGTTAATGCGATGTTACTCGATGGAATAATAACAATTGAAAGGGTTCGACCAATTATTTTTTGACCCCATCGCAAAAAGGGGTGATATAAGTTTGACGTGTATATCTGTGTATGTGTGTGTCTGTCTGTGCTATTGTAACGCCGATGAAGTAGTTTTGATTAAGATTTTTGTTTTAAAAAAAGAGTTTTCTTTGCTTAAATTAAGAGCGAACGCGGGGTGCACTTTTCCACGCAAATGTATTCCCCTGTCTCCTCCCTGGAAAATACTTCAACAGTAAATTTTTTTTCTTCAAAATATCACGGTCTGCTGTAGCTACGCCCCTATCATTTGCTTTTTTTGACCTTTGGAGTCTTAGTAATAGGGTCCCGTTTAACCCATTGGGTACGGAAACCTAAAAAAGAAGAAAAAAAAAAGTCGAATTGAGAACCTCGTCCTTTTTTGTGAACTAGGGTAAAAGTAAATAAAATTCTTTTAGTACCTGGTATTTTTAGCCCCATTACTGCTTGTAGATTGGTACAGTTCAAGTCTGTCGTCCTATTTCTCAGGTCGACATACGTGTAGAGAATATCACCCGTTATATCCTACCATTATGCAAAAACATTAGGTAGTTATTGAATTATGTTCCTACCATTTACCTGTCGGGTATGACATCGGTCCTTGGGATAAATAGGAATAAACGTTTTGTGTGTTTGAGGACGGTATTTATAGCGCGGTAAACATTATTGTGGAAATAAGGTAGAATTTTAGACTCGTAAAATAATGAGATGGGGACATTTTATTTGTTTGTATTTTTGGAAAAGTGTTTTACCATAGACATAAGTTTGTATAGGCAGGCGTAATTCATAAGATGTGGACATTTATTGCGATGTTTATTGCATGAAATTTGCGTTTACTTTTCATTATTCAAAGTTCTTATTGTGATTTTTATTGTGTGTGCCTTTTTACTAAGTGTATGGTGAGCAACAAAGAGTTTCGATATAATTATTATTTTAATTCACTTTTATGTCCAGGAAATTTGCAATCAATATTTCACCCACTTCTACTAAAGCTGTCGGACTGAAATATTGGCTCTCGTGACAATGCTTAATAAATATTTTGTGTTTATTTTAGTTATACAACTAATCTTAATAAGTCTACTGTGCCGTAGAGTATTTTTTTCGCATTGCATACCAGGTATTTTCACAAAGTATTTTACTCAGTGATCGCATATTTTACTGCCTCCTACCTAGAATCTAAAATGGCCAAGAGTAAAGCTCCGCGGTAGTTGTAAAACACATTGTAAATTACCGTTACTTTGAGACTACCTACTTCAAACTAAACTTTATCTTTGATAAGAATCAAAGTTAAAATGTTCTTGGAAATTTTGAATTTGCCGTTAAATGTCTTTATGAAAGTACCTAATTAATTCTCGTCAAGTAAAGGTACAACCACACCGCGGTGTCCTGCGTGCGCGATTTAGGCGACGACCAGATAGTTAGTTAGACCAGTAGTAGTTGTACCGACTGGTTCACAGCAAACGCGAACTACGTCAATCAGAAAATGATTAAAAATCAGATCCCGGGCGCGCACGCGGGTGTAAGACGTCGCGGTGTGGTCGTAACTTAAGGGAACTGTCAGATATGGAATGATGGAAGAACCTATGATTAAAATTGTTCAAACACAAGGATAATTAAATTTAAAAAAAATATATAAAAATTTCATAAAATGTACAATCAATTTGAGTGCGGCCCTGACTATCAAACTAGGTGTTAAGATACCTGTATTTTGGTAGCTAGTTCCTTCCTTCGATGATTACATTTTAGTGTACAATTATCTATTAATTTAGTTATTTAAGTACATAATATTTACGGTGATACATTACATAAGTTGTGTTTAAGAATTTCATTAAACTTAAACTTACCCAACTTTATACTTTTCAATTTATCTGATTTTTTTTTATAATTTCATATTTATATATATTTATTTTATATTTAATAACTTTATTAATAATTCAAGATAATATAAAATAAAGGACAATATAAATACCAGGATAAAATTGGATGAAAGTCGCCACAGGTTGTACTATTCATTATTCTGTGCTTAAGCCGGGTTACAAGTGTAAGATACGTGTATGTTTACATACTCGTATGTATACATAGAGTATTATAACGGCTATCCTGTTGAGTAGAGAAAAAAAAAACAATTTTAGTACTACATATTTGTAATTGTGTGTTAATTGTTTCATCATCTAAGAGACTACAGTGAGTCACAAAGAAAGTGGGTCGGTAACAAAAACCTTAGTAACTTCCAAAATATCGCAGCTAGCTTTAAACAATCTTGCCATCTAAGGGTGGTCCTAAGCCATAAAAAAGGCCTTTTTTGTAAGCTTACTAGCAATGTGGGTTGCACATTCCTTATATTCTTGTTGACCCCCAAAAGAAGCTAAATATGCTTGTGTCTGGATTGGGTTCACGTCAATAGTGTGATGGGTGGGGATCGAACTCATGACCTCTCGATCGCCAGGCCGACGCCTTAGCCATTGGGCTATTGTCGCTTAGAGGCTTTGCCGCTTTGGTCTAAGACGAATGGTGTTTTATATGGAATGCAATCATTGACTTATGTTTTTCTATGGTTTTAGAGTACTTTTGTTCCCTTAGCGTCCCTTATTGACTCGTGCTATGAATGGTCAGTTATTTATGTCTATAGAAGTTATCGAATAGCTCAAGGGATTAGTAAACTGAAGTGGCAGTGGGCTGGTCATGTCTGCCGCAGGACTGATAACCGTTGGGGTAGACTCGTCCTAGAGTGGAGACCGCGAATCGGCAAACGTAGCGTAGGACATCCTGTGACTAGGTGGAGCGACGACATACGCAAAGCGGTGGGGAGTGACTGGAAAAGAAGAGCCGAAGACCGGGCTCAGTGGCGTATCTTGGGAGAGGCTACTTCCAGCTGTAGACTGACACCGGCTGATGATGATGATGAGAAAGAAATAAAGAAGGAACGAAAAATCATTTATTTTGCAACAAAACAAGCAACGCTACTTAACGGCTACACTTATTTAAACATAATAGAAAGATAATACAAAGTCGTAACAATAAATCAAAAAGTTTAACACTCAAAGATTATACCTCTTCCATTCAATTAATTTAATTAACACTAAAGTAACTTCCAATAAAGAGTCCAGTGATAAAACCGATGAAACTTTTTAATGTTCAGAATTCGTTCGTGACCCAATTTTTCTCTTTATGATATCGATGTTTAATTGTTAGTGCTTCCAGTAATTTATTGATGAGGTTTTAATTGATCGCCTTTTATGAGCATGAGATTGTAATTAATTTGTTAAATTCATTTGCGCATTTTCGTTCTCATTTTCTTGCTCTGTCAGATTGAATTTGGTCAGGAATCAGAAAGCAAGCATTTATTTGCTACACTTTAACAATAAAGATCTTAAAAAGATGGTTTGTGCTATTTGAGTATTCTGCCTGCAAGCAGACGCGTATTTATTTAAATTTATTTAATTGATATATACACAAATCAAACATAATATCATTTCAATTTTATTGTTTAATTATTGATTATTATGTGTAACCTCTATCTATGAAAACAATAATCACAATGAGTTCGTAGTATTTTAACTTTATACATATAAGAGCGTAATACATATGCATTTTAACTTTTTATTGTCCCAGCTGTGCCCCGCGGTTTTATTCTCCCAGCTGTGCCCCGCGGTTTTATTCTCCCAGCTGTGCCCCGCGGTTTTATTCTCCCAGCTGTGCCCCGCGGTTTTATTCTCCCAGCTGTGCCCCGCGGTTTTATTGTCCCAGCTGTGCCCCGCGGTTTTATTGTCCCAGCTGTGCCCCGCGGTTTTACCCGCCTAGACGTCGTTTCCGTGGGAATATTGGAATAAAAAGTTATTCCAGGGTCTGTCTACATACCAAATTTCAGCTCAATTGGTTCAGTAGTTTATGCGTGAAAGAGTAACAAACATCCATCTATACATCCATACAACACAAACTTTCGCTTATAATATTAGTAAGGAGTAAGGATGTACCTAAGCATGAAACAATTGCACTTAGTATTAATGTATGTTAATAGAAAATAAAGCCGGCCAATTCGAGTTGGACTCGCTCACCGAGGCTTCCGTACCAACGTTTATTTATACCAATTAAGCTAGACCTCTAAATTGTATGAGTGCTCATATATCTCAGAGGTCTATCTTAATTGGCGTAAATTATGTATGTATGGGGGACACCCTTTAATTTTCAACTTTTTGTTATTTTTTGAATTTTTCCTTTATTTGTGCTGTAAGACCTTGCTTCTTGCCAAATTCATAATTCTAGGTCAACGGGAAGTACCCTATAGATTTTCGAACCAAAACCTATAGGGTACTTCCGGTTGACCTAGAATTTTTCAAAAGCAAGGTACAGTTAAAGGCACAATTAAAGGAAAAATTCAGAAAAATAAAAAGTTGAAAATTAAGGTAACGTAAGGTAAGTAACTAACAAGTTTTCGCGAAAATCAAAATTTACCCATCTTTTTATCGTGTTGAATCAGGACCTTAATTTTTATGCTCCTAATAGGGATTATACACTTCAGTATTTGATATAAATTTCAACTTTCTAGGTCCATCCGTTCCTGAGAAAATCGGTGGTGACACACGGACAGACAGACAGACAGACGGACAGACAGACGGACAGACAGACGGACAGACAGACGGATAGACAGACGGAGAGACAGACGGACAGACAGATAGATAGGCAGACAGACAGACAGACCGTCAAGAAAGTGATATTATAAGGGTTCCTTTTTTTACCTTTTGAGGTACGGAACCCTAAAAAACAATACTACTTTGTCTGGAGCAACATTATGCATCATACTCGTATCAACTAGCGAAAAACTTTTACAACAATTGTTATATTCTGCGACTTATGTGTAAAACATTTTTAATTTACTTAAAAGCGTAAACGAACATAAAAGAAATACTTCACCGTCACTTAATTCTATGCTCGCATATTGTCTGCGATCCCCATTGTCACGCGACAGTCGTCTTATTGTTCAAAGGTAACCAGATCTACCTCCGTGGTTACTGGTTAAGTGCGGTTACCCTATTGTTGTTTGAAAAGAAATTCAAGTCAACTACGATTATATCAGAAATAACAGGATATTGGACAATGACGCTTGTAACACTTTGTCTAATGACTTTTATCCAAGATGAGAGACGAGTCTCAACTTTACTGAGATAAATTGTTAAACACAATCCAAAATTTCATCGTACCGACGGGACTTGAACCCGCAACCTCCGGAATGACATGTTCCGGTGCTTTGCCAATTAAGCCACGGTGCGAAGTATCGTTGCGACGAAATTAGTGGATTGCATTTTGTTAACCCAATTATGCATTGGTGATTAACTTACGTAACAAATAGTCATAGATGGCGCCACCAATACATAATTGGGTTAACAAAATGCAATCCACTAATTTCCTCGTAACGATACTTCGCACCGCGGCTTAATTGGCAAAGCACCGGAACGTGCATTCCGGAGGTTGCGGGTTCAAGTCCCGTCGGTACGATGAAATTTTGGATTGTGTTTAACAATTTACAAAAATATAAAGTGTGAAACACTTCAAAGAAACATAATATTTACTGAGATAGCTTTAACAATTTTGTATCGATGTCATACGTAATAAAACTTTTAAACGAAAGTAACAACCATGTATTGACATGCTGGCAATGTGTCCAGTGAAATTACAGGGCATATGAGAGACTTAACATCTTTATGTTTCGAGGTAATAAGCGCAGTGCAGTGACATGCAAAATTCTGGCTATCCAGGTAGACGTCATCGCTTACCATTAAGGTACGGACATACCGTAGCGTTCTGCGTGCGCGATCTAGGCGGCGATCAGATAGTATGCTATCTGATCGCAGTATTTGTACCGACTGGTTCACCCTAAACGCGATCAGAAAACAATTGAAAAGTACTGACATCGCGCACGCAGATCGTAGAACGCTGCGGTATGGCCGTACCTTTAGGCGTTAACAACATATCTACTTAATCATAAAGAAAATATGTTTACATCATATCTACTAGTTATATAAAAATCATTGCCTTCATCGCACATAAAATTATTCAGTGCGATCGTGCATATTAAACGATTGACTTTAGCACATTTTCACGTTCACACCTTAAACCCTTTACGTCAAAGTAAAGCTTTCCAATAAAATGGGTTAATGACGTAAAGGTCGTGTTTTGTTATTGTCAAAAATTTTCATAATGGCGTCCTAAAACACTCAGCGTATAAACGCTGGATATATATAAACTCGGCTATAAAGCCGGGGAATGTTTACACGCCTAAATAAACATCGTTATGTACAGTTTACCATGTGATTTTCTGTTCTTAGATTGAATTATAATTTGCAATTAGAAAATAACCTGTGCCATATAAAATTAGAACATAAAAAACGTTTAAGTATTCATCATCATTATCATGAGCCTGTGTCAGCCCACTGCTGGACGTAGGCCTCTCCCAAGATGCGCCACTGAGCCCGATCTTCGGCTCTTCTCTTCCAGTCACTGTCCACCGCTTTTCGTATGTCGTTGCTCCACCTGGTCACAAGACGTCCTACGCTACGTTTGCCGATTCGCGGTCTCCACTCTAGGACAAGTCTTCCCCAACGGTTACAGTCCTGAAATGACATACGTAGCCGAGACGTGGACACTCACAGTTCGACTGGTCCACAAGTTTAAAGTCGCTCAGCGAGCTATGGAGCGAGCTATGCTCGGTATTTTAAGTATTAAGTAAGTATACATTTCAACTATTAACTATGACTAATAATTCAAATAAAAACTACAAATAATAAATGGAATTTAGGTCGCTGTCTGCTGGTAGAGTACCCAAAAAGCTGGCGACATTACCTCTTTGAATCGCGAAACTAATGCGTTGCCCAGATCTTTGGTCGTGGGAGACATCGATTAGGCAATTTCAACTTTATTATTATTATGTTTCTCATATTAACCCGATGTTTTTTTTTAATTACATTTTTAGTTTTTACTCTTGTGTAATGCTGAATAAATGTATTTTCTTTCTTTCTATGTGTTGGAAATATTATTGGGTCTAAGATGCGTACCTGCATTCTTACAAAATGTTCGATTGCAGTACCGGAGGTGCTGTGTAGAACAGAGCATGCACGCCAAGCTCCACTCCCGCGCGCTCTACGCTTACTGAACACTTTTACTGCTAATGTACACCTTGATATATTTCACTGCAGTTCAATTGACTTTCACAGTGCTTGCAATAGATTTAGTTATTGGGTTGAGTGATAGATTTTAATTCTTGTTAAAAATGTCGAAAACAAATTATTGTTAATTCTTCTTTTAATTGTTGTATTTAAATGTATGCTTACTTATGTCAAACAAGTGTATTTCTTTTACTTTTAAATTGTTTGTTTTAAAATTAGAGATATGGAAAACTATAATTATATACAAGATTAGATTTTGTAAGTGAATTAGGAAACTGTTATCATCCTCATTGTTATGAAATAAATACATTTCTATAGGAAAGTTTGGGTTTGATTGTTTGGTGAAAATTGTTTTCTTCTTGTTGACAATTGATGTTTGCGCTGTCGGTCGGATTCAGAAGGATTGCCAAGCAAAATTATTTAACTTTTCTATTAACCCGACCACTAATAATACTTGTATATTGTTCGGCATTATCTATTTACTATATTGATAATGATGGCTATGCGACCGATTGTATAGAATTATTGTAATATATATTTATTATTGTAAGATAATATATAACCCTCATGATTTAACCGATAAAAAATTGAAGAGTTTTTAATTTTTTAAAAAGCTTACTAGCAATGTGGGTTGCACATTATTAGATGCTTGTATTGAAGTTGGTTAACGTCAATAATGCAATGGATTCAAATCGCATTGTGCAATGTCATTATATCATTAAAAACATTTTTATTATTGTATTTGTATAATGGGATCGAACTTACGACCTCTCGACCGCCAGGCCGACAACTTAGTCATTGGGCTATTGCAGCAGATAGAAAAGAATAGAAGTTCTTAGAAGATTTACAATGAAAATCTATGCGACAAAAGTATTCTGTGAATAACGCCTAATATGTTTGATATCATGTTTAGTCTTCTGTTTAAACTCTTAATACACGTGGTTGTAGTCAAAAAATAAAACGCATAGTCACTGCATACTAACAATCAAATACTTCCTTTGCCAGCCACTCGAAGCTACTACCTTAAAAATAGAACCTCATTCTATTAAGCTATCCAAGCATAAGACGCTAGCTTACTAGCTTTCTCACTAGCTTACTAGCTTAGAATTTAGTTCTATTTACACGACGCCACATATTCTTACTTTCTAGCTTACTCACTAACTTGCTATCTTGGCTTGATAACTAGAGTCGTGTATCCCGGGCATTATTATGTATATTTTCTAAAACAGATTACGGTGGCAGGATTTTACCTGTTTGCCTGGGGCGGTGCTGTCGCTTTGTTTGCTTATTCAACCGTAAAATTGTAATATTTTTCGGTTATAATGGGCAAAACATCAGTAAAATTACAAGGCTCACTCAACATTGTTTACAAATATGTGTCTTAGTAACGGTTGTAGAGCAAGCGATGCATAAAACTCTGTCATTCCAGGATGCGACTGTGTATGGCGAGCGTCTTACTTGCCTTGTTACCTAATATAAAAATCTTTTAAATCTCATCTTATTTTGCATAAATCTATGAAGTCCTATTAAATAAAGGGTTTTAACGTAGTTACATAGTTTTCTGAAACGTTTTATGTGTTAACATAAACGTGTGTAAAATAAAACTATGTTACTAAAATAAAATCTAGTTAGTCCAGCTATTTCCATACTGACTTCATTTATTAAATTTTGTGACGAATACAATTTTGTACAATTTCGTCCATCGGAGTGTATAGGATTGAGAGACTCGACGTTAAATTTCGTTTTAAAGGTACCGTAGAATGTGGCAACATTACCAAACCCGTGGCAAGATTTCCATATTGTAGGTAATTTACTTAAAGATGCCTAACTTAGAAAACTGCAATTAAATAAACGGAATTTAAATAGTAGTATTTTTTCAATAGCGTAGAGTAACATTTTTTATAATTTTCTTACTGGAAACACTGACGATTATTTCAATATGGCTGTTCATTGTGTGCTTCTGTCTGACTGTCTGTCTGCCCGTCTGTCTGTCCGTCTGTCTGTCCGTCTGTCTGTCCGTCTGTCTGTCCGTCTGTCTGTCCGTCTGTCTGCCCGACTGTCTTGTCACCTGCTACTAATACTCGGAGGCACTTTTTACTGCTCAAACATCCGACTTCCTAGATGCCTTGAAGTTAGGCCCTAATTGAGTCGTCGTCACCCTAACAGGTGCCGGGATCGAACCTGCACCTTAGCTCCGAACGACTACCTATCTAAGTTTCAACTACTAGGTAATACCTTAATTGAATCTAGACTAACCTTCCTACCTATGCGACAAAGAGATTGTTTACGTGCACGACGACAGGAACGCACTCCTTCAGAAGTAGTCCAGGACCTCAAAGTTACTTCGACTTCTTCTTCTTCTTTTTCGACAGCAACAAGCCCTCGCCTTCAAGCTGAAGAGGGCCACGCCTTTTCTTCTTCACAGTGGACGGACGTCCACTATCTTCGCTGGTTGGCACTGAAGTCCAGGACCTCAAAAATACTTCGACTTCTTCAGCGACGAGCCCTCACCTTCAAACTGAAGAGGGCCACGCCTTTACTTCTTCACAGTGGACGGACGTACACACTGTTCTCTGGTTGGCACTGAAGTCCTCGAGAGCTCGACCTCTCCATCTCGCCAGGCCTGCTGCCCTCGCGTCGCCAAGTATTTGTTGCTACTTGTCACCAAAAGACGCTCAAACTCCGGACCCTCCCCCACCGCCCCTCCTCTAAAAGCTAAACTGCTGGCTTGAAAAATCTGGAAAAATTCGTGATAATAGTGCATTTCATGAACTTTAAAGGAAAACTATAGCGGTTCATCATCATCATCATCAGCCGGTATCAGTCCACTGCTGGATATAGGCCTCCCCCAAGACACGCCACTGAGCCCGGTCTTCGGCTCTTTGCTTCCAGTCACTGTCCACCGCTTTGCGAATGTCGTCGCTCCACCTAGTCACAGGGCGTCCTACTCTACGTTTGCCGATTCGCGGTCTCCACTCTAAAACCAGTCTGCCCCAACGGTTATCGGCCCTACGGCAGATATGACCAGCCCACTGCCACTTCAGTCTGCTAATCCCGCAGAGAAACACCGAGCATAGCTCTCTCCATAGCTCGCTGAGCGACTTTGAACTGGTGGACTAGTCGAACCGTGAGTGTCTCCGTATGTCATGACAGGTAAGACGCACTGATTAAAGACTTTTGTCTTAAGGGGCTGTGGTATAGGTGACGAAAAGACTCGACGGAGTTTCCCAAATGCAGCCCAGCCAAGCTGAATTCTTCTCTGGATTTCCTTCTCGAAGTTGTGTTTGCCTATTTGGAGCGTTTGCCCTAGGTAAACATACTGCGTGACGACTTCGAGTGGGATTCCATCTACGGCAATCGGTTCCGAAACAACGTGCTCGTTGTAGATGACTTTGGTTTTATCCAAATTCATCCGGAGATCGATGCGACGAGAAGAATCAGCTAGGTCTTTCAACATCCTTTGTAGGTCCTGCAGCGTCTCTGCCATAATGACGATGTCATCTGCGAATCGTAAGTGAGATATGTACTTGCCGTTAATGTTGATGCCACAATCTTTCCAGTCCAGCGTCTTAAACATATCCTCTAAGGCGTTAGTGAACAGTTTCGGGGATATGACGTCCCCCTGTCTCACTCCTCGACGCAGGTGAATATGTCTAGTACGCTGGTTCTGTACTTGTACTGTCATCGTTGCGGCATTATGTAGACATCTCATCACTCCAATATAACGCCAGTCGACTTGGCAACGCTGCAAGGACTCAAGAACCGACCAGGTTTCGATTGAGTCGAAGGCCTTCTCAAAGTCCACAAATGCTAAGCACAGGGGGCGATTGTACTCTTCGGTTTTCTGTACAATCTGCCGCACCGTGTGGATGTGGTTTATAGTGCCGTAACCGCTTCGAAACCCGGCCTGTTCCGTAGGTTGAAACTCGTCGAGTCTTCGCGCAAGACGGTTCGTGATGACCCTTGAAAACAGTTTGTAGACATGGCCCAGAAGCGAAATCGGGCGGCAGTTTTTCATTAGGGTTTTATCTCCTTTTTGAAAAACAAAACCACTATGCTTCTGTTCCATGCCTGTGGAGTTCTACCAGTGAAGAGAACATAATTTAAGAGCTGTTGCAGCTGGCTTACAGCTGGAGCTCCTCCAGCTTTTAGAAGCTCCGTTGTGAATCCATCCTCACCTGGGGCTTTTCCATTTTTGAGATGTCTAAGGGCCATCACGATCTCATCTCGGCTGACTTCGGGCAGGTCTTCTGTGAAGTGGCGGGTTAAGGTGGCTCTGCGATCCTCAGTATCGGGTTCGGACCTTGAAGCATGCGATGTTTTCAACCTCCGACAGAATCTCCGGCTTGGATGCGACGACGTTCCCCGTTGATGTTGTCAGCTTTGTGAGGGGGCTTCTACCCAGAGGCTGGACTAACACTTTCGACCCCCGATTCTGCTCAATTGATTCTTTAATCAAGAGCGTGTTAGAGGATCGGAGGTCGCTTCGTACCAGCTTCTTAATGGTATTGTTGCGCACCTGGTTAATAGACAAAGCTGACAATGGGTCTGTTCGTCTCTCTTCCATTAGTCGAAGTATTTCTGCCAAAAGTTTGGACTTTTTGCCCGTACGCTTGCTCTTGCAAAACTTCGTCCTTTCTTCCCTGAGGATTTCCACCACTTCTTCGAGTTTCTGGTCTACGTCATCTGTAGTTTTCAAGGCAGCGAATCGATTTTCCAATTTTAATTGGAATGTTTCAGACCCAACAACGGTTTTGAGTAGGTTTGGTCGGAGCGTGGACTTCATCAATCGGAATCTCTCGGCTTTGAAGTCGATATCCAGAGAGCCTCGTACAAGTCGGTGATCACTTCCAGTATTGAACCTATTGATCACAGAGACGTCTCTGAATATGCGCCGTTTCCCAACCAGCAAAAACTACACTTAAAATAATCTCTAGACCACTGTTTTTTTGCTCTTATACAATTCTTATATCGTCGTATAAGCCTGGATTTGGGCACCATTTATATGCCTAATTTGTTTATATCTTTCTAATATCAGTCTTATTGAATGTTGTTTTCACTTAAATTATTCTTACCAAAACTAATTTAAGCGTACATAGGCTTACATTGTTTTGACGTTAAGAGTCCTGTGAGCGCAAGAAAGTTTATTTTGATTTTACATAAGATCAAACACAATCGTAAAAAAACTTGGTATAGTGTTTGTTTGAAAGTTACAACTAATAAAAAAGAAATCGAAAACAGTAAGGAAAAAGGTATTTAATAAATATATTGTAATAACCGTACCATTATTAACAAGTGTTTTGTTTTATGCTTTTCGATAAGTATTAGTATTGGAAAATATTTTTTACTGTAAAGTAGACCCTAGTTTATGCTTCACAACTCGTGCGCTTCATCAATACATATATAGTATTTAGTATTCTTGTTTAATTATTTTATTTGTTAATTTCTATTAAAAGCGACGCTATAAGTATTGCATTTATTAAAATCACTATAAGACTATTTTAAGCTCATTTAGATCATTCCAACATGACTCCATGTTGGAATGACTTAGAGATCCTTGAATTGACATAAAACATTTATTTTCATTTAAGAGTGAACGTTTGGGATGTGAAATGGTATTTTATGTGACCGCACTAAAATACTTTTGGTGAAATATAATAGTCAACATCAAATGTTACTCTCACAATTTTAGTCACAAATTCGATTTAAGATCAAACTTTCTTAAATTAGACTCGTTTTCTCTATTGTAAGTATGATGATTCAATATACTGTGCCTATCCACTGCTGTTGATCTTATAATAGTTTTGAATAAGATCAATATTTACATGTTTTAAGTACTCTAATTAAATGCTGATATTAGTCTAACATTCTTACAATAGCATTTAGAAAATATGTAATAAAATTAAATGAGCTTAGAAAATGTGGATATGAGAGCTAATTTATCTCAAGTGTGATAAGTCTTAATAAATGCTTTTTTAGGAGAGTGTGGCTTACAACGGCACTGTAAATTTAAACTCATATGCATAATTAAGACAAGGTATTAAGATCAAGCGTATTAGAGCCTGTAACGGCTTGTCAGAGACTAATATAGGAGCGATAGCAATGACGAAAACAGATAAGAGACCACTATAAGCTCAGAACTCTTATAAAGTTAGAAACGTAAGACGATTTTGCAAGTTGGGTTGTCCGTAATGATGAAGTCAATCTCGTTTTTAGTCACAGTGTCGGGGCTTTGCCACGTCCACTTCCTTTGAGGCTTTTTCTTGAAGAACGAGTTCATCAAGAAAAGCCCCTCTTTCTCGAGGAAATTGACGAGCATTTGCCCCCTGAGATTCCTACTCCCAAATCCGTGTGGTCCTATAGTCGATTCACTGCAGATCTGTACTCCCACTTTGGCGTTAAAGTCTCCCATGACAACGTTGTAGTGAGCATTAGCGGTGGTATGTAAGGCTCTGGAGATGTCTTCGTACATACTTTCTACCTCTTCATCCAAGTGTGCCGAGGTCGGTGCGTAGACCCGGATAACCTTGATGCTGTACATCTTGGTTAACCTTATTATAAGGTACGCAACCCTGGTCGACACACTGGAGATTTCTACAACGTTGTCACTGAGGGCCTTGTTGACCAGAAACCCGACGCTGCCTTGGGATGGCTGGTTACCTTCTCTATAATACATAAGATGGCCTGATTCTAGAGTTATGGTGTCCTCTCCCTGTCTTCGGACTTCACATAACCCCAGAATGTGCCATCTTATGTGTCCCAGCTCCTCCTCTAGCTGCGTCAGATGCTCATCCAGCCGAATCGTGCGTTCATTAAACGTAGCGAGGTCAGTTTGTTTTGGCGGCCTACCGTAACCCGGGGATTCTTAGCACCCCCTGCCCTGCCGTTACCGTGACCGCCGCCGTGGTCAGGAATAGCAGTGCGGCCGGGAACTGGGGGCCGCGGCTTAAAGTGACTTTCCATTATGGGGGGGGGGGGATGCCCTAATCGCCACGCTGGGCAGGTGTGTTGGCGATCGCAGGACGTAGCTTCTCGCACCGGTGACGCTGCTGCCCGTCACCGGCCTGTAGTATTTAGCTACGTCATAATTTTGAAATGGTTAAACCGCCATTTGTCGGTCGCCAGAGCCTCGTTGGTTTGTCAGCAGGATGCACTATAGCGGTTAAGTTAACTTTATTAGTTTAGCAGTTAATAGTCGTTGAACTTGGGTGTTGGATAATTTTGTACCAAATACAAAATTCTTAGAATAAATCCTTTGAAGTGACAAAGACTAAGTACGTAGTTGCTTGTTTATAACGGGTAAAGACTTGCATTGAATAACGGGCTACTACGGAACCCTACACTGTGCGTGGGCAGACACGCACTTGGCCGGTTATTCAAAAATATTCTCGATCGTCCACCGCCACAGTTTTTCCATGCATTATCCTAATTTTTCTCTACCCGCAAAATGTGAAATGGGCGAACAGAAACAAAATACAGGGAAGCTCGTAATTTAATTAAAATCCCACATGTGTGAAGTGTAATATTTAATTCTCTTTGCCTGTGTCACAGAATAATGAATAGTACAAGCCTGAGTATGAATTTGGTAAGAACCAACTTCAACATGTTGACACGTACAAACATCCCATCAAACGTTTGACTGTACTATAGCAAAGTGAATACTGAATTTCATACAGAAAACTTCGAGCAATTTTTTTGGTAAATGCTCGAAGAGAGGAAACGATAAAAAAGATTTTAACAATTTGCACGTTAAACGCCAATTGAATTTATACTCAGTTATTTTTGCATAGAGCTGAAAATTGTTTGGATTGAGCGTAGCATTTGTCTGCCCGGTTATCAACGACAATGACATGTCGTCTAGATTTTATCACAAATGGTTTGCAGTCATTAGTGAGTGCAGTTATTCTTTTTATTTTTAGTACGTAAACCCAGTATTGTGGCAGAGAAAAATGGACCTACATTTGGTTTATAAGATTTTCAATTGTGTATAACTTTAAAATATCATACACTCATACATAACACACCTTAAAAAACTGGCCAAGTGCAAGTCGGACTCGCACTTGTAGGGTTCCGTAACACAGTAAAGTATTCTATAACTATGATTTTTCGCAACTACAAAATTAACTTTGGTTTTCATAGAGTTTGTATGAAAAACAAAGCTATATTTGCGGTCGCTATATCTCAAAAACTGCTGACTGTATCTCGTTCAAACCAATTTTCGTTAAACATTTTATTGAGATCTACAGAATATATTTTTTCTAGATTTTTCACTCCCTTACTATAAAAGTTAGTGGGGGGGGGGGGACACAAATGTTATCACTTTAGACGCGCCTATCTTTCAAATGATTGACTTTGCGCAAAAATGATTTTAGGAACCTCAATGTCATTTTTAAAGACCTATCCATAAACGTGATGCCAACTTTTATATTTTATATTTTTGTATAAAGATCGGAAAGCGGTTCACAGAACACATCTACCTGCCTAGTTTCAATTCTGTAGTCCTAATAGTTTCGGAATAAAATGGCTGTGACATACGGACGGACAGACAGACAGACATGACGAATCTATAAGGGTTCCGTTTTTTGCCATTCGGCTACGGAACCCTAAAAACGTCGTTTCAACTTGAAGTTCAACTAGATTATTTTCTTACTCATAGCTCTGCGCTTGTACACATTCGGATAAAATATCACTAGGCACTATTTTTAGCTTTTTTTCTCAACAGTTTTTCAGTCACTTTGGTAATATCATCGCCATTGAAAATGATCTTGAAAATATTATACATTGCCTGGTTAATTTGGGATCTCGAGAATGAGTTCATTTTATAGCATTTATATCGGATCACTTCTTAGGAGACTCGAACCATGAAATAAAAAGAGTGATAAAGCAAAGACCTAACGAAAATATTGGGGCTTCCGCGCAACTTAAAACCTTAGAAATAAATTATTGTACAAACTTATCTAGGTATCGGTTTTATAAGCGTTTATGTTACGACCCATCTCGAGTTGTTTGTTCGTCCTTTTTAAAGAACTTTTAGACTACGAGCAAACATTTTAGGCTCGTGCGGGCTTCAAAATACCTTTAGTCTTTTACTATAGTGAAAGAATACTGTTGCTTGATCAGTAAAAACCTAAGTTTAAGATCCAAACTCCACCAACGGAGAGGAGAGACGTGTGTCAGCAATCAATAGTATTTCGTCGCTATGTGTAATATGACAGCAATTGGTTGATAACGGTACCACCACTTTGCCAATTATTTTTTAACCGTGAAATAGGAATGTTTTTTGGTTAAAATGGTAAGGTGTCCAGTGAAATTACAGGGCATATGAGACTCGACAATCGACATCTTTATGTCTCAAGGTAACAGGCGCAATGCAGTGATAATCTGTATCTGTAATAGGTAGACGTCATCGCTTACCATCAGGTGAGCGTAGTGCTTGTCATGTTACCTTATATCATAAAAAAACCCATTAGCTCAAATTCGGTGGGGTCTACACCTTTACTGACTATAGAAAAAGTAAATAGAGTTAAGTCAGTTAAGTTGATTTTAGTCTATGTTATAACCGATGACGTTTTACTAAATATAAACTTGACTGGGCACTAGGCCTAGGCGCAAAAACCAGACTGAAAGAGACCGACACTTGCACGATGTTTTGGAACCACTCAATTATTTATTATATTTTTAAAAAGTATATTACGTAAGTATGTAAGTACATTAAGTAAAACACTATCATATGATATTGTGTGAACGGGATATTAACCACGTTGTTCAGCATTTACAAGATACAGATATTTCGGCGCTGTTGCATCCATGTTCACGGAGTAACTTATTTATTAGGGTTCCGAACCCAAAGGGTACCAACGGAACCCTATTACTGAGACGCCGCTGTCCGTCTGTCTGTCTGTTTGTCTGTCTGTCTGTCTGTCCGTCTGTCCGTCTGTCGTTCCGTCACCAGGCTGTATCTCATGAACCGTGATAGTTAGACATTTGAAATTTTCACAGATGATGTATTTTTGTTGCCGCTATAACAACAAATACTAAAAACAGAATAAAGTTAAAAAGTAAAGGGGGTCCCCATACAATAAACGTGTCTTTTCCGCATTTTACTATAACGCTATCTATGAACGTTTGTTGACTTTATTAATTGTATTAATTACCTATGTGTAAACTTTCACTAAGTTGGCGTTAGACGTTAGTAAGATGGCGTTTGTACTAAATAAGCACGCGGCTCCTATTTTAATAAATGTTTGGAATTGACACGGTAATATAATATCATATAATAATGTCTAGATACCAAGCTTTGCTCGCAATATTTTTTTTTTTAGGTAAATCGTGTTGTATGTAATTTTTTGGCTCCTAATAATAGTTTTTTCACAACAGAACAAACTTGGAAAAACATATCATCTCTTCTAGACTCAAACCGCGGACCTTCTGATTACCATCCGATCGATCTCCCACTGAGCTATCATAACATTGTTACAATGCCGAAATTTACCTTCATATTCTAATTATATTGTAAGACATTTTAATTGCCTGAAAACAGGGATAAAACAACATTTTCTGAAAATGAAAACCTTGCTAGATCGATTTATCAATTCATTACAAGAAACGTGATTTCTTTCAGCATTTATGCTCGATTTTATAAAATATTGTAGTGTGGTACGGAATCGGAACCCTACGAGTGCAAGCCCGACTTGCACTTGGCCAGTTTATTTTATCTGTTATAAGCAAGCGTTTAACAACTGATATTATCTCACCCAGTGACGATGCGATCGAGGATATGGCACGCTTGCCTAGAAGATACCGATGTTTCCATCTACTTTCTACAGTTAATTACTGCTTGCTTGTAGTATTACCCTGAACTTAGTATTAATAAAAACAAACCAGCTAATTAATCTAACCAGTTAAGCAAACATATATTCGTAGATATTATTTTTAGTGCAATGGAACAGAGTCAAAATGGCTGCGAAGTTCCCGCTTGGGCAATTATTTAGAGCTATAATTAGAAGGGGCATATTTATTGCTAAAACAACAAAATAATTGCTCGCCGGGTAATATTAGGTGCTCTGTTATTGCTGTGTTTAGATCCTTTATTAGTTTATTATCATGTGAAATTATTGACGATATATTTCTCGTGAATGAATGTCCTCTATAGTCACATTGTAAAATATCTAAAATGATTTCTACATTGCGACTATACAGGCAACTAAATCGGATGTCGCAGACCTTATTTAAATCACACACCAACGTCTAACACTACTAACTCATGTCATTTCGTCCTTTCCTAAAAATTCGACTTTCAAAGTACACGCCCTCTCGTGACATTTGTAACAACCTCAATTCAAACATCGCTGTCACAGAATACTAAATCCACGAAATAGCCGCATTAAAAGGAGTGGATAGTTAAACTAGAAAATATAAATCAAGTGTCGTGATTCTAATGTGGAGGGCGGGACGAAGGGTTAATGGGTGACGCGTAACGAGCTACTCGAGTATCTACACGTCATATTTTGATGCCATGGTGGAATTTTATTAGCATACTTTGTTCTAAACTAAGGCTATGATACGTTTTGGCTAGAAATATCGGTGGTTAGGTCTTTTAAGTCGTATATAGTACGCAGCTTCGCTTCCACTGCAAAGTATTCCATTTCCGACTCTATAATTGACTGAGCGAAGCAAAGATATCAGTTTTAGCTTAGACAAAGGTGCTTTCGTAAGTCTGGCGAGGGTCTGGATATCTGTACCCCTAAAGGATTTTGTTTTACCGCGTGTTCACATCTGTCGGGTGTCGAATCTGATTTTATTAGCTTCACCTGTATGTTTGTAACCGACTTCTTTGGGCGCGATTTTGACCCACTTTAAACGGCCAGATTTCGTTCAAACTTTGTAGATTTATCGAGGACCGATGACAATACACTAATTTGATAAAAAATCAATTTTTCAACTTAAAAGTAGAAAATAAATAATAGTTTAAAAAAACTAAAAAAACACGATTTTTATAGAAAACCGAACTAAAAATAGAAAATAAATTTTAATAAATTTAAATTAAGAATAGTGTTAAAAATTTCAATAAATATAAATTAATAATAGTGTGAATAAAAAAATAATATTTTATTTTAATTATCGGATGTTCCAGTGGAAGAACATTTTATATGAGAGTATTCACACCTTGTCTGCGTGATTTTGGCGTTTTTTTTGACAACCCGATTAAAAATTGGATCCGATACCCAAACCCGACAGATGTGAACACACGGTTAAGGTACACGGTGAACATTTATTTAGTTAAGAGTTATGCTAAGAGAAGCTTGCAAGCTCTAGGTACAGCACATAGAGCCACTAGAATTAGCTTGTGTCGTAATTCAGCCAAATCGAGTAGTCTGTGAAAGTAGAGTGTGCCATTGAATACCATAAAGGTACGCAAACACCGCGGCGTCCTGCGATCTGCGGGCGCAATCTCAGTACTTTTCAATTGTTTTCTAATCGCGTTTGGTGTGAACCAGTCGGTACAAATACTACTGCGCTATCTGATCGCCGCCTAGATCGCGCACGCAGGACGTGGCGATGTGTTCGTAGCTTAAGTTACGTTACTAAGGTACTCTTAGCAACAACTTAGTATATGTCTATAATTTGAAACTCTTGTTTGCTCATTTCATTTAACTAGTGACCTATAGCTATATCTAAAATATTCTAACTTCAGTATAACTATGCCGATGAGCGTGAGATGCTGTTTTGATTTTTGGGTAATATTGAGTTGAGACGTACGCATTGCAGCATCTCCCTTTGTATTCGGCGTTATTAGACTGAAATATGGATGTTTCATACTATGTAGTAAACCTTCTGGACTTATACAACTTTCTTTAATTACAGCACTCTACGGGTTACAGACCGAAAGCTAAGCTAACTTAGATTAGCTTAGCTCCGCATAGCTAACGCAGTTCTACATACATGTATGCAGACTGCAAGCTAGCTGTGTGAGCTCTCTGACCAACTAAACTGCGTCAGCTATGCGAAGATATAGCTAAGCTTTGGTCTGCAACCCGCACTAGCCTTGCATTTTACAATCCACTATTGGTGATTTCTCCAACGAATGCCATTCCTTAAAGCCATTAAGTTCGCTATCAAAACCAAAACGGTCCTTTGGCGCAGTGATAAGAGAAAATTTAAACGTATACTATAACTAAGTAGGATAGGAACCCCAGACGACGTCTTTACCCACCGCTTCTGTTAATTTAGTTGCAAATTATAAGGCTGTACATTTAACCAAATCTTACTCTTATATGTAACGGTAAGCCGTTATTCGGTATAATAGGTATATTAGTATAGTATTCAGTAATGTTTTAAACACAAGGAAAAAGGAAAAGCGCTTAAATTATCCCGCTTTTGATGAATTCATTGATAAAAATGTATAACATCTGAAACACAGAATTTACTTGTGTGTCTTTGTATACAATCAAAGATACAACTTCACGATAAAACTAAAACTAAACTACGTGGATAAAAGTTTTTTTTTGTTCGCTTGTGTTCAGATTATGTAAGTGTAGCCTATTCTTTTTTATTATATTGTATGTATAGGCTAGCGTTTGATTACTATTTCATTACTATATTCCTGTTGGTAAGTGATAATGCGGTCGAAGATGGTGCCACGCTATACCTAGATTGGGAACTGGCTCTCAAAAACAGCTGCTGGAATACATTTGATGTTTGGCCGCAGATTTTTGAACTTGAGAGTGGCAGCTAGCCAGGCGGATAAGACAGTGTCCATTTTGGCAGGGTTTCTTAACGTTGTTTTTCCTTTACCGTAGGGCCACTGTAAAATGCGCACATGTCACCAGGACTCTAATCAAGAATCGACTGAAACCTTATTGTACAAAACTGAATAAGTAATTTAGACTTTAGGCAAATATATATACAAACATACAGGTAAATAGGTGCCTAGATTGCCAACAATATTACTCTATTTTTCACTTGACTACAGCAATCTAAAGGGAGTTAGGTGAAAAGTAATTAATTGTGATTAGTTCTAATAATACTCCACTTTTGACATACAGTCTATGTACGTGTAGTCGTTATAAATATGTATATATTACCTGAAAACATATCTTTAGAGCTTTAGTATTAAAGAAAAAGTAAAATGAAATCTTCCTATCAGCATCATACGTAAAACCTAGATCGCTTTGTCAAGTGCGCACAAGCTAAGTAAGTTAGTACTCAGGAGCCAATATTATTCTATTTTGCTAATAGAAGTTCATACATCACCACCACCACTAAAGTATTGTGTGATGGTCTGTTTAAGAATGAGTAGTCTTTCTCTGGCCGTTCCATAGAAAAAAGTCGTCATTGTAAGCTAGCAATCAAAACCTTTAAGTTAATAATACAAAAACTTACCCATTATTGAAGTCCGCTTTCCTCGAGCACCACACAACGTATGTCAGAATAGACCAAAATTATCTATAATTTAACCGACAACAGATATAGGGTGTGGTATGAAAATATCCAATTAGCGTATTCCCATGGTATCAACAAATAGTACATACATTAGGAACCTGCTCATAACGTATTTAATTAATTAATTGGCAACCTTTTTACTAAGTGATAGCTCATAACAAAACTATGATATAAGTTACGTTGCAAAATACTTTAGAGTTTAGATATTAGACTGTTTATTCTAGGCCCAGTGTGTTTACCATCTTTTACTTCATCATCGCTTACCACCAGGTGAGATAGTAGTCAAACAAAAAAAACCATTTTTACCTGATTCCTTTTAGGTACTCATGTGAAAAATAGTTAATACATCATTTATATCTACGTCCGTTCTATATCTACCTGTTATTCCTAAGACTGTATACATCCAAATCGTAAGTCTTTTAATGGCGCACTATTTTATAACGAATTAGGCAATTATTTTCATGGCACATAAAGGGTGCGCCTATCACTCGTGAAATGTAGCGTGTTTACTACTCGACGGTTATGGCTATGGTAATTACAAGGACGAACACATATACTGTATTATTATGCATAGTGATATGTGTAAGTATACCTAAATAAACAAGATATGTCTACTTACATTATTTCGCGAAAGGCGTTACCGAGATTTTGTAGAATGGTGTATGTTCTGTGGCAGGGTAGAATAGTGTTCCTCTGTTTTCAACCTACTTTTGTAAAAGAGGACGATTTCAATTCGTCTGTATGTTTTTTTGTATGTTTGTTACCTGAATACTCTGCCAATTGTGAACTTTTTTGGAGGTGGGGTGCATTTCTACGGTGTGCCATGTACCATAAATATATTGAGATCGAATGAGAATCTTCTGAGATATGGAGATATCGTCTCAAAATTGCTACTGAAACGGACTTCTTCTCTTAATTATTACGGTACCGCAAAAAGGAGTAATTTTTATATTATGTATGTTTGTTCCACCCAGATACCCAGAATGAGACCTTGCTACGATCCACCGTAGCACCGTAGTGCCGTAGCACCGTAGCGCCGTAGCACCGTAGCACCAATGGGGATGCATAAGATGGTTCGATTAATTTGATTATTATTGTAAAACAAGTTGTTGTGTTAGTATGTATGTATGTATGTTTGTGTGGGTCAAAACTGTAAATTGTTATATACAATCCAAAAATTTCATCGTACCGACGGGACTCGTACGTAGACTGCACCCCCTGGATAACATGTTCAGGTCTCGTCGGATTTAAAAACTGTAATGATTTCTTCTGAATGATTAACTTCGAAAAAAGTTATCAAAGATGGCGCCACCAATGCATAATTGGGTTAAAAATGCAACCCGCTAATTTCGTCATATCGATAGTATCGCACTGTGGCTTAGTTGGTCAGAGAACTTGGACATGTTATCCGGGGGTGCGGATTCGAGTCCCGTCGGTACGATGAAATTTTGGATTGTATATAAAAATTTACAAAAATATATTAAGTGTGTAATAATTCAAGAAACATAATATTTTTAAGTCAAAACTGACGTTCGAATGGATTCAAACTTGCTATACTTGCGTATTTTCGGTGACAGTGAGATAATAATGATCCACCGAGCTGGCCTGATGATGGATGACCAAATTTTCAGACTTTGTTACCTACCCCATTTCGAAAAATCCTGCAACACGTACTTACTTATTTATTAACAGAAGTACCTATGTAAAGTTTCGCATAACACAGACTATCTCATCTTGTTTCGCCATACAAATTCCTTTGAATCCCCGTTCCGTATCCGGGGGGAAATATAAAAAAACACCTTTTTTAACGGATACCTTCGATATAATAACTATATGCATTCTAAATTTCAGCGCAATCCGAAACAATATTGATTTTCAGACTTTTCAAACGTACTAAGACAAATATACCCTCCAAATTTCAAGTCTCTACGACCAGCGGTTTAGGCTGTGCGTTGTCTGTCAGTCAGTCAGTCAGTCAGTATGTCAGGACAAAGATTCTTATATAGATTCTTATATAGATTCTTATATAGTATTAGAAGAGAATATAATACACTAGCTGTGCTCCGCGGTTTTACCCGCGTAGACATCGTTCTCGTGGGAATTTTGGGATACAAAGTCCGTGTTATTGCAGAGTCTAGGCTATCTACAAACCAATTCCAGCTCAATCGGTTGAGTAGATTTAGCGTGCAGAAGTAACAAACATAGACACGAACTTTCGCCTTTATAATATTCGTAGGAAGTAGGATAAGAATTTGACTTTGACTTTATTTATTATGTTTTTTTAAGTGTTACACACTTTATATTTTTTGTACATTGTTACACACAATCCAAAATTTCATCGTACCGCCGGGATTTGAACCCCAGGAGGCGCCCTGGGAAACATTCCCAGGGGCTACCAACTACCACCAACTACCAACTAAGCTACAGTACGATCCTATTTTTGTTTGTTTTATATTTTTGACTTGATAGTTCTATCGTGTTGTATAAATATTTAAGCCATACCTTTTTAGGGTTCCCTAGTCCTGACAAGGAACCCTTATAGTTTCGTCATGTCCGTCTGTCTGTTTGTCCGAGGTTTTGCTAAGAGACCGTTAATACTAGAAAGCTGTAATTTTGTTGGGATATGTATATATATTACGCCGACAAAGTGCTGAAATAAAATTGTGAAAAATATTTTTTTTTACGGTAGCTCCCCTATATGCGAAGTGGGGATGAATTTTTTTTCATCGTCTACCCCATCGTGTGGGGTATCGTTGAATATGTCTTTTAAAATGACCTAAGGGTTGCAAAATACCATTTTTTGATTGAATGCTCCATTTACGAAATATTAAGCTTTAAAGTGCAAATTTTTGTTCCAGTAGGGCGTCCCCCCCCCCCTCTAAAAGCTAAACTGCTGGCTTGAAAAATCTGGAAAAATTCGTGATAATAGCGCATTTTGTGAACTTTAAAGGAAAATTATAGCAGTTGAGATAACTTTATTAGTTTAGCAGTAATAGTCGTTGATCTTGGGTGTTGGATAATTTTGTACCAAATACAAAATCCTTAGAATAAATCCTTTAAAGGGACAAAGATGGAGTACCTAGTGTAGTGGACCCAAGATTAGAGACATCAAATTTCGTGTTTTCTTTTATTCTCATACATGTGCAAAAGACCATAAAATATTTCAAAAAGTGATTTCGGATAACCTTAAAGAGATGGTTCAATGGGATGTAAAAGGTTAAGATTTTTTTGTTTGAAGTCTATGAACAAAAGAACCAAATGCGCTTAAAATAACACTTTCCAAAAACTTAGACGTAGAAAAAAAAGATTAATTGCTAACAAATTGCCCAGTCCCTGTAGAGAAACAAAAGTGTGAGACATTGCATGTTTAGAAAGGGTGCTTGGAATGTTTTTTGTAAGAGTAGAGAATAAGATATTGTGCACGTTATTTTAATCTAATACTATAAGAATCTTTGTCCTGACATACTGACTGACTCACTGACAGACAACGCACAGCCTAAACCGCTGGTCGTAGAGACTTGAAATTTGGTAGGTATTTTGTCTTAGTACGTAGGGGTGTACTAAGAAAGGATTTTCCAAAATTCACCCCTTAAGGGGATGAAATGGGGGTTCAAAGTTTGTATGGAAAAACAATATTATATAGTCTTTTCTATCCAAAACTTCACACAAATGCTTCAGTTACAAAATAAGTAAATACGTGTTTCTGGTTTTTTTGAAAATTCACCCTTAAGAGGGTAAAATGGGGTAACAAAGTGTGAAAATCAATATTGTTTCGGATTGTGCTAAAATTTGGCATACAGATAGTTATTACGACGTTAGTTCTCTCTGAGAAAGGATTTTCCATAATTTACCCCTGAAGGGGATGAAACGGGGGTTCAAAGTTTGTATGGATAAACAAAATTAGATAGTATTTTCTATTCGAAACTTCATACAAGTGCTCCAGTAAAAAAATAAGTAAATACGTGTTTCAAGTTTTTTTTTTTTAATTACACCCCTAAGAGGGTGAAATGGGGTAACAAAGTGTGAAAATCAATATTGTTTCGGATTGCGCTGAAATTTGGCATGCACATAGTTATTACAACTTAAGAGTCCTCTGAGAAAGGATTTCCCAAAATTCACCCCTGAAGAGGATGAAACGGGGGTTCAAAGTTTGTATGGAGAAACAAGATTAGATAGTATTTTCTATTCGAAACTTCATACAAGTGCTCCAGTAAAAAAATTAGGAAAATACGTGTTTCAGTATTTTTTTTTATTACACCCCTAAGAGGGTGAAATCGGGTAACAAAGTTTGAAAATCAATATTGTTTCGAATTGCGCTGAAATTTGGCATGCAGATAGTTATTACGAAGTTAGTTGCCTCTGAAAAAGTATTTTCCAAAATTCACCCCTAAAGGGGATGAAACGGGGTTCCTAAGTTTGTATGGAGAAACAAGATTAGATAGTCTTTTATATTTGAATTTTAACACAAGTACTTAAGTAAGTAAATACGTGTTTCAGGCTCTTTCGAAATTGCACCTCTAAAAGGATGAAGTGGGGTAACAAAGTCTGAAATCAATATTGTTTCGGATTGCGCTGAAATTTGGCATGCAGATAGTTATTTCGACTTAGGTATCCGCTAAGAAAGAATTTTTCAAAATTCACACTTCAAGTGGATGAAGCGGGGTTTCAAAGTTTGGATAGTCATTTTATTCGACATTTAACACAAGTACTTCTGTAAATAAATAAGTATATACGAGTTTCAGACATTTTCAAAATGCCACCCTAAGAGGATAAACTGGGGTAACTTGCGCTGAAATGTAGAATGCAGATAGTTATTATGACGTAGGTATCCGCTCAGAAAGGTTTTCTAAAAATTCCTCCCAGATACGGAACGGGGGTTCAAAGTTTGTATGGCGAAATAAGATGAGATAAAGTACGTGTTGTAGGATTTTTTGAAATGGGGTAGGTAACAAAGTCTGAAAATTTGGGTTTTCGGTTTTTATAAATATGAATCCCGAATTGCCAGTCACGCGATAACATGAAAACGGGTGAAACGATTTGGCTAATTCTTATTTGATGTATTTAATGATAGAATCGTTTTTACAAAAAAATATTATAAAAACAAAAGAAGTTTTTAACGCGGGCGAAGCCGCGGGGCACTTCTAGTGTAGTAATAAATTGCGTAACTTTAAGACTAAAGTAATTAAGATTAATGGTTGGCGCCAACATTCGTTCATAAGATTTTGTTTAACTATTAAGTATAATTATATGTTATTCATTCCTAGGTCGCAAGTATGTACATATTAGCATACAGGTAATAATGATAACTGTTCCACATCTACCATGGGATAATAGAGATGAGAATAATAACCATTATAATTGCATATCACAATATGCACATCAACACACTTTGCCAAGATAACCTCATAACTATAATATATATATATATATATATATATATATATATATATATAAATAACATTGTATATATATATATATATATACACAATGTTATTTTCTAATTTCATATATCGAGATGAACGAGCCGTGCGGGGTGCGGCGGGGTAGCGCAACTTCCTGGAATTTCAATGCAGCTCAGACGCAGCTGAATGTCGCCCAATCGGCGTTGTTTTATTTTTGTACCTGCATAGATCCAGCCAATCAAGAACCGCCAGTAACATAGAAGGGGCATCTTTCAGTCGGCGAGAGGGTGGAGTCGTTCTGGAGAAAAAGTTTACAAAACCTAGTACGAGAAAGGGAAGGGGGATTATTAAGATTTAATCTTCGGAGAGTTTAGTCGATCTTGATTTACGACAGTGAACTTCAGTTCGTAGGGAGTTTTTCTGGTTAATTTATATTTTACTTTATATTTTATAGATCATAACTAGGCGCGTATTTGATGTTTGTATGTACTAATTAATAACTTCAGTGCAAGCTCCTGCGCGTGCTACCTATAAAAGATAAGTTTTCTTACCTTTTCTGCAACTGGATAGAGGGCGATTGATACAAAGTCATAATTTAGTTTTCGATCAGAATAACCATTAGTTAAGTGCGTAGAGCACCGATTTTATATTATTATTGTTTCGCCCTCTTTCCCACTTATTCGTATTTTGATCAGTCCTGCAGCATTTGTAAGGTGCACAAAGGTTATAGAACCTATTTGTTTTGACCCGCCACTTTGGCCTTAGCCCCCGCTTGAATTGATTTGAGCTTTAATAAAAGCATAATTATAAAGTTCTTTTTTACCCGGTGTAGGGATAGACTTCAATTCTTATAACTGGACATCTATCCTGAGGCGAATTTTACGAAGGGTAGCTTAAAGTAAGATTATTTTGGTATCGATGTACGTAATGTGCATGAATATTAAATTCATCTAATTACAAGCGACAGTGGAGGAACAATGCCGGAAATAATAAATAATGCTGTGCACTTATAATTTAAGTCTCGTTGACCATATCTCTATTTGAGTATTAATAATATCATAATATAATTAATAAAGTTTATTTTTTTATTTTCAATGTTATTGCTGTTTATTTGTGTGTATCATAAAATTATTGTGTTTTATAAAATAAACACTATATATCTTTGTCAGTTTTTCAATCATTTAGACTCCTTGTCTTGGCAGATCTTCACTTAAGTAGCTTAAATTCATGTTAGGGAATGATTCTAGATTTATCTAGAACCACAGCAGTCTAAACTAAGTCGCAAATTGCGTATTGTTTACATATCGTTGATGTTTACAATCTTAGAGTCTTATGGTTTAACTTTATCACTTTAATCCAGATATAAATTGATTGTTCCTATATGTATTTTGATTTGACTTGAATCTTGATTTGACTTGATTTGACATTAGATTTGATTTTTGCATTGCATTGGATTCAATACCGCGAAGGGGAGCTCTTTGGTCGGTCAGAACCAAGTTTATATTACTATAATAGGAGTTGAACTTTCCTATTTAAATTTGCTGTACTAATTGTTTATCTTAAGAGAACAACATAAAGGTACTCAAGGAGACCTATACATACATATTTATTACAGGGGAAATGTGGCCCACCCTGTGTTAGGAAAGATCGATAATAAGAGGCACTTCCGAGGTGACCCGTCGCTATAGCAGTGACACAAGATATCTAAGCTCGTGCTTTTGTGGTGGCCGATGCTGTACAATCATACACAATCTTTTTGAAAAGGTGACTGAAAGGTCGGACCAGGGTTAGCAGCTCCTGTTGGCTGTAATTGTCCTCGTCTCGTAATTTTTGGTTATCTGGGCAATCTCAAAAGTTAGGTTAAGGTAAACCTAACTGGTAAGATACACCTAGACTACCCAGTACGCGTTAACTGCCTTTATTAATTTCTATGATTATTTCCTTTCATCATTTTCTATTATTATTATTGTCAGGTCATTCATTCATTACTTATCACATTTGCTCAGGCGAGACAAGAAAAGGCCTAATATAAACCTCTCGTTCAAGAAGGGAGTCCCTAAAGTTAGACAGGTAAACCCACAAATATATCTCACCATCTCTACGAACTGTTTAACTGGCAGGACAAACCTTGTGACGCGGACCCGAACCTTAAGCGCAAAAATTCGCCTACTTAGTACTGCCCGTTATTAAAATTATAAGAGTTCCTACATATTCATTACAAGTCATTTATTTTATTATTACAGTACAATTCTTAGCAAAGAACTATTCAGGTCATTTACATTTAATTCTCTATAAAGTTAGTTCATGCAATTAATATCAATTTATAGGTATAATTATACCTATACGCCATCTAGGGTCCATCACACTAGTTGCTTGTTTATAACGGGTAAAGAGTTGCATTGAATAACAGGCTACTACGGAACCCTACACTGCGCGTGGCTCGACACGCACTTGGCCGGTTATTAGAAATTACATCACAATTTCGAGTCAAGTCAAAACTAATTTACTTCTACACCCACAAGTTTTGCATGTAACCAGTTATGCATACACATATATCCGCCATTACTGTGGGCATCAGTTTCAATGAACATTTCAGCACGCGCGCGGACTGCCAGATGTGAGAGCAAATCTTCGTTATGTGATGCCGTTGAATAGATTGTGCGGTCCCGGTGGGTTACAAATGACATGGTGTTATGTTACTTTACGATTATGCCTAGCTTTGATCTGCGTCTTTGTCTGCTTTGAAAATGACCTATAATAATTAAGATAGTTTAAAACCTAAAAAAACAGCCTATTTGGACTCACCTACCGAGGCTTCGGTACTCATTTCTCAAACTAGGATAAAGAACAAACTTAACCTTGCAATTCGATCCATAGAGAATGTATTACACCAACCGCAAATAATAAGAGTGTAATAGAAAATTATCTTTTTTAACCGACTTCAAAAAAAGGAGGAGGTTTCTCAATTCGACCGTATATATATATATATATTTTTTTTTTTATGTTTGTTCGCGGATAACTTCGTCGTTTATGAACCGATTTCAATTATTCTTTTTTTGTTCGAAAGGAGATATCCCAAGTGTGGTACCATGGTAATTTTATCGAGGTATGATAAGTATCTCCAGAGATATTGAGATAAACATCTCAAAATTGGTACTGAAAATGAATAGCGCGGCATTGAAGTCGGTTGTTTTTTAGTTTTTAAACGATATTATTATCTTTGTCATGAAACTTCCTTTTTATTCCTTGTAGTAGTAGTAGTACTGCTAAATTTTATAATTCTAGGTTAATAAGAATTAAGTCGCAAAATATGCGAAAGTATGACCGTTTATGTCGCATACTTTCGCATATTTTCCAATCCGGAATCCAACCTATATAGGGTGCTTCCCATTAACTTAGAATGATAAAATTTGGCAGGAAACGAGGTCATGAAGCTCATATATATGGGTTTCAAGACGAAAATATGCGAAACAATGCGACATAAACGGTCATATCTTTTGATCGCGTTGACTTACAAGTTTGACTTTTTACTGCGTAAAGATACCGTAAACCCAAGTATTTAGTATAAATTTCAACTTGATACCTCTAAGCGTTCCGGAGTTAAGGGTTTTAATAGACGGGCAGACAGATAGTCAGACAGACAGACAGACAGACAACAAAGTGATCTTATAAAGATTCCTTTTTTCCTTTTATAGTATGGAACCTCAAAAAGCGACTTCACACACTGAGGTAAGCGACCAGATGTGTACCAATAAGATTCAATCGCTCAATAACAAAACCCATAGGTCATACTTTCGCATATTTTCCAATCCGGAATCCAACCTATATAGGGTGCTTTCCATTAACTTAGAATAATAAAATTTGGCTTTTATAGTATGGAACCTCAAAAAGCGACTTCACATGCCGCGCGAATCAGTTTCTCAAGTTTGACATTTTTCGAATTTTATAAAAAACTTGACAAGTATCCTCTCAGTAGTTAAAGTTTTCATTAGATTTTAATATAAAGCTATTTTGCAATACTAGTTTATGATAAACGTGCCTATAACCCCATCTCATACATTATTATTATCTTTCCATATTCCCTAGGGACAAACAAGTAATTTTACTAAAAGTCCCACTCTGCCGCGGTCTCATTACATATTCCGTGAGATGAATAGATAAGAATACTTCCACCTAAGGTATACAGGATGATACAGTAAAATTGAGCGTTTCACTTCTATCGAAAAATTATGTGCGCTTTTTACAGTGGCCCTGCGGTAAAAGAAAAACATCGTTACGAAATAACAACCCCCGCATGGTAGTAGGACACTATCTAGTGTTCGCCTGGCCTGCTACCACCCCAAGATAAAAAATCTGTCGCCAAACATCTAATGTGTTCCGGCAGCTATAATTGAGAGCCATTTTCCATTCTAGGCCTAGCGCGCTTATCATCTTCGACCGCATCATCACTTAACAACAGGACGTGATATCTCACCTGTTGTGGTCAAACGCTAGCCTATAAGATATAAAAAACTTTTTACCCAACTTCCAAAAAGTGAGGTTCTCTATTATTGTTATATACCGGCTGTAATTCACGTACCTTTAGTCGATTTTTCGTTGACCTAGGTCCCAGGACCTAGGTCGACGTAAAATCGACTAACAATAATAATGTTCCAATTCACGATAATTTTAAAATCAAAATGAGGTTCTCAATTCGTCTGTGTTGTTTTTTTAGTAGGGTACATTTCCAAGGTGATCCCATTGTAATTTCATCGAGATCTGATAAGTATCTCCAGAGATATGACGATAAACGTCTCAAGCCTAAAAAAACTGACTCGCGCGACATGGAAGTCGGTTGTTTTAGTTTTCAAAATACCTTAATTATTATGTAAAATAAATTTTCATTAGGGTCGTTGAAAAACGTTACAAACTTACTGATCTACTGATCCACTTTGCTGGATCATCCTGTACTACGTTCCTTATCTAAGAATAGAATTGATATTGGGTGTTAAATACACTGTTGTTATTCATTCAAGACTAGTTGCTCACTGCAGTTTTACCCAGTTTTGCCGGTAAAGGGCATGTATTACATACATACATAAATGTATTATGCTTTAAATATAGGTTATGTTCGATACTGAGTGCTTAGTGCGAGTTTTTTTAGATTGGTTTCTTTAGTCGATCACGTTGAAGTAAACGCTGATTTTGTATAGAATTTAAAGCGCCATCTAGTGTGTATAATTTGTAACATTGTAATTTTCATAAAAATCTGCGTTTACTTTAACGTGATGAAGTAAGTAATTTTTTTTATTTTTTTTTATTTCAATGTTGACAAACAATCAAGCGGCCCACCTGATCGAAAGTGGTCACCGCCGCCTATAAACACCTGCAACACAAGTAGTATTGCACGTGCTTTGCCTACCTTTTGCATAGAGGACTCTTTTTACCCCTCTCTTAAATCGCTGCATGTTGTACCGTAGCGGAAAAACCTCTGGTGGGAGATCGTTCCACATTTTGCAAGTCCGCGGAAGAAACGACCGCATAAAACGTACCGTATGCAATGTCCACGTGTCAACAATATGTGGATGAGCTCTCTCGCGGTGTCGAGAAGAACGATGATAAAAGCGAGATGGCGGGATGAGGTTAAAGATTTCATCATGTTCTGATGTTCTGATGACGTTATAATATTGGTAGAAGAGGCTAAGTGAGCCAATATCTCGGCGTAACGCTAGTGGCTCTAACTTGTCAGTAAGTACAGGACTGTCAACAAGTCTAACGGCTCTTCGCTGTAGGGAGTCAAATGGTTGCAGCTGGTACTTCGGAGCCCCACTCCAGAGATGAGAGCAGTACTCCATATGCGGCCGAATTTGGGCTTTATAGAGTAGAAGCCGTTGGCTTGGCGTGAAGTACCGCTTGGCTTTGTTGAGGACACCAAGCTTTTTAGCAGTTATACTTGCTTTGCATTCCAAATGACTCCGAAACTGGACTTCGCTGGAAATGTCCACACCTAAGATTCCTATACTTCCCGATAAGGTTAGGGGGTTACATCTAAAGAAACTCTCACTAGGGACTCTGTACTCCGAGGAACATTCGATTCAGTCTATGACATAGCTATGTAGGGTGTGCACGTTCGTCCGTACTACATGACTATTACTTAAACGTGCACACCCTACAGCTAGAATACAATTTTCTGAAAAGTTTTTACACAGTGCAAATCACGACAGTATTGTTTTCAACTATAACAGTATGTAGGTACCTACATCTATATAACATGTTTAGACGACTATAATATATGTCGTCAGCTTAGTATAAAGTAGTTGAGTTTTATTGTTTTTTTTTTTTAATATTACAAGACATGTGGTCTTGTTATAATTATATGTAATAGTCATAATAAAACTATGACTCCATTAACCATTTATTTAGAGCTAAGTAATTCCCATATATTTTTCTAAGAGCAGACTAGAAAGTACGCATTAATATTGTATCCCGCCACTACTTTGCGGCTCGGTTACATAACCCGTACTCGTAACATACTCGTAAGTTCGCTTACATATTTGTTACGCCGGCGTATACGTAGCCACGTCATTAATATTCAGCACGACTGTAGCATCGTTTCGGTGTTTTGAAGGATAGTTTTTAAGGAAAATATTTTCGTTTAGGTGTTTTTGACAATATAGTCTGAAATGGCTTAGCTGAGTGAAGAGTAGAGAAGATATAACTAAACAATATACCAATAGGGTTTTGTTATTGAGTGATTGAATCTTATTGGTACACATCTGGCCGCTTACATCAGTGTGGTCGAGTAAGGCCCTAATTCTCAACAAACGTATAAGCCTACGTAGCTTTGATTACTAAAAATAATGTCTTATGAAAGACATGAACAAGCACATGTTCTTGTAAAATCATTAAAGTAAAGGTACGGACACACCGCAGCGTCGCGATCTAGGCGGCGATGAGATAGCGCAGTAGTATTTGTACCGACTGGTTCACACCAAACGCGATCAGAAAACAATTGAAAAGTACTGAGATTGCGCCTGCAGATCGCAGGACGCCGCGGTGTTGCCGTACCTTAACAAGATACCAAAATTTAGAATCTATAAGACATGTGAAAGTGGCAATTATAGTGGTATCATACTACAGCTGCTGCTATTAGAAAACTGATGATGATTTTCAAACGGCTGAACGGATTTTCTTGAATCAAAGCTAAGAAAGTGGAGAAGTGGTGGAAATTGACACTCTCGATCAGATCACGTATCAAACAAAATCAAACTAAATCACAATCAACTCAGCTGTTTGAGCTATAATACCACAGACAGACACACATTATATACACAGATACACAGATCCACACGACAACCTCGTAACACCTGTTTTTGCGTCAGAGTTGAAAAGGTCGACCGTTACAAATGTGATATTTTAAATTACTAAATATTCTGAGGTATTGCGAAGAGATTTATAACCAACGTGCTTCATCCTCTACCGCGTGGTTACTTACCATCATTTGAGATAGCGGCCAACGCTTGCACAAATGCGATACAAAACCCTGTTATTATAATGGTACCAATGGTGGCAATATATGATACCGTTTTGGATTCCCACTAAATTTCTATCTAAAGCTGGCTTCTCACGGCGCGACATAATATCACAAGTCGCACCGCGCCAGCTTGCGCATACGCGCCGTATGAAGGTATTGGCTCGAGGCGACGCGGGCGTACAAATCAGCTCGGCGCGGCGCGACTTGTAATATCTCGCGCCGTAAAAAGCCAGCCTAAAAAGACATTCATTTTTATCCTGGCCACCATAAATAAACCATAAAATATAAATCAATGCGTAGATACGATATTTCTTCGGAGGTAAACCTCGAATCATTTCGATTCAATGTAAAATGTATGAGGATACCATTGATATCGTTAAGTGCATGAAATTATTCATCTGGCAAAGACGGAACGATGTTATTGCTAGAGGTTAAGTAAAGTTTTAAGGGATTTATATTTATTACCAGGCCATCATTGTTTTCGTCGATTTTATGTATTTGAAAGACAATGGCCAAGTCAAAAGGAAGGGTTATGTTTGAGCTGTCTATATAAGTATTTAGATTCCATTGATGCTGCTGAAGTGGCAGTGGACTGATCACATCTGTCGTAGAATCGATTCGATTACCGTTGGGGTAGACGTGTTCTAGAGTGGAGACCACAGCTCGGTAAACGGAGCGTAGGAGGCCCTCCAGCTAGGTGGAGCGATGATATACGCAAGCTGGCTGGCAGCGATTGGAAATTGGAGATGGAGATTGGAAACAAATAGCTGAACATCGAGCTCAGTGGCGTGCCATAGAAGAGGCCAATGTCCAACAGTGGACGAATACAGGCTGTTAATGGTAATGATGATATTCCATTGACATGGGGTTCCCCAGATACAGGCTATGCCTAGTATGGGACCCGCCGCTAAAGGTCGATGTCGCTTTTTGTGTAAGCTATTATAATGTCTTGTATGTAATTGGTTCTGCAAAAAAAAACTTACAGCATATTTATGGAGATGTTGTATGGTGTCGAACGGGTAATTTTCAGAAAGTGACAAAACATCCAAAAAGTGAAGGTTTTCGTTTTGTCTGTATGTTTTGCTTTATTATTGTATGTTTGTTACGCCATTTTTCCAACAGTTGAGAAATTTTAATGATTATTTTTTTTAACCCTCGACGCAAAAAGAAGGGGCGATAAAAATGTGATTTGTGTATCTGTGTATGTGTGTGTCTGTCTGTGGCATTGATAGCGCTTAAACGGATGAACCAATTTTGATTTAGTTTTTTTTTCTGTTTGATTATGTGTCTTAATCGAGAGTGTTCTTATTGTTCTAGTGTTCTTTGATTGATGAAAATCATGTAATTTACATTTATGAAATTTTAAAATTTAAATTTAAGTATTATAAGAGTACATCTTCGAGATGGTCCTACTGTAATTTCAACAATATAAAAGTAAATAATAAATCTTCAAAAATATAAATAAAAATAAACACCTCAATTTTTGTACTGAAAATACATTTGTAGTCGTTTTTTTTCATTGTCTAAACGATCTTAAATTATCGAATGCTGACATTAGCAGCAATGATCTATTTTTAACCAACTGCGAAAAAGGATAAGGTTTCTATATTCTGGCGTACATATATATTTATTTTTTATGTTTGTTCGCGGATAACTTCGTCGTTTATGAACCGATTTTGATTACTCTTCTTTTTGTTGGAAAAGATATCCCAAGTGTGGTGCCATGGTAATTTCATCGAGGTCTGATAAGTATCAGAGATATGGAGATAAGCACCTCATACTTTGGACTGAAAATTAATAGCGTGGCATTTGAAGCCGGTTCTTTTAGTTTTTTAAACGATCTTATGCTACTTAAAAAATTCTAAATTGTCTAGTCAATTGTTAGTAGTCTACCTGTAGCGGTTTAAAAGATAAAGCCCTCTAACAGACGGACGGACGGTTAATAGGGTTCGTTGGTATCCTTTGGGTACGGAACTCTAAAATGCAAGGAGGCGACACACCGGTTACAATACCGGTTATACACATATTATTTACACGTTATTACACGACTCATTTCAGTATAACATACATCACAGCGTCCAGTTTCCCTTTTTCATTTTCCCATTCCTGAATATTCTAACAGCAATGCAGAATCATAAACATCGCAACGCATCCGTCGCTGCGACATATGACTTATGACGCAAGCGAGCAATTTTCCAACTGGCAACACTTTGACATCGGACTGATGTGTTGCCACTTCTCAAAACTTCCGGCCATATTTTCGCGCCGTATTTAATCTGCGCTTCGTCAGCAAACTGTTGGAACGTCGTTTTAAAAGTTACTGCGTATTAAAAGTTATCGTCGGTCGCATACGAAGACTTTTGCAAAGGCATTGTATTTTTAGGAATGGTTATAGCGTGACTGTGATGACATTGTGACATTGACGGTCTTGAATCGATTTAGGAAAACAAATTATGTTGCATTCTATATAGATTATATATATATATCTATGCTTCAAAGTAAGTCACTAGATTCTGCGACACAGAACAGCCTAGTGCAGGATCTAGGGATTTCATTATTAGATAAGCCTGTAATGTTTCCTAGAATTAGACTAAGTTACGAAGCCTTGTAAATTTCGCTATCACAACAATAAATATAAGAATATTTATATTCAACAAAATGACAATGGGACAAACGGAAGGTATTGCTACCTCAAACAAAAAAGATTTTTCCAAATCGGTTGATAAATTACGCAGATCTGAGGTAAGAAACTTAAAAAAAACATACTTATAAATACAGCCAAATTGAGAACCTCCTCCTTTTTGTAAATGAGATAAAAATACATTCGACTAAGTATTATTAAAAATATAAATACAACAGTTAAGTTTAAGTAAAAAATTACACCTTTGTTTCTAGTAACAGCTTTCTTAATTCCCACTATAGCTATTATAAAATAAAAGTACCTTAAGGTACGGACATACAGCGGCGTCCTGCTTTTTGTGGGCGCGATCTCAGTACTTTTCAATTGTTTTCTGATCGCGTTTTGTGTGAACCAGTCGGTACAAATACTACTGCGCTATCTGATCGCCGCCTAGATCGCGCACGCAGGACGCTGCGGGTGTGTCCGTACCTTAACTACTAAAATCGCTAACATCACAGCTATGATGAATTTACATCAAAACAAAACAAACTCGTCCCTAAGTACCAATACCCAGAAAATTACTTCCAAAATACATTTCCGCTGTCCATTTCTGAAATTCCATCCGTACTCAAAGAAAACCAAATTACTGCGAATTTTCACAGCTACGTTTATTTTTGGCATCATTGATGGTCCTGTCTAAAAGCTTTTACTCTCGTGATTTGACAAATCTGGAACTTGGAATAGTAATTTAACTCTAAAATATACATATCCCACGATTCACCCATTGATATGATTTTTTTTAAGATAACCTAATTTGATATTATAGTGTTAAAGGACAGGGTCATAGTAGTATGTGCGTGCTATTGATAAATCATTTTTCAAAATCTTCATGTATTTTTACCCGACTGGACCTCAGGAGGGTAATGTTTTTTGTGTGTAATGTAGCCGATTATACTGTATACGTAAATTATCATCTAAATCCCTTCGCAGCATATTTTACGGACCCTAAATGGCTAGGCAAGCCAGGATTAAAAAAGATTATGTTTTATTTATTTATGTTTGTATTTTGTTAGCCATATAAAAAGTATTTACAATAAAATTTCCTATATTAACTAATTACAAATTCCGATAAAAAATCTTCCATCATTGACATTATATCATCATCATTATCAGCAGCAGCCTATGTTAGTCCACTGATGGACATAGGAACTCTCCCTAATACTAATGACGTACATTCTAATTAATATTTAACGCGTGAATTACATCCGGTATATAACCGGATAATTAACGTAGCCTTAGTCAAATTATGTCAACCTAGGATTCGAGCGAGTTCATCGCTTTTCTCAGGTAGGTCAAATGGAGAGATCGCGGCGATCTAACTAAGGAAGAAGAAGAGTAACGGGCTCGCTCGAAGCCTAGAAAGATATTCATATTATTATTTTTATATCTTACAGGCTAGCGTTTGACCACTATCTCGCCTCTTGGTAAGTGATGATGCGGTCGAATATGGTAAGCACGCTAGGCCTAGAATGGGAACTGGCTCTCAAGGATAGCTGACGGAACACATTAGATGGTTGGCGACAGATTTTATAACTTGAGGGTGGTAGCTGGCCAGGCGGACACTAGATAGTGTCCTACCACCATGCGGAGGTTGTTGGTTTCTTAATGATGCTTTTTTTTCATCGAAGGGCCACTATTAAAATCGCACATACATTTTTAGATAGAAAAATTGGTGCACAGCGGTTTGAACTCGGTACTTCTGGCATCAAAGCCAACCGTACTCCCGATTACGCCACCAGGCCCTCAAAAATTATTTGACTAAACGTCCGCGAATGTATCTGCTATATTTCGTCAATAAATTTACGAATTCACGATAAATTATTTTACAACAGAAACTCTTTTATCGACAAATATCGAAAAATGGAGCGCCTTTGTCTTACTAGAGAAAAGACTTTAGGTATGGAGAAAAATGTTGTAGCTAAAATAAAAATTCAATACAAGTAACTTTAATAAAACAAAAACGTGAAAATATGACAAACCTAAGTAAAGTCAGATGAAACCACGATTAATAGTTATATCAAAGAACCAAGATTACGTAAATATCTAACACATAATTTAGCAACTAATGGTGTTTTTAAAAATATAAATACAACAGTTAAATTTAAGTAAAAAATTACACCTTTGTTTCTTGTAACAGCTTTCTTAATTCCCACTATAGCTATTATAAAATAAAAGTACCTTAAGGTACGGACATACAGCGGCGTCCTGCTTTTTGTGGGCGCGATCTCAGTACTTTTCAATTGTTTTCTGATCGCGTTTTGTGTGAACCAGTCGGTACAAATACTACTGCGCTATCTGATCGCCGCCTAGATCGCGCACGCAGGACGCTGCGGGTGTGTCCGTACCTTTACTACTAAAATCGCTAACATCACAGCTATGATGAATTTACATCAAAACAAAACAAACTCGTCCCTAAGTACCAATACCCAGAAAATTACTTCCAAAATACATTTCCGCTGTCCATTTCTGAAATTCCATCCGTACTCAAAGAAAACCAAATTACTGCGAATTTTCACAGCTACGTTTATTTTTGGCATCATTGATGGTCCTGTCTAAAAGCTTTTACTCTCGTGATTTGACAAATCTGGAACTTGGAATAGTAATTTAACTCTAAAATATACATTTCCCACGATTCACCCATTGATATGATTTTTTTTAAGATAACCTAATTTGATATTTTAGTGTTAAAGGACAGGGTCATAGTAGTATGTGCGTGCTATTGATAAATCAATTTTCAAAATCTTCATGTATTCTTACCCGACTGGACCTCAGGAGGGTAATGTTTTTTGTGTGTAATGTAGGCGATTATACTGTATACGTAAATTATCATCTAAATCCCTTCGCAGCATATTTTACGGACCCTAAATGGCTAGGCAAGCCAGGATTAAAAAAGATTATGTTTTATTTATTTATGTTTGTATTTTGTTAGCCATATAAAAAGTATTTACAATAAAATTTCCTATATTAACTAATTACAAATTCCGATAAAAAATCTTCCATCATTGACATTATATCATCATCATTATCAGCAGCAGCCTATGTTAGTCCACTGATGGACATAGGAACTCTCCCTAATACTAATGACGTACATTCTAATTAATATTTAACGCGTGAATTACATCCGGTATATAACCGGATAATTAACGTAGCCTTAGTCAAATTATGTCAACCTAGGATTCGAGCGAGTTCATCGCTTTTCTCAGGTAGGTCAAATGGAGAGATCGCGGCGATCTAACTAAGGAAGAAGAAGAGTAACGGGCTCGCTCGAAGCCTAGAAAGATATTCATATTATTATTTTTATATCTTACAGGCTAGCGTTTGACCACTATCTCGCCTCTTGGTAAGTGATGATGCGGTCGAATATGGTAAGCACGCTAGGCCTAGAATGGGAACTGGCTCTCAAGGATAGCTGACGGAACACATTAGATGGTTGGCGACAGATTTTATAACTTGAGGGTGGTAGCTGGCCAGGCGGACACTAGATAGTGTCCTACCACCATGCGGAGGTTGTTGGTTTCTTAATGATGCTTTTCTTTCATCGAAGGGCCACTATTAAAATCGCACATACATTTTTAGATAGAAAAATTGGTGCACAGCGGTTTGAACTCGGTACTTCTGGCATCAAAGCCAACCGTACTCCCGATTACGCCACCAGGCCCTCAAAAATTATTTGACTAAACGTCCGCGAATGTATCTGCTATATTTCGTCAATAAATTTACGAATTCACGATAAATTATTTTACAACAGAAACTCTCTTATCGACAAATATCGAAAAATGGAGCGCCTTTGTCTTACTAGAGAAAAGACTTTAGGTATGGAGAAAAATGTTGTAGCTAAAATAAAAATTCAATACAAGTAACTTTAATAAAACAAAAACGTGAAAATATGACAAACCTAAGTAAAGTCAGATGAAACCACGATTAATAGTTATATCAAAGAACCAAGATTACGTAAATATCTAACACATAATTTAGCAACTAATGGTGTTTTTACTCAAGTTTGCTGCCTGTAATACCTGCCTGTAAAGAAATGAATAAAACTTACATAAAGACTAGATTCGTTCTCAAACACCAGCTGGGAGAGAATAACTTGTCTCCGATAAGGACTATTCTTCGAGGCCCATTAACATACGGTGCTACGTAACGATCTTGCTTGCATTTACCCCTCACAATCTAGAAAACAGGGGTTTAAGGAAGTTTCAGCATAAGGCGAAAAGTTTAACGTTTGACTCAGACTGCAGTACTTGACGAATGCGCTATTGTGTAGATTTTATCGTGTTTTTTTTTATTGAAGAATGATAATTATGAAAAGCAATGGACTGAGATTAATAACGTGAAACATCTAATAATATCTAGCAAAAAAAATGTAGAAGAACATCTGCCAACCTTCAGTAATGTCGAGTTTTTAATATCGTATAGGCTAGCGTTTGACCACTATCTTACATATTGGTAAGTGATTATGCGGTCGAGGATAGTAGCACGCTAGGCTTAGAATGGAAACTCATTAGATTTTTGGCGACGGATGTTTTAACTTGGGGATAGTAGCAAAGCTAGCTGGCTAGGCGGACACAAGATAGTTTCCTACCACCATGCCGGGGTTGGAAGTTTCCTAACTATGTTTTTCCTTAACCGGAGGGCCACTATGAAAAGCGCAAATACATTTTTCGATAAAAAAATCCATTGGTGTACTGCGGGGATTGAACTCGGTACCTCTGGCGTCAAAGCCGACCATTCTCCCACTACACTATTAGGCCCTAACTAGCTACCTGACAACTAACCAATCTTATGTTAAATAATGATAAAATAGATTTGTAGTGGGTTGAAGTCATAGGTTAAAGCAAGCAATTGAAGAAGGACATGATTTTTTATGGACATGCATTATTGTAAATTCATAATTATGCTGTCACGTTATGAATATCGAGACTACTAAGCTCGGGTTTATTTTGTTTGTACCATGAACTTTATAAAACACAAGGTGGAGTCACGACTCTTTACCCACAAACCCACTCCACAAGTTTACATATTCAAACCGCTCGAGTAAACAAGTTTTATCTAAGTCTTGAATTGGTAAGTGCTGGTTAAGTACACTTTTCAACAGTAAGGTTTTCTCTAAAACAGCAATATGTGTTTAAAATGGAAGCACCTTATAAAACGGATCAAATGGATCAGTTTATTTTAAACTAATTACAAATATTAAATTATTTTTGGATAAGTGAGCTAAAAATCTGCGATGAGTGTGAAATGGTTCTTCCTGATCAAAGTTTTATTTTCTACTCAGCGACACTTAAAAATATGTTTATGCAAAAATAAACCATCAAAAAATTATTTTTATAGTGCTATTCAGATTCCACCTGCAAAAGTTGGAGTAACAAAGTAGCGTCACTTAGTATTGTTCTATATGAAAGCCAAAATGTAACCATCTATAGCACTCCTTCAATCTTTTACCAACCAGATCGTCCATACTATCCATACAATCCGTAATAAGTTTGTTGCAAACACAACTCTATAATAAACATATACTGTTCCAGAGGTATTCGAGATATAACTCAGGAAAATTCACAAGCCCTTACTTCACACTTTACGTTCATGGAATGCAGTCTAGGTGCTGAAAGTTGGAACAAAAGGTGGTAAGACGTAGCATATACTTTTATCTGTGGAAACAACTGCATAATTATAAAATAATTAAGGTAGTTTAAAAACTAAAAGAACCGACTTCAATGCGCCCCGCAAGTCAATTTCAGTAGCAAGTTTGAGACGTTTATCGTCATATCTCTGAAGATACTTATCAGATCTCGATGAAATTACAATGGGACCACCTCGAAACCGTACTCTACTGATTACAAAAAGAATCAGTTCGGAATTGACGGAGTAATCGGGTAACAAACACACAAAAAAAAATACATACAGACAAATTGGGAACCTCCTTTTTTTGGGAAGTCGGTGGGTACCGCGTCGCGTCGCGGACCTTCAACTGCGCCGGGAACCTGTCTCTTTATGTCCTTACCCTGACGCGTTATCGATATAGCAATCGTCAATTTGTTTCTGCTTTATTCGGGAGCCTTCCTTGGAATCTCGAGTGTGGGGTTCTCGCCGACGCGTCCAGCCTCGCACTGATATATTTATATGCCATAGAGTAGAGATTTTTCATACTTTTCTGTTCTGAAAGAAAATCTATCATATTTATACTTTACACCTTGTTGCTGTGGATACAATATTCATTTATAAATTCATTGTTTGTAGGAACATATTTCAATCGAGAGATTCACATTTAATTTCTAATTTTGATATCACGTAAAATAATTTAGTAAAAGAGCATTTCCACTTTCCAGTTACATTTCTAAATTTAAAAACCACTTTTAAGTTACAAAAAGGTTACACAAAAGTTACATTACAAATTGAGCATCTTGGCCGTTAAATTTAAAAATTTGGGTAAGTACGTATATACCCCTTCTTCAAAGCGAGACTCCAGAGTGAAGCCCAAGTACTTAATGAAGAAAGGCAAAAGTTAGCGAACAAAAATAACGACTTGGTAAAATTATATTCATAACTCGTGTCACAGGAGAGTAAGTAAGGGGGTAAAAGTTGGTCCGCAGAAGAATCAAAGAATTCAGCGTGGAAAGTAACATATTATTGTCACAAATACGTTATACGATGAAGCAAATACTCAATGTACTCCTATCCTATCCAGCAAAGATGTGTCGCTATTTTCGTCTATGTTTTGGTGAAAAGTTTGTGGCTTGACCTGTAGATTGTCTTTAAAACAAAATGTTTTTTTTTATTACTGACAGTATAGCATTTGGCCACTATCTCACCTGGTGGTAAGCGATGACGTAGTTGAGACTCGAGGATAGTAAATATGCTAGGCCTAAAATATTCTGACTCTCAAGGACTGTGCCGCCAAAACGACGTAACGTTTTGGCGGCAGATTTTCTCCTTGATGGCGGTCAGCTACTTTTCGATAACAAGTCAGGCGGAATGTTGATATAATATGCTCTTATTAGACCCTGTGGAAACGTCTTCAAGACGTTTCTTCTTAGAAGACATCGTCACTTTACTAGGAGAGAAATTGTGGTCTAGTAATAAGTAGACTTCGAGGAGACTAATAAGTCTCCTCGAAAGTCTAGAAGCCAGTAAAGAGCTACAGCAACCCCGGACCTAGTTCTTAAGCTCTTTTGTTATAATAATGTACTATGCATTATTATAACAATACTGCCGTAATCTTGTTGTTGGATCACTATCCAGCTTTTCGAAAACTATTGTTTCTTCATTTTATGATATTTTTATTGTGATATGTTTTGTATTTTTTTAAAATGAAATTTAAAAAATCTGTAAATGTGATTTATTGTAATTAAATTATTCATATTCTTATTTAAAACCAATTTTGGGTTGGTTACGGTTACATCAGGCTATTAGTATGAGCTACGACCAAACACCCAACCAAAGCTTTTAAAACTAAATAGTCTTTTAGCTATCTCTTTCACCGTAACATCATTCAAATTCAAGTTGCATTAGAAATGTCATCTGAATACGCGCAGTAAATGTAGCTCTTTAGAAGCATGTCTACTCTAAATCCAAGTGCCTGTTTGCATCTGGTGCACAATAAACTTTGATTGGATACTCGGGGATCGTGAAGCACTATCCTTCCGGCTGTAATGACGGGTGAAACTAAGGCTCAGTCACTTGCTGCATTGTGTTTGCGTTATGAATAAAAGAGAATCGGAGAGAGCCCAATGGCGTAGTGGGAGAACGGTCGGCCTTGACGCCTGAGGGTTTGAATCCCCGCTGTGCACCAATCGATTTTCAATCGATAAATTTATGTGTGCATTTCATAGTAGGGCCTCCCGTGAAGGAAAACATCGTTAAGAAACCCCCGATCCCCGCATAGTGGTCTGCTCTCGCCTGGCCAGCTCTCCATGTTAGAAAATCTAATGTATCGCGTACCACTACTAACTATTATATATTTATTACTAACTAAGCTATGATATATAGGTAGGTATGCTTCCCGTTTGGTATCATTATAATTTTATCGACATTTGTTAAGTATCTCCCGAGATATGGAACACCTCAAACTTAGTACTTAAAATTACTAGCACGGTATTTGAAGTTTTTACGTTTCATAACGATCTCAAATGATTTTTATTGTTTTGCTCTATATTTATAGTGATTGATATGATTTTGACAAAGTAAGGGACCCCTTTGTAGCTATTAAGCTTTATCGATGTATCCAAACCGGTACATAGGTGCCTATGTTTGGAGGTAGCTTTTTTATTAATATATTATAGGCTAGCGTTTGACTACTATCTCATCTGTTGGTAAGTGATGATGCGGTCGAAGATGGTTGCACGCTAGGCCTAGAATGGGAACTAGCTATCAAGGATAGCTGCCGGAACACATAAGATGTTTTGGCGCCAGAATTTCTAACTTGAGGGTGATAGCTGGCCACGCAGACACTAGATAGTTTACATAAAAATATCAACATTTACTAGAATTGAGTAACTCGCCTTTTTTCGAAGTCAGTTAGAGAGCAGCGTGTAGTCGTAGCTTTTGACTTTTAATGAAAAGGCTTCAATTTTCTTTTCACGGCGAAAATAGAAGGTTTCATATTGGACCGAATGGATGAAACTTGGAGGAACAGATGTTAATGTTCGGAGTCAGGATATAAAAGTACCGCAGTAAGTTTAAATACCTTGTTAGAACCAAAAGTTAAGTAATTGACAGAGAGTTTAAATTAACTCGAAACAAAACTTTTATTATTTATAACTCTACAACAAACATTATAAACAGTTGATTGAGATTTTTAAGCGACTTCACAAAAAAGGAGGAGGTTCTCAATTCGCCAGAACCAATAATTTTTTATGTATGTTCACCAATTACTCGAAGACAAAGTACCTTTTCCAGGTGGTCCCATTTAAATTTTAACGAAATCGGCTGAGCCGTTTTTAATATATCAATATTGTAATATTTTTTTTCACCTGTTGGTAAATGATGCGGTCGAAGATGGCAAACACGCTAGGCCTAGAATGGGATCCGGTTCTCAAGGATAGCTGCCGAAACACATTAGATGTTTGGTGACAGGTTTTCTAACTTGAGGGTGGTAGCTGGCCAGGCGGACACTAGATAGTGTCCTACCACCATGCGCGGGTTGCTGTTTTTCATAACGATGTTTTCCTTCACCGGAGGGCCACTGTGAGAAGCGCACATAAATTTTTCGATAGAAAAATCCATTGGTGCACGGCGGGGTTTGAACTCGGTACCACGGCATCAAAGCCGACCGTTCTCCCGATTACGCCACCGGACCCTCAGATTATGTAATAGTTACTGCGTCTACTGGCTACTTTGACTAGCGTGACGTTTGAAGTCGGTTCTTTTAGTTTTTATAAACGATCTTAAATTATACATTACAAGAACTCTTAGTTATATAGGAATGTTATACATTGGTTATTAATTAGAATTTTGTGATTGATGTACTCTGACTGTAATGCGTAGAATAAAAAGATCACAATCACAATAAGTTATTTATACATGTGCCAAGAAAGACAGCATTATTCTAAAATCAACCACATTTATTTACCGAGATGTTAGCGTGATTGCGAACAATTTATCTCCCACGACGTATATAACTCTACACCCCTATTCACACGCGCAAATTAGCTGTTCTTAATCTAAACAGTAAGCCTTTTTTCACGTGATCTTAAATTTAAAATGCACGTTCATTTGTTTCTTTAATCATGAATCACCGAATACAGATTCTATAAAGAGTTTTGGTGGGAACGTGAATAAGTAAGTTTGCTCTCATTGTATTTTTTCCTCAAACCTGTTCTTCTGTGTTCTGTGTTCTTCCGCGGTTCATTCAGTTCCGGTGAATGTGTGCAAGGGTAGGGAAACTGCAGAATGTAAAAAAACATGCTATTTGCATTCTCGCCAAAATTCAACAGAAAATCTTCAAAAGAAAAGTCCACGTCTTTATTGTGGGTATGACTTGAACTAGACTTTAACTTGAAACTTGACCTGAATTAAAAACTGACTGAATTAAAAAAAAAACCTAAATAATTTTAATAAACTGGCATTGACATTGGCTAGATACACAAATCGTGTGGAGCTATGAAACTAAAAAAATAATAAAAATAATAATAACATTCTATAAGGCAATGTCGGCTTATAATTTACGAGTTTGGTCGATTATTAATGGTTGGACTTGGTTCTTGTCCGCCTAGAGCAGTAGCTACCACTTTGCGAGTAATTAATTATTATTTGTAATAAAATTAATAATTATGGGATTTAATGGCAAAGTTTCTATGTAGTAAAATTAGTGATTAAACGAACTTACCTGTAAGTGAAGTTCTATCATAATTATGCGAAGGCTTCGTCCGAAGAGATTAGTTATATGACTTGTAGTACCGCATCCAGCATTCGCCATTCTCTACACTATTTTGAGATTTTTTTTTGTGCGTTCACTTTTCTGTGGTAGCTGACAGCAATCGTACCGTCATTTAGTTTAGAGTATTAGCAATATTTCATGAACAGGGGTTTGGGATGCTTAAAAAATGTTATATTGATTTACGTTTCGATAAAGGGTGGGTTACTAATCTCTTCGGACGAAGCCTTCGCATAATTATGATAGAACTTCACTTAGAGGTAAGTTCGTTTAAGCACTAATTATACTTGGCTTCGTCCTTCAGAGATTAGTTATATGACTTGTAGACATTTAGAGATAATCGTGAAATATTGCGTAAAACTGATAATAAATATCTTTTCAAGATATATATATATATAAATATATTGTATTTATATTGTATTGTATATAAATTGTATATTTGTTTGTTATTAAACAGATAATTTACATAACTTTCTTCTTTTTTTTTTGCATTATTTTATCATTCGTATTTTTATTTATTTATTTTTATTTTTCTTAGATAATTATTAATAATTGCACGTACAAATTATTCATGAGGAGGTATGTCAGGATCGTAGCATGTGGAAAGAAGTAGTCTCTGCCTACCCCAACGGGAAAAAGGCGTGATTGTATGTATGTATGTACAAATTATTCATCATCGCAAGTTATCATATCTGTTATATAACTTTAAAAGTTATTTTAGGTGTAACTCCAGCCTTACTTCGCGTGGAAACTCACACCGAGACGACACAGCTGCGGCGTGCCGCGTGCAGCCACGCCATGATTATGGTGGTATCTTCAAGCACAAAAGCTTTTAACCTATCCTTGCAGGGTTTTGTTTTACTTAAATAATTTAAAACAGCAAAATAATGTTTGTATGAGAATATTCTACTCGCGGAGTTTTTATTATTTCGGTGATTTTAATTGAGACATTAAAACGAAATAGTTTTATTTCAAAGTTTAGACAATGTTTGTTTGGCTGGCACCCTGTGTGCGGTGACTAAGGGTAATCGGGTATGTAATTATAAGTTGCCAGTTCGTTGGCGATCATTTACAGTGATTCATTTTCGTGTGGATAATTTTTTATACATATTGTAGCTACGATACGACATTTAATCGTTTCTGGGCAACGGAGGAAGCGATCGAAATATGCCCCCAAAGAACCGATTAATACTTTTATCGGTTCCGACATGTTTTTAATGTGAAATGCGTGTGTAAAGGCTTTCGTATTGAGTTTCCTTGTTACACAAATAATTTAGAAAATTTAGTTTGAGTTATTATTGCCTTGTATCGATCAAATGTATATTATATGTATGTAAGCAATACATCACCATATTATATAAAACATCACCATATTATATAAAACATCACCATAATGTAGACATTATAGGCTAATGGGCTAAATAATAATATAAATAATAATGACATAATCTATTTCTCAATAATGTTGCGGCAGCCAGAGTAAATCTGGTGTGCAGTTTTCGAGAGCTGGGGAATCATAAAAATAATAATTTGTCCATTGTTGTATTCATATTCATATTCATTTATTCATATTATTATAATACATGTCAATTGTAAATAATCAAAAACACTTAAAAATAATAGTAATGTCAACAATATAACAAAAATAAAATAATATAATAACATATAATGAGTAAAATAATTAATCCTTTACAGAATTTATAAATTCGCCGTATGTATAGAAGGCCTGGTCGATAAGCCAGCTCTTTAGTCTTATTTTAAAAGAAGCAGGATTCGGTGCCTGCTTTACTGTATCAGGAAGTCTGTTGTAAACTGATGGGCCCATGACATGCGTCAGCTTATCAGATTTTGCCATGTTGCGTGATACAGACGCCAATTTCCCCGCGCGTCGTGTGTTGAACGGATGGTGGTCTCCATTTTTTGCAAACAAGTCAGGGTTCAGTCTAACATACACTGCCACCTGGTAGATTACCATAGATGGCAGTGTCAGTTGTTGCTGACTGTAGTCATTAATTAAATAAGCATCTGGGTCGTGGTGTTACTAAACTTTCGGAGCATAAAATACTGCCAAGAGTTCTAAGCTATCATTGTGCATAGCACGTTCAGCATCACTCCAACTCGAAAGACAAGCAAGCTCAAGCTCTTTTTCTTTTGCTATCGCAAGCCTCAACCGGTGGAAGGTAGATCTATGCGTTTGAGAAAAAAAATCCAAGTCTTTCAATAACTGTCATGTTTTGTTTTATTAACGAAATGTTTTATTGCACGTTCCCATCACATAAAATCTGATATTAAGGATTTTGGTATAAACATAAGTGCATCATAATTGCTTTTATTACAGTTTAAATTTAGAAACTTAAAAACGTTCAAAAAGGTTTTGTATATAAATATCCATATGTTATGGTAGGCATGCCGAGACAAGCAATCCAACAAATCGGGCAAATTCCCTTATAATCCATCTATGTAAAGATTACATGTTTTCGATTTCTCAGTCGCATTTTGTAGGCATAGTTCGTATGATTGGATTATTAAAAACCAAACGTTCGAGTGTAAAGTTGATGAATAGCCAGCAGAGCGAAAAATTTTGGCTACTGGTTCCATTACCTTGGAGAAAACATACGGAACGATGCTTAGTCCGAACGGTATTGAAAACGTATATATTTTTGTATCTCAGATGTATTTTTATTGAAAAATATGCAGCTGATGTCAATTTGCCATAAAATTTGCGTTCTATTTTAATACGCTGTTATTAGCTTCAGACGTATGTATGTTTGTATGTTAGTATGTAACGGAATCTTTGAACATGATTTTAACCCCCTTCAAAACGTTGGATTAACTCGAAATTTGGCATACTTATTAAGGACCGATGACAATAAATAAATTAAAAAAAAAAAAAAATCGACTAAAAAATGAAAAATAAATAATAGTTTAAAAAAACTAAAAAAATACGCTTTTATAGAAAATCCAACTAAAAAATAGAAAATACATTTTAATAAATTTGAATTAAAAATATTCTAGTCATATCTGTTCATAAAATATTTGGAACTATTGATACCATGCACCCCACGCTTTTTTTTTACAATAAAATCATTTTTCTTACACTATTTATAATTCAAATTTATTAAAATTTATATTCTATTATTTAGTTGGATTTTCTATAAAAGCGTATTTTTTTAGTTTATTTAAACTATTATTTATTGACTTTAAAAAGTACTTTGGCATAATCAGGCTTTCACAGGGCCCCATATCTTTAGAGCAATCTCTTAGTAGAGGAGAGAGTTATCAGGTATTCTTTCGTTTAGGCATGATTTTAACTTAATCGGAAAAGTTATTTTAGTTGTACAAAGTAAGAAGTGAGGAATGGCCGAACACTAAGACTACGAATGATGGTACGATTGCTGTCAGCGACCACAGAAAAGTGGTCTACCCACAAAAAAAAATAATCTCAAAATAGTGTAGAGAATGGCGAATGCTGGATGCGGTACTACAAGTCATATAACTAATCTCTGAAGGACGAAGCCAAGTATAATTACAGGGCTTAAGAGATTGAGGGTCAGTTTCAACGGTTGCTGATGAGCGTTGAAACTGACTTGAACTGAACTGAATTTAGGAACAGATTTTTGATAACATTTATATGATGTTACGTGTGAAACAGGAACCAGGCACCTGTGAAACTAAAACTTGATATCTTAAAATTAAGGTGCAGACTCATAAAATCAAGCCTTTTCCCGTTGGTATGGGCAGAGACTACTTCTCTCCACATGCTACGATCCTGACATACCTCTTTCGCTTTTTCCACTTTCATGAGCGGCTTCATAAGTGTGCGCTGGTTATAGGTAAATTTATTGCAGAATTCTAGTTAAAGTATATGTAATGTTTATTTAATTGTTACTAGAGATTATATTTTTGTACATTGTTATATGTGGGAGGCACGGGTTCGAATCTCGACGGTACGGTGAAATTTTGGATTGTATATAACAAAGTCGATGTTGTTATCGTTTACCACCAGGTGATTTTTGTAGTCGTAGGACTTCTGCTAGACCGCCTGGGGCGGTACCACCACTTTGCCAATTCATTTTCAGCCGTGAAATAGGAATGTTTTTCGGTTGAAATGGCAAGGTGTCTAGCAAAATTACAGGACATGTGAGACTCGACATCTTTATGTCTCAAGGTAACAGGCGCAATGCAGTGACATGCACAATTCTGGCAGTCCAGAATTTTGCATGCCGTTGAATCTGTAATAGGTAGCTGTCATCGCTTAGCATCAGGCGAGCGTAGTGCTTGTCCTGTTACTGTACTATTTATTTATTTATTTATTTATTTATTTATTTATTTATTTATTTATTTATTTATTTATTTATTTATTTATTTATTCATAGTATAAGTAATTTACATTGTTTCTATCAAAAAGTACCAGTAAACCTTACAGAGGTTTGTCTAGGTACTAAAGTCCTCTATACATTAAACGCAGTAACTTAGGGCTAGTGTTAGTACTTATTCGATCATATATTAGGTTAATACGTAATGTTACTTATTAAAATTTTAAACACATTAATATCTACATGATATAATAACTAAGTTTTTAACGCATGTGATAGTTGAACTAATTAATATTACGTAGTTAATTAAGGATTTGACAATTTTATATTAAATATCGTGCGTAATGAGGTGACTACAATACAAATAGTTCAGTTTATACCCGTGACTTAGTCACCCGCAGTGCACGACGAGTGCCGGTCTTGACGAGTTCGCAGTCGCTTCGTATAACTACCAGTTTTTAGATACAGGATGCTTCGACTTGATGAGACTTATTGTTTGTGCAAATAGTATTTTTTTAAAGTAAATTTAATGTTATTTTTTGTTACTTTATTCCGTAGTTCTAATGGAAGGTTGTTAATTAGGTGTGGTATTAAGTATTGCGAAGTCCGTTTTCCATACGTGTTGCAAAATTTAGGTATTATTAATTTTTTATTAGTTATATTTCTGGTGATTATTGAGTGACTTATTTCGGTTTGTAAGTCCGTTCTGAAATATTGTTCATTTAGTAAGCTACATTCAATTTTTTTGTGTACTGGTAATACTCCACAATGCTCAAAAAGGCAAATTGGATCATCCTCATATTTCAATTTTATTTTATTCGGTACAATCAATTTAAGAATTCTGGCTTGGATACTATAGATTCGGTCTAGATATGTTTTGTAGGTACGCCCATAGCTACTAAGACCATAAGATACCACACTCTCAACTAATGCTTTGTACATAGTGATAAGAATTGCGTATGGTACACGACTTTTAATTATGTAGAATTTTGCCAGTATAGCTCGGAGCTTAGTACATACGTTATCGACTTGTTTTTCCCAATTAAAACGATTGTCAATGATGAGACCTAGGTATGTATGGCCAGTTACTTGTTGTAAGTGCACACACGAGGCCAAACAGGAGCTAGTGTTCGTATTTAATGGCGTACTGTGTAGACAAACGTGGCAGTGGGCAACTATTTTCACATTTCCTATATGCTTGTTATGACTGGAGTGAACGTGAATCATTTTGGTTTTATCAGCATTAAGAACTAAGCCTTGATCATGTGACCACTTGCAGATTTCGTTAAAGTCTGCTTGAATCAGTCTCTGTGCTTTATTTATGTCCCAGTCAGCAGCTATGAGGCACGTGTCATCTGCAAATTGATACACAGTGCAGTGTTTTATGATATTATTAATGTCATTAACGTATGCCAAGTAATGCAAGGGCCCCAATACCGATCCTTGCGCTGTACCTTCTGTGACGTTAATGAGATCGCTGTGCGCAGTGCTTGCTTACTTTGTAAGTGCGTCTATTTAGGTAGTCTTTACACCAGTCTAGTAGTCGGCCTCTAATACCACTGTTGTCTAGCTTTCTAATCAATAGGTTATGCCGTAGGGTGTCAAATGCTTTGCTATAATCAATGAATATGAGTAGCACGTGCTTTTTATCGTTAAGGTACGAGTTAACGTCATCTGTAAATCTTGATAGCAGAAGAGTTGTGCTTTTTTTGGGCTGAAACCCATACTGGTTTTCAGAAAGAATGCTGTGTGTCTGGTAAAAGGTTTGCATCACTTCGCATACATATTTCTCAAAGATCTTATCAATTACAAGTAATATAGTGATTGGCCAATATTTAGTGTAATCTTGCGTGCTGCCACCTTTGTGGATAGATCGGACTATTCCCATTTTAAGTTCATCGGGGTATTTCCCTGTAGAAATACTAGCATTTATTAGTTGTGTTATGGCGCCTACTATTTTGTTAGTCAATCGCTTGATGTCTATCGACCTTATTCCATCTACACCAGGTGCTTTGTGGGGATAAAGGCTTGTAATAATTTTACACACTTTGTAATCTGTAGCTTTTTTAAAGAATATTGATTTATTTTCTAGATTTTCGTATTTTTTATCGTCTAAAAGCTTATTGAACGATGGTGCACGAAGGAATGATCGATTTAACATTATTTTTAAATGCGTGTGCAAATTTGTCGGCTATAGTTTTATTTGTACCATCTGTACTAAAGGCTTTTGTTATTATGCTATCTATTGAACTATTTATGTTACCTGATATTGTAATTATTAATTTCCATAGTATTTTTGTATCGCCTTTATGTTGTATTATTTTATTTTTATAGTATCTGTTTCTATTTTTGTGTACTATTTTGTTCGTTTTATTCCTTATTTGATTATATTGAATTCTTATTTGTTTGTCACTCGTATCTTTCATCCATTTAGAGAATAGCTCATCACGTTTTTGACAAAGTTTTTTTATTTTATTAGATACCCACCCATTAGTGTTGCGTTTAGAAAGTTGATAATTATTTTGTTTGGTTATATACGTAGATTTCTCATAGCAATTATTAATATTATCTTTAATATATTTATATATTTCATCGGGGCAATTTAGACTATAAGTTGGTTCCCAATCAATATCATCTAGATACTTATTAAGTTTGTGGTTATTATGTCTAGTCACATAAGAGGGAGCAACCTGTATCTGTGAGTCACCTACCAGGGTGACGGCAGTCATTCTATGATCAGCCAGTACGGTGCACAGTGCAGCGCAGTACGCATCTCTCGTGTGGGTTCGCACAAAAATGTGATCTAAGCAGCTTTTTGTAACTTTATTATTTAATGTTTCGATTCTCGTATAATCTGTGATCCCACACAAGAGACCGTGTCCGTGCAGTACATTCATATACGAGTTTTTAACCAAGTGTACTCATATCATAAAAAAAAGGCTGAGCGTCTAGCTTGTCTGTTTGCCTTATATCATTAAGAGTTGACTCTTTAAGCTAAAGCTATGTTTTATTAAACGTACGTTTATGCATAAGGACTAGAACTCTACTGTGTTGTGTGTCTAGGTTAGATAAATATTTCACGCGAAACAAACGTGTTCCGATTTCGGTTTCCGTAAAATGTAAGATGTTTATTGGCTCCTCAGTTTTATGTTCCTAGTTTCGACATTTTCTGTTTACGTGTGAGAACATTTCAATGGCTTATAGAGGCAGGGTTTCAACATTTGGCAATGCTATGCGGTTTTCCGATGTCGACGTTTTGATGAATAAATCCATTCTAAAGATAGAAATTCAAGATTTTACTTGACCTTTATATCATCTGGTGAACGATGATGTGGTCAATATCGTGAACACGCTTGGTTTTAAATACTCTGACGCTCAAGGACTGTGTGCTGCCGGAACACCATAAGGTTATGGCGGCAGAATGTATTTTTTTTTGTTATAAAGTTCAATACTCTATCTACGCGAATCCTCTCAACTTGACCAGTTTTTTATTAAGTTGAAATCCCTACTCATAGGCTAGGTAGGTACTAAAAGTTGACTAAGGTATTACGCAAAGCTCCGCAGCGATATGATTTCCTGGTACCTTGTATTCAAACGAGCGTTGCATCGAGACTGATATCCCTGTACTGTGGATATTTTGTTAGCTTTGGCTTACCATACTACGCGGGATTGAATTCATTTTGAGCTGCTTGTTCCGCGTTATTGCGCTTTATGCTATATTATTCGATTTCATGCAATTTCTTGAGTAAATCGTTTCTTTTCTTTATTTATTATGTACAAACTAAAAAATAACGGCCAGTTTTTAGTATGCCAATCAGATTTTAAATCAGCTGATAAGCTCGTCAATTGTAGCAATAATACTTAAATTAAATTAAAAATTTAAAACCACCCCCGACTGATTTGTATATCATTGAAGTAACAGGATACTGAGTTTCAAAATTAATACATTTGATTTGACTAATGTAAACTACGCTAAACAGACGGCAGCAGTGTGACAGGTAAGCAGTGTGCAGAAGCGCCATTTTGATTATTTTGACGTACGCGGTCAATGGACTACGAGTTTACAAAAGTTGTTATTGTAGTCTTTTCAACCAAAAAACAGCTGATAATATTTAAACGGCTGAACGGATTTTCATGAAACAAAGCTAAGAACACTTTTGATGAAGACACCTATCAAACAAAAAAAACTAAATCGAAATCGGTTCATCTGTTTAGGCGCTACAATGCCACAGACAGACACACAGATACACAGGTCGAACTTATAAAACCCTTCTTTTTGCGTCGGGGGTTAAAAAGGCAAATCTCATTGTAGTGTTTGTTTTAATGAGCCTTCATACAACCCAATTTATACATGGTATGACAAAAGATATTCGTAAATTTCTAAGTTTATTTGCATACCAATACCTAGTTTCAATCTAAGTTTAGTAGAAGTACCTGGGTCACCGGATTAGCTATGCTTGGTACTTTCTTTTTTGTAAATCGCGTTGTTTGGAAATTCCAATAATAGTTTTTCTCACAAAAGAAGGAATTCGAAAAAAAAGTAAGCAAAAAATTATCTCATCTGGATTCAAACAGGTTCTTCTGGTTTCGGGACCGTCCGATTTCCCACCGAGCTATTATAACCTTGTAGATGGTGTCAAAATTTACCGTCGTATCCTACGATATTGTGGCAGTTTTTCATTGCCTGAAAACACGGATAAAACGACGCTTTCTGAAAATGAAACCTAGTTCGATCGATTTATCGCCCCTGAATTCTAAATTGATGAATATCGTTGAAGCCGTTTCCGAGATTCAGATTATATATGTCAAATAATGTGCTAAAAATGTGCGCCTTCAAAAACCTGCCAGGCATAGACCAGTCGGCTACCCTTAGGTATAGTAGCATTGACGAGCTATAAGCACACCAGAAGTTGGGTAAACACAAGTAATATGTGCAAAGTAAAAGTACAATCTGTTGGACTCATCAAAACGAATTGAATCCAAACTCGAGGAATTTTCTAGTAGCCACGAAAGAGTTACACTATCCACTTCTTCGTTAATCATCAGTTCCAAGTTTAATTCCATCATAGAAATAGGAATAATAATTATTCCTATTTCTGTGAATTCCATCCAGTTTCAAGATTAAAAAAATAGTATTGACATCCGAACTTTAGAAACATGAAGAGCTTCGTATTTTCAGAAGTATCTTTAAATTGACATCAACATTTGTTTACATTGGTTGTTTGTTACAAGGGAAGCTAACAAAAGCATGTTAAGTATCCGATATTACATTATTTACCCTTATTTAGTTTTGAGTTGTTTTCGTATACTCTGTAAGTATTATGAAATAGAAACATCTATCTACGCAAGAAAACACCGATAAAGAGACTCAGTGTATATTTATATGCGTGATTGGTTTCCCGGAAATGTCTCCGAGCTGAAACACTAGTAAAATCGTAATGTATAGAATACTTATATGTTTTGGTACTTGTTTATAAATAACACAACTTTTCTAAATGATGTTGCTACGTTTTTAAAAGCTTTCTCAATGCGAAGAAGAGTTAGGGTCAGTTCACACCTCGACGCGACGTGGCGCGTACTTATTAAGAGAGTGATATAAAAAATAACTTTATTTACTACACAAAAAGATACACATTTCATTGAGTTATTTCGGCGTAGGGGAGGTTTAGGCTCATACAGGTTTTATTATTTCGTCTTGTAGATTTTTTTCTGTTATCAATATACGTATAGATTCATTAAAAACTAGTACTCTAACTATCTGGCTTTGTATCGAATAACCTGTAATTTGTGTAAATACACATGTGAGACTATTTATAATAGTTTAAAAAAAAAGAGAAATGTGTGAATGTACCCAACATGCGGGGCACTCTCATACATGCTATGGGGCAGCCTCATACAGTTTTTTTTATTTCGTCTTATAGAATTTTCTCTGGTATCAATATTTGTATAGATTCTTTAAAAACTAGTACTCTAACTATCTGACTTTGGATCAAAAACATGTAATTTGTGTAAATACACATGTGAGGCTATTTTATAATTATGATTAATAGAAATGTATGAATGTACCCCCATGCGGGGCACTCTCATACACTCTCATACTATTCATAGAGAGTGTGTATGTATGAATGTACCCCGCTTACTGCTATATGAACCTACCCCATCAAAAGAAAATTAAATAAAAATGTTCCTATTAAAAAACCGAGCATATATATCATTATTCACGTATCAATTCACAAATTTGATCCTATTATCTTTGAAATTACATACTACTGAATAATCTAGCTAAAAGTTTTTATTAAAATAAAGATGTCTAAAGTGCGGTTATAAAATTACTTACGCTTGGCCGAATCACGTTCCGTGTCACCTCGTCGCGAGTTTCAAACTGACTTCTGTCAAACTCCGGGAGTCAACACACACATAAGTAAGTTACGCGTACACGCATAAGTCGTTCAGTTAATGCGCGCCTAACAACAGATATATCTAGTGTATGACGGTGCCCCTTGTATGAATCAGCCCCACTTTCCCCTACAGTTCTATTTTATATTACTCTTTTAATAAGTGCGCGCCGCGACACGTCGCGGTCTGAGCTAACCCTAAGGTACTGTAAAGTTCAGTGCAATACTTAACAATACTTGGGACACTCATTGACAGTGCCTGATCACTGTTGAATAGTTCAACAGACTAAATAATGTAAGTTTTTTGTGGTTTTTACGGCTTCTTTTCCTGGGGTTTCGCGCACGACACGACTCCGGCCATGGCCGCTTTCACCTCACTTTTTTTCGATCCGACGTCGATTGTATGAGAGCATATGTATTGTTTTTTTTATTCAAAGAGATAAATTAATATGATTTATTAAATATTGATTTATTATTGATATGATGTATTAAATTGTTAGACGTGTGTAAGTGCAGATTTTTTAGATTGATTTGAATTTTAAAGGTGAATTTTTAAGTATAACTTGGCGGAAAGATAACATGGATGTTTCAGAAAGCTGGTCATCTCGCCATTGCTTCCGTGCATAACCTTAAAACCATCTTGGATTTTTGGAGACCACTTGTAAGTAAGTTAAAAAAATTATGAACAGTTTTTAATATTGGTACACAAATACACGAATTGACTATGCGTTCCATCTAGCCTTACCCGCTGCAAAATAATGAATACCGCTGCACTATAACACAGCTAATGTGGTGATTTAGTTCATGAGCGCGTTGCAAACGATAAATTATAAAACAAACATCAATTGCCAGCCTGTATTATGAACCGGGACTTGCCAAAACCGCGAGGGATTTGTTACTGTATCGACACGTTATGGCCGTTTGGCCGCATTGACCGCGCTTACTAACTCTACCATTGACCGCTTTCAGCAATTATTTTACGCATAATTTAGTATTAGAAACTTGGTAGATAATAATTTGTAAATATAATATGTAGCTTATGTTTACGTTAATTTATAGTTCTAGAGAATCATCATCATCATCATTATCATCATCATCGTCATCAGCATATCTCAGTCCACTATTGGATATATGCCTCATCTTGTAACGGACTGGCCCGTCTCGACCTAAACTGACCTAATGGGTCGTCCGTACGTACTCACTTACCTAACCTAATTAAGGAAAAGCCAAACTCAATGAAAACCAAAACAAAACTAACAAACTTACCATAAAAAATCGAAAAGTCAGCCATAATGTGTATGAATACCGTAATCACTGAAGCGGACACCAACTTTGCCACTTATCGGAAGCACATAACATATTTTCCAGCAACGATGTCACAGGAAAAAAGGGGATTTATTGTGACTCAAAGATCTTGCGAAAACAAACTTTTTATTATTATATCGTGTAAGAAGAATCAGCTAGTTTGTTTTTATAAAAACAATTATTGTTAAAGGCTTCACTAAGACCTCAAATGATGTAACGCGCTTTCTCGATATTTCCACTATTCGACTCATCCCAGAGCTTGAATAAAGTGACACATTTTGAGTTGGACCTTTATTTATCCTTCTCAATTCCTGTATGATGCTTACTGACTACTTTCAGTACTTTCGGTTCGCCGAGAATGTAAATATAGAATAATATAGATTGGTCTAGTCAGTTGTCTTACGGCAGATATTTTAGTGTGTAAATCTCACAATATAATATTTAAAAATTCTCCCCCGTTAGTAAAAAACGTCTTATAAGTGGTAACCCTGGTGACATGATCACAGAAGTCTTAATATTTAGAAATTTGTGCATTTGTTCAAACATCGCCAAAACTGCTATGATATGTCTCCTATAAATTATATGTGCACTGTAAATACAAGGTATAGACTTAAAATTTAGTTGCATTATGTCCGATGTGAACTTAAAGATCAAAGGTAGTGCAATACAAAAGGGTCGTATTAAAATTCCTTTGCCATGACCAAACCTAATAACGGTCGTCGCAGGCCTCAAGAGCGGTTGCATGCAATTACCCGCCTATTTCACAAGGTGTGACCTATGATGTTGCATCTAAGATGAGGCTTGTTTCACAGATTTAGTTTGACATTTTGTCCTGTTGTCACCTACCTTGGATCCGTCACTTATGTAACAATTTAAACTCACACTACCAGCAAGTTTTGAGGATGGACTGAAATCGTTGTAATATGGTGATTGGAAATCCGTTGAACAGCGTCTCAATGCTGTGTTCCAATTCCAAAAAGACTAGTTCCACTTTAATTGAACACATCGTGTCTTATCATCGGTGAGATATTGGTCGCTTATTTGCTAGTACGCAATAAAAAAAAAAGGCTAACGTGTGTGAGATAACATAAGAAATGAACGAAAGCATGAGAGATGCTGCCTTGCCAAACACGTCATTTTTGTCCTGCAAGCCAATGCAAGCAAACCAATAGATTTTTTTATTTTACATTCAGGGATATTTTTCTGTGCCGTTTTGAGCTTGATAATGGTATTTCTACACTTCTTATTAACACAAAATCACTGTCACGACCTAACTAACGCACTTCATGCATACATATGCAGGCTATGTAAATAAGCTACGTGGAGCTATGAAGTATGGACATCATAAAAATAACTTTTTACCGGAATGGTTGCTTAGTGCATATTTTCAACCGACTTTCCAAAAGAAGGAGATTCTCAATTCTTTATGTTTTTTTTATTATTTTTTTGTTTGTTAGTATGTTTTTTTAATTAATTAATTATGAACGGATTTGAATGATTATTTTTTAATCGGTAGGGTACGTTTTCGAGGTGGTCTCATTGTATCATATGAGGATAAACGTATCAAACTTGCTACTGAAATTGACTCACGGGGCATGGAAGTCGGTTGTTTTAGTTTTTAAACTATCTTAATTATTGTTTATTATGGAAACATGTATTTTTTGAGAACATACCAACTGAGTAAATGATTTATTTAACAATATTTACTGCCATGTCGCAAATTTAAATGAGAAAAAAAAAATCTATTTCATTGTGTAATCTATTATATAGCTTGTACAAAATTATGGCACATTAAAAAAAGTCGACAGTTATTTTCTCTACTTATTGATCTATTTATTTACGTTGTTAAACCAAAATTTGTCGTAGACCAGGTAGAAGATATTTAAAAAAAACCAAGCGTGGTAAGAAAACACCATTATAATAACAAATAGGTATTCACATCGCATTTCACCTTTGAAAGTGGCGCAAAGAAATTATTCTTTTCTAGGGGAAATTCATACAACTTTACTCGCATGAATAACTTTATGGCAAAGAAAATAGATTGGAGACACTTTCAAGGGATGTGATGAAAACAGCTCTTTAGATCCATCCTCATTGAGTTGATATATCTCTCACTCAGTATGATCACTATATCAATGCCATCATTCACTAATGCGACAACGGCATCGATTGTGTTGAAATGGATCGTATTTTGTGACCTCGTAAGAGTGATTGAGAGCAAACCGGAGCGAAATGGTAGATTTCTAGCCCTATTAACGTTTTGTCGTAACGTTTGATAAAGAGATTTCCATTTACAAATACTACTGTTTTTAGCCGACTCCCAAAAAGGGGAAAAGATTCTTAATACGTCTATGTGATGGTTTTTTTTTCATAGAAATGCTATATTTTCATGGCGGTCCCATTATACAATTCATTGAAATATGATGAACATTTTCAAAAATATAGAGATAGACATCTCAAACCTTGAAACTGAAACTGACTTGCTCGACATTTAAAGTCAGTTTGTTAGTCATTGAACTGTATTTATTTATTTACTAGCTTATTAGAATAGCATGGTATGACTATGTACCTGTACCTAGGGTCAAATCTGGTCAAACTTATCGTAAATACCATTTTAACCAAACAGTTTTAATAGTGACATCCCGACTAATATTTTAAAAACTTAAGTACTCTGCCTATTTGTTACCTAATCACGCCTAAACAAACGATCCGATCTTACTGAACTTAACAAAGAAGAAAAAAATAATATCGTTTAAAAACTAAAAAAGAACCGACTTCAATGCCGCGCTATTCATTTTCAGTACCAATTTTGAGGTGTTTATCTCAATATCTCTGGAGATACTTATCAGACCTCAATAAAATTTCCATGGTACCACACTTGGGATATCTCCTTTCCAACAAAAAAAGAATAATCAAAATCGGTTCATAAACGACAAAGTTATCCGCGAACAAACATTAAAAAAAATAAAAATATATATATATATATATATACGGTCGAATTGAGAAACCTCCTCCTTTTTTTGAAGTCGGTTAAAAAAAAGAAAGAACTTAAACAAAGAGATACTTTTTAGCACGAGGATGAACATAGGCTACTTTTTATGAAAATCAAATCATGATTTTTACACATAACCTAAATAACTCAGATCACACAAATTATGATTGACAGAGCTTTAGGCGTCCATTACACGATAGGTTTTGCTGTCAGTTTGCTCACAGTCACGGCTGTGACTGATGGATAACTAACTGATCGTGTAATGGGTTGACTGACGGCGACTGACCGATATTAACATACTTTGATTTGCTGCATGAGCAACCATCAGTCATGACTTTTGGTTTTGAATGACGGATAACATACCAATGAATCTTCTAAATATTTGATTACGTTATTTGAATAGCGTAGAGTTAGGTAGGGACATTTCATATATACTTACGTTACTAGATTTGAAAAAGTGACAAAGATAAATAAATTATTAAGAAAGTTTTTATTCAATATTTAAAAAATTAGGTCTATTTACGCACGAGTATATCGTTGTTTCATTTATGAAAATGAATTCTAAAATACGAATATATAGTTTGGTATACAAATATAAGTGTATTAGTATATATATATTATAAAGAAACTACGTACATTTGAACCTCCTGTGTCTACCCAGTCCCACAGAAATATTCCATAATACTTATTATTAATATTTCTGTGTTTTATATTCATACATGTATGAAGTTGATGTTCTTCTCTGCCTGTAATGGACGCCTAATGGACGATGGTAGTGATAAATATAACTGAACAAAACTCAATGGTTTCGGCAGTTTCTTGAAGCATTACCGAGATTGTCTGCATTCAAAATATGTGCATGCGTTATGCATGATGCGGAACAGTTAGAAATGTTCACGGTCATAATACTTTGACTTGAGTTACGTAGTGTTATGTAAACGCGAACATTCTTTCTTTTATTTTTCTTTTGTTATCTTGTTAGTTTTGTACACCTTGAGCTTATAACTGTATGTAAACGTGCCGGCGACACCTGCTCATAACTGCATTATAAAGCGAATTAGAGTTTATCTTCTTATTAATAGGTATCTTCTGGGTAATCGCACTCCATCATCGATCGCATCATCACCTAACATCAGGTGAGATAGTGGTAAAGTGCTACCAAATGCGGTGAAAAAAAAAAGTACTAGTGTAATAAGACCGCCATCGCCGAGCATTTGCTGAATTTGGGACCTAATCACTGGATTGTACTTCAACCCTAAAATTCTCTCCACCAAACGTTACTATTACTCCCGTATTGTATGAATAAAAACAACCGAATTTCAACCGGGAGGCTGATTTTCGGTTCACCGCAACTTGGAACCCAGTGATTAGCAAATGTTCCAGTCAAAGTTTAAGAGCTAGTTTCACCGGTTCCTGATAATACGTTAGAAACTTATCTGACACATGACGCTATATAAAAGCTGTCGAAAATCTGTCATATTTCTTCATATTAGCCCTTCATAGAAGCCGTGAAACTGGCCCTTAATCCACGAAAATCTGCCGATGTCGTCAGTACTGTGTCGCAATAGCAACTCCGATCAAGTTCAAAATGCTCGAATTAAAATTTGGTTTTACGGTTTATGGGCAACTCCTATTCTTAGGGGTCTTAAATGTTTTTTTTTTTCTTAACGGCTGCTATTCAAATGTATTTGTTGTAGATATAACAATACCCCAAATACTTTTTATTATAATTTTTTTTTTTTTTTTTTATACGTTATAGGCTAGCGTTTGACCACTATCTCACCTGTTGGTAAGTGATGATGCGGTCGAAGATGGTAAGCACGCTAGGCCTAGAATGGGAACTGGCTCTCAAGGATAGCTGCCGGAACACATTAGATGTTTGGTGACAGATTTTCTAACTTGAGGGTGGTAGCTGGCCAGGCGGACACTAGATAGTGTCCTACCACCATGCGGGGGTTTTGTTGGTTTCTTAACGATGTTTTTCCTTCACCGGAGGGCCACTGTGAGAAGCGCACATACATTTTTCGATAGAAAAATCCATTGGTGCACGGCGGTTTGAACTCGGTACCACGGCATCAAAGCCGAACGTTCTCCCGATTACGCCACCGGGCCCTCATTACGCCACCGGGCCATAATAAAAATAATGTCTCCATCGACAATATTCAGGTCTTTTGTTAAATCTTGAAAGTATTCTCACATAAACTCCTAACCATTTCGCAACACCCACAAATCAATACAAAGAGTTCACGCCACCTCAAAAGCCTGAATCTCAAGACCCTCCAATTTGCGTAACGATAGAGGTTGCACTTTCTTCGTACCTCCTCGTATCCTGAAGCAAATCGTTGCTTTACAATACAAATTGGCTATTAACTCTCGCCGATGTCTTTGGCTGCAACAACGCGAGTGTTGACTTACCACGGTGATTGTTTGAGCGGCAAATTGGGCAGCTTGGGACTTGGAGGTTGTTGCAGCTTAATTGATGTGTATCGATTAGTATATTATTATAAGTATCGTACATAGTAACTTAGTCGATTTCTTATTAAATGGTGAAGTAAATTGAAGACTAAAAACAAACTTCTGTAATACAATCTTTCAAGGCTCTTTTCATGTGTTTTAATCCCCGACGCAAAAAATTGTATTATAGGTTTTACGTTTGTGTCAGTGTGTCTGTCTGCAGTATTGTAGCTCGGCCATAGACCGATTTTGTTGAGAGTTTTTTTGTTTGAAAGACAATATAGAGTGGTTGCTTTGTTTAAAAATGAATGATGAAGCTTTGAGAGCAACTTTTATTGGTCCGATCAATTTGCAATTAAGTATTCTATTACTTCAATTATATTGCAAAAACGTGGTAACAGATTTGATTTAAAAAAAAAAACTCATAAACTTAATTAATGCAACTGCATCGAAACATAAAGATCAGTCAAATCAATGCAAAATATTCTGGCTAGAGCTCATTATTTATTTAAATCAAACCTCAATAACATTCCAAATTTTTCATATACATTATTCGCAACGACATCAAAATAAATCTATCGAACCCACTTTAATCTCAAACTAATCGCACTCCCTAACGATTCAATATTTCAACTTTATAAATTTCTATAAAAAATGCCAGCGCATTTATCAAGGCTGTTTTCTCAGAACAAAAACTGTACCTTTAAGGTAGATCCATCATCCTATAATCGATTGTTCGCTGAACGATGAATTATTCTCTAGAAAATGTATAAGCTAGAAAAGCGCTTCAGAAACGATAGCCTTGTTTATGCGGAGCTTCGTGCGGTTTTCGAAAATGCTTTGTAGAATGGGTATTTAGCGCTCCAGCGCTTAATCCTTTAGAAGCAGACTTTGTGAAATGAAATGTGGTGAAACTTATTTTTAATTAGTTTTTCGATAAATTATTTCCTTATCGGATAATTGATGCCAGTTCTTACCTAACAAATATTACGTCACTAAAAATTTTGGATATTAGTTGCTTTTTAGCATATTAGATTGTAGTGCAGCGTACGTTGATAGTTTAATTTTAGTTAAATAATGTTTGATAAGCTTTGGCGTATGTTACATTTTTATGGGGGCCGAGTCACCCCCGTCCGTAGGAGTAAAGGGGGCCGAGTCACCCCCGTCCGTAGGAGTAAACCCGAAAAATTTGAAACCCTACACGAGGCCCCTGGGTGGTGCTAACCAGGTAACTTTGGTGGGAGGATTCGTCCGCGGCATTTTTACCACCCACCGGTCTAAGCCGTATCGCCAAGCGGCCGTTTTCCGATACGAAGACCGGTGTTAAGCCATTACGGAGGACGGGTCAGAACAGTTGCTCCATGCAAGCAGATAGAGCTGACCCACACTGATGTCATCGCTCTGAGAGTCTAGATGCGGAGGCTAGCGGGATCCGAGGCACGGTTTACCGCTGGCCGACCGTAGATAGTTGGGGGCCCATGTAACGGGTTAGCCACTCGTGAAAGGCTGCCCCGCCATCTTACGAAAAATCCCGGGGATGCGTCATGGTGCAGGTTGGCGACCGGAAGAGAGGGCCCCATGAACATCTCCGGGGGGGCTCGTGCGTTCCCACAGCCTCCAGTCTAGTCTCTCATCAGTGTGGTTACCCAGTGTCAGTCTGGATGTCTGCAGCGTAGTGCCTCGTTCTACTACCGTCTTCCAACCTTATAACACCCCACTAACATGAAAAGGTCAAAGAAAAAGAGCACGGTTAAACAGCGGATGCACTCCCTCTCCTTGAAAGTGCACCTCACGAACATCCGTGGGCTGCACTCATGTGTCATGTGTCCATCTGACGTGGCGTACCTCTCATACCCAGGTTTTACCCTGGAGCACAATTTAAAACCACGTTCAGGTGTGTGCGTGTACGCCCGTGACGATATCTGTTGTCGGCGTCTCCGGAATCTTGAAGACCCCCATTTTTCCGTGATTTGGGTACTGGTGGACACAGGCTTAGAGAAAATTCTCTATGCCTGTATCTATCGGTCGCACAACGGAGATCAGGAGACGACCAGGCTCACTGAGTATCTAAGTGAGGCGGCGGATGCCGCTCAACACAAGTACCCGTCCGCTCAATTGGTGCTACTGGGGGATTTTAACGCCCACCATCAAGAGTGGCTATTCCCAAACCAGTTCACTGACCATGCTGGGAGAGAGACGCGAAAGCTTGCTGTAGCGTTAAATCTCACCCAGCTAGTCCAAGAAGCAACACGGGTTCCTGATGTTGACGGCCATACGGCTAATTGCTTGGACCTTCTGCTGACGACTGATCCAGACCGCTACTCAGTGTCGGTATCATCACCATAGCTCCGACCATTGTCTGGTGAAATCTGTATCAGTCTACTCCCCGCCCGATCTCAGCCCTAGAGGCACTCGGCGGGTGTGGCGATACAATTCAGCAGATTGGGATGAGATGCGCTCGTTCTTTGCGTCTTATCCTTGGCGACGTATGCTTTTCTTCCGACGATCCTTCGGTCTGCGCGGATGCCGTGGTAGATGTGCTACGTCAAGGGATGGAATACTACATTCCATTCTCCGACGTATCAATACCTGGCAAAGCTTAACCATAGTTCAGGACCGACTGCCGTCGCGCTGAGGCGCTTAAGCAAGAGGCATACCTGGCATGGGCTGATGCTCAAAACCGCAAAGCCAGGGACATAAGCGCGAAGAAGAAAGCCTACAATAAAGCCGCTAAGTCCTGTAAAAAAGCCCTACAGAAGGCTCGTTTCGACCACATTGGCCGGATAGGGACCAAATTAGCTTCGCACCCAGCTGGGAGTAAAGCATTTTGGTCCCTGGCTAAACAAGTTGAATCGAACTTCTGCCACTCTTCACTTCCTCTACTGCTGAAACCCGACGGAACCCTGGCGGACACTGCTAAAGAGAAGGCAAACTTGTTTGCTACTCTTTTTGCAGAAAATTCGCATTTAGATTCTGCTGGCGCTGTACCATCCAGTCTACCGGGATGCAAGACACACATGTCGGAAATACGCATTCGTCAGACGGAGGTCCATAAAACGTTGCAGAATCTTGACGTGAACAAAGCCAGTGGTCCTGATGGAATTCCAGCCATAGTACTGAAAACCTGTGCACCTGAACTCGCTCCTGTACTAACACGCCTCTTTCGTCTATCGATGACAACTGGACGAGTACCAAACTCGTGGAAGCAAGCTAACGTGCAGCCCGTGCCCAAAAAAGGCAGTCGTGCTGACCCTGTCAACTACAGGCCAATCTCGGTCACGTCCATACTCTGCAAGACTATGGAACGTGTACTGAACAACAGGCTCCTGGCATACGTAGAAGCGAACGACCTCCTCAGCGACCGACAATACGGATTTCGCCGAAATCGATCCACTGGGGATCTTCTAGCGTATGCCACGCACATCTGGAGTGAGGCCATCGAGAAACACGGAGAAGCCATTGCTGTCTCTCTCGATATCTCGAAAGTAGCGGCTTCGGCTTGAACAGCGTAGTCAAAAATTGTACTAAAATAAACCGAACATTAAATGGCCGTTAGAAGCAAATTGTACTTTAATTATTTCGTCTGAGTGAGAACCTACCTATCGTACAGTCCAATAAATTCTAATTTCAGGCTGCAGATCGATATGCTATCGATACCGATGTATCTTGGCATCTCTCTGATACCCGACATAATACGGCTGTAGTAATTAATTATGTAGACTAAATGTTAATTTGTATTGTTTTTGTTCAGGTTTAATTTTTCATTTGGTTCATAATTATAACTGTTGATAGGTAGTTTTAATTGACGTTATGTTGTTTAATTGATAAAATTTAATAGTCACACAAAAAAAAATCTGCTGCAGTTCTTCCATGAAAATCTACTGTTAAGCATGTATTACCTACCATAATCACCTATCGGAGAACAATCACCCACATAATAAAATATATCCTGGTATACATTAAAAGCATTTCCACATTGAAACATGGCACTTGGTACGTTAAACTCTGTAGACATTTTGAATGCTTTCACAAGTTGTTTACGCAATCCACAATGCTACTTATGGCCTTTGTTATAGCCAATGCTTTTATTTCTTTGTTGAGTACATTTTAGAGAAAATTCAATATGTACTATCATTCTGTATTCTGCTTTTAGTAGTAGGACTTCTGCTAGTCCGCTTGGGGTAGTACCGCCACTTTGTGTATTGAGATATTTTACAAGTTTTTATTTAACTTGCAATGTATGTACTTATGTATGTATGTATGTATGTCACTATGTATGTTCGGGTGGAATCTAGAAAGCTAAATTAGACCCACTTCCTGATGTCTGATTGGACTCAAATTTGGTGTACTTATGTATCTTTGGTGACAATACAATGATATGGTACCATAGAGCTGGTCTGATGATGGAGACTGAAGGTGGCCACGGCATCTCTGTGATAAAAACAACATAACCCCACCGATTTTTTGGCTCGAGTAATTTGTCTTGAAGAGAACTTTACGCCTAGATGATATCCAGGGTCTGATGATGAAGCTGGAAGGTGGCCACGGCATCTCTGTGATAAATCAACATAACCCTACCGAGTTTGGGCTCGATGGATTTGACTTGAAGAGAACTTTACACCTAGATAATATCCAGGGTATGATGATGAAGCTGGAAGGTGGCCACGGCATCTCTGTGATAAATCAACGTAACCCTACAGATTTTGGGCTCGATTGATTCGTCTTGTAGAGAACTTTACACCTAGATGATATTTAGCAACTGGTGATGAAGCTCGAAGGTGGCCACGGCATCTCTGTGATAAAATAACGTAACCCCAGTGAATTTGGGCTCAAATTATTCGTCTTGAGGAGCACTTTACACTTAAATGATAGCCAGGACCTGATAATGAAGCTGTAAGGTGGCCATAGCATTTCTGTTATAAAGCAACATAGCCCCACCGAGTCGATTGATTTTCCTTGAAGAGCACTTTACCCATAATCACATCAAATATCCGTGGAATATTTTAAAACATTATGCCTTCTCTTAAATACTTAGGTAGTAGGTAGGTAGTCGGTATCTATACCTACCTACTAAAAAGTTAAAAATAAATTATGAATAAAAAATATTTTGAAAAATAAAGCTTTTATCTGGGACAATGAACTAAAATGTTAAAAATAAATTCTAGTAAGTATTTGGCGTGTAGGTACTTACTTACCTATATTTTTAAAAGCTTTATATTTTTAAAATTACCTAGCCTGAAAAACGGGTACTGCTTCAAGCTTTTAAGAATATAAGTAAGTACCTACACGCCAAATACTTACTAGAATTTATTTTTAACATTTTAGTTCATTGTCCCAGATAAAAGTTTGTTTTTAAAAATATTTTTTTTATAATTTATTTTGGTTTGGTTTCGGTTCAAAAAGGCAAGATGTCCAGTGATATTACAAGGCATCTAGGACTCAACATCTTATAGTCTCAAGGTATACGGCGCTGCGCAACGCAGTAAAAATTATGTCAAGCCGTAGTTTTGCGTTCCGCAATATGTGTTAAATACAAACTCCATTGATCACTATCAGGCGAGCGTCTTGCTTGTGTCATTACCTCCTATAGTAAATAGAAAAAAGTAAAGTGAAGAAAATAGTAAATAGAAAATGCCTATCATACTTTATCGTATCTCGATGAGCATCTCGTGAATACGGTATTTGACTGTATTAAAAATATGTTTCAGAGTGCTTTTATCATCCTAAAATATTAAATTTGAATTTGTAAAACTATTTAAATTTAATTATTTAGTAAAAAGTACAAAAATGTGATCAGAATTCGTATGATAAGATTGCAAACCGTCTATCAATTATGTCTCTGATGTTAAAGTTAGCGTAAAAGCAGGTAAAAAACAACGCAACATTAACAAAAATGTTCATACATTAGACATTGTATTTTCCTGCGTATGACATCTATGACGCCATGACAGTAAATGTTTTAAAATACAGATAAAAATTGCAAAATAAATAGAGTTAAAAATTGTTTTATGCTTAAATATTAATAATTTGTCTGAAATATTATTATTTATATATTATTTATTATATTTTATTTTACATCACGGGTTGTACACGCCCGGTCTTTTGGAGGGCATTGATGGAGCCAAAGGTCTATGGGATGGGGTTACGGCACCCTCGAATTATGCCTCATATCAAAATATTAAGGTGGGTGTGACTCGCTATGCACGTTATGTCATGTCAGCGCCGAGAGGCAACATTGGCGTGGACAGCTAAGGGTGTTGAGAGGTGTTCTGCGCTTTCACCAAACACTAGCGGCTTTATGCCTTTAACACTTCCACCCTGGAGCTCAGTTCTTAGCTCTAGCGATTCCTGACACCGGCCGGCCGGTCAAGGCAATCCGGGAGTCAGAGGGTCTCATTTAGCCCTCACGGGATAGGGGTACGCGGTGTCGCCACTCAACGTCGGCTCGCCACAAAGCCGCCCCTGCGGGATTATTATATTATTATTTCATGCATTGTGCAATGTTGTCAAAATCTACCCTATATTCTACATACACTTACACAGTGAGTTCACAAACACAAGCAAGAAACTCACTTCCTATTCAGTTGTATAAACAAAAAATAAAAACTTCTCCCTAAACTTTTCAGGTCAAATATATGGAAATAGTTTATCAATCCCTCTTTCCAAGTCAACCACAAAAGCACTGCATTGACCCTAGCCATGATGAAAGTTATATTACGTCGGGTCTCGTTCACTAAGACCGCGTTCACATTAGGCTTGTTATGCCAAAGACAGACCTATACACCATCAGTTTTTTATCGATAGAGAACTTCTTCCGATTCGAATATTTTTATGTGGCAACAAGTAGACCACAACTTGATATTGGCAACGCGTTAGAATTGCTCACACAGGCTCGCGGTAGTTCGTTAGCTGTCGTTTGCCTTTGTTATGATGGTTTCTGCTGCAGAACTGCTAGCTACAGAGATATTTTTTCTGGATAATAATAAAAAAATAACAATAATAAGATCGTTTAAAAACTAAATAAGAACCAACTTCAATGCCGCGCTATTCATTTTCAGTACCAATTTTGAGGTGTTTATCTCCATATCTCTGTAGATACTTATCAGACCTCAATAAAATTACCATGGTAGCACACTTGGCATATTTCCTTTCCAACAAAAAAAGAATAATCAAAATCGGTTCATAAGCCTTGAAGTTATCCGCGAACAAACATTTAAAAAAAAAACTGTCGAATTGAGAAACCTCCTCCTTTTTTTGAAGTCGGTTAAAAATGCTCTTTAACGTAACTTTACGGTTTTTTTTTAAGTTTGATTGACGTCAAATTGTGTTACTTTCATTAACATTACGTTTATTTAAGAACCTGAATTCTTTGCCGTGCCACAGCATTTTGATTAGGTCTCATCCCCTTATAAACCATGTCATAGTAAACTAGAAAATTATAATGTACATATATAAGTATAAGTAACAAATAACTTCCTATATTTCTGCTCACCTCTGTAGCTATATAGTTGCAATGGCAACAATCTTCAAGCTAGGCAAAAAAACACGTTTAGATATTTACTGAATAAATTAGATACAAGCAGTAAGATTAAGATCACAGGTTAGCTACAAGCCTAATGTAAGCATAGCTTTGAGATGGAAACACCATCTCGCAACTCTGTCGGATGGATAATTGGCTTATTCTGAAAGTTTTTCCATCTGTTCATTTGGTATAATGAAAAGGGCACGATGTTCAGTTAGTTATTTGAAATAAATGAATGTGAGGATGGTAGAAATGTTGAGCTTGTTTTTCTAAGTAGAGAAGAATATTTAACGCCTCTCTGCACTATTTTAGTGAAATTGGATTTTGGTAATTTTCTTAGGGTTCCGTAGCTAAATGGCAAAAAAAAATCGTCATGTCTGTCTGTCCGTCCGTATGTCACAGCCACTTTATTCCGAAAGTATTACGAGTACAAAGTTTAAACTTAGTAGGTAGGAGTATTCTGTAAACCGCTTTATGATTTTTATAGATATAGTAGAAGTGCCCCGCGGCTTCGCCCGCGTTAAAAACTTCTTTTGTTCACTTAAAACTTTTCTTTTGTAAAAACGATTCTATCATTATACATCAAATAAGAATTAGCCAAATTGGTTCACCCGTTTTCATGTTATCGCGTGACTAAGGCAATTCGGGATTCCTATTTATAAAAACCGAAAACCCAAATTTTCAGACTTTGTTACCTACCCCATTTCAAAAATCCGGCAACACGTACTTTATCTCATCTTATTTCGCCATACAAACTTCGAATCCCCGTTCCGTATCCGGGAGGAATTTTTAGAAAATCCTTTCTGAGCGGATACCTACGTCATAATAATTATCTGCATTCTAAGTTTCAGCGCAATCCGAAACAATATTGATTTTTAGACTTCATTACCCCAGTTTATCCTCTTAGGGTGGCATTTTGAAAAAGTCTAAAACTCGTATTTACTTATTTATTTACAGAAGTACTTGTGTGAAATGTTGAATAAAATTACTATCCAAACTTTGATCCCCCGCTTCATCCCCTTGAAGAGTGAATTGAAAAATTCTTCTTAGCGGATACCTATGTCAAAATAACTATCTGCATGCCAAATTGATTTCAGACTTTGTTACCCCACTTCACCCTTTTAGGGGTGCAATTTCGAAAAAGCCTGAAACACGTATTTTCTTACTTAAGTACATGTGTTAAAATTTAAATATAAAAGACTATCTAATCTTGTTTCTCCATAAAAACTTTGAACCCCCGTTTCGTCCCCTTCAGGGGTGAATTTTGGAAAATACTTTCTCAGAGGCAACTAACTTCGTAATAACTATCTGCATGCCAAATTTCAGCGCAATTCGAAACAATATTGATTTTCACACTTTGTTACCCCATTTCACCCTCTTAGGGTCAAAGTCAAAGTCAAAGTCAAAGCATTTATTCAGTATATGGACAAATTAAAAATTTGCACTTACACACGTCACATTACATTAAATAGATCATATTCAATAAAAAAAGTATTATAGATATAACAGAAATATAACTTATTGCTTTGAATTTACAAAAAAAAAACAAAGGTATTGAGACATTCAGCTTTCATCTAGACGTCGAACGTCACACTTAAAACACATTTTTAATTCCCCTGATTAATGTAGGGTTGCCGTATGTAGGGGTGTAATTAAAAAAAACCTGAAACACGTATTTACTTTTTTTTACTGGGTCACTTGTATGAAGTTTCGAATAGAAAATACTTTCTAATCTTGTTTCTCCATACAAACTTTGAACCCCCATTTCATCCCCTTAATGGGGTGAATTTTGGAAAATCCTTTCTTAGTACACCCCTACGTACTAAGACAAATATACCCTCCAAATTTCAAGTCTCTACGACCAGCGGTTTAGGCTGTGCGTTGTCTGTCAGTCAGTATGTCAGGACAAAGATTCTTATAGTATTAGATTTTTATACAAATGAAAAAAAAAAGAAAAAGGGGGCCTATACATGGAACTAAAACTATTTTTTTTCTTCAAACCTATACGTGCGGTGTGTCTATAGATAGGTGTTTAAAAATGACATTGAGTTTTCTAGAACCATTTTTTCTTTAAGCCTTTCATTTGAAAGATAGACACTTTTAAGGTGGTAAAATGTGTGAGCTAAATGCTGTAGATCTCAATAAACAATTTCAAAGAAAATTGGTTTGAACGAAATATAGTCAACAGTTTTTGAGATTAAGCAACCGCAAATATGACTGTTTTTTATACAAATACTAAAACAAAATATTTTCTTTGGTGTTTATAGAGATCATTTCATTGAGCCTAAATACGACATCTCTGCTGTTAGTTGGTGAGGACGAGGAGTAGTTAAATATATAAAAATCTCTAAGAATATGCAGAGTACTCTTAAGTACGCTGCAGATTTCTATTTATTTATTGATCAATAATAATTAGAACGATCACAGACCACTAACACGAAATAACACATCATTCAATTAAAATAGAAACAGAGCTTTTACAATATTATGGAAGTAATGGATAATAAATTCACACGCTCACTATTTGGCACGACGTTACCTTTTTCATAATTTGAACACCTTACGAATAATAATCAATTTAGTGCATAAAGTAATATCGGCAAAACAACCTTTGAGTGAGAACAGAATTTCAGCATATGGCAGTTTGGCTCGTCCGAGAATATGGCATATATTTGGAATCGGCTGTGCCTAGAAAACATAAGAAATATTCGCTATAACGTTGTCAACGGGCAAGTTATGATGGTGAGAGCAGCGTTTCATAAACTGAAGTAAGCGGTAACATTATACGTCCGGGAAAATGGCGTCGTCTGCATTAATTCAAAACTAGACTATGAAAACCGATATTGCGGGAAAGTTAGAACCGCCTATTTCGTGGAAAATTCTCAGGGAATCAAGCTGAAATGATTTAATATTGCTCGAACAAGATTTGAAAACGGATTGGAATTGGATTGTAGTTCAAAATGTTAAATATAAATAATATTTCTCACATAAACGGTTTATTCAGGTGTGCTTATGTAGAAAGACTATCAGTGAGGAGGTACATAAAATCATTGTAGGTCATCTGTAGGTTAGGAATCTTTAGAGCAACAGCATACAGAGACACAAAAGCGGTGCGAAAACGGTACGTCATTTTCAGTGAGCTTTTCCTCTATAGCTTGCTTACAGTATGAAATCACGTTAGATCGTGTCTCATCATATTGCTGCTATTTCATTTCGCTTTTGTTTCGTATAGCGTCGTGTTACAGGTTATGGTGTGCTAGATAGATCATCAGATGGCTTAGTATACTCAATACTTATTGTACTCAAAGGTCAGTAACGTAACAAAAGTTGTATTGGGCCCGCCACCATGTTTCAAACTTTGAAGCATTGTCACTTCTTATATATTATTAATTTATATTTGAGGGCCTGGTGGCGTAATCGGGTGAACGATCGGCTTTGATGCCAGAGGTTTAAAGCCCACCGTGCGCCAATGGATTTTTCTATCGAAAAATGGATGTGCGCTTCTCATAGTGGCCCTCCGGTAAAGGAAAAACATCGTTAAGAAACCAACAACCCCCGCTTGGTGGTAGGACACTATCTAGTATCCGCCTGGCCAGCTACCACCCTCAAGCTAGAAAATCTGTCGCCAAACATCTAATGTGTTCCGGCAACTATATCCTTGAGGGCCAGTTCCCCTTCTAGGCCTAGCGTGCTTACCATCTTCGACCGCATCATCACTTACTTAACAGGTGAGATAGTGGTCAAACGCTAGTCTATAAGACATAATAAGAATATTAATTCATCAAGATCTGATAGATAACATCAAAAGTAAAGAGGCAAGCACCTAAAACTGACTCGAACTGCATGTGAATTCAGTGACCTTGAAGCTTTAAAACGATATTAACAAACTTAAGTGTGGTCTCTAGCGGATTAGCAAAAGTCCTTGAACTTTAAGCGAACAAGCAATAAGAGAATTCAGTCTGCAAATGTAAAGATTGATACAAGAATGATACCTACTTATGTCACTACATCAGACAAGTAAAGTGAAGTGCGGTTTTGTTTGATCTCTAGATATTTACAACCGCGAGGGTGAAGTCCCACTTAGATATTTTTTTATAATGTTAAAGGAAAGAACCCAATACTGAAAATTTTAATATGGCTTTAAGTAAGTATATGATATTATGTAATGGTTCAGTATAAAGATTATTTAATCTTTCACTTATTGCTAAAGATTTTTACATTTGTGGTAGAAGCATTGTTATATCGGTGTTTCGCCCGACTGGCTACCAAAAAGTAGTTTACCACCATCAAGGAGAAAATCTGCCATAACTTTACGGTGTTTTGGCAGCACACATCCTTTGAGATGCAGAGTATTCTAGGCCACCATGTTCACCATTTTCTATCAAATTATCGCTTACCACCAAGCGATATAGTGGTCAAACTAGCCTATCAGATTCATAAAAAATACTCTAACTAATGATATTTAATAAATTAAGTTTTTTTTAAGTTAAACGGTTTAATTGAAAATAATAATGATGAAGATAATATCCTAAAAGCTACAAAATAATTCAGTAGATCCTAGGTGCCAGTCATTACACCACACTCCTCTTAATAATAGCGTAACCTAAGTATATATAAAATATCACTTATATAGACATCGGTTGACTTGATAGAAATTGCACGCGCCCAACGACAACGCGGGTGAAGCCGCGGAGCTCAGCTAGTTATACAATAATACATATGTTTTTAGATATATAAGTATCTTTTTTCTCTGTTGGTTATCAACTGGGTATATCTGTATATATTTATAAGATAGATAGATAGATATACTCTTTATTGAATACCAAGAAACTTAGAACTAAAACATTTTTGTTAAAAATAGTGTCAATGGGCGGTCTTATCGCTCAAAGCGATCTCTTCCAGACAACCATGCATGGATAGGTTTAAAATAGAACATAATGAATGGCGGTGGTCATAAAACTATTTTGTAAAAATATATAAATATACCTACAATAAATACCTATATTATTACATGTAAATACTATTTATATATTACATAATATAGTATAATAAAATACATTATATTTATATAAACATACATATACGAGTATATAAATAAATATATATATATAATTACAAACCCTATACATACATAAGTACATGCATATTATCAGTGATATAAGATAAACAACTAGCAGCAGATTACTCGGAGAGATAGTGTTCTTTTACGCGACGTTTAAAAACGTCCAGAGTTTGTATACGTCTAATTTTTATGGGCAAAGAGTTCCATAGATAGACTGCGTTAACAGTAAAAGAATGACCATAGAAATTCGTATTGTGCGAGGCATATAAGCATCGTCACTTACCAACAGGTGAGGTGAGATAGTGGTCAAACGCTAGCCTATAAGATATAAATTAAAAAAAATCTTTTGTTGTTTGATGACTATCTATCTGTCTTTTCATTGTTATTAATAATCATCAACTTTTGAGAGTCTGTATTGACATTAGCCTTTACCAAGATATTACACAGACAACGATATACGGCTCACTTTTTCCAATCACAGCTTACTTCTTTGCGATCGTCATGGCTCTACATGCCTCTAGAACTAAATCTCTAAATTTACAATCTCCACTCTAGACCTCTAAACAGAGTTTACCCCAGTCCTGTCTGCAGCAAATATATCAAGCATTGTTTTACATAAACTGAGTAATTCCATTGAACAATGCTCATTAGTTCGATCTTGAACATGATTGACTTTTAAATTAAATTAAACTATTTTGTTGTGATTTAATTACTCAAAAATTTACTTATTAATAACCGTTCATTTTAATACAATATATTCTACGTTATTTGTAAGCTATGTAACTTTACAATGTTTGTATACAATAATTAGTATTTCTATTAAATTCACTAAATCTTGAAGTTTACGTATGACCTATGCCTTGTGAATGTTCATCCTTTCCCAAGGTTACTGTGGTTGCCCCTATGACTTTGCTTAATCCACGTTAGCCTTGCGAAGTTTATATCATTGAAAAGAAAAGAGAGATACGTGTCATTTTGATCTTAGGATATATATTACTCATTTAGCTCAGTGAATGACCAAACCAAGTGTTTCATCTGCCAGTGGGTTATCGCGGCTCGTGAGGTTACACGCACCCGTATAGTAGAGTGATATGAACTGATTTGTTTTGTTTGCTAATATTATCATAGGCTAATAAAATATTAAAATTTGCGTGGCGCGTGCCTTTGCTCAGTTTAAAATTTTTATTGCATCCTTATTTCGTTTCAAATTTTTTTTCGCTTTTACAAAGCAAGACGATAGCGATCTAAGGCCTTATGAATTGAACATAGCTGACTGTCTCTCTCGCTCGCTCGCCAGTCTCGTTCACTCTCACTCAGGAGTTTAGTATCTCGAAAATGAATCTTAAACCTAGTGAGCTGGAGATATATTTGAAAAGCTAGTGAGCTGGTGAGAGACTAGCGCACTTGAAACGATATGCTTCATTTTTATCTTTCTCTCATGAGTTACCCGAGTCTAATCCACGTATCGTTATCAAAACCCCCCATCTTTACGAGTACTTCAGTTCTAAAAACTGGGCTGTCTCGTCAAGTGTCAAAACGTCATATTTCATGTTGCTGTTACAGATTCATTGTGAACAATACAAAGGCTTTGTGGGCTTTATTTCGTATGTCGCGTGTTTTATTCGGTGTTTTGTTTATTTGGACAGATGTAGGTAAAGATAAATTTTATTGTTTGTACTTGCTTAGCTTGATGCGAACTATTTGTTATATCATGTTTGCGTGGCTCGAAATCAAATGTTATGCTTATATCTATGTGCTTATCTTTACTTAAGCGCCTTTTGTATTGTGTGATATAAAAATAACTTGGTTCTATATATGTTATATTTATGAGCTTTGAATAAAGGTTTTATGGATTCGATAGGATCGTAATTTGTTTTAGATAATATAGTAAAGGCCCTTCAGATCGTTATTATTTGGTACTACTGTATGCTCTAGCGGCTGAACTCTTGAACAAATTCCTTGAAATAGATTTTTTCTGAATGTGTTTTGTTTTGAATGTCTGTGTGTTGTTGTTTTTTTTTGTATTTATGTTACGCTATTACTCCTTCAATTGCGAACCGATTCGTATGACTCTTATTAAATTGGTAGTGTATATCTTCAAGGTGGTTCCATTGTAACTTCACTGAGATCTAATAAGCATTTCCAGAGATATGACGATAAGCGTCTCAAACTTGCTACTGAAACTGACTCGCGGGGCATGGAAGTCGGTTGTTTTAGTTTTAAACTATCTTGATTAACTAACTTGATATGAAGTGTCGACTAATGACAAAGTGCTTGTCTGGAAGCGTGAACGGCAGTTAGGCGTGGATTCACACATGGTAACTCGTCTTACAAACTGGCTGGCTCTGAAAATGATGCCGGCACTAGCAGAACCATTGCGACTTTTGTTTGATTGGTAGGTGGTGCAAGCCACAACGATAGCTTAACAGTGGTCACCCAAGATTAAGGTCGAAGCCTGTTTGTGATATGTTTATCTTCACATTGAAACAGCTTATGGACAAAATACGGAATGAAGATAAAATCGAGGAATTATCTTAATGAATACTTTAATCTATCCTTAATAGTGCGGGTTCTTAGGGTAATTATTACGGTACATTTTTGTATCGTAATAATTACCCTAAGATTTTATTTTGCTTTAAACATTAGATAAAGACAATAATTCCAAATATTATGTTTCTTTAAGTGTTACATGCTTTATATATTTGTACATTGTTACACACAATCAAAAATGTGATCGTTCCGACGGAATTCAAACGTGCCCTGGAAGTCTCTACATTGATAGCGATGCGATGCAGACTGCTAGACTGAGATGCAGCTAGACAGTTGTTATCTGCATCTCTTTTCGTATCGACGATTATCGGTCGAAATTCATCGCTATGCATGTAGAGACTGCCGGCCCTGCGCCTCCTTGGAAACTTACCCTGGCGCTCTAACCAACTAAGCCACAGTACGATCCTATCATCGTAATGAAATTTTAGATTTCGTGTAGCAATGTACAAAAATTCCAAAGCTGAGACCATTTACTACACATACATTTATTTCAATCGAGCTTGCTTCAAATTCCTTTGAAGTTAGGAATTGTACAAGTAAGTACTAAAAAGGTAACCACAAACACTTCACCTCAATTTACATGTTCGATCGATGATATAAAAAATATAGATATGTTAAAACGAATTTTTCGATAAATGAAAAGGTACCTATGGTATTTCTCCTCATGTACTTTCCACCATCAGAGAGAAAATCTGCCACCATAATCTTACGTTGTTCCGTCACCACGCCGCCCTTGAAAGTCAGAATATTCTAGGCCTTGCGTGTTTAACATCTTCGGCCACATCATCGCTTACCACCAGGTGAGATAGTAATCAAAGGCTAGCCTATAATATATAAAAAACACTGTCCTTATTCAGAGAGTACTTAACATGCATCTAGTTCAAATCCAGCCATGTGAGATACTCTTGCCAGCATCGAAACTAATTATCAGCTAGAAGAATTGGACTCAAGCAAATGACGAGCAAGAAAAATCATCGTCACAAGCAAATAGGGAATGGGTTCAAATATGAAATGACAAGCTTATCGTCACGAAAGCGAGCTTATATGTACTTATATTATAGGCTCTAGTTACTGTATATTCTACAGGATACAATACAACTTCGGCAAACTTGCTCTAGAATATAATATTTCTTTTTTTAGCACTTTTAGAGGTAGACGATAGATGGGATGTAAGGGGGCACAAATACGACCTCGGGACTCCCAGCCAACCTTACCTGCCCGTGGTGCATCCTGCTAACCAACAGACGGGGCTCCATGGGCCCAAGGGATGCTAAGCAGTATGGAAGGAAAAGGGCCGAAGATCAGGCTCAGTGGCGCATCTTAGGAGAGGCCTACGTCCAGCAGTGGACTGACACGGGCTGATGATGAGAGATAGACATTCCAACTGTAAACTAAAACTATAAAGTAATGGAATCACTTGGCGGCATTTGTTTTTATTTCTAACTGCAACCTGGATCAAATCAAGAGGGAAGGTTCTTTTATATCTTACGCGTATGACCACTATCTTGCCTGGTGGTAAGGAATGATGTGGTTGAAGATGGTTCTTAGGATTCCAAACCCAAAGGGTACCAACGGAACCCTATTACTGAGACTCCGTTGTCCGTCTCTCCGTCTGTCTGTCTGTCTGTCCGTCTGTCACCAGGCTGCATCTCATGAACCGTGATAGTTACACGTTTGAAATTTTCACAGATGATGTATTTCTGTTGCCACTATAACAACAAATACTTAAAACAGAACAAAGTTAAAAATTAAAGGGGTCCCCAAGCAAAAAAAGTGTTTTTTTACTATAGCGCCATCTTTGAACGATTGTTGTTTACCTTATTAATAAATAATATTAATTACCTACCTTCGTGTTAAAGTTCACTTAGTTGGTATTAGAAGTTCGTTAGATATTCGTTAGATGGCGTTGTAGTTAATAAGCATGTTTGGTATTGACACAGTAATATAATATAATATTATACTTATATATTTTTGTAATGCGGTTCGGAACCCTCCGTGTGCGAGACAAAAGTCTGACTCGCACTTGGCCAGTTTTATTTTGGTCAAACTAACTAAATACTACGACTACATTTACACTACATTTATCAGGTAAAATATCGACTAAACGCTAGCACAGTCCGCAATAAAAAACTTTGTACATGGTATAAATTTAAAGTACCATTGTACATTGACATCCTTATCTTCAAAATTGTAACATCAGAGGGAAATACGAGGATAATATGACTGGAAACTTTTTCTCTCCTTCTAACGTACAAAATAATTCGTAACCTCGAGAGATCTTATTGACTGCCCCTCAAAGAAAAATAAGCTTCTTAGACTTTTTTTTGGCTCTCACAATGTAAGAACTTAGCTTTTGGCCATTTGTCTTGAAAGAGAAATGATGGCGCTAGTGACTTTGCGTTAATCAATTCATAGACGTCTTGTTCTTATAACATAAAACTGTAACGGTGAAAATCATGCTTCAGTTTTCTTGTTATGGAAACGTTTTTACACAGTTTCATCTTCGTGAAGGACGATGACAAGTGATAGATCATGTTTCAGAGCATACGATTTCAGAATATTATACAATATATTCACAAAAAATTTGGGAACCATTGTGACCCATCTCTACGCATGTGTTGCTGGTTAATGGATGGTCACCAAACAAAAAATTGTTCCTTTCGTTTTCCCTTGGTTTACCCTGCATGATGATTGACCCCAGACAGTTTGTAACAACGGATTAGAATAGTTTTTTTGGCGCTTTGAGAACTTGATTAAAGTTAGTTAGCTTACCATCATCAAGAAGAAAATCTGCCGCCATAACCATACGTAATATATAAAAACATACCATACAATGTTTCAGCAATTCAGCAACATACAACTCATGAGAGTCGGGCCATTCTAGGCCTATCGTATTAACTATCTTTGGCCACAACATCGTTTAACACCAGGCAAGATAGTGTCAGTGGTCATCACTAAAGTGCCTGTCTTACTGGCATAAAGAGACCGTTATTACGAGAATGCTAATCATTTATGCAGGCTTTGGGATATTAAACAACTTTACAATGCTTTTGACCATGAATTCCGAAGTTCATATGTTTATTATACTTTGGCATTTAGAGGCCACATATTGACCATAGAAAATGAAAATAAAACGTATCGGTAATACAACCAACTCAACATCGTGTCATGACAAATTACACCAATTTACAGGATAATCAAATTCCAAAATCGCATACACCTTTTCTAAATGTGATTTGAAAACGAAAAGTATGTCATTTCACAGCCATAACGTGAAACAGACTCATATTTCAACAAACCAAAAATATTTATTATTTATGGTTCTCAAAAGCGTCGCAAAATAAATATTGACTTGACCCAATTCTCTATATAAAAACAATACAGGCATGGATCGGATTTCTTCACTTTAATTATGATAAAATTCAGCATGCTTCTGTGCTGATATTTTAAGTCCATCAATAACAGCTCGAATTACGTAACACTCTAAAGAATAGCGGAGTACTGAAACTACGGTAGGAAAAGTGACAGTAAGGTCCTTTTTGGTATAATACAGTAGTACCACACAGCATTACACACTATCAACGCTTTTTATCAGACTTCCAAAAGGAGGCACAAACATACATACATGTGTTTCGCGCGTATGTATGTACGCGTACCTAAAGGTACGACCACGCCGCGGCGTCCTGCGTCCGCGTGCGCGTTCGCGATCTGAATTTCTATTGTTTTCAGATCGCCGTAGAACGCGTTTGGTGTGAACCAGTCGGTACAATTACTACTGCGCTATCTGATCGCCGCCTAGATCGCGCACGCAAGATACCGCGGTTTTGTCGTACCTTAAAAGCCCAACGGCTGGACCGATATTCTTTAAATTAGATTTTAATGAAAGATCTCCGGATATCCTGAGTGTCATAGGCTATATTAATGTAAAGGAAAACAAAACGGTGGCTACTTTGTAATACACTTTAGATGGTTTTGCTCAAACGATACCGTGTTTGGTATCAAAGTAAAGAGCTTAAGCTTAAAATCCTAGCAAGCAATACACGCTATTACTGCAATTGAGTAACGCCTTAACTTGTGAAATCAGGTAACATAGAAAATACCAAGAGAATCACACATCGATCGTGATTTATTTACTGGGCTGAGAGAACTCAACTTTTATAGCAACTATAAAATTGCAATAACATAGTCCATACTACTTGTAAGTCTAGGTTGAACCGATCATTAATCGAGGCTCCTTTCCCTTGGAAGTAATACGTATTTTCAACGGAAAATGAATTGTTTTGAAACAGTCCAACAATGCCGGTAGGAGTTAATTCTGTTTCACTTGATAGAGGATTAATTACAGTGTCATTTATCTTCGTATTTTCTAAGGTCAGATAATAAGGAATTATGAGAAAAAGCCGGAGAAGGAGGATAACAAAGCTATTTATTTTGTAATCCTGAGAACGACCAGTTGGGCGAAAGTTCTTTGTTTGATTATGGCTAGCTGTCTGCCACGGGTTTACTCTCGTGTACATGCTACCTGTTTACTTCGATCAAAATCACAAATCCTAATAATATTATAAATGCTAAATGTCAAGAATCATATTTTAAAATGTTTGCTGACAAAGTGAGTGCATCTGGCTGGTTCTAACATTGGGGAAAATATTGTTTGCGCAATGCAAAATCTCATACATTTAGGGAATGTAATTATACAAGGAGAACTGTGCGTCTATGCGTTCCTGAGAAAAAAGGTCTTGATACAGGACAGACGGACAAAAAAGTGATCCTATAAGGGTTCCTTTTTTCCTTTTTGAGGTACGAAACCCTAAAAAGCTCGGTCTTAAAACAGCTGAATGAATTTTCAAGAATCCAAATTAAGAACACTCATTAAGACACCTATCAAACAAAAACAACTAAATCACAATTGGTTCATCGGTTTGGGCGCTACGATGGCCACAGACAGATACGCATATACACAGATACACACGCGTCAAACTTATAACACCCCCTTCTTTTTGCGTCATGGGAGGGGAGCGGGAGGGGTGTAAAAACCGGTTGACGCCAGTTACCGATTATTATTACTGCGTAGTTAATGCATGTAATACACAATGGGTCAGAGTACTTTCCATGGTAGTTTTGATTTTGATGATTTTGCTGTAGTCAAAAATACCAACTGTTATACCTTTTTGAATAGCTTAATAAACAAGAAAGTTTGCATAGTAATTTGCACACTTCATTTTTAAAGACCTATCCATAGACATACGTATAGGTTTGAAGAAAAAAAAATTTTTTTTTCCAATTTCATGTATAGGATGCTTATGTATAGGATCCCTTAAATTTTAATATTTTTTATTTTTGTATGAAAATCGGAAAGCGGTTTACAGAATATATCTACCTACCATGTTTCAATTTCAATTCTGTAGTCCTAATAGTTTCGGAATAAAATGGCTGTGACATACGGATGGACAGACAGACAGACAGACAGTCAGACAGACAGACAGACAGACAGATATGGCGAATCTATAAGGGTTCCGTTTTTTGCCATTCGGCTACGGAACCCTAAAATACATTGTTTAGCACTAGTCGTAAAATTTATCCTAAAATTTAAAAACGTTTGAAGTCATTGTTATTACATTCTAAGTATTTTTGGATATTTTATTGATTTTTGAGCTTTATCACTAAGTTTCCTACGAATTGCAAAATATATCAAATAACATTTAATAAGCCATTTTTAGGGTTCCGTACCTTAAAAGGTAAAAATAACTTTCTTGTCCGTCTGTCTGTCTGTCCGTCTGTCTGTCCGTGTGTCACCACTGATTTTCTCAGGAACGGGTGGACCTAGCAAGTTGAAATTTTTACTTGATACTGAGGTCTAATAGTCCCTATTGGGTGTATAAAAATCAAGGCCTTGAGTCAACACAATAAAAAGATATGGGCAAATTTAGATTTTCGTGAAAACTTGTTAGTACCAAAATGTACATTAATTTTCAACATTTTTTATTTTTCGGAATTTTTCCTTTACTTGTGCTCTACGACCTTGCTTATAGTCAAAATTGACAATTCTAGGTAAACCGGAAGTACCCTATAGGTTTTGGGTCGAAAACCTATAGGGTACTTCCCGTTGACCTAGAATCATGAAATTTGGCAAGAAGCAAGGTCTTACAGCACAAATAAAGGAAAAATTCCAAAAAATAAAAATAATTGAAAATTTAAGGGTGTCCCCATACATACATAGTTAGCGCCAATTAAGGTAGACCACTGAGTTATATGAGCGCTGATACAATTTAAAGGTCTAGCTTAATTGGTTAGTACGGAAGCCTCGGTGGGCGAGTTCAACTCGACTTAGCCGGTTTTATTTTATTTTGTTACAAGGCTTAAAAATTAGGTATTTTTTTTTTAAATTGCTAATTTCCAAACGTCTCATAAACTATTAAGTTTTGGCCATACATTAGGGGTTCTAAATATGTTGCATTTTAGCCGCCTTATCTGCTCCTACCAGGAATACGCCAAATTACCAATAACCCTGTATAGAAGATGGATAATTCAAAATTGTTTAAAAAAACTATGAGAACCGACTTCAAATGCCGCGCTACTCATTTTCAGTACAAAGTTTGAGGTGTTTATCGCCATATTTCTGGAGATACTGAACGTATCTCGATGGAATTTAAATAGGACCACCTGGGTAGCATAATTACCATTCCTTACAAAAAAAGAACTTTCCAAATCTGTCCAAGCATTTTTGAATCGGCGAACATACATAAAAACGAAGTGGTTCCAACGAATTGAGAATGAGAACCTCCTTTTATTGAAATCGGGTATAAAGATTATAAAACGTTAACGTTAATTTGCTTAAATTAACACACTTAACGCCATCTTAAAATTGTGTTACTATGTCGCTTGTAAATAAGTTTGACACGGAGCGTTCAATTATCAACTAATTGCGTACAACAAACACTTGCGTGTAATAAGTGTGTTAACAGTATACAACGCCATCTAGTGTCGGTATGTAGTATCACATCAAGGTTGCGACCCTTGTTTTATACCAACATTAATAACATCGTTTAAAAACTAAAAAACAACCGACTTCAATGCCGCGCTATTCATTTTCAGTACCAATTTTGAGATGTTTATCTCAATATCTCTGGAGATACTTATCATACCTCGATAAAATTACCATGGTACCACACTTGGGATATCTCCTTTCAAACAAAAAAAGAATAATCGAAATCGGTTCATAAACGACGAAGTTATCCGCGAACAAACATAAAAAAAAAAAAAATATATATACGGTCGAATTGAGAAACGTCCTCCTTTTTTTGAAGTCGGTTAAAAAGAGAGGTTTGTTGGTGTGTTCTCAAATCACGTAAATGCGACATGTTTACCCCACGGTTTTCTTATGAAACCACGATGCAAGGGAAACTTTTGTTTATATGTAGCTATGGTAGCTAGCTACTATGACAGCTGCAGTTGACATGACATGGTTTACAGAATACATCTACTTACCAAGTTTCAAATGTGTAGTCTATATAGTTTTTTTTTATATTTTATAGGCTAGCATTTGACCACTATCTCACCTGTTAGTAAGTGATGATGCGGTCGAAGATGGTAAGTACGCTAGGCCTAGAATGGGAACTGGCTCTCAAGTAGCTGCCGGTACACATTAGATGTTTGGCGACAGATTTTCTAACTTGAGGGTGGTAGCTGGCCAGGCGGGGGGCTTGTTGGTTTCTTGACGATGTTTTTCCTTCACCGGAAGGCCACTGTGAAAAGCGCACATAAATTTTTCGTTAGAAAAATCCATTGGTGCGCGGCGGTTTGAACTCGGTACCTTGGCATCAAAGCCAACCGTTCTCCCAATTACGGCACCGGGCCCTCAGTTTCGGAATAAAGTTGCTGTGACATACGGACGGACAGACAAACAGACAGAAAGGTAGACGTGACGAATCTATAAGAGTTCCGTTTTTGCCATTCGGCTACGGAACCCTAAAAAAGGCATCTCACTATCACTAACTTGCTCTGAATATAGTCTGACAGTCTTGTGCTATTGGCTGGCTTACTTAAATGTATTAATCTAATTCTCTAAGTACCATTAAGTATACTTATAAGAGTTGGCAGCTGAAAGAATAGGGTATTTTACTCTATACGAGAAAAAACCTAAAAATATATTATTGAGATAGCTTAGCCAAAAAGCAGTCGGAAAATGTTAGTTTTAGTTTATAAAATAGGTAGCAAACTAAATTTTGAAATTTAATTCAAAGGTTTCGACTTTTTTTAATCTGTTTAATAACACCATTAAATAGTAGTCGCCAGTAGTCACAAAGTTATTACGTCATACCGCTACGTAAACGAAGAAGTGTCAACTGACAACTATCATAATATCACAGCATTTGTTTACTTAGCGAGCTGATGTCATGACCACATAGCAATATGGCGTCTACTGCGTCCAGCGTTTTCGTCAAATGACCATGGGCAAAAATGTATGGGCTCCGTCCCAACCAGCCAACACCAACACAGCGCTACGTGACGCGACGTCACCATGCTTCTAGTATCGCGCGGCGCAGCGGGACGCCGCGTAATAAAACATTTAACTTTATTAACTACACAACAAGAAACACATTTCATTGACATAATTCGGCCGCACCGCATAGCGCAGCCTGATCTCTGAGCGTCGCAACCTGAACTGGCCTTTAGATACCATGAGAACCCAATGCATTTGGTCAACGTCCCCATGGTAAATAATTTCATCATGCCAAGTTCTGTCAATTGAGCTACATTTATTTTTTGTTGATGGATGGGGACAATTCCGCCCATGGTCCTTTGAATATGCAAATATATGATGCATTTTTATGGCACTTGAACGATTGAATAAAAATTTTGTGAATTTTTAGTGGTTCATTAGTACCATAGAATTTAATTGAGACACTTTTCAAAAATGGGTGTAATGCCCTATTGTAGAGAGATAAGTAAATAGACAAGTTGTGCTCCGCGTCTTCGCCCGCGTTGAATATTCCATATCTTTTCATCTATACTGGCCATCTCCGTGCAAAATCTCAGCTAAATCGGTCGAGCTGTTTGACTGTGAAGCTGTCACAAACAAACAAACTGTCTTTCGCACACAAATCTAGTGTTGATATTCATACAATCAAGTTAAATCAAAACAAGCTCGTGGCTCTGTGAGCTGTAGACTCCGCGGGTCAGTCTTTGCAAAGGATTGTTAAATAAAACCGGTTAAGTGCCAGTTGGACTAGCGCACCGAGGCTTCCGTACAAACTTATCAAAACAAACTCAACTTTGCAGTTCGATTCCTAAGCCGATGCCTAGACACTGTTAATGTAAGTACCAACCGCAAATAAAAAGTTTGTAATGGTAAATTGCTTTTCTATGTTATTAAACTATTTACAGATTTTATATATTTTCTATGTATGTGCTTCAAGACCTTGAGCTTTGCCAAGTTTCATGATTCTAGGTCCATTCTAGGTCCCTATAGGTTTTGATTTTTGCTATATCTACCTACATACCCACCTACGGATACCTACGTCGTAATAACAAACTGCATATCAAATTTCAGCGCAATCCAAAATAATATTGATTTTCAGACTTTGTTACCCCACGTCATCCTCTTAGGGGTGGAATTTCGAAAAAGCCTGAAACACATATTAACTTATTTATTTACGAAAGTACTTGTGTGAAGTTTCGAATAAAAACGACTAACTAATCTTATTTCTCCGTACAATCTTTGAACCCCCGTTTCATCCCCTTAGGGGGTGAATTTTGGAAAATCCTTTCTTGGTACACCCTTACGTACTAAAACAAATATATCCTTCAAATTTCAATTTTCTATGACTAGCCGTTTAGGCTGTGCGTTGTCTAAAAGTTAGTCAGTAAGTCAGTCAGTATGTCAGGAAAAATATTCTTATAGTAACAGATTATCCTGTTCTAAAACTCTCACGACCTTCCAGATTAATATAAAATATCTAAGCATAGATTCCATTCCATCGTAAAATCGTGGTTAAAGTAGTAAACGCTTCATTACACAAATAATACGGCATTCGAGCCTTGAAAATTGTAACGTGTATTTAATAATCACATTTGTAGGCCAAGGGCCTTTTTCACCGGTTCATGACAAAGTGACAAATAGTTTCTGACAGATGACGCTACATAAAATGTGTCAAAAATTTGTCAGATTAGTTTCAAATAAATTCAATAAATTCATTAATCAGTGTGTCTTATTCTTCAGAATAATATTACAAAATTTGAGGGCTCCGTGGCGTAATCGGGAAAACGGTAGGCTTTGATGCCAGAGGTACCAAGTTCAGTCCCCGCCGTGCACCAATGGATTTTTTTATCGAAAAATGTATGTGCGCTTTTCACAGTGGCCCTTCAGTGAAGGAAAAACATCGTGGTAGGACACTATCTAGTGTCCGCCTTACAAGCTACCACAGCTTCGGCACAGTTCCGGCAGCTATAAGATATAAAAAAGAGCCATTTTCACCGGTTCATGATAAAGTGACAAATAGTTTCTGACAGATGATGATACACACATGTCTCAAAAATTTGTCAGATTAGTTCCAAATAGTGCTATCAAAATCTGGTGAAACTGGCCCTAAGTGTTCCCTCAGAATAACATTACAAATACAATTAATCACATTAACTTTTGTAATGTAACTTAGGCAAATACAAACTCAATGAATTGCCACAGTCAAAGTGACAGATCAAACGGGTAATATGATTTATTTGGCTATTCTTGGCGGAACACTTATTTGTGTCCCATAAGTTACTTTACTTTGAGATACAACTCTGTAGACACACTACCTAATACTTAACTACGCTTACTCATTAATGGCAAAGAGACTTACGGGACACCACATAAGGTAAATCATCTCAATCTTTGAGTAAATAAATTGACTATTACGATATTGTGTCAGATGTATGAGTTATTTGTTATTAGGATGCCGACTTCAATGTATCCTTTTAGATGGGGTGGGGCATTAATACCATCTGTTTGACGTATTTATTGCATTGCGTCCTAGTTATTAGAAATATTTATAGCATTATATGTATATACATAATAGCATATATAACATTGTAATGGTGCATCATGGCGATCTGGGAAAAATTGACACAGGTATATTTACGCATTGCCAATTTCATACCAAAGTCCGTATTGCCCAATACCAAAAATCCAGTTATACTTACCTGTTGTACAAGTCTGCCCTGATAACTAAGAATGCAGTAATTGCAAAATGGCGGTTTCGAGATAAACGCGCGAAAGACATTTTGACATAGTTTCAAGTACTGCGCAAAACGTTACCTAAAAAAAAAACTTGTAGAGACTTTTTTTAAGATATTAATATTTTTTCATGTAAATAAACCCCTTGGGGCCCCATTTCTTGAAAAAAGTAAATATCCCAAAAATGTCGACTACTGCAGTTTGAGTTATGAGGGCAGAAGTCGTGTGAGCCTACGAGCCTACTGCTACGGAGCTAATGGGCTACGAATACTACACCTCTACGAGTTTTAAGTGCGTATTCAGGTCGATGACACTTTTGATGTTTTAAGTAGAATACCTATTAAGTAATTAAAACTTAGGGCTTTTTAAATTTTATCGCTGTTCGTTTTCTATAACTTTAAATATCTCAAAGATACTGAGTCTGGATTCTCATGGGTTGTGTGCTGGCGAAACACGTGAGTTTATGGCAGCGAATTTTCTACTTGATGGTGGTTAGCTACTTTTTAGAAGCTAGCCAGTTAGAACATCGATATAATACCTCTACCACCTGTGGCAATACGTATGATGATTGTTCAAATAAAATACTTTCTAGCAGATGGACAGTGTTACTTATAAACGTGTCTCAAATTTTGTGCAATAGCTGAACTATTGATCAAGGAAATCTCACTCATAAACGGTAATCAAAGATGAAAGCTCGCTGAGTAATGTGTCTGCTCAGTAATGTCCTGCGGAGTGTCTACCATGTGGCAAAGTCACTTATCATACAATGAAACCAATTCGACCGCTATGTCAGCCTTTTATTTTAAGGTTGCTTTAAAGTGTAACCCGTTCTAAGCCAACGTCTATAACAAGGTCCACGTTTACACTGAGCCAATTCCACAACCATCACTTAGAGTCACTTAACTAAACCTCAGGCACTCAGCAGTCCCTCCTAACGATATTACGCTGTTAGGGTCAACTTAGCTAAGTTAGTCAAGGATAAAGCTAGTTCAGTGTTCAATTTATTTTCTATCTAGACAATTTTGGAGATTATGTACATTGATGTTTGTTATATATAGATACGTCGTTCCTCAGTCACGCAAAAACGTTTAAAAGATTTGGATGACATTTTTTTATATCATGGTAGGCAAACAAGCAGACAGCCCGCCTGATGGTTACCGTCACCTATGGACAACTGTAACACCACGAGTGTTGTTGATGCGTTGCCGACATTTAATGAATTTGTGGATACCCTGAGATCCCATCCTGTAGCTATGCGGGAAGATCGCGGCGGGCAGGACATTCCACATCTTACAAGTGCGCGGTAAAAATTTTCGGTTAAAACGGATACCTAGTTTATTTTGGCATACAGATAGATTATAACCTGAATTAACACATAGTTAAACTCGGGTGAAGCCGCGAGGCATAGGTTGTTACTTTATAATTTCTGGCCATATGCAAAACAAAATAAAATTTGTCAGTCGGCACACACAAGTTCAAGCAAATTTGAACAAACCAAGAATGCTTTTTAACTGAACTGAAATTAATAAAAACTGGTAATTACTAGGGTACTACAATCGGGTAAAAATACAAATGACTAAGTTATGGTATTCAAAAATATATTGATTCATATGCTCCAAAATTAGCAAAGTTATGTCTTTATATTTACAATTTAGATGATATTTTTTAATGTAAAATAGACTAGCATTTGACCACTATCTCGCCCCGTGGTAACCGATAATGTGGTTGAAGACGGTGAACACGCATAGATATTGATCATCATTTTTGCAATCACTAGTTGTTTTTGTGTCACAAATTTGTAGTATGATATCATGAATACTTCATATATATAATACTTACTTCCATTTACTAAAACTTTTCTTTGCCTCGATTCTCCATCTCGAACAGTCGTGCGGTTTCTTGATCTAAGCGTTGTAATAAAGCGTACGACATAATGAAGTCGCATAAATTATTTAATTTTAAGTTAGTTAGTGCGAGATATGAGTTCGAAAATTGATCGATAAAAATTTCTAAGTTGTTTGCGGAAGCGGAGATAACAGGTTTCAATGAGAATATCTGTTCTAAATAGGTGTTAGCTAAGCTGCGGTTATCCTGATATCTATATTTACAATTTAGATGATATTTTTTAATGTAAAATAGACTAGCATTTGACCACTATCTCGCCCCGTGGTAACCGATAATGTGGTTGAAGATGGTGAACACGCATAGATATTGATCATCATTTTTGCAATCACTAGTTGTTTTTGTGTCACAAATTTGTGGTATGATATCATGAATACTTCATATATATAATACTTACTTCCATTTACTAAAACAAGATATTTTTTTCTGTTACTCAATGTTTAAATTATTTCAGTGAAAAATTATTTGAATTTGCTTAGATAACTTGTAGTCAAGATTACCACATAATAACGTATCTACTTTCGTCGTAAAATATCAATGGCTATCAAAGTCGTAATTTTGAACCAATCTAATAAGAGTGCCAATAATTTGATTTAACTATTGATTTAATGTTTAGGTTAACGATTATTGCTTGATGGTTTTAGATTCAAAATTTAATTTTGGAGACTATTATTTAGTAAATGAAGAATCTTTAGTTTACAAATAATAGAGGATTGAGAAAAGCCATTTATAGATTTAAGTAAACTTTTATGAGAAATTAATATCTATTAAGCATACTTTAATACAATAATTCTTGTTATTTTAATTCATGTATCGATACTAGATGATTGAGAAAAGCCTCTTTTAGTTAAGTAAACTTTTATGAGAATTTAATAACTGTTTCGCATACTTCAAGACAATAACTCTTGTTATTTTAATTTATGTATCGATACTAGATGCTCCCCGCGGCTTCTCTCACATTAAAAAGTATGCAAAGTATTATCCTATTCTATTGACTATCTATTCGTAAAATTTCATGCATATCGGTCGAGTCGTTTTACAGTGAAGAGTTCACAAAGAAATATACAGTTACAGACTATTGCATTTACAATATCTGTGTTTATTTATTCATCAACAATAAACAGTGAAAATGTGTAATACAATTACGCGAGTAAACAGGTATCTTCTAGGCAAGCGTGCTACATTGCCGCTCACATCTTCACTTAACATCAGGTGAGATAGTGTATAAACGCTTGCTTATCAGATATATAAAAAAGAAGATTGAATTGAAATGGTATTCTATTCAATTTATCAAAATACCCCAAACTAGACTTTGTCCTTATATTAAAAAAATCTGAGATATAAAATACTGAGTAAAACATCGACGAATGAAATGCTCATATAAATGGTCACTATACAGAAAATTAATAATAACAATAGCTACCTAAGTAACTAAAATCGTTCTTACCGTTCTCATAAACCTAAACCGTTGAATGGTTAAAGCTCTACCTAGGCTTAGTAAAGGCTTCCAATAACATTAGTCGGAAACTCTCTGTTTATTCGGGTCGTGTGACCCTGAGTTTCAGGGGCTAATACGGAATGCCTAGAATTTGTCCCTCACTCTTGTTATACTCAATTACTGTGTACTGCTGTAAATGAGCTTAATGTTCCTTTGACGATGACCTGGACAAGAAGATTGGTAAAATAAAAAAGTAAATATGTACCTATATATATTTGGAGATCTTTCAAGTTTTTTTTCTATAGAAACATTATTAATGATCAAGAAGAAGAATCAAAGCATTTATCCAGTATGTAGGCGGTATTAATATACGCACATATACACGTCAAAATCATAAAATAAATCATAATCAATTATCAAGTAAACATAGCAAAAGTAGAATTTAACAATTTGAATTAAAAAAAAAGTAATGAACCATTCAGCTGTCATCCAATCGTTAACGTCAGACTATTAAAAATATGAAAGTAGGGTTACCAACTACACACGTAATAATGTGATAATGTTAAATATGTGTAACGTAACGGAGCGCCTGGAGGAGACCTACCGTACGCTACATCCCTAAAGGAACTAGGAACCTACAACGTAAAGTTAATGCAAATAACGAATCATAGAATTTAAAAGTATATTTACAAAAAGGAGAGTGGGGACTTGAGGAAGGTGGGGTTGAAGGGGCTCACTATCTGGATATTCCAGATGCTGTAGTTCCACGGGACAGTTTCAGCATTTAGCTAATTCGTAGAAATTGGAGTTTACATCACCACAACACGGGAGATCCGTGGCGCGATACAGCGCCTTCTCAGCTATTCTGATGTATCACTTCAACACGGGGAATCCGAGACGCGATTTCAGAGCCTTCTCAGCTTTTCTGCTGTATCAATTCCACGAGACAGTTTCAGATGAACGTCTCCTTGGATTTCTTCAGTACAATTATCCCGAATACTTTACTATTTTGAAAGTATCTTCCAGATTTTCCAAATTTATTTATTGGGAAAACATTGTTTTTTTCCAATTCATAACGAGTTACTTCTCCTCGAGCACCAACTCGAAATCCCGTCAAAAATGATTTGTATAAACAAATACCATAAAAATACCTTCAACTTTTTTTTAATTTTTAAAACGTTTCACCCACACTCGAAAAATAAAACGATTACATTCCAATATAAAAAGAGGATGGGTTATGAAAACATGCATGAAGTCGATTCAAGAAATTAGAAATATTACATATGTTTCTAAAAAATCTATTTTACGGATTATTCGCTGAAAAATGGTGATAGACGGAGAGCCAAAGTCCTGTCACTGGTAATTACTTCGGACGGATCTTTTATTTTTTTTAACACTAGACATAACTTGTACTATTCATTATTCTGTGATAAGGGTAGACTAATCGGACCAAAGACACAGAATAATGAATAGTACAAGCCAAAGACTAGATTATCGAAGATTTCCAAAAGCTTTTACTGCAATGGCATAAAATCTAATATATAAAATTCTCGTGTCACAGTTTTCGTTGCCATACTCCTCCGAAACGGCTTGACCGATTTTGATGAAATTTTTTGTGCTTATCCGGTATTTATGAGAATCGGCCAACATCTATTTTTCATCCCCCTAAATGTTAGGGGTAGTCCACCCCTAAATTTATTTTTTTATTTTTTAGACAAAATTTTTAATTTCTATTTTTTTATGATACAACATACAAAAATACATACAATCCTCAATTTTCACCCTTCTACGATCAACCCTTATTTTTTAATAGCCATTTTAGTAATTTAATCATTTTTCCTCCATACATACTTACAATAAGTAAGCTATTTTTTGTCTACACTAGAAATTACTACGAAATTATTTATATGGCAAAACAACGTTTGCCGGGTCAGCTAGTTATATAATAAAATTTCAACATTGATAAAAAATAAGAAAATTGATGACTTTTTTAAATTTCTTAAACAACATTTGACGCATAAAAGCTTTTACACACTACGTGATGCAATAGAAGATAAGAATTTATTTATACCATGAGATTGTTTATAATTATTATTAATTTATATATTTAACATTGTTAGAACAGATACAATATGTATGTTGTAATTTTGATTTGTTGACATTTGCTAAAGATATATTTGTACTTTCTAAACATTTAAATAGTCATTGAAATAGTCATACCCTTTCTCTTCTGTATTCTGTACTGTTTATCCCTTCCACCCCACCCTATCTTAAGGAACGATTTAAATTTCTACATCTCTCTCATCCTTTTCCTCTTCGCTCCACAGAAACCCTACAATTGCAAACTCCTGTCCATTCTTCGCACGTCTATGAGAAATCTTTCACAGTGCAAGCGGTTCATTTGTGAAACGCGCTACCTGTAGAAATAAGGCGTGCCAAATCACTGGCTATCTTTAAATCTATGGTTAAATCACATTATTTGTCGGAACAGAGCTAAAACTACCACACTACTGTGATATTATTACACTATATTTTGATCTAATATATAGGTTGTATGTATAAGTATATTATATTATTATATTGTATATATCATATTTTGTGTCTAAAGTGTAATATTTTTATTTATTTATTTATTTTTATTATTACATGTATATGTACTATGTTACATGTATTATTAGTATTTGTTATAAATTGTACGCTACCGTCATGTTTTGTTTTATTTTATTTTTTTCCATGCCAAGGTTGTCTGGAAGAAATTGCTTCAAGCGATAAGACCGCCGATTGTGTTGCCATAATTTGTTTTGTTGTTTTGTTTTTGCACAATTTGTTTTATTGGTAATAAATAAAGAGTTTTTGTATTGTATTGTATTGTATTGTATTGTATTGTATTGTACTGTACTGTATTGTATTGTATTGTATTGTATTGTATTGTATTGTATTGTATTGTATTGTATTGTATTGTATTGTATTGTATTGTATTGTATTGTATTGTATTGTATTGTATTGTATTGTATTGTATTGTATTGTATTGTATTGTATTGTATTGTATTGTATTGTATTGTATTGTATTGTATTTAATTATGTATGACGTGTCTAAGTGCATTGTATATGTCGAAAGATTAATAAACAACAATAAACAATGTATGTCGCGGATTAAGCCGACTTCGCTTGCAATTACGGCATAGGGCAAAGCTAGTGCTTTTTTGTCCGTAATTGAGAATCACGTTTGTTTTTTTTTATTAACATTGGCGTTACTCTCGATTCACTGTTTTTATTGTGCCATATAAGTTATGGCACAATAAAAACAGTGAATCATCGCGCGATTTAAATTTTAAGTAGCTTACTAACACCAAGGAGAAAATCTACCGTGTGTACTAAGTGCTGCTGTAAGGTTATCCTTACGGTGTTCTGACAGCACACAGCTCTTGAGAATCAGAGTCTTCTAGGCTTTACGTGTTCACCATCTTCGACAACATCATCCCTTACCACCTGGCAAGATAGTGGTTAAATGCTAGCCTATAAGATATAGTAAAATAAACTGGCCAAGAGCAAGTCGGACTCGCACTAGTAGGGTTCCATACCACACTACAGTATTTTATAAGATCAAGCAAAAAATACCACTATCATTTTTCGCCGGCAAAAAATAATAATTAATAAACATTTTATTTCTTACTAGCAGCCCGCCCCGGCTTCGCACGGGTAGAACTTATATGCCTACAACATTTGCATCAGTTTGTTGCATCGAATATAAAATATGAACATATTTAACAACCATCGTCATGTTTCATCCAATTTACACAAAACCTTAACGAATTATGCACCAAAACCTTCCTCATAAACACTCTGGCTATTGGTGAAAACCGCATGATAATCCGTTCAGTAGCTATTGAGATTATTGCGAACAGACAGACAGACGCAGTGATGAACTTTGTTTTATAATACTTACGTATTGATATTGGACGGCCCTTTGGCGCAAAGGATAGTTACCCTGATTCTAACCCGACGGTCGTTGGTTCTAATCCTAGCTATATACCTACCAATGAAAGTTTTATGTGCATTCATGAATCATGAGTTTTCGTACAGTGGTAGTGGAATCATTAAATCTACCAAAAAGTAGCTTACCACCAAGGAGTACATCTGCCGCCGTAACCTTACGGCGTTCCCCGACGCAAAATATAGGGGTAATATACGTTTAACGTGTGTATCTGTGTGTCTGTCTGTAGCAGCTTAGCACCTAACCGGATGAACCGATTTTGTTTTTATTATTGATAGTTTTTTTTTGTTTGATAGATGTCTTCATCGAGAGTTTTCTTAGCTTTGATTCATGAAAATTCGTTCAATCGTTATAAAATTATGAGCTTTTGCTAGTTAATTGCGCTATGAAATCAACTTTCATAGGTCTGATCAATTCGAAAATCTTCTTCTTCAACGATATTGTAAGAACATGGAAGCCTCCTGGACTCTACAGAATACTCAAATCCTCACCAACTTACAGCTCAGATTTTAAATGTCGTGTTTAGTGTCATTGGAAAAAGCTATTATACATAGATCAGTCGGGGTGGTTTAAAATATTATATTATATTATTATACATATATATAGATGAATATTATTTTATACAATAGATCATATTATTATACTATATTGACTTCAAATTGATTGTGATCGGTGGGGATCTACAGCATAGCTAAGCTTATAATAATATTTTCGTAGTAACTATGACCTAATCTGTGGTTTCACTGCAAATATTTTATTAATTTTGCATTGCGTGTTTGTGAAATTCGTGATATCTTCTAGAGTTTTCCTTTGAATTATATACTGTAAAGGACAATTTTAAACTATAATATGTGGCCAAGCTTATTAACGTAATTGTTTGGATAAGGATTAATACAATATACTTGAAAATAGCCTTGGAAGTTATGTAATACTTTTTAACAAAAATTTTAAGATTAAAATGGTTATTGTGAGTAAACCTTAAGAGATAGACATATGCTGTCGCGGATTTTTTTGTAGGTCTTATTAAGTTGTACAACTCTTGCATAGAAAATATTCTTCTATCTATTTTCAATTAAGCAGCGTTCGTAAGAAACGTGTTTTTTCGACCGTTTATTTGCCGACTTAGGTTGCAAATTAGGTCTCCACGAATGTACCTTTGATTTAAACGGGATAATATATAGCCTATTTTCATTCCGAAAGTCCATTCTATGTATAAGTGAAAGAATTTTTTAAATAGGTTCAGTAGTTTTTGAGCTTACTTATTACAAACATACAAAAATACAAATGTTCTCTCTTTATAATTTTAGTATAGATAACGCCATCTAACATTTAACAAAGGAGTTAGGGATCGACATTTCAATATAACGCCATCTATGGGACGTTTACCTAACTAAGCGTTCATAGATGGCGTGAAATGCCGAAGAAAACACGTTTTTTGTATGGGGATCCTCTATTATTTTTAACTTTATTCTGTTTTTAGTATTTGTTGTTATAGCGGCAACAGAAATACATCATCTGTGAAAATTTCAACTGTATAACTATCACGGTTCATGAGATACAGCCTGGTGACAGACGGACAGACAGACAGACAGACAGACAGACAGATAGACAGAAAGACAGACAGACGGACAACGGAGTCTTAGTTATAGGGTCCCGTTTTACCCTTTGGGTACGGAACCCTAAAAAAACACCTCGCAGCATAAACTTTCCGACTTACCTAACTGCTATTGCGTGACGGGGCTGTTTTTAACATCATAAATTATTTTTTGTGACATTATATACAGAATAAATTATTTATTCCGCTAAAATCTTAAAAAATGTAATTTAATTTAATTTTCACTTCAAAACAACACTAAATTACATTAGTTATTTGAAATGTAAACTGATACAACGACTTGTTATTCTGGCACAGTGATTTCACAGACAATTTACATTGACCTGCCGCAACCTTGACTTACGAGTAACTTGTTATTTAAAATGCTCAGTGACCGAGGGTATGTCTAGCTTTAACTAAAGATTTTACAAAAATTTAATTCAGGTCACACAATCAGGTCAACGCAGCTAATTTAAAAAATACGCTAACAGAATACTACATTTCAAAATACTAGTTCAAAAAATAAATAAAAGAGAATAAATATCACGAATGCTTCAAAGCCCTAATTAGAAGGCTGATTATAAATTACACCTTGCTCATCAACGCCATCCTCCACTTTGATACTTTTTGTTACTTTTTAGGGATCCATGCTTCAAATGATTTGCTATATTCTTTTTTTGTTTTATTTATAATTCACAACACCTTGTTATCGGCCACTTTAATAGACGAGATGAAATAATGGACAGTTTACTACCATAGAAATTATAAAACTGTTATGATGATCTTGATAATATTTTTAATTGACTAATAAATGTTTTTTTGAAGTTATACTTCTTTTGGCGCGCTAGAGAAAAATGATGAGAGTGAATTTTTACGATGCGCGCGCACATTGACACCTAAATTTAACATCGTGAAGTTAGTTCTAGGTGGTACGATGCGCGCGCACACCGTCACCTAAATTCTACACCGTGAAGTTAGTTCTAGGTGGCATGACTGTGTTCAAGTTGTATATGTCATATTTAACGTCATATTTTTACGTTAATAAAACCTTTTTTATTTAAATAAAATCTTTTTGATTAACTTTAATATTTATCGTTAATCACTACTGCATTTTAGTTATTTTTTCCATACGCCAAAGAAGTATAACTTCTAACGCGTGTACATAAGTACACACACTCTTTTTTTTTTAATAAATAATGATAATTTAATTTTCATTATTTATAAAAAGAACTGCATTCTTTGCGTTTCATGTAGAGATCCACAGGTTTTGGACTGCACATATCTAATTTGAGAGTAGATCTCAAAAAAATTAATGCATGTAATAAAGTAATTTAATATGGGTGACCTAACCTGGTGACCACCACTTTTGCTATTACTTAACTGTGAAGTATGTTTAGTCACAATATACAACCAATAAATAAATTTCAAGGTGTTAGACATTTGTCTTATGCTTGAAGTTTCGCATATGAGCATAAACTCAGAATTATTATTGCAGATACACGGCGTATACTCGAACTTCCATCGAAAACACAGAAATAAAATATTATTGATCTCAAATGATAGAACTTCAGCTACTGTTATTTACCAAGTAATTTAGTTATCTTCGACGGTACTTGAGGATTTGATGCAAGCATTTGCTACTAAATGAACAAACAAATGTTAAACTTTATTCATCAAAATGAAATTTGCATGGTGGTGGGACACTATCTAGTGTCCGCCTGGCCAGCTACCACCCTCAAGTTAGAAAATCTGTCACCAAACATCTAATGTGTTCCGGCAGCTATCCTTGAGAGCCAGTTCCCATTCTAGGCCTAGCGTGCTTACCATCTTCGACCGCATCATCACTTACAAACAGGTGAGATAGTGGTCAAACGCTAGCCTATAACGTATAAAAAAAAAATTAAAGCAGGCTTGTACCGAATCAATTTTTCATCAGAATCATTGGTAAGTATGGAATACACACGGAACATTTTAGCATAAGAAATGTTCGTTCTTACCAGGTTTTATTTCAAAAGGATGCAACTTTTTTATAATATCTCAAGAAGAAATTCATCACCGGGTATAATTACAGGGGCACTGTAATGAAAAGGAAGCTTTCAGGAACAAAAGATTAACTTTGAGTGGACAGAGGAGCATTGTTTTTGAACTTTCAGTATTTTCAATTGTGTGGCAAACATTATTTTGAATAAAATAATGAATATTACAAATGCTTACTTAACTAAATTAATTTATTTTCCATAAATGAATTACTTTTTTACAAATCTTACGTTTTTGCTGTGAGGTAAAATGCACAGACCTAATTAAGAAAATCCATAAAAAAATTCTACACGAGACATCAAATCAGTACAAGGTAATTAATTTTATTTTTATCATAAGAATACTTAAAATAATAAGTATATGGCAAGTCATTTCAAAATGCATGACTTTGAAATTAATTAATTAATAATTATAATATAAAATCAATAATTAATTAATTAACTTAGTTTATATAAAATCATCACACATAAAGTAACCACAATTTTTAGATCATGTTTATAGTATATTAGTCGTATTAGTAGTATAGTATATAGTAGTTTATTTCAAAATCGGCGGAATAGAGTTTTGCGTTAGTAATAAGAGATGGCGACATTAAAAAACGATATTAATTCTTGTGCGTATAGATTTAAAAACGGGAATTTTATGTGACTTACGCGATGTCGATGTAGCGATCGACTGGCTCAGTGCGAGGCTGGACGTGTCGGCGAGCGCCCCGCACTCAAGATCCTGAAGAAGGCGTCCGGATGAGGCTGAAACATATGTCAATCGCTATATCGACATCGCGTAAGTCACGTTTAATTCCCGTTTTGAAATCTTTAAGTTTAAAATGAACGTGAGTTTTTATAATAAAATTCTTGTGCGGGTAACAAAAAGCTATTGAATTAAAATAAATATAGTAAAGTGATTGCCTCCATATAGGTTTTTATTTAGACCACCCTGATAATCTTAGGCTTAGGTATATTATGATAAAGTAGGACACGCTTAAGGAGGCGAGAACATGAGGTGCAATGTGTCTATACTTAATCAAAAGATTTTGTTTGTACAACAATAGTTAGTTATTTTTTTGTTTTGTTAACCCCATCAATTAAGATAAATAATTATGCTTGTGTCTGGAGTGGGTTCACGTCAATATTGCAATAGGTGAGGATCGAACTTACGACCTCTTGATCGCCAGGGTGACATCTTAGCCATTGAACTATTACCGCTTGTAACTAATGACCATTCAATTTGGCAATTGGTCAAATACACGACACGACTTTTATAATATATTTACCAGTCACAACATACAAAACTACATGATTTTTAAATGTCAAAGGAAATGTTCACCATGAAAATCTACGCAATCTTCCACATGACCAAATTGGACTTGCAGAAGCCTCACTGCCATTCGGTATAGCAATCGTGAAACCGGAAACCGTTAGAAATCCGCTAGAAATTCAGGCTGAACGTAGGCGCGTCAGCAAATAGTCCGAACAAACTGTGTACACAAAGGTATACAGCGATTTTTAATCGAGGGTACCTTTCGACTATTCATGTGACACCACAGAATAAATAATAGTGCAAGTAGTCACTGAATCGTTTTTAGTCTGTTGCTGGTTAAATATTTTTGAGGAAAACATGTGTTTCAAGTATCTCGCGTTTTCTATTTCTACAGAATACAGAATGTCATCAGGAGCTCTAAATTGCGCTGACCAATTAACATGTACCGAACTAAAAAAAATAAGACTATAAAACATCTTTCGCTACCATAAACATGTAATTTAGCGAGGACCTGCGCCAGTTTCCACATTGATAGTTTTGCAACAGATTTTCGTTTTATAAAACGAAAATTTCCGCTCTGGTCATTTTCAGTACAAAGTTTGACGTTTGAGATAAATCTATATATATATAAAAGAAAGTCGTGTTAGTTACTACACTTATAACTCAAGAACGGCTGAACCAATTTTTATGATTTTTATATTTTTGGAATTGTCTTTGTCAGGAATAGGATAATAAGTATTAAAAACAAAGAATAATTGATCTAAAAAAATTATATAAGAAAAAATATTTTGCCAAAATGTTCCTGGGCTTCAAAACTGCCAATCATTTGATGTTCAATTGTTTTTCCGTCGATACTGTTAACCGCAAATTTTTAAGGGTTCTCCACACGATTAGTGTATTTAGCCAGGGTCAACTATAAAAATTCTTCAAGTTTTTGTAAATTCAAGTCATGTAAATTTTACAAATATTAATAAATGTCAAATACTGTCAGTAATGACAATTGTATGACATATTTGTTGATTGTCAAATATGCGTGCGTTCAGAAATGTATGCTTACAAGCAATCAAGACAATAATAATCAATTTCTAATCAATTTCATTTGTCAGAATGGAGGTAAATACAGAGATATGCAAGATTGTGATAGCCAATTTATGTATACGAGTTATCCATAAGGAAAAAAAAAAAATAGACAGTTATTCGTGAAGTAAGTATACTTACTTAGAATTACCTCTGCCACCAGAACAGCTAGATATCGCTGTTGAAGCCACCGCCCTCGAAGTTACCTCGGCTGTTGCTTCTTTTTTGAGTGGATCCGCTGGAGGTTTGAATGCCCTCACCCCTCAGCATCTAAAAGACCTCATGAGTGGTGGTAATGGCGAAATTGGTGAGTCACTCTTAAAAGATGTAACAAGCTTGATGAACCTCATGTTATCAGGGCGAGTAAACAGCGATATCACGGCAATCATTTACGGTGCTAACATTTGTGCTTTAAAAAAAAAAGACGGGGGCATTAGGCCAATAGCTGTCGGTATGACATACCGCCGCTTAGCAGCCAAAATTTGCTGCAGAAAATCAGCACAAGATTTTGCACATATTTTTCAGCCTTTGCAGCTTGGTTTTGGCTCACGCGGAGGTGGCGAGGCCACCGTCCACTCTGTTCGAACTTTTTTAGATCAAAATTGTAGAGATGTGCTTTTGAAGGTGGATGTTAAGAACGCTTTTAATTCTGTAGATAGAGGAACCCTCTTAACGCAAATAAAAGAGAAATTTCCAAATTTATATCCATTTCTTTGGCAATGTTATGGCTGTCCTTCAGAATTAACATATGTTGGCAATGAAATTAGCTCTGCTGTAGGATGTCAGCAAGGTGATCCCCTAGGACCAGCAGTTTTCGGTCTTGCCATCCATCCCATCATTCAGCGTCTTAATTTAAAGTTGAATGTGTGGTACTTGGATGATGGTACATTAGGTGGAGATACAGATATAGTCTATAACGATCTTCTTTTACTTATAGAAGATTTTCGTTCAATTGGTCTGGAACTAAATTTCTCAAAATGTGAACTTTTTATTTCGGAAAAAAAATCATCCAAAGATTCGATTATCAAAAAATTCAACTCCATAGCACCCAACATAAAAATAATTGATAAATATTCACTACGGTTATTGGGTTCCCCTATCTTAGACGAATCCTTCCAATTATTTTTTGATGAAAAAATTCAAAATTTTACAGAATGCTCGAATCGCTTGTTCAAAATTAACACCCACATGGCTTTTACTATTATTAAATTCTGTCTTTTTGTCCCAAAATTTACCTATACAGTGCGCTATTCTCAGCTCTGGAAACACCCAGAAATCCTAAACACTTTAGATAATTTAATAAAATATACTTTGGCATCGGTTTTGAACATAAATTTGGATGAGAGAGCATGGGTACAGGCGTCCTTACCTGTACGTATGGGAGGGCTAGGAGTTAGGTCGATTTCAGGTGTAGCACTCCCCGCATTCTTGTCTTCCGTCCATAGCATTGCTGAGCTTTCAAAAAAAAAAACTGGCAGCGTCGCTACCTACAACTAAGACTCTCACATACATGGACGAGGCCAAGAATGCGTGGACGTTATCCTGCCCAAACACTGATTTTCCCAAAACTCTATCATCACAGAGACTTTGGGACGGACCGATCTGCGAGCTAACACGGAAAAATCTAATACAAACGTGCTCTAGCTCCGAAGATCGTGCCCGTCTCTTAGCAGTTGCAGAGTGGGAATCAGGTTTGTGGCTACAGGCTCTTCCATCGCCTAATACAGGTACTTTGCTCGATTCCTCATCTTTCAGAGTATCTACATCTCTTCGCTTGGGCGTACAGTGTTGTGCTCCACACCACTGCCAGTGCGGTAGTGCCGTCAGCCGGCTTGGTCACCACGGTCTCTCCTGCATTAAGAGTGCAGGCAGGATTTCTCGTCACGCTAGCCTTAACGACATCATCCGTCGCGCTTTTACCACCATCAAATGCGCAGCAGTTTTGGAACCAAATGGCTTAATGCGTGATGATAGTAAAAGACCTGACGGTATGACATTAATACCATGGAAGTTGGGGCGGCCCTTGGTATGGGACGTTTCTTGCGTCGACACTTTGGCACCGCCACATCTTCCCGGTAAACAGAAAAAGGCTGGTGTGGCCGCAGAAGCAGCTGAGAACCTCAAAAGGCGCAAATATAGTGGTTTAGACAGCTGCTATCTATTTGTGCCTTTTGGGGTTGAGACTCTAGGACCGTGGGGCCCGGGTGCACACAGCATTTTCAAAGATCTTTCCACACGGCTGGTTGAAACGACACGGAACCAAAATGCTGGAATGTATTTAGCTCAGAGACTAAGCATCGCCATTCAACGGGGGAATACAGCCAGCATTTTGGGAACTTTACCTACTGGTAGTGGTTTGGTAGACTAAATTATATATAGTATATTTATTTGTTTATAGTTAGGTAGTTTTAAAAATATAATAATGTATATAATTAATGTTAAAAAAAAAACAAAAGTAATGAACCATTCAGCTGTCATCCAATCGTTGACGTCATGCTTAGAATTAAAATTAAATACTGGTGATTATATTTTTACAATTAAAATAAATAATAGTTTTAAAAAAACAAAAAAAAACGCTTTTATAAAAAAAACAACTAAAAAAATAGAAAATAAATTTTAATAAATTTGAATTAAAAATAGTTAAGAAAAAATGATTTTATTGTAAGAAAAGCGTGTGGTGCATGGTATCAATAGTTCCTAATATTTTATGAACAGATATAGAAGGGTTATTTTGATAATATCCTGAAAAGCACCCCACGCTTTTTTTACAATAAAATCATTTTTTCTTACACTATTTTTAATTCAAATTTATTAAAATTTATTTTCTATTTTTTAGTTAGATTTTCTATAAAAGCGTATTTTTTTATTTTTTTTAAACTATTATTTATTTTTAATTGTTTCGTCGAATTTTTTTAAAAATCCTAGTAAGGATAACGGGTCAAAAAGTTTAAAATATTGAATTGTCATCGGTCTTTAATAAGTATGCCAAATTTCGAGTAAATCCGACGTTTTGAAGGGGGTTAAAATCATGTTCAAAGATTCCGTTACATACTAACATACAAACATACATACGGCTGAAGCTAATAAAAGCGTATTAATAATTAAACTCAATCGAACTAATGTCAAGTTTATAACTTATCTATAACATTAATAACATTGTTTAATTCATTCATGTCTTGCTGACACGCAGTTGAAGTGTTTGATTATTTTATTTTTATTATATTTCTGTATTGCCATAATACATTACTAAACTTATATCTTTTTATTCATTGTATTACTTTCATAAAAGCCTAAATTAAGTTCATCTGAAAGGTAACACGCCATTCACAGTCTGTTAGGTTAGGTTAGGTTAGGTTAAGTTAGGTTATATTTCTGGAGTAGGAGATACTTATGAGATCTCGATCAAATTACAACGACATGAACCACATAAAAATAATCATTAGAATTGTTTCACGATTGGCGGAGTAATTGCGTAAGAAACATACAGACAAATTAAACCTCCTTCTATTTGGAAGGCCGTTGAAAATTATTACGTAGATTATTACTGTTATAGTTTAGTTTATAAAAGCATTGATTTTCCTGTGGCCAACTGCTTTAAACCAGACTTTTATCAAATCATCTAGATTTTATTTACTTATCTGCTAAAAAGCTTTAACATTATTTACTTGGCTTGGCTTGGAATATTATTTAAATGGCTTGTCTTATTATATAGATTGAATTTTCTATCATACACCTTTAAAAATAATGCATACATTTCACAGGTGGTCGTATCTCTGAAAACGATCTCGTAAAAGACCCATCCTTCATCAAACAAATCATCAGTTTTCCTTGCCTACTTTTAACCGACTTCACAAAAAACAGGAGGTTCTCAAATCATCAGTATCTTTTTTTATGTATGTTCACTCATTACTCAAAGTCGTCTAAACCGATTTAGAAGATTCTTTATTTGTTTGGAAGGGAGTTTCCATTTAAATTTCACTGAGATATGTTCAGTATTTCCAGAGATATATATAGAGGTATGTCAAACACCTCAAACTTAGTACTTAAAATAACAAGCGCGGCATTTGAAGTCAGTTTTTCTCGTTTTGTGAACGATCATAAATATGTAGGTAAGTATGCCATTATGAGTACCAATGATGGCAAAGTACACGGGTCAGTTCAGTACAACATGGCATTAAACGAAATCCCTTTATCTCAGGCGCCAGCCGCGACCACTCTTGCGTGGCATTGCCTCCCTCAACTACAGTATTAACCACGATAAAGCGGCGGTAAAAAAATATCGGTCAGTATTTTGTCGAAAAGTTGGCGAATAAGGAAAGCTCCTGAGTTCAAACACTGATAGAATGCTTTTAGTATGTGTGATTAAAGTAAGTGTGACAGTATGAAACTTCTTTAATAATAGGTACTGATAAAAAAATGAATTGTTCGTAGTTTAGTTCTAAGCTTTAATAGAAATCATTATATTTCCACAGACAGTTTTGTTTTTTCAAATCCAACCCAACCATATGATGATGCAATAATACTAATCACGCTTATATAAAATCAACGCTTAACTCAAAGTCCCCTAGGCGCCACGTATTGAAAAACACGAGCTCGCACAGATATCATCATCATCATCAGCCTATACTTGTCCACTGCTGGACATAGGCCTCTCCAACTGCACGCCACTGAGCATGATCCTCGGCTACTCTCATCCAGCTCTTGCCAGCTACCTTGCGAACATCATCGCTCCACCTAGTCTGAGGGCGTCCAACGCTACGTTTGCCGATTCGCGGTCTCCACTCAAGAACTCGTTTACCCCAGCGGTTGTCGGTTCTACGGCTAATGTGGCCGGCCCATTGCCACTTCAGTTTACTAATTCGATGTACTGTAATACACATTCTAAGATATACAATTTACAGATAATTCACAGATATACAAATTCTTAATTATTTTATGCTATATTTTTTAGTTTATGTATTTCTATTGTATGTACTTCATATTGTCTGTGGTATTACAGTGTTTTACAAAGTAATGTCTAGAATTTGATTTTCTGCTTACAATTTTAGATACGTACAATCTTAGGCGAAATGCCTTTAAAACGTTCAAACACTGATACAGCTATCGCATTCCTCTGCTCACATAACACAGGATTATATCAAGTTACCCGGTTTATCTCAAGAAATATTCAACAATCCGGGTATTGTCTTATTGTCCCGGTAAACATCGCGGGACTCGACGCAAACACTGCATTAACACGAACAATAGCTCCGGGCAGACCTATTTTGTTTCACCGTCGGTTGTAGTTCATTTAAGAACCGGCTGTGGCCATGTATGCCGATTTATTTGGGATATCCGGGTCAGAAATCAAGCAGAGATTTCGTAGGTAATCCGGGTCGTCGGATATCAAAGAGATTAATATGCACATCATTATTTTGTTTTCCGGTCGTATTTTATATATAAATACGGCCAAAATTTCTAGTTTTGTGAAATAAGATCAAAAACCTAATAAAATTATCAGAAAAACGTTGAGACATGAACAATAATTTATTATTTGCCATTTTAACTTTACGTTATTTTTTGTAACATAATGTGACAAAAATAAAAAGTAATATTTACCACTGTAGCAGATATTGTAGTGACTGCAGAAATCAATTTACAGTTACATACATTCAAGACGCAAGAACAAAGCCCTATGATGATAACATAAACTCCAGCTGCGGCTAGAATTTAAATCTTATAAAGCTATTTGAGTTATGAATTTCTCACGAGTGATTTTCATATTTTTAACCGACTTCAAAAAAAGGAGGAGGTTTCTCAATTCGACCGTATATATATATATATTTTTTTATGTTTGTTCGCGGATAACTTCGTCGTTTATGAACCGATTTTGATTATTTTTTTTTCGTTTGAAAGGAGAGATCTCAAGTGTGGTACCATGGTAATTTTATCGAAGTATGATAAGTATCTCCAGAGATATTGAGATAAACATCTCATAATTGGTACTGAAAATGAATAGCGCGGCATTGAAGTCGGTTCTTTTTTAGTTTTTAAACGATATTATGTTTTAACTAACCGGCATTCACTCGCGTTTATTTTACGGATTATGCTCCTTATAAAGCTAGACAAGCGTCACCATCAACTAAACCTCGAAGTAAAACAATATAATTCAAATAAAGCAATAAAGGGTGTACGTTTGAATAACAAATTATTAATCGTCTTCAAAAACATTATATTACCCGCTCAAGTACTCAATTACTCCTAATAATATTTGCTCTACAAAACAAATTATGGAGGCCAATATACATTGAAATTCAATCATAAAGTCAATGGCACTTTATTGGAAAAAGTTATTTTGTACAATTTAGAAATTATTTATGCTTCGTCGGATAATAATGGAACATGCATTACTGGTTATGAGTTCAACAATCTATTTACGATACTCGTGAAGGTATAATTTTATTAGGTAAATCAGAATACAGTAAATGTTGACATCGTCAGAATATGTTATATCAGCCTCATCTCTATTGTCAGATTATTGAAGAGAAACTTTTCACAGTGGCCCTTCGGTGAAGGAAAAACATCGTTAAGAAACCAACAACCCCCGCATGGTGGCAGAACACTATCTAGTGTTCGCCTGGCCAGCTACCACCCTCAAGTTAGAAAAGCTGTCGCCAAAATATCTAACGTGTTCCGGCAGCTATCCTTGAGAGCCAGTTCCCATTCTAGGCCTAGCCTGCTTACCATCTTCGACCGCATCATCACTTACCAACAGGTGAGATAGTGGTCAAACGCTAGCCGATAAAATATTTAAAAAAAAAACCTTCTTGAGGCGCACTGGTGTAAAATTGAACTTAGCATCACGGATAAATGTAACAGAAGTGACGTACGCGGGATGACTAATTCCGAATGCAACAGAAGTGACGCGTCAAACGGTGTGAGAAAAAGTGAAGGACGTTTCACTACTACACGTATCTTCTTACTACGCACACCTTTTTTAGGGTTCCGTAGCCAAATGGCATAACACAGAACCCTCATAGATTCGTCATGTCTATCCGTCTGTCTGTCCGGCCGTATGTCACAGCCATTTTATTCTGAAACTATTAAGACTACACAGTTGACACTTGGTAGGTAGGTTTATTCTATGAACCGCTTTACGATTTTAATGCAATAATAAAAAAGAAAAGATTAAGGGGGGCTTTCCATACATGGAACTCACACTAAAAAAAATGTTTTATCAAACCTATACGTGTACCTATACGTACCTATACGTCTATAGATAGGTATTTTAAAATAACATTGAAGTTCTTAAATAATGTGTCAAAGTCGATCATTTGAAAGATAGACACTTCTAGTGGTAAAATGTGTCCCCCCCCCCCCTTATTTTTTAATCGGGTGGCCAAAACTTGTCACTGCCGAATATCTACTCGTGTAGCCTAACCATGGTGACACTACTGGACCGAAAGTTGGTATAAAATTGCTCTAGCATTTATCCGTTAATATTTTAAAATTAATTACGAAGTTGCTTGTTGCAGGCAGAGCGGGTGTTAACATTTTCATAAGCTTGCATTGTTTGTGTTAATGAGAAAACAATTTTAGTTATTCTGACTTCGGTTTAAAACAAATTCATAAAGGAGATTTATTGTATTTTTTATTGTCTTTGTTTTGTTTCGAATAGCCTTGACTGATATCCACTATCTCACCTGAATATGTTGAGTGATAATACAGTCTAAGATAAAATCGTACTTATCTGGATGTGGTAGAAGCTGTCAGACGAAGTGCAGCTAACTTTAACAGACCACAGCGCGGCGTCCTGCGTGCGCGATCTAGGCGGCGATCAGATAGCGCAGTAGTATTTGTACCGACTAGTTCAAACCAAACGTGATCTACGGCGATCAGAAAACGATTGAAAATAAGATCACAAATGCGCACGCGGACGCAGGACGCCACGGTGTGGCTGTACCTTTAGTCCAATTCACATTATATTAGCTAAACTTGTCTTACAGAGACTAGTTCCGAACATCATACCGGTACTCACTGAATTGATTGATAACGTGTCATTTTTTTCTAAACATTGACGTGACGTATGGCTTTTATCCCTCAACGTTATAAGTTTGACATGTGTGTGTGTGTATATGTGTGTCTGTCTGTAGCATCGTAGCGGCCAAATAGACCGATTAAGATTTAGTTATAACTATCTCACCAGTTGGTAAGTGATGGTTGGTCGAGGATGGTAGCATACTAGGCCTAAAATGGGAACTGGCTCTCGAGGGTAGCGGTTGGAACACATTAGATGTTTGGCGACAGATTTTACAACTTGAGAGTTGTAGCTGGCCAGGTGGTCACAAGATAGTGTAGTATAGTGTCCTCCCATGCGGGGGTTGGGGGTTTCCTAAGGATGTTTTACTTCACCGGAGAGCCACTATGAAATGCACACATAAATGTTTCGAAAAAAAAAAACAAGCTACGACGATTACCACAAACTTCCTCCAAGTATTTAATGCAACAGTTTTTTAAAGTTATACAAGTGTGTATAACGTCAAGTTTCTTAAGCCACAGTGGGCGTAACATTTTATCTAATCCCAAAGAGGCATATGAAGAGGTATAGCAACAAATTGTATAAAGGTTGATTGTACGGTTGTCCCTTGAAAGGTCGGAACCCAACTCAATCTGCGCAATGCCCTGGGGCACTACTATTACTGGCCACTTAACTTCGTAGTTACACCCCATTAAATTTGTCAAATTATCTTTTACAGCTATATCAGGCACGAGTTTGAGTAAATCTCTGGATTGCAAGGAGTGCTAACTAATTAATGAGAATTTAGAGGTAGAATGTTTAGAAGGTGGTCAACTTTCTTTCGAATTCTTATTGATGTAGAAAATGGGTAGATTATGTAATTAGGTCATTTCACAGATGGCAGGAGCATATTATATCGATGTTCCGCCTGATTTGCTATTGAAAAATAGCTTACCACTATCGAGAAGAAACTACCATCTAACCTTATGGTGGTCCGGCAGCGCACAGCCCTTGAGAGTCAAAGTATTCTAGATAGGCCTAGGTGAATACCACAGGCGTAATCACCATCTTCGAGCGCATCATCGCTTACCACCAGGCGCGATAGTGGTCAAACGCCAGCTTATATGATATAAATAAAACCTCCTCCTTTTTTATGAGTTTGTTAAAAAACTTACTTCACTTGCCTTGCTAGAAATATTCAGTAGAAAATCTGGGATATTTATTTCGATATCTCCGCCTAATATAATCAAATCCCGATGAATCGTATGATAGAACCAAACGAAACGCGTCTTAAAAATGGGAAATTTCTAAATCGGTTAATAAACAAAGTTCTGAAGTAAAAGTAGATACAAATTGAGAACCACCTCCTTTTTCGAAGTTGGTTAAAAAGTGAATAAAAATGATAATAAATGATATAGTTTGAGAAATTGATCCGTCAGCTTATTTGCAGACTTTATTGGATAATGCTGATGCTGTATAAATATATTTTAAAATTTTACGACCTTTTGGAAAATGTCACTCGCTGGCATTCTCTGATCAAGACTAATAAAATAGCAATATAGAGAAAATTATTTGGTATCGACTAGACTTCTTGATAGTAAATGTCAATTTTATTATCATTGTCAACATAATAAGTCTTTGAGATAACTGCGTTATGTGAAAGAAAGATTAATTAAGTGTGACGTTCGACTTTTGGATGAAATCTGAATGGCTCATTACATTTGTTTCATTAAATTCAAAGCAATAACCTATGTTTTTTTTATATTTACAATTATTATTATTGATATGATCTATTTAATGTTATTTGGACGTATGTAAGTGCAAATTTTTAATATGCCCATATCTGTACTAATATTATAAAGAGAGAACATTTGTATTTTTGTATGTTTGTAATGATTTGGCTCAAAAACTACTGGACCGATTTAAAAATTCTTTCACTAATATATAGAATAGACTTTCGGAATGAAAATAGGTTACATATTATCCCGTTTAAATCAAAGGTACATTTGTGGAGGCCTAATTTGCAACCTAAGTCGGCAAATAAACGGTCGAAAAAACACGTTTCTTACGAACGCTGCTTAATTGAAAATAGATAGAAGAATATTTTCTATGCAAGAGTTGTACAACTTAATGAGACGAACAAAAAAGTCCGCGACAGCATATGTCTATCTCTTGAGGTTGACTCACAGTAACCATTTTCATTTTTTTCTTCATTTTAATCTTTAATTTTTTGTTAAAAAATATAACACAAATTTCAAGGCTATTTTCAAGTATATAGTATTAATCCTTATCCAAATAATTATTAAAAATAATAATAATTTAGCTTGGCTACATATTATAGATTAAAATGGTCATTTACAGTTTATAATTAAAATGATAACTCTAGAAGATATCACGGATTTTACATACTCGCATCGCAAAATTAATAAAATATTTGCAGTGAAACCACAGATTAGGTCATAGTGACTACGAAAATATTATTATAGGCTATTCTAGCTAGCTATTCTGTAGATCCCCACCGATCACAATCAATTTGAAGTCAATATAGTATAATAATATGATATATTGTATAAAATAATAATGATCTATATATATAATAATATAATATTATAAACCACCCCGACTGATCTATGTATTAATCTTTTCATTAAAAGCATTCCAATGACTCTAAACACGAAATTTAAAATCTGAGCTGTGTGTTGGTGAGGATTTGAGTATTCTGTAGAGTCCAGGAGATGTCCCAGCATCATTCTTACAATATCGTTGAAGAAAAAGATTTTCGAAATGATCAGACCTATGAAAGTTGATTTCATAGCGCAATTAACTAGAAAAAAGCTTATAGTTTCATAACGATTGAACGAATTTTCATGAATCAAAGCTTAGAACACTCTCGACGAAGACATTTATCAAACAAAAAAAACTATCAATAAGAAAAACAAAATCGGTTCATCCGATTGGGTGCTAAAATGATACAGACAGACACACAGATACACACGTTAAACGTATAATACCCCTACTTATTGCGTCGGGGAACGCCGTAAGGTTACGGTGGCAGATGTTCTCCTTGGTGGTAAGCTACTTTTTGGTAGATTTAATGATCCCACTACCTCTGTACGAAAACCCATGATTCATGAATGCACATAAACTTTCATGGTAGGTTTAAAGCTAGGATTAGAACCAACGATCGTCGGGTCAGAATCAGGGCAACTATCCTTTAGCCAAAGAGCCTTTCAATATCACTACGTAAGTATTATAAAACAAAGTCCATCACTGCGTCTGTCTGTCTGTTCGCAATAATCTCAATAGCTACTGAACGGATTATCATGCGGTTTTCACCAATAGCCAGAGTGTTTATGAGGAAGGTTTAGGTGCATAATTCGTTAAGGTTTTGTGTAAATTGGTTGAAATATGACGATGATTGTTAAATATGTTAATATTTTATATTCGATGCAACAAACTGATGCAAATTTTGTAGGCATATTATGTTCTACCCGTGCGAAGCCGGGACGGGCTGCTAGTACTGAATAAAAGCTTTGACTTTGGCTTTAATTTAAAATACTAAAGTCAGATGTGCTGTTGCGTGCCTCATATCCTGTCTTTCATTTTCATCATCACCATCATCTTAGACCACATCGTCACTTAACATCAGGCTGACCATGTTTAACAATAGTGGTCAGGAGCTTGTCTGTCAAGAATAATCATCACCCATCTCCTGGAATCTCTAGACTACTCTACTTCTTACCAACTTACAGAAGAACTATTACAGCAAAGATGTCGTGTGTGGGCTCAATGGAACGGTCGCAATGAATAGAATACACAGGTCTATCGGGGGTGGTTTTAAATTTTCAATTTAAGTTAGTTAGTTTATAGCTTCTGAGGCTCTTTTCATATAATTATTATTGTTAACAGACTTCAAAAAAAAAGAGGATGTTTCTCAATTCGGCCGTATATATTTATTTTTATGTTTGTTCGCGGATAACTTTGTTGTTTATGAACCGATTTTTATGTTTATTTTTTTGTTTGATAGGAGATACTGCAAGGGTGATACCATAGTAATTTTATCAAGATTTGATTAGTATCTATAGAGATATGAAGATAAACATCTCAAACTTGGTACTGAAAATTAATAGCGTGGCATTTGAAGACGGTTCTTTTAGTTTTTTATACGATCTTATCAAATTGAAATGTCACATTGAAGAAAAGGCATTTGGTTTCGAATAATTGTGAATAACCCTGCTGAACGATATTTTTTTAATTGGTATCTATTTTTTTGATATCTTATAGGCTAGTGTTTAACCACTATCTTGTCCAGTGGTAAGCGATGATGTATTCGAAGATGGTGAACATGTTAATCCTAAAATACTCTAACACTCAAAGGCTCTAAACCACCGGGACACCGTAAGGTTATGACGGCAAATTCTCCTTGATGGTGGTAATTAAGCTACTTTTGGTAGATAGCACAAGTCAAGTGGAACATCGATATAATATGCTCTTACCACCTATGGTTGAACACCCGTGCTAGGATTTGAACCGGCAAACTCTCACTTAGAAGTAAAACCTTCTATCCTTTACTCCAACAAGGCTCAAATACGGAAACACGGGGTATCGAAATAATACAGCTAATTAGTGTTAGTTCAAATGAATGTCCTAAGCAATAAAAAGTAGGTAGTCATAGCATCACGTCCCTGAAGCAGCGCCCTCCAGTTCCCAGCAAGTTGAAGTTAAATTGATCAATTAAAACTTGCTTCAACGTCTCATAGATAGCTTTCACGTAACGCCGACACTTGCTTCACTTATTTTTTAATCTTTTCAGCTAGACTATAGCTATCTTCAATCTGAATGAAATCAAAATCAAAATATCTTTATTGTTGAAACTATGTACAAGTAGATGGTAAATTCGTTACATGGTAGTATTAACAGTTTGCCCTTTTCAGGCGTACAATATTATAAATAGTATTTATGAATTTTTTGAGAGATTTAAAATCACGGAACTCGCGTCATCGTCACCGAACGCTTTCCATGAGGTATATGTATACTGTGTACATATGTGTACTTTTTGGATGAACAAAAAGCGTAAATCTCGCGTCATCGTCACCGCACGCTTCCCATGAGCTAAATATTTACTGTAAATAGAATATATTTATTGTCATAAAATCTACATTTCATATGATTGACTGTGTAGATAAATGTAATTCAAAAATAATAATCTAATAGCTCGAAGACACAATTTACTTAGTTTTCACTTCTATCGGCAGTCCCCAAAGACTGCCCGCATGTTTTTTTTCATCTTATAGGCTAGCTTGTCCTGTAGCGATATAAGTGTATTATGACATACATATTGTATATCTTATAGGCTAGCCTTTAACCACTATCTCGCTTAGTGAAAAACGATGATATTGTAGTCGAAGATGGTGAACGCGCTAGGCATAATACTCTGACTCTCAAGTGTAGTAGCTGCCGGAACACCGTAATGTTATAGCGCCGATTTTCTCCTTGATTTCCGGAAAGCCATTTTTTGGTAGTTATTTAGGTGGAACATCGATATTATATACACGACGCTTGCCTTATGTAAAGCAATAACGTCTACCTATTACAGACATAGCCCCATCAAAATTCCGGATAGTGAATAGCCAGAATTTTGCATGCTTAGTTGCACTGCGTATATTACCTCGAAAAATTAAGATGTTAAGTCTTCCACACCCTGTAGTTTTACTGGACACTTTGCCATTGAAACCGAAGAACATTCAATTCAGTCATGATATTGGATCACGACTGAATTAATTAGCAATTACTACTACCAAAAGTTAGGACTTAATATAAGTTTGTATAGTAAGGGATCACAAATACCACATCAGTGCTCCCAGCCAAGCTCACCTGCCCGTGGTGCATCTTGCTGACGAACGAACGAGGCTATGGCGACCGACAAATGGCGGTATAACCGTTTCAAAATGTTATTATGGGGTAGCTAAATACTACAGGCCGGTGACGGGCAGCAATGTCACCAGCGCCAGAAGCTACGTCCTGCGATCGCCAACCCGCCTGCAGCGTGGCGATTAGGGCATATTTCTCCCAAGATGGAAAGTCATACAGAAAGCCCCAAGGCAGTCACTGGAAGAGATGAGCCGAAGATCGGGCTCAGTGGCGCATCTTGGAAGAGGCCTACGTCCAGCAGTGGACTGTAACAGGCTGATGATGATAAGTTTGTATGCATCCAGGTAAATGCGCGCAAATTATCGCTACTTAGCAATTAGTCTAATAACGGTAACATCGTGATGGAACGGAAAATATACGGTTCCGAAAGTTATGCAGCAACATTATAGCACAAATATTTTCTTTAAAATATTAAAAAAAATCTGAAGGCGTATGTACAATCAGGTAGAATTTAATTAGCCCAAAATTGATAACAAGAAAATACAAGTTATTTAAATTAAGAATTTAAATATTATTTATAATAATAATTTTATAGGCAAATGCAGGTCTATATGAAGATATATATGTATAATGTAGGTGTGATAATATATATAATTTACAAAATTATACGACAACATATACACACACAGATAAAATCTAATACAATTTCCAAACAAAAACATACCGAAATCCGGTACCACACGCCGGAAGGTTTCCGGTTTTAAACAATTACATTTAATTTGAATGTAAAACATCGCATCGCTTTAAAATGCGTACAAAACGAATCGTTTCAACACAAATTCATGGAATTAACAATCGAAAATAAATTTTAACGTACAGTTACGTAGCAGTACGCACACATTAGGTTCCTCGAAAATTTATAACGGACTTTTCATGCCATGTGATTAATTAAATTTTAAGTAGAGTCGTAGCTTCTCATATTTGTAAAGATATCGTCATTTAAACTTTTTCTCATTTAAACACTACCATACTACCCCGTCCATACCTAACGAAATTTTACGTCTGTCCAAAAGTTGTTCGAGGGCCCTATGGCACAGTGGGAATATGATCTGTATTGCAGCAAAAGTGGTTCGAATTTCCCCATGCACGGCGGTTCGATGGACTTATCAATCAAAAATATTATTATATTCATTTATATTTGTGAATTTCACAGTGACCCTCCGATGAATGATCATTAATGAACCCCCGGCATGGTGGTAGGACACGGCCTAGTGTCTGCTCGACCAGCTACCACGCACTCTGCGGCCAAAACATTTGTGTTTCGGCAGTTGTCCTTGACAGACAGTTCCTATTTTAAGCCTAGCATGCGACTATCCTCAAACGCCTCATCACTTACCAACAAGTGAGATAATAATCAAACGCGAAGATACAATTTTATACGGCAATTACGATAATAAAAATTATCATGTCCTACCACACTTAAGTACCTGTAAATTGAACAAAAAGGTCTATTTTCTACCAACTTTCAAAAAGGAGGAGGTTGAGATCTGACAAGTATCTCCAGAGATATGACGATAAACGTCTGACATGCTACTGAAACTGACTCGCGCAGCGTGGAAGTCGGTTATTTTAGTTTTTAAACTATTTCCAACATGATTCTGTTCTATTGCAAATTAGTTAACATTTTTATTGGTATTGTAAATAGTAGTTATATTTGTATATCTATTACCCCGCCTACCAAAGCACATAGGTAAAAATTATAAATCCCGCTTTTCTTCATTCATAAGAGACAATATGTTCTTGACAAATAATATAACATAATTTTTTATCTGTCCATTGACTCAGTTTTGCAGCTCTGGCTAAGAGTAATTCATATCACTCAACAAATGCCAAAGTTCTGAGGCGACAACACTACAAATTCATGGAACCAACTACGTAACAGTAGAAGTAAATTACTATCACAGTTCTTGAACAATTCAGACATATTTGCACCATATCCAGTGCACCAGACAGTAACACTTTAATAAAAATGTAATAAAACCCCATCGCGTAAAACACGAATAGCGCGGAATGCTTTCGGCAGAGCGCGCATTTAAAAATGCGAATTTCCGACGTGCTCAAATCATTTCAGCAATCGTCATAAAGTGGAAACGGGGCTTTTATTTTTACTCCTTGCTTTCGTAACAGCCACTCTTTTTGCGTTTTTAGATTCTACACATGAATTATTTTAAGTTCTGCGTTTATGCCGTCTATTTTGTATTTTACAAGGTTTTGTTTATCTTGCCGTTTTAGTGTGTATATATGTTTATGTGGGTTAAGTCTGATTAGAACCACTTTCTAACGTTCGATTGGACTCAAATTTGGCATGCTTGTGATTCTTCGCTGACAATGCAATAATATGGTACCATTGAGGTGACTTGAACTTTGTATAATAGAAAATGGTAGTACAGTCGAATTTGGGCTAGTATGTATTATTACTATTAATAATTAAAATGTTGTTACTATTTATATTACTAATACTTGTTATTTATTACATTTGATATCGTCTTAGCCAAGAGGCTAAGACGATTGTGTTTAAAAAATCTTTTAACTTCATCAGAAAATTCTAGGCTTAGTTTGTTTACCATCTTTGACCACATCACCGCTTAATACCATACAAGATAGTGGTCAAACGCTAGTCTATATAAGATATATAGAAAAAAAAAAAACAATTTTGCCACGGTAGAACCTTTTATATGCAGACGTCATCACTTACCAACAGGTAAATTGCAGGAGTCATTGATGCCCACCTGTATCTGTGACTCAGTCCTTCATCATAATCAGCCAGCGTCAGTCCACTGCTGGACGTAGGCCTCCCCCAAGATACGCCACTGAGCCCGATCTTCAGCTCATTGGGAAGGAAATGCCCTAATCTCCACGCTGGCCAGGCGGGTTGGCAAACGCAGGACGTAGCTCCTCGTACCGGTGACGCTGCTGCCCGTCACCGGTCTATAGATGCTACGCCATAATTTGAAATGGTTATACCGCCATTTTTTGGTCGCCAGCGCCTTATTTGTTGATCAGCAGGATGCACCACGGGCAGGTGAGGTTGGCTGGGAGCACTTAGATGGTATTTGTCCTCTCTTACATCCCATCATTAGTAATTAATGCTACAGAAGATACCAGAGTGATTCGAATAGATAAAAATCGGTTGCCCAGTTCCTTGTCTTATATCGTCTTACAATACCATTACATGGTCGGTTAATACCATATTATAGAACCGCATCATCAATTAAGACAAGGTGAGTCAAGTGCGATCAAATGTTTCTTTATTTAGAATAAATAACCGGCCAAGTACGTGTCGGGTCACGCGCAGTGTAGGGTTCCGTAGTAGCCCGTTATTCAATGCAAGTCTTTACCCGTTATAAACAAGCAACTAGGTACTTCGTCTTTGTCACTTTAAAGGATTTATTCGAAGGATTTTGTATTTGGTATAAAATTATCCAACACCCAAGTTCAACGACTATTACTGCGAAACTAATAAAGTTATCTTAACCGCTATAGTTTTGCTCTAAAGTTCATGAAATGCACTATTATCACGATTTTTTTCAGATTTTTCAAGCCCGCAGTTTAGCTTTTAGAGGGGGGGGGGGGGGAGGGACGCCCTACTGGAACAAACATTTGCAATTTAAAGTTTAATATTTCGTAAATTCATTCAAGTTCGCATTCGTAGTGCATTCAATCGAAAAATGGTCTTAGCAACGACGAAAAAAAATGTATCCCCTCTTCTCACCTACACTAAAAAAAATATTTTTCAAAATTTTATTTCACCACTTTATCGGCGTAATTTACATACATACCCCTACAAAATTATAGCTTTCTAGTATTAACGGTCTCTTAGCAAAACCTCGAGCAGACAGACAGACAGACGGACAGACAGACGGACAGACAGACGAAACTATAAGGGTTCCTTGTCAAGACTACGGAACCCTAAAAAAAGGATCCAAGGTCGATAAACTCTCCATGTCAAAACAATCTTGTAAACAATATGATGAATTTTAGGCCCACCCCCAATTTTCATTTCGACAGCGAAATATTGCCCGATTGAAATGTAAAAAATAACTGTGTTCGAAATGATTTGAAACACGATCCGTTCTGGGAGCTTAAAATTTGAATCCGAAGTAAGATTAGAAATTATTTCCCTCGGGCGCTGGTTCGATAATTCTACCTTGACACGGGCCACGAGCAATTAGCTATAACAATAATTACTCTTGGGTGTCCATAGGCAATTTATCTGAGCATTATTAACATGCGTCTGCAAAGTTTAGTCGGGTTTCGGTGTTGTTAAGCCAAACTTTGAAAATTCGTGTAAAAATATTTGGTTACATAAATTCCTAAGGACTTACTTCAAATCTGAATTTAATTGTAAATATCAAATTTATTAAATATCGTGTTAGTATGTACCTATGTACCATTTGTGTGTGTCAAATTTTTGAAGCTAAATTATAACCATTAGTGTAATTGCGTATCTTCGGTGACAATGCAATAATATGGTACCATCAAGCTGACCTGATGATGGAGTCGGGCTGTAGTGACTCAACCTTCATAATGGCAAATGGTAGAACGGACGAGTTTGGGGCTATATCGTTATCATTGGTACTTTTCTTTACAAATAAAAACGCCTTTACTCGTTTTATAATAGTTACAATGCCTATACGGTCTCGTCTCAAAAACTCCCTTGTGTGTTTGTAAACAGCCACAGTCAAGAGTTGTTTTTTTTTTATATATCTTATAGGCTAGCATTTGACCACAATCTCACTTGTTGGTAAGGCCTAGAATGGGAACTGGCTCTCAAGGATAGCTGCCGGAACACATTAGATGTTTTGGCGACAGATTTTCTAACTTGAGGGTGGTAGCTGGCCAGGCGGACACTAGATAGCGTCCTACCACCATGCGGGGGTTGTTGGTTTCTTAACGATGTTTTCCTTCACCGGAGGGCCACTGTGAGAAGCGCACATAAATTTTTCTATAGAAAAATTCATTGGTGCACGGCGGTTTGAACTCGGTACCACGGCATCAAAGCCGACCGTTCTCCCGATTACGCCATCGGGCCCTCAAAGTTGTTAAAAGCACTTTAATTTATACATCGATCTTCCAACTCTTAAATAATGAATAACCTTTCAAAAGCAAAGATTAACAGCTGATGTTTGAGTGAGATCAAAGTAAAACGCTCTATAATATACATTGTCAAAACTACCCGACGCAAGCTTTAGTGCAATTATTGAACAAAAACATCAATTTGTAGAACAAACATGAATTCAGGAAGCACCTGTCGTCACTTCTCCTATTGCTGATGTCACGACTCACGATATTCCCGAAGGGTTTTATCTAGTCATCGATGATAAGGGTTGCCTGAAAGGGCGCAATCAAAGTTCATAGGGTTGAATCGCAACGTGCTCGTCGAATGATACTGACAAGATAATATTGTTCATGTAAAACCGCGATATACAGTGTGTTTTTTTTACTAGGGCTTAAGGTGGAAAGTAAAATCAATGGACCTTGAAACTGTCTTATTAATATCATATATATATATATATATAAGTTATGCACTATGCTATGCACGTGAAACTGTCATAAAAACATATTTTTTTTTGTAAAAACATTAAGCAAAATATAATTTACACATAATTCATGTTTTATATAAATTTAGTACTTAATTTACAGAGTTTTTGCGAGATCTGAAAATCTTTGTCAGTTAAAAATAACATAAGCATACGAGTAGGTAAAACGAAAGCACTGTTTTAGTTATATCTCCGCTTGAAAGATCACGGAAAGCTATTTTTAACCGACTTCAAAAAAGGAGGAGGTTATAAGTTCGACTATATGTCTTTTTTTATGTATGTTCACCGATTACTCCAACTAGCTGCAACTACGGTTGCAACACTCAATTGCTAATATCTGTAACTGGTTTCAGACAAACGGAATGATATTGAATTTAGAGAAAACTAATGTAATAAGCTTCAATTTGAGAGGACAACCTAAAAATCTATCTGTATTTTGTAATAACATTCAAATACCCCAAGTGAAACACGCTAATTACTTAGGTTTTATAATAGACTCAGGTTGGAAATGGGATATGCATATTGACTATCTGTGTGAAAAGCTAAGCTGAGCATGTTTTTCCCTATCGAGACTGACTCAAATGATGAGCGCATCAGCAGTCAAAAATGCATATTTTTCACATTTTCAATCACTACTCTCTTACGGTATAGATCTCTGGGGCCAAGCCGCAGGTCGCCTAAGAGCCTTTGTTTTGCAAAAGAGGGCAATTAGAATAATTTGTAAACTTTAAACTTTTGCAATTTGAACAAATAGTTATAATTTTTTAAATATTTATAACTATAATTAGAATCATGTGTCGTGTTCCATGGGACACACCCGCACGACAATTGTTCATCGAACAAGGTATACTAACAATGCATTCATTATATATCCTCGAAGTCTGCAAATTTGTTAAACTAAACTTACAGAGTTTTCAGTCTATCAGTGATATTCACTACCTCAACACTCGTAATGAAGACAGGCTTATACTAACTTCAACAAAATTGAAATAATGTTAGTACGAAGGACCAAAAATATATAACAAATTTGACAAAACTATTCGTGAAATAGAATTTTATGAAATATTTAAAAATACAATAAAAAAACATCTTAATAAAAAAAGCATATTAGATATTAAATGAATTTCTGGATGAAAAACTAAGGCTGATGTAACAATTGTTTCACAAACAATATTTTATGTTGTATAATGAATTTAATTCTATTCTACTCAATTATGAATTCTATAATGATGTTTACTTAATGTAAATCAAATTTATTATATTTTAAAATTGACTTATAACAAATGTTATTAAGAAATAAATGATAATGATAAAGTCGGGTTAGTATAATATATTTGCCACTAGAAATGCCCCACGTGGTTGCAGATTGTTTACTGTACCCGGATTATCTGTATTGCATTGGTGACATATTATAATCAATTTCAACTATCAAAACCAATCAAAAGGCAAAAGCCTGATAGCAAGTGCATCACGAACATTTGCAGAATCAGATAATCAAAAGATAGTGACTTGCCGACCTCGTGATTCTAACCCTTAAAAGCTCAATCAAACTTCTCGTTAAGTGGCGTACTTTCTGTGATTGAGTAGGAGGAAATAAAGTTTAATTTCGTATAACATGTGTGCCCAAATTACGTAGATTCATCTTGGGAAGGCTTATTTTAGCCGTTATGGAGTTGGTAGGAGTTGACGCATGAATAATGGCTTTTTGTTTTTCATTTTCAATACTTCGTCAGGCGAAATTTTGTGTGTTCTTAATTGAGTTTAGGATTTGTTTTAAGACCTATAATTAGACGCTATACGGACTCCGTGTTTGTGATGAAATTTCATATTTAATAAAAATGAGAAGCTTAGTGTCAAGACTATTTCGTCGGGATCCGTCGATTTTTACAAGCTTTTATTTAGTTTCACATTGTCATCAAATCTTGCAAATTAAATTTGATCCACTTACCGGTTACCGATTGAGCTGAAATTTTGCATAGATGTGTAAATTGCGTGACAATGTAATATTATGATGACATGGTGCTGATCTGATGATAGAGCTAGAAGGTGGCCGAAAGAACTCCTAAACTACACATATTATACCGTCGTGTTTGGGCTCGCTAGATTTTTCTTGTCTTACTTTGGTCCTAGGTTATGTAAAAGCTTATGTTTAAAAAGGTTTTTTTTAAATATTACTTGTTTCGTTAAGAAATGACATGCAAGCGCTTTTTCAAAATTCGTAATTCTTCTATGTTTTGAAGAATGGCAATTTTTCGTATACTTAAACACTAGCAATTTTCACTATCGTATTTAAAGGCAAGTCAGTCAGAAGATCTATTGATAGCTTTTCGGTACAGAAATCACTCTACAGTCGTTAAAAATAAACTTTGATGTGGTAGTACCACAGAAATATGAAAAGTAAGGTATTTATTCATATTTCTGTAGTAAGTACATATAACAGTACTCTTTTAATATTATACATGTGAATATATTTGTTAGTTATTCAATCACACAAAAACAATTGAACGGGTTTGGATGACATTCGATTTGCACAAGGGCGACGACTTTTTAGAGGTAATTTATTTTGTTATGCGGGCGAAGACGCAGCGCTCAGCCAGTAGTTTGATAAATAAATATATATATTTTTAGTAACCTTTTTTATCCCACATTGGGTATAGGTCTCCTACATTTTTCCCACCTATCTCTATCCAATGCTGTTTGTCACCAAATCTTTGTGAAAAACATCAAAATCATCTCGCCACCGCTTTTGAGCCTTTATAATGAATTTAAAAAAATCGGACATTGGGAAGTGGGTCTAATTTAGCTTGTAAAATTCGACCCAAACATACATACTTACATACATACATCGCAAGTTAAATAAAAGCTTTTAAATATGATCTCGCTGTCTCTTTCGCTAAAGTCAGTAAAAATTCTAATGCCACTTACCCTAAAAATACCTGAAAATCACCTTTAAAACTATGTCCCAATAATTCTCAAGTCCCGGGTGCATTAGTATCGGATAACACGGGATCCCACTTACGAGACTCCGTTCAAAAATGTCGGGATAAGCCTTATCACGATGCTATTATAAAGTTAGTAAGCGACAGGTAATATTTTTATATTGACAGAATTTTCCTTTCAAAATTTGCTGTGAAATTCTTATGACTGGCATCTATATGCGTCGAACGTGAAAACCTGCAGAATAAAGGATTGAGCACTTTAGGACTGACCACAGCAATACTAGGCATCGCAACTAAAAAAGCTTGTTGTAAGCGATCTAGGCGGATTTTTGCGATACCAACACGGCATCATTATAAAGAAAGTCCGAATTAAGTCGGTTGAAATCGATGTTTACAAGGTAAGATCGACTACTCCTATTGGTAAAGTCGGTTACAATGTAGCCTATATTATCCGAGCTATAATAACGAACCAATTGATACCTTATTCATTAAAATTGGATGAATAGTTTGACCGCTACGGAGGAACATAAGTAAATTCAAACATACTCGTACATACGTAGACTGCTAACGTTATAATAACAAATAACCCTTCCTTATGTAGTCGGGTCAAAATATATCTCTGTTCTCAAAATACCCACCTAGCTAGCACATCCTGCATTTATATTTTCTTCGTCTACTCACTATGTATACCTATTCAGCGAACAATACTGATGCAGCATTGTGTCATCCGATACAGAACGATGAACTTCGTGATATTGATCAAGCCTCGAGAAGCCTGTGGGATGTTTAGAATACTCTCCATGAAGTCGTAGTTTGTTAATTAATCTATGCTTGTAGAAGAACCCTACATTAATCAGGGGAATTAAACATGAGTTTTAAGTGTGACGTTCGACGTCTAGATGAAAGCTGAATGGCTCAATACCTTTGTTTTTTGTAAATTTAAAGCAATAAGTTATGTTTCTGTTATATCTATAATATTTTTTATTGGATATGATCTATTTAATGTAATTTGACGTGTGTAAGTGCAAATGTTTAATTTGCCCATATACTGAAGAAATGCTTTGACTTTGACTTTGAATTTGAACTAAAACTACAAGGAATAACTTTTTTAATTCATTCATTAAACCGCCTTCACAAAAGCCGCGTACTGACTGAGCGAGCAGCCTTGCGAGGCAGCCGCGCGAGGCAAATCCTCGGTCAGTCAGGACGAGCCTCGGCCGAGGCAAATGCTCGCGCTGCCTCGCCCGAGCGTGCCGCGGCCCAAGTCGAATGTTGTCGATTTTTGTCGATGCTCAAAAGCGCCTCGTTAGCTGCGTACTGACTGAGGCGGCTTCGCACGGCAAACGTCCGAGTTGCCTCGCGAGGCTGCTCGCTCAGTCGGTACGCGGATAATTACAAATAAGATCAAAGCTTGTGTGAGTATTTGTTATAAAAATAAGGATATGAGTGCCAGCGTTCTTTCATTTACAGATTTTTAATATATATATATATATATATATCTTCTAGGCTAGCGTTTGACCACTATCTCGCCTGATGGTAAGCGATGATGTAGTAGAAGATGGTAAACACGCTAGGCTTTGAATCCTCTGACTTTTAAGGGACTGTGTGCTGCCGGAATACCGTAAGGTTATGGCAGACTTTCTCCTTGGTGGTGATAAGCTACTTTTTGGTAACAAATCAGACATTCACTTTGCTTATTAATTCTGCCGTGAAAAAGGAATGTTTTTCGGTTTGAATGGAAAAGTGTCCAGAGAAATTACAGGGCATGTGAGACTTAACATCTATTATTTCTCAAAGTAACAGGTGCCGTGCAGTGACTCTGGCTTTGCAGAATTTTACATGCCGTTGAGTCTGTAATAGGTAGACGTCATCGCTTATCATCAGGCGAGTGTCATGCTTGTCCTGTTACCTTATATCGTAAAAATAAACTGGCCAAGTGCAAGTTGGACTCGCACTCGTAGGGTTCCGTACCACAACTACCACACTACAGTATTTTATAAGATCGAGCAAAAAATACCACTATCATTTTTCGCCAGCAAAAAATAAATATTAATAAACATTTTATTTCTTATAACGCCATCTAACGTCTAACAAAGGTGTTAGGGATCAAGATTTGAATAAAACGCCATCTATGGGACGTTTACCTCACTAAGCGTTCACAGATGGCGTGAAATGGCAAAAAAAACACGTTTCTTGTATGGGGACCCTCTATTATTTTTAACTTTATTCTGTTTTTAGTATTTGTTGTTATAGCGGCAACAGAAATACATCATCTGTGAAAATGTCAACTGTCTAACTATCACGGTTCATGAGATACAGCCTGGTGACAGACGGACAGTTAGACAGACAGACAGACAGACGGACAGCGGAGTCTTAATAATAGGGTCCCGTTTTACCCTTTGGGTACGGAACCCTAAAAATCATCAAGATCTGATGAGTATCTCTTGAGATATGGAGGTAAATACCTTAGACTTGCTACTAGTACGGAATGTGAAGTCGGTTATGCAAGCAATCTTAATTATTTCATTTTCTTTTTGTTCCAAAATGTTGCCTTAAAAGTTAATGACCTCTTGGCAAAATAACGGAAGACAGATGCTGTGTTGTAACTACTTAGTAGTGACTCGTGACTGGCGGATACAAGGACGGATCAGATTTGATTAAAAGCTCTTAGCCTAAAATTGTTGATGAGAGTTACAAAATAAGTCTTGGCGAGCCACGCTTTGGAGCTGGCTACGAATATAATTAATGCTTTTAACAGTACAACATATAGAGCTAGAGCATGTTCTAACAGCTAGCGTACAGTAAATATTGTTTACCTCTTGTTTCACATTCGAAGAATTTTTAACTGTTATTTATTGCTAGGAAAGTACTACAAAATATCCGACAAAAGGTCCTCAGATAGGTACATGTGTAAGGCTCAATTAATACCACGATTACAGCAGCTACTGTCAGCAAAGCGTTGGCAATAAAATAAATGAATGATATAACTTTAATCCTTATCTTTATTACTAAAATACAAAGAGTTATCACTTGAAATGTTAGAAAACGTCACGTGGCGTCGCTAGCAGTTTAAAGATTAAGCGCAATACACATCAAAGGCGCTGAACCGCCGACATATTCCGCCGTCACAACCCGGCGGCCAATGATCTTCAGCTTTTTGTTTCCAGCCGCTGTCTGCCAGCTTGCGTATATCATCGCTCCATCTAGCTGAAGGGCGCCCTACACTACGTTTGCCGAGCCGTGGTCTCCACTATAAAACACGTCTACCCCAACAATTATCGGAACTATGTCCCTCCCTATGTATTATATCCTCCTATGTTTTTTATCGGCTTTCCCTCATAAAAAGTATACAAACTACATTACTCAGAATGTTTTCATTAAAAGAAAACTCCTATAAACAATTTTACCTATTATTTATTTAAAGCAACGGAAACAAATAGGACCCTCCACAAACTCTTAAATCCGTAAAGAAAACCTTTTAAGAGTTCGACACCTTCAAACCACACAAGCTCGTTCTCAAACTCGTAAAAAGCTTATAAAAAAGTTGGTGATCTCATTAATGGAAATCTTAACGACTGGTGTAGGAGATGGTGGTACTCTTAGTTAAGATATACACCTCGGCACAGGTCTAGAGCCACGTGGTTAAACCATTGGTTCAGTAACTTGATGACAGCTCTCACCAACGGACCAATCACAGCGCAATATATCCATACTTCCATACTTATATCATAAAACAGTTTGTCACTCTATCTGTTTGTTATCTAATCACGCAAGATAAACCGACGATCTGATCTTACTGAAATTTAACAAGGAGACACTTTGTGACGTAACGTAACGGAGCCCTGATGTGGATGGAACCTAAAAGGGGAAATATGAACACAGGAGATGGGTTATAATAATTATATTCCTATCGATTCTACCATACTCTACGATACTTATCTAAATGACACTTAGAGTTTATCACTGCTCTTCTACAAAAATCCTCTATATAGACCTTGTGACGTATATCAATTGATTAGCCAAATCTGCATCTTAGATTATCGCAGCTCCTCCCGTATGAACATCATTTGTGACGTAGCGGTTGGTAAGCCTTCGGACCCATGCCGATGGTCATTTGAGGGTCTATGCCCGCTAGTTGCTGGTCGAATCTGACTCCCACATCAGCTTCCAGCGTACGTACAGACGGCAGCATCTATCATCATTATATCGTATTCTTTGCTCACGTTAAATTATTTTTCCTTTTTGAAACATTTTTCAGTCAATTTCTTTTCCCAGACTCCAAAATCGAATCTCCTAGCTCACTTCTCCCTCTAATCCGTCATAGTTTTCCTTTTTCAAATTTGAAAACGTTCCGTAATATGAAAAATAAATTATTTTAATACAAAAGAGTATATGTATGATATGAACATGAAATAGGTAGTTTACGGAATGCCACAACTTTATAGCATGGGGATGAAAATAGACGTCTAGTTTCTTTGTGTACACGAACAAAGTCGCGGGTATCAGCTATTAAAGCATATTTTCGCTAAAAACTGTTGAGTAACAAACTATTCGATAGGTTCTGCATCAAAAGCCACCTAACGGGGCTTATAATATAATAGGCTTATTTTATGAAACCGGCTCATCTTTTCAACCGGCTACTCTCGTAGCACAAAGGCACCTGAGTCTAAAACTTTTCAATCACAAGCTAACGCGGAACTGCGGTTCTCAAACTTGCTCAGTTGCTCCACTAGCGATAATAGAGGCAACTTGCCAATTAGAATGGTGATCCGGTAGTTATGACTTCGGAATTGTGGTTTTAGTGTCTTACAATATACCAACGTTGGTAGAGGTAACAATTTAGTACTGCTTGAATGTTTATATATTCTAATCATTACATTGAGGATTTTTTATTGTTATAAAAATTACAATAAAAAAGATAGATGAAGAAGGATGGATGAAGAAAGATTGACGAAACAGATTTATGAGACGTGTGTGAATGGTCCAGTTGGTAGAGGCCGACCTAGGCGAACGTATCCCGACCAGATCGGAGACGTTTTAAAAAAAGGCCAAGTCAAAAGTACCTATAACCGGCGAGCATGTATGAAGACGCTCATGAAAGTGGAAGAAGCGAAGGAGGTATGTCAGGATCGTAGCATGTGGAAAGAAGTAGTCTCTGCCTACCCCAACGGGAAAAAGGCGTGATTGTATGTATATATAAAAATTACAGCTGAACTTTTTATTCAACAAGCCTGCAAAATAAAATCACACATTTTTGGGGTTTCTAAGATGAAAACTGTAAAATCCAAAACCTATTAATAATACTCTGATGTGAGCCCTTAGGAAAACGTATGAAGGAAACCTTTTCCGTTCTAAGGAGTGGTAGTTCCCAGTTTCACTTCTTTCTTTTCTCCGAAACTATAAAGTCTATATATCACACTTCCCAAAACTAAACACCACACAATAAAAAACGCATGCACAATAACGTATAACTCAGCATGAACGCTCAATAGCTTAATGCATTTTATTTTAAAGTACACCCGCTCTCTCAAAAAAGTTTTCGACCATTATCGGAGGAATAAAACGTGCGGTACAAAAAATAAAACAGGCCAAGTGCGAGTCAGCATCGCGTCTCTTATCGCACTCTTAGGGAGGGTTCCGTACAATACGAAACATAACAGAGTTTTAACCTCATATATTTGATTAATTGATATTACCAAGAATATTTGGTTTGGTCGCGATCTAGAAAGACGGGGCTCGTTTACTAGCGCCATCTATGTCATTTTTCCAAAACTAATTAGATAGATGGCGTTTAAAAACACGTTTTTTGTATGGGGATTTATTACCCCCTTTAATTTTTTACTTTATTTTGTTTTTAGTATTTGTTGTTCTAGCGGCAACAGAAATACACCATCTGTGAAAATTTCAACTGTCTAACTATCACGGTTAATGAGCTATAGCCTGGTGACAGACGGACAGACAGACAGACAGACAGATGGACACCGGAGTCTTAGTAATAGGGTCCCGTTTTACCCTTTGGGTACGGAACCCTAAAAACTATTAAGTCTAAGAATGTTTAATTACAAGTTTTTATTTTACTTGCCGTGGTAGATGTACGTAATATGTATGTTTGTGTGGGTGAAATATTGGAAGCTAAATAAAAAAATACACTTCCTAACGTACTGGATAGTAACAAATGGTAGGACAGTTGAATTTGTATAGTATGTATTTTTATCACTAGTACTTTTCATTATAGATCTTCTACGATAACATGGCTCGCCCCTCCAAATTACTGTTTTAATGTGTGTAGTCACATCCTTACGAAAGAGTTTGTATGTAACTGTAATTATGTTGTACTACGTTATAAGAGTAAGCACTTCCCTAGTTGATACCCGAATTATGATCGTACTTTGTAGCCAACCTAACTTAACGGAAAGTATTGCTTATAAATTTCATAGAAACTTTTTTTGCAGTGTTGGTCGGTACAAGGTACGTTCATAATTACGAGTTATTTAATTATGTATGCAATGTCGCGGAACCGGCAGTACCAGTACACATACATGCGTGGTGGTGCGTTGTAAATACTTTCAAACGTTTTTGAATTTTGAAGGGGCGGGTCATGTTATCGTAGAAGATCTCTACTTGTATACATTAAATTTATTTTAGATAATTTTACATAATTGATATTGGGTTACTTATTTGATAATACGCTTCTTCAAGGATGATAAGAAATGAAAATAATGAATTGAAAATAATTCTGACAAGATAATTAAGCTTTAAAAACTTAAAACTATACTGTCCCTCCAGTAAATATAGCTCAAAGGACTTTTTAGTCGGATTTCGCTTTGATTATGCAAGACTTCTTAGTTACTCTGTCGTTTGATTCTGTTTCCGAAACATAGGACTTATGCAAATTGCAGTTTTGCTATTAGAAATAGATTGCTTTCATTTATTTATACAGTTACGTAGCATTGTTGTCTCCAGCAGCAAATATAAGTCCGTGTTTATTTCATTTTTTATTAGATAATAGCTGTGTCCCGTGGTTTTACCCGCGTAGATATCATTCCCGTAACTATATCGAGATAAAAAATATTGTATGTATTATTCAAGGGTCTAGGCTATCTACACACCAAATTTCAGCTTAATCAGCTGAGTAGTTTTAGTGTGAAAAAGTAAAGAACATACACACAAACTTTCACCTTTATAATATTAGTAGGAAGCAGGATTATATTTGTGAGTGTGTGAGAGCGTATAAGATACGACTTTTTAAAGTTAAAGCTCATTTACACAAGACTCTCGCAACCAAACGACTTTTTTCAAATTGCAGCGATAGCCAGCAGCAACCTTGCAAAAAAGTAATAATACGAACGGCCAAATGGAAGGATTTTTCATACTAAAATCTGGTTTCTTATAGATAATCCCGTCCCACAGGTGTCATGTGAATTATTTCGAAGTTCCGCCTGACCTGCTACCTAAAAAAATAAGAAGGAAATCTGCCACCATAACCTTAAGGTGTTGCGGCAGCACACAGCACTCGCGAGTCAGACTATTTTACGCCTAGCGTAATCACCATTTTCGAACACATATATCACTTGCCACCATGGCCCCTAGACAAAATCCAATTTCCTGTTTGCCTTCACGCTAACGCAAGTTCAAAATGTATGGAATGACATTTACGTTTCCGCATAAAAAATGTCATTCCCATATATTTTGAACTTGCGTTAGCGTGAAGGTAAACAGGAAATTGGATTTTTTCTAGGAGCCCAGGCAAGAAAGTGGTTAACGTAGTAAAATGATAACCCTAAAAATATGGATATAATCTCATTATAGAATAAAATTAAAAAAACAACGGGTCAACAACACTCTGAGAGTGCCAGTAAAAGTAAAACTTGAACACGTCATTTTTGAATATTTTGGAATGACACCTCGCGCAAGCGCCCTGCGCTCCGTCTTACAAATGTTCGATCAGGACACGTGACCTGACGCGAGTTGAACATTTTTTACCCATCCCAAGAAAAGTGTACAACGCCGCTGAAGAAATTTTTACTTTCAAAATATTCTTATCATGACACAAATATATACACATAAACACGTAGTACATTAAGCGTCATAATAATGTACTATAATAAACTGGCCAAGTGCAAGTCGGACTCGCACTCGTAGGGTTCCGTAACACAGTACAGTATTTTATAAGATCGAGCAAAAAATACCACTATCATTTTTCGCCAGCAAAAAAATAATAATTAATAAACATTTTATTTCTTATAACGCCATCTAACGTCTACCAAAGGTGTTAGCGATCGACAATTCAATATAACGCCATCTATGGGACGTTTACCTAACTAAGCGTTCATAGATGACGTGAAATTCCGAAGAAAACACGTTTCTTGTATGGGGACCCTCTTTTATTTTTAACTTTATTCTGTTTTTAGTATTTGTTGTTATAGCGGCAACAGAAATACATCATCTGTGAAAATTTTAACAGTCTAACTATCACGGTTCATAAGGTACAGCCTGGTGACAGACGGACAGACAGACAGACAGACAGACAGACAGACAGACAGACAGACAGACGGACAGCGGAGTCTCAGTAATAGGGTCCCGTTTTACCCTTTGGGTACGGAACCCTAATAAACGGCATGAACAGGAATCATATGACTTATAAACAATTCATTTAAAACGATAACACAACAATTAACTATGTATATTAGTCATGGCCATTCGTGTCGTGTCACAAAAACTTCGCTAATGGGTTTAGTTTCTCATTACCATTACTGCTTTAGCTCCCGTTTCAATTTACAAGAAACTTTAGTTCTCGCTCTGTTAACCAGTGCTGAAATAATTACTCTGGAAGCTAATAATGCAGTTTTGTACTAGCCGTCATGAACGGAGTTTACTAAGGGTTTCTAATTACCGTTGGCGATCCTGTTTTTAACCAACTTTGTTGAAGAGTAGTACTTACACAATTCGTGCAAATGTTGCTTACAAAAAAGAGGTGCTTCTCAATCTGTCTGTATGTTATATTTTTGTATATTTGTTACGCGATTAGTCCGCCAAATGTGAACCGATTAAAAAATATTCATTTTTCATACGTAGGGTACATTTCCACAGTCCCAATAAACAATTCAATGAGATCTAATTAACATATCCATAGATATGCAGATAAAGACCAGATACTTGCTACTGAAACTGACAAGCATGTTTAGTTTAGTTGGAGGGGTTAACAAGACTACTAGTAATGTGCAATACGCATTGCTAGTAAGCTTTAGAAAAATATATGTATTAATATAACCTCAGAAAAAAAAAACAAAAGAATTCACATCCTTCAAGCAAAATATTCTCAAACCTGTAAACAAAAAGCCGTCTTGGTAACAAAGCCTTAATACACACGAAAACGGTATTTTTTTCCTATTTCGGGGACTTAGAAAAAGCAACCGGCATCCCCCGGAATCCAATAAGCTTCCAGTGACATTAAAATATTGAAAGGAGACGCAAACTTTTCTAATAAAAAACGTTCCATTTGTTAAAATGAAAAACGATGCGAGGACGTCTCTATCCCAGAAACCTTGGGAGTCGCTGATGTAGCTAACTAGTTTGTAGTTGGGTGGGAATTAGGTAGGTATAGAAAAAAAGTTGTGAAAGTAGATGATAGTACTTTGCGCGCTCTGTGCGTATTTAAATATTGATAAATTTAGGTAGTTTGTGGGTTTTATTGAGAAAAAAGTATTTATTAACCGCTTTCATAAAATGAGGAGGTTCTCAATTGGCCTGTATTTTTTTATGTTTTTTACCTCAGAACTCCGTCATTCAAAAACCAATATTATTAAATACTTTTATGTTTTAGAGAGTTATACTTCCTGTATGGTTCCATTGTAATTTTATTGAGATCTCGAGAGATATGGAGATATGGCGATAAAACCTTCAAACTTCATACTGAAATTGACAAGCGTGGCATTTAAAGTCGGTTTTGTTTTTTTCGTTTTGTAACGATCCTAGCAGTTTATATACCCACCGAATTATCAAAATTTCAAATATGTCAAAGGTTCAATAAAAAGTATTGTAGATTATAAAAACGGATAAGGTGTCGGTACACGGCACAAAAACAAGTTGTTTAATTAGTTCTCTATCTTGGACCGTCACACACACCAGGTGTGATAGTGGTGAATCGCTTGTCTATTGAGTATAAAAAAATGTTCACTGAGTTCCGATATAAAACTCCCAATTCAGGAGATTTTTTTAAGGACAGACAAATTACATTTACTCCAATTTTTAACAACCAGTTTAACTTCATGTAACGATGTTTATACGAGCTACGTCGTAGAGCTGCTACGCCGTAGTACCACCCCGATAAATTGTCAACCTATATTATTAGAACTCGTGGCAAATTCAAAACCGCAAATCGTTATTTTGCTAGAATGTTACCTGTCAATGTTTGTACTTGTAACATCATTAATTAGAGAGTATCACAACTTTAAAGCGGAACTATCTAACAGAACACTATTCCAAATATGTTATAACATTCTCTACCAACAATTTCTGATTTACAACGTAGCGTAGTCACGTGAACCTGCAATTCACGAAAACCTGCAACTGAAGAGGAACTTTATAACTCTGACATGAATGTGTTTGCGTGCAAGCAATGAAACTGGGTGCAAATAATAATTTAACTTGCACCGTTCACAACGAAGAAAAGGCGATATAGTAGGAGACACTTGAACATTTAATTTCGCTACCCTCCTCCAATGGTATCATGAAAAATGAGGGTGAAGTAAACGAAGAATGACACACGAAAATTAAATAAACGCTGTGTTTATAGTCATACGAGTGTCTACATTGAAAAAACGACTTGGATTTTGCTTTAAAATAAGTAAGTAAGTAAGCAAGTACTATTCAACCGCAGATCGCCAAATCGATGGATCGACAACAGTACATTGAATCGCAAAGTGTTGGTAACAGCTCTCAGGCTTCGTTCTGCTCACATCCCATCAAACAAATTTACATTTTTAATGAAAAAAAAGTCATCTCCGAATTGTGATGAGTGTGGTGTTGTAGAAGATGTACTACATGTTTTGATGGAATGTGTGCGGAATGAAAACTACAGAAGTTCGTGTTTCGGCCAAAACAGGCCATTTGATGTCGGAATATGTAATTATATTTTAGGATGTCCAATGTCAGATCAAGCTAAATGTTTGTATAGATTATGTGATTTATGTTTGCTTAAGTAGTATTTTAATAGTATTAAATCTTCACAGGGCGATGTGGTCGCGTAAGCAAGTAATAAGTGAGTTCAATTGTTTATCACGCGGTTCAATTGTTTCTTCACGCTGCGCCACGCGGTGCAGCGCGACACCGCGCGATGCAGCCAGAGGCCGCGCAGTGAAGCGCGGTGCCGCGCGGAGCAACGCGGCGCAGCGAGACGCCGCGCGGCGCAGCCTGAAGCCGCCGAACTAACTCAATGAAATGTGTATCTTTTTATATAGTAAATAAAGTTATTTTTTGTAATTCTCTCTTGATAAGTGCGCGCCGCGTTGCATCGCGTCGCATTGTGAGCCGACCCTGAGGAGTGTATTTTACCGACTATATATAAACATTTTTTTAAACCGGTAAAGGGCGTACAAACTTCTCAAACTAGGTTGAAGGACAAACTTAACTTTGCAGTTCAAGCCCTAGCTAGACATTGGTCTACAGATAGTTAATGCACCAAGCGCAAATAATAAGTTTGTAATCGTAAATTCGTTATTTTTTGTCATTAAACTTCATATTTGCCGATTTCAGATTTATCTTTTATGAACGCTGTAAGACCTTGCTTCTTGTCAAAATGTATGGTTCTAGGTCAACGGGAAGACCCTATATGTTTTGACTACCCTGTTAAATCGCAAAGTATGCGAAAATATGTCACTTAAATGGTCCTATCTTATGATCGCGTGGAATCATAAGTTTAGTTTTTTCACAGTTGAAAGATACTGTAGACCCGAGTATTTGATGTAAGTTTTGACTTGATACCATTACGCGTTCCTGATTCCCGAGTAAAAGGGTCAAGACAGACGGAAAGACTGACAGATGGACAACAAAGTGATCTTATAAGGGTTCCTTTTTTCCTTGTGAGGTACCGAACCCTAAATATGTACTTCAAGCTAAAGAGGGAGATAGAATACCCAGTGATAAATAATGTACTTAGAGCTAAAGAGAAAGATCATCAGCTAGTGTCAGCTTCGTCGTCGTAGAGTGCATTATTTAACACTGGGTATTGCTGTCTCCCTCTTAAGCTAGAAGTACATCATTTAATAATTCCTTTTATAAATTCGGTAAAAACACTGACACTTATACATCCAGACTACTTTTTAACGTATTCGATGTATGAAATTCTTTAAAAATGAGTTGTTTTTAGTGCCTCTATCAATGTTTATAGGAGGTACAGTAATAAAGAACTAAACCTACAAAACTTAAAATTAAACAGACACATAAATTAGTCATCAAATGACAGTTTAGCTTAATTCCTATGTCAACGTCTTAGTCTAGACTAAGAGAACCTAAAATAACATGTCTAGACAAAATTACTACCCTTGTATCTATCTGCGAAAAAAAATTGTGTCCGTCTCTTAATCCAATTTTCATATATTTTTTTTATATCTGGTTGGGTCGTTTTGAACTCTATAGTAAAGTAAGTAGTAAACGGTGATGTGGTCGAAGATGGTGAACACACCTAGAGTGGTCTGACTCTCAAGGGCTCAGCTGCCGGAACACCGTAAGTTTATGGCGGCAGGGAGTTTTTTTTTGAGAAAATCACAAAAAAAACATCTAAACTCACTGAGCGTCACATAAATCATCATTGCAAAAGGACTGGCTTGTAAGCGAGACGCTAACGAACATATTTTATTTTTGTACTTTGTTGTTATCTTGAGTAATAAAACAAAAAAGGGGCGTTTAAAGAATCTTGACAGGTCGGCAACGCATGAGTGACACCTCTAGTGTTGCAAATGTTCATAGGCGACGGTCACCACTCTCCATCAGGTGGGCCGTCTGCTTGTTTGCTACCTATAGCATAAAAAAAATCATTTATAAATTACGCAAGACCGAGAAGGATATTACGTAAAATGTATTTCACTAGTCTTGAAATGAAATGAAATAGTATATTTTGCATGAAATATGGTAGGTAACATTTGTTAACAAATTTTAAAAAAATGTTCGACACATTTCGCCAAAATATGGCATGCAAAATTGTACAGTGGTATCAATTAATTGTTCTTTATAAATAATTATTAATACACAATCCTAGTCCTCAGACAGGGCAATTGAAAATATAATTATTTTGATTATTTTCACATTCAAGTTATACTCAAATAAATGATGTCAAGGCTCTGGGTGCCAAAATAAAATAATCATTAATCAAATCAAATGTCAAACTAGAAAATGAAGTCAATATTACATAATACACTATTGGATGACCAATCTTAATTTGCATGTCAATATATTATGTTATGACGTATATATACGTCATAACAATACTTATTTATTTATTTAATAATCCAATATTCGTTAAGATTATAAAAACAATTTTCGACTAACCATTTGTGCAGTCTGTTTTTAAATAATCTTAGAGGTAGCTCCCTGGTTATATACATTTATTATAGATCCTATATATAAATGTACAGTTGACCGACACTTAAAAGTTTGGGGTCAGCATAAAATAGGTTTGTTGGGACCTGTATGGCTTTTTGTATGTGACTTTAAGATAACTTTGTGCTTTATCAATCAACGCACCTACATCGCAGTAATACGTTAGTTTAGATTAACAGAGTGCTTGGTGTACTGATCGTAGTGTTTTGGGATCGGCAAATGAATCCAGACGTGTAAAAACATAAATCAACTTCCGTATAATAGGGAATATGCATGCTTTTCTTAAATATTTTTATTTCACTCATTACATCCATATAACATAATAAAAAAATAAAATACTGCTGGAATTGTTGTAATTATTTTTTAAATAAACATTTAAATATACAAATAAATTTGAACTGTTTAAACGCCATTATTTCCCGGGCTCTTTGGTAGTGATTTGTGACGTCACGCACTTACGTCAGACACACGCCGCTTGAAGCAAACTAGCTTATTTTTCTTTAACTAAGACTCCGCGCGATTATTGTATTTAGCCAATGGCATGTTTTTATTAAAATATGCAGTTTCTCTTTTTTTTTAATGTGAAAATGGGTATGCTTGACCACTATCTCACGTGATGTTATGTGAGTCGATGATGTAGCGCGCTTACCCAAAAGATACCTATTCACTCGCGACTTGAAGACCCCTATGTTGTATCTAATCGGAAACAGACTCGGGCAGGGAATTCCATTCCTTGGCAGTACGTATGATGAAAGAAGAAGCGAATCGCTTTGTACACGTAAATGGTATATCTACATACATGAAGCGGTGGCGCCTCTTAGTATCCCTGCTTGTCCAATTATAGAATGGGGATGCCGGAATCAAATTATGAAGTTCCGATGCACACTCTTCGAAACGAATCCGATAAAAAACCGACAAGCGAGCGACCTTGCGACGATGCTCGAGACTCTGGAGTCTTTTGCTTTCTAGTTGGTCGTCGTTGATGAGCTTCTTGGCTCTCCTCTCAATAGCTTCCAGTGTCTGCAGCTGATATTTGGCAGAACCATCCCAGAGGTGAGAACAGTACTCCATACACGACCGGACTTGTGCTTGGTAGAGATTGAGCAACTATCCCGGTGTGAAGTATTGTCGCACCTTAGACAAAATTCCAAGCTTTTTGGAGGCTATCTGGGCTTTAGACTCGATATAAGAGCCGAAATTGAGACTTGGTGTTAATGAGATGCCAAGAAGCTCAAGTTAGTCATTTATCGGCACGGACACATCCCTGAAAGTAGGAGCCAGTTGAAATGGACTCCGTTTGGCGGAGAAAAGACACGCCTGGGTTTTAGAAGCATTAAACTTAACCAGATTGGCATCGCTCCAATCGGAGACTGCCTTTAAGGAAAAGTTTAAGCGCTGAACCATCGCTTCTCTATGAGACTGGATTTGTACTGTACTGGCTCGTGCACTAGACATATAATTCTCCACAACGGTGCTGTCATCTGCATACCCTAAAATACCAGGTTTTAGCAGGTTAGGATACCAGGTTTTTCATTAATATGCAGTAGAAAAAGCGTTGCAGAGAGTACCGACCCTTGAGGAACACCGGCATTTATAGCCAATTGGTCGGACGAGCAGCCATCAATGACCACACGAATAGACCGTTCCCTCAAGAAATCTGATATCCAGACACAAAAACTAGTGGGGAGGCCGTATGAAGGAAGCTTGCTAATAAGGCTAATCTCGTACTCATTTTTACCTATATTAAATGGTTAGATAGTAATATACATTTTCGCACAATAATACGCGGCAAACAGAATATTTTGAAATAAATACAATAAGACCACACCATACATACATTTTTATGTTCCCGCGCTCAATGTTCATGAGTAGTGAATTATGACGTCAACTTTCGATTGACCAATGGTGATCTGTTTTACAAACTTAAATTTCCCTCGCTCTAATTGCCTTTTTCATTTATTATTTTAAGCAAATAAAATGGAATTAAATTAAAAAAAAGGTTTTACACATAACTCCAGGACAACAAAGATTCGAAAAAAAATAATTTCCAATAAATCTGAGCTACATGCATATTCCCCATTATGGAACGTCGTATACTTTATTTGCTGTCGTCACAGGACGTCCTACGCTACGTTTGTCTCCACTTTAGAACCAGCAAAGCGGTGGGCAGTGACTGGAATCGAGGACCCAAAGAGTGGGCTCAGTGGCGTGTCTTGTGATAGGCCTACGTCCAGCAGTGGACTGACACCGGCTGATTATGTTGGTGATTAAAATATACTTTGTTTTGTTTGAAATTTCAAATTAGTGAATATCTTTGAAGCCAATGCGCTACTTGAGAAAGCCTACGGTGAGCAATACTCATAACAGAGTCCCAGCTATCCCTATAGAAATTACGACAGTATCATCAGCAAAAGCAAACATATCTATTATGTGTCAGCTGCAACTGAAACAGGTTGTTGGGATATGTCAGAAAAAGCGTTGGACCGAGAACCGATCCCTGCGGGATTCCATAGGAGATACTTAAATAGATAATTAACCGTTTTTCATCAATTTTGTTCGTATTACGAGACACATTCAGTTTGTTAGTTTAAAATTAATCATGCATAAAATATTAACATGCATCTCCAATAAAATAAAATAATAAAAAGGTCGTATTCCATCGAAAAATAAACTGAACATTTTATATTAAAGTTTGTAACGGCTATTATCACGTACGTATTACGTGATAATAGCCGTTACAAACTTTAATATGTGTAACTTTCACGATAACTTTAATGAACATTTTATTCACAATTCGAATATTTATTGCAGCTTTAACTCGTATCTCAATATGTAGTCACAGAACAAATGGGTGATTTAGCAAAAACCCATTAAATTGGGATGCATGTATTTAAATTACATTTTTTATACAGCACGTGAGTAAATCTGTAAACGAAACAAATTCAATTGTAAAATAAATCAGTTTATCATGATTGACTATCATAATTCTGTTGCCACTATTGCACATGAGCAATGCATGTTTTTATTTTATAGGAAGCCACACCTTTCCCAGGTAGCAATATAATGATTTTCCGCCTAACCTACTACCAAAAAATTGCTTACCAGCATCAAGGAGAAAATTTACCGCCATAAGCTCCGGCAGCACGCAGCTCTTGAGAGGCACAGTATTCTAGGCCTAGCGTATAGACCACATCATCGCTTACCACCAGGTGAGATAATAGTTAAAAACAGGGGAAAAATATATATATTAAGGCTTACGGATGCTGGATAGCAATGTATCGATAAGTTTACAAATAAATGTCCAGAAAATGTTAAGTCACCGTGACGGATATCGGTCTAGAGTACATCGTCATAGTTCTAATAGGACTTAATAATTCTCGTCACAAAGAAAATAAAAATGAATTTATGGGTACCTTGGCCTTGGTAATTTATTTGATGTCTCTGTGATCTCGTGATGAAATCGTTGAGATGAAACGCGAAATCGTCTGCCGTCAATTCAGATGGTCGAAATGAAAGTTTACTCATTTAGGTTATTGCTACTTAACTTGTCTAGAGCATTTAAAGGTACCTACTTAACTAATCTAAGTATTTCTACGTATCTTCCATATAATTGTTTTATGAAACTGGTATTTTAATATTGCTATCAATAACGTCTGTAATTTAGAGGCACGCAAAACTGTAGATAGCCAGAATTTTACGTGTTGCTGCAATATGCTTTGTAACCACGAAACATCATCATCATCATCATCATCATATCAGCTGGTATCAGTCCACTGCTGGACATAGGCCTCTTCCAAGTCATGCCGCTGAGCCCGATCTTCGGCTCTTTGTTTCCAGTCACTGCCCACCGCTTTGCGAATGTCGTCGCTCCACCTGGTCACAGGGCGTCCTACGCTACGTTTACCTATTCGCGGTCACCACTCTAGAACCAGTCTACCCCAACGGTTATCGGTCCCAAGGCAGATATGACCAGCCCACAGCCACTTCAGCTTGCTAATCCGTTGAGCTATGTCGATCACTTTAGTTCTCTGGCGAATTACTTCGTTCCGAATTCGATCCCGCAGAGAAACACCGAGCATAGCTCTTTCCATAGCTCGCTGAGCAGCTTTAAATTGGTGGACACAGGAAACATCATGTAATTCCAATAGCCACTTTGTCGTTTACTAATACGATTACGGGTAACGTTAGTTTAATTATTTAAAAAATATGCAATGTGGGGAGAGCTTTTGGAGAGTTGTAGTTCACGGATGGTCTCAATATTCATGATCAAACACGGTTTAACGCCCTCTTCATTAGACGAGCTAACAGTCTACAACAAATATCTAATAGCCGCAATACACTTTTGTTTTAAGTGTGTGGCATCGTGTCGCTCACGCATTAGCTGGCCACCAACGCAGCTGTCTTCAACAGCCGTAAGCATAAACTGCTTCATCATCATCAGCCAGTGTCAGTCCACTGCTGGACGTAGGCCTCTCCCAAGTTGCACCACTGAGCCACTGAGCAAACTGCTTGAATCATCTTTATACATAAAGCAATGTCGCTTCCCGCCGTCTGTCCCTCTCCCTATACTTATATCTTTTTAACTGCGCTACGTATTTTAATGTGGTTTTCATCTATAGATACAGTTATTCAAGAGGGAGGTTTATAACTAGGATTTAACGCAGGCATACGCAAGGCTTACGCCTCGGACATGTAATGGTATGATGTAGCCTAAATCATCATTCTCATGTATAGTCATTCTAGATAATCACTCACAGCATCTTGCAAACATCGCCCCACCTCTATAAACGTAGCCTTATAAAATTATGCATTAAATACAGATTGAGTAGCACCAATACAACGAATTAACATAGCAAAGTGGTTCGTCGATAATAAAAGATGCTTATCTTCAAATACCTTGGATCAGTTAATGAATAAATTTAAATTGATTTTGGAAGACAGTTGGCTTAATCCTCTAAATACAGATTACGTAACTATTACCGATTCTGACCCTTGAACTTTGCAAGTAATCTCCCCGGTACAGTACCACCACGGTACAGTATGGGCAAAACAAAAATACGATTATTTTTGACCTTTGACCAATAGCTGCTATCCTCTGATAAGCAAAAATGTTCTGACACGCAGTAATATAGCTTTATTCCCGTCCACCCCCAAAGACTGCCCCCACGTGGAGGCAGACGGACATACCATTGCCTATCCACCCTAACGTTTAGATTTCGGGGCAGACGGTCGTACCATGGTTACAGTATCTGACACACAGTAAGGTATAAACAAAAATGAAGCAAGTACAAATAGTATAATAAAAAAAAGTAAGAAATAATACCACATGCAGAATATATGATGGTTGTTTGCAGTAACTTAAGCAATGCACAATATGAAAAAATATAAGTAGAATCAAATATATTGTGGCTAACCTCCTAAAAGTACGAAAAGCAATTAAAGAAAAAAAGGTTTATTTATCAACTAGTAATTTAGATTTTTTTAATACGAAATAACCTCTCAATACGATCTAAAAAAAACTAAAACCTTCTTCGTCTTTAACTTCTAGACACGACAATATTTTATCATCTAAGACCATAACATCCATCACGCAGCATACAATAGTATAATGAGATCGTAGTCCAGAGCTCGTCTTGTCGACAAACAAAACCTTTACTGTATAATTTGTACTTACTGAACCTATAAAGTATAGGTCGATCACTATCGCCGTTTGCCCATCTGGTAACAAATTAATTTCCTGGCCCGTAAGCCCCATCATTTGTACAATCAATAATCTTAACTCAAAATAACATAACGCATCACTAAATCTATATTACGTGGCACGTGGTAGCTTAGCCCGTGTTAAAAAGGGATTATTCCTGTTTGTCCCCTTAATCTGTCCCCTTAAGTGGACAGCATCTTAGATTTTTAATATCTGTTGTTTAATTAAGTAAATGACAAGGAGAAGATTATACCTTGTCATTAATATATTAATAAAAATATATACATAAAATATATTTTAAAAAAAACTCAGTACATGGTTAGAAAGTATAGGAAATACCTATAATTACGTATGTAGATTTAAGTAAAAATATATACAGATAATAATAATAAGCAAAGTACCTAACTACTTAAATGATTACAAAAATAATAATAATAACAGTATTGTAAGAAAACATTGAAAATACCTTATTACGTATGCAGATATAAAATATAAATCAAGACTATCAGTATCCACAATCAGTAACACCTAACCTACATTATACTTACCCACTCCTTACCTCCAAACTCACTTGGACTTGTACGAGTACCTACTAATTATCTACCTTGTAGCACGACAGTGAATGTGAGTGCCAGCACAAGCTACCGGCTTATTGGCACAATATAAATGTACCTACTACTAACAACGTGTTTTGTATATCTATACTATCTATATCTATACTAATATTATAAAGAGAGAACATTTGTATTTTTGTATTTTTGTATTTTTGTATGTTTGTAATGAGTAAGCTCAAAAACTACTGAACCGATTTAAAAAATTCTTTCACTAATACATAGAATGTACTTTCGGAATGAAAATAGGCTATATATTATCCCGTTTAAATCAAAGGTACATTCGTGGAGACCTAATTTGCAACTTAAGTCGGCAAATAAACGGTCGAAAAAATACGTTTCTTACGAACGCTGCTTAATTGAAAAAAGATAGAGGAATATTTTCTATGCAAGAGTTGTACAACTTAATAAGACCTGCAAAAAAGTCCGCGACAGCATATGTCTATCTCTTAAGGTTGACTCACAGTAACCATTTTAATCTTAAAATTTTTGTTAAAAAATATTACATAACTTCCAAGGCTATTTTCAAGTATATAGTATAAATCCTTATCCAAACAATAACGTTAATTAGCTTGGCCACATATTATAGATCAAAATTGTCCTTTACAGTATATAATTCAAATGAAAACTCTAGAAGATATCACGAATTTCACAAACACGCATCGCAAAATTAATAAAATATTTGCAGTGAAACCACAGATTAAGTCATAGTTACTACGAAAATATTATTATAAGCTTAGCTATGCTGTAGATCCCCACCGACCACAATCAATTTAAAGTCAATATAGTATAATAATATGATCTATTGTATAAAATAATATTCATCTATATATATGTATAATAATATAATATAATATTTCAAACCACCCCGACTGATCTATGTATAATAGCTTTTTCCAATGACTCTAAACACGACATTTAAAATCTAAGCTGTAAGTTGGTGAGGATTTGAGTATTCTGTAGAGTCCAGGAGGCTTCCATGTTCTTACAATATCGTTGAAGAAGAAGATTTTCGAATTGATCAGACCTATGAAAGTTGATTTCATAGCGCAATTAACTAGAAAAAAGCTCATAATTTTATAACGATTTTACGAATTTTCATGAATCACAGCTAAGAAAACTCTCGATGAAGACATCTATCAAACAAAAAAAAACTATCAATAATAAAAACAAAATCGTTTCATCCGGTTAGGTGCTAAGATGCTACAGACAGACACACAGATACACACGTTAAACGTATATTACCCCTACATTTTGCGTCGGGGAACGCCGTAAGGTTACGGCGGCAGATGTACTCCTTGGTGGTAAGCTACTATTTGGTACATTTAATGATTCCACTACCACTGTACGAAAACTCATGATTCATGAATGCACATAAAACTTTCATTGGTAGGTATATAGCTAGGATTAGAACCAACGACCGTCGGGTCAGAATCAGGGTAACTATCCTTTACGCCAAAGGGCCGTCCAATATCAATACGTAAGTATTATAAAACAAAGTTCATCACTGCGTCTGTCTGTCTGTTCGGAATAATCTCTACTGAACGGATTATCATGCGGTTTTCACCAATAGCCAGAATGTTTATGAGGAAGGTATAATTCGTTAAGGTTTTGTGTAAATTGGATGAAATATGACGATGGTTGTTAAATATGTTCATATTTTATATTCGATGCAACAAACTGATGCAAATTTTGTAGGCATATATGTTCTACCCGTGCGAAGCCGGGGCGGGCTGCTAGTGTATAAATAAAATAAAAGATCTGCCGTGAAAACCTTACGGTGCAACCGCAACCTTTCAGCAGCACCGCCCTTAAGTGTCAGACCATACTAGGCCTAGTGTGTCTCCATCCTCGACCGCATCATTGCCTATAACCAGATGAGATACTGGTGAAATAAGATACAATAACGAATTACCAACAAGATGGGTCTGCCTGGAACATAATTTAATCGATGTCTCCCGCGACCAAAGAGCTGGCGCTTACCTCAGGCAACGCATTAGTTTCGCGATTCCAGCAGACAGCGACCTAAATTCCATTTTTATTTGTAATTTTTTATTTTAATTATTAGTCATATTTAACATTTTAACTTGTAACCAAACCCTTGATTTCCAATTTGATGTAATAATAGTTGAAAATTCAAACAGTAGCTTCAACGTAACTTATATAGAGTTCACCTACTCATAAATCCAAGCTGCTATAAAATACAAGACAGTAAAACAACTGCGCCGTAATATATACCAATCCTTGGGGCACAGTTACCAGTTATTATTGGAAATGTGGTCTATACTCACTGGGCAGTCCTCCATCCATAGTCATAGGGACTATGTAGTGGTTATAATTATCTGTAGAAGCTGTACAATAGGTTACTTTTATATACTTTTTGTTACGGATGCTAAATTACTTGGTATTACACTCGTACCATCGGCCGCTAACACACAGCAGAGTTATTATAAGTTGTCAGTAGATTGAGCAAGACGAAGGGCCTACGTTTCAGCTTGGACATAAATGATTTTGTATGTTTGTCTTAATGTCTGCTCTCCTCTGCAGGTCGCATTTTTTAACCGATTTTCGTGAAATTTTGTAAACAGGTTCGATACTTACTTATATTGAATTTATTGTCGATCTAGTAATTGGAATTTTTTCAAAATTGACGGAGATATGGCGATCGAAAACGTAAAAAAATATATTTCAGCTACTAAAATAACAACATCAAAAAAGTCACAATACATTTTTGTTACTTTTATTAAGATGTAACTATTTTGTCTGAACAACTTTTTCATCAGATAAACTTATGTGTTATTCGGTTTTATGCTATGCAAAGACAGACTCGAGAGGTCTACAGCTCACAGAGCTACAAGATCAAGTACCTTACTTCTGACCGTAAATGTTTAATGAAAAATGGACTACAGGCATTCTAGAATCAGTAAAATTGCAAAGCGTGCCGTGTTTCAGGGGACGACGTCTATTGTTCACGAAGTCTGTGTTTTGGCACCACGGTGCATATAAACCTTAATTGGTATACATTTTACAGCTCTCCTCTGGACCGACGCGACGATTTTCGTTTTACCGATATTTGCGATGATTCTGAAACAATAAATCTGATAAGTAACTGTCGATATTTCTGCGAAATGGCGTTGAGACAGTTATGAGTACTTCTGAGTATCGCTTTGTTTATGCCAATGTTTTTGTCAACATTTGCCATAAATGAGATAAAAGTAATTTATTAAATCTGATATAGGTTGCTTGTATGCTGTTATATACAAATATTTTTCCATCTTGAAAATGTTTAATATGACTGTGTGTGTAAATAAATAAGTTCAAATTATTTTGTTTTTTCGTAAAGCCTTACGTTTGACTACTACCTCGCCTGGTAAGCGATGATGAGTCAAAGATGGTGAACACGCTAGGCCTAAAATACTCTGACTCTCAAGGGCTGTGTGCTGCCGAAACACCGTAAGGTTATGAAGGCAGATTTTCTAGTGAGAATCGAGATAATATATCCACTGGTGCACTTATGGGTTTTGACCACATAACGACCTCTGAATTAGAAGGAGAAGTCTAATTCACCCCAGAACTTTGGTTGGGTGCTTTTAAATAGATAAATAGCCTTTAAAACTACGGCACACAAGCAAGATCGCTGATGAAGGCTAATTTATTAAAGGAATTTGAATGTGTGTTTTGCTTCAAAAGTGAAAGTAAACATTACTTAAACATGACTGATGCAAGACAAATATAAATCAGATATAGATTTACTTACGACCCTAACTTCGTAAAGAAACTCTCAGGTATTTTCCAAAAACTTACGTATCCAAAAACATTAGGTTTCACTGGTATAATTTTGGTCAATAGTATTTTCGCTTTTTGTAAATTGTTAAACACAATCCAAAATTTCATCGTACCGACGGGACTTGAACCCGCAACCTCCGGAATAACATGTTCGGGTGCTGAAAATGCAATTTTGGATTGTGTTTAACAATTTACAAAAATATAAAGTGTGAAACACTTCAAAGAAATATAATATCGTATTTTCGCTTGTTTGTAAAAAAACAAGATTAAAATAAAGGTTATAAAATACTAAGTACATGGCATACTTTTAGATGATAATTGTTTTATTTATATAATTTGATGATGCGGTCAAGGGTGGTAGCACGCTAGGACAAGAATGGGAACTGGCTCTCACTGATGGCAATTGATATTGCAAACTTAATTACCAATAGTATTTTGATAGGACTCTGAGTTGCATTTACAACTTGAGTGCTACCGTGGTTCGAATGACACATTAAATTGTAGGTCCTGGATGTTTGTTCTAGTACAATAATCGTAGGCCATGTCAGAGGCCTTCAGCTGGCCAATAAACTCTGACAACAGGGCTAGCCACTTAGCTTATACAAAACGCACGCAATACTGAAGTATTACATATTACACATGGGTCTCAAGCAAGATGCTCGTCTAATTGTAAGCGAAGATGTCTTCCAGATTGACACGATTGAAACTGTAAGAAGCTAAACTTTGCCTTGATGAACATTTTTCTTTGCTCTGCGCCCGTTACCAGATTTTCAGTCTCTCAATGACATGGCTTGCTGTTTTACTGGGCAATGTTATTTAAGCCCGAAAACGTTACGATGATAGCCACTTTCCAAAAAGCCGCAGAAAGATCTATGCTAGGTCTGAAACTTAAGGACAAAGTTAAAAACACAAACATCAGACAAAAGACAAAAAATATTGACGCTGTGAAGATGCTTTGCCAATAGACGTAGGAGCGAACAAGTCCTACACTGTTATACGCGAGAATACAAGCAGGTCGAGACGACGTTCAAGGAGAAGGAGGTGCGACGACATTGTCAGCGTCGCCGGCAACACTTGGACGAGACAAGCATAGGATAGAGAAAAGCGGCAATAGCCCAATGGATAAAGGTGTCGTACTGGCGATCGAGATGTCGTGAGTTCGATCCCCACCCATTGCACCATCAACGTGAACCCACTCCAGACACAAGCATATTTAGCTTAGTTGGAAAGGTTAACAAGAATACTAGTAATGTGCAATCCACATTGCGAGTAAGTTTAAAAAAAAATTAAAAAGTAAAAGTATGAAGAAGGCCTAAACTCTCTTCTGGGGACCCGAGAAAAAACTATTATTGTAATTTTATTAATTCAATTTTGTAATAACAACACGACAACAATGTGATCCAGTAGAAGTCATAACATAAGAATATGTTTACGTTCGGTCCTTAGTGGCGGTTTCACGTAACCGGTTTCCCATTCAAAGCTATAGTAAACTCAGAACGGCGAGTCTGAAAAGCATCCCGTTTCAACAAACTTAAATTTCGACAAGTGACAATAACAGCGTGGCAATTTGCCGGACACTTCACAGAAGGGCCGGCTGTTTTTGTTCCTTTGTTATTTCTAAGCTAGATATGTGGAACGTAGGGTGTACTACTAACCCGGTCATTTATTTAATTAGGAATGCCGTCAGTTTAGTGGGTGGGTTATTTTATTTTTATTACCCTACACACAATTAGCACAAAAATCACACACACAAAAAGCGGTAATAGCCCAGCTAAAGCGTCGGCCTGACGATCAAGAGGTCGTGAGTTCGATCCCTACCCATCGCACTATTGACGTGAACCCACTCCACACACCAGCATATATTTAGCTTAGTTGGAGGGAGCTTTTTAAAAAAAAGGAAAGAAAAAATGAAAAAAAAATTGCATCTCATTTTCAACCGACTTCCCATAAGGAGAAGGTTCTCAATTAGTCTGTATGTTTATTTATGTATGTTACGCGATTACTCCCTCAATTGTAAAGTAATTCGAATTATTCTTTTTTTTAAATTGGTAAGTTACACTTCCAAGGTGTTCCCATTGAATTTGATGATCTCGATGAAATAACAACATAAGTATCTCCAGAGATATGGAGATAAACACCTCAAACTAAGTACTGAAAATTAACAGCCACTATAACAATAAAGTCCTGTCTTATTGTTATACCTTCATACACTTTAACCGGATCTTACCGGCTAAACTGGACGCTTCGTATCTCAAAACCAACTTTCTTAGAGCATGTCAGACTAATGTTGCGGTTGAACTCGTGGCCCTACCTAAATCTTCAGCAATTTGTATCTGTTAGAATACATCGTCTTTCGCATAAACATGGCTGTCTGAGAGCTAGATATTTCAGGATCTAGAAATATTAGGACTTGAAAGAGAAAACATTTTTCCGTCAGACTTGTTACTGATGGTTACAATTTTTACGGGTTATGATAAAAGATCGTTCCAAAATTAGATTTGCGTTATTTGAGGAAAAATTAAGCAGTGAAGCTAAAGGGGAAAATAGTATTTCAATTGTTTTATAAATAACTAACTGTGCTCCGCGGCTTTCTCCGTGTTAAAAAGTATCCAATGTTGGCTAACTAAATCCACTATACTGGCTATCCCTCTGCAAAATTTCAGCCAAATCAGTTGGGCTGTTTGACCGTGAAGTGGTCCCAAACAAACAAACAAACAAATAATATACAAACTGACTTTCTCATTTATAATATTGGTGTTGATTTAAATTCTATTTTGCTTTTTATCACAATTAAATATAAAACTTTACATAATAGCTTTATAATATATATTTATAAATCTCATAACGACAAGTGCGTTTAAAATTGTCTTATATAATTTGAAATATGTAGTCGTAGATCGGAATTTTTGAAGAATAGAAACCTAGAACTACTTACTAGTCTAGTAGAATAGAAAACACACAATGCTACATAAATTGTATATGAATAAAGGCGTAGTTATGTTTTAGTTCGTTTGATATTAATTTTTAAATCAACTCGATTATAAATCCTAAAAGTCGTAGGCCAAGGAAGATTGTCTCTACGAAGATAAAAACGCTTATTGCTGCAAGCGTCGATATCTCATAGTATAAAGAAAATACCTACCGGCTAAGTTTCCTATTTACGAAATAAATTGCTTGGCCATATTTCCAGAATTTTCTCCAGGAATTCTGGGCGGACATTTGTAGCCAATAAGTTGTAAGTTTTCAATCTAGAGTTGGGCGATGTAATTCCACCTGTCTTCAACCTAAACACTGTTTAATGGTTTTCGGGCGGTACCGCACAAATTCCAATGGATCTGCCAAGTTTTAGGGGCTTAGGAGGATATACAAGACGATATTGCGACGAGCAAAGAGGTTTTATGTTGGTAAGTCGTAGTATGGAATTAGAATAGAATGTTAGACGTTGCTGGCTTTGTTTTCTTACAGAACGCATGAAGATGCACGTTTCCTGTACGGAGATTATAGGGGGTCCCCTTAATTTTTAACTTTATTCTGTTTTTAGTGTTTGTTGCTATAGCGGCGATAGTTAAGGTATGACCACACCGCGGCGTGTGCGTGCGCGATCTAAGCGGCGATCAGATACCGCAGTAGTATTTTTACCGACTGGTTCACACCAAATGCGATCTACGGCGATCAAAATACGATTTAAAATCAGATTCCGAACGCGCACGCGGACGTTGGACGCCGTGGTGTGGTCGTACCTTTATACATTCAAGTATATCTAATACTATAAGAATCTTTGTCCTGACATACTGACTGACTGACTGACTGACTCACTGACAGACAACGCACAGCCTAAACCGCTGGTCGTAGAGACTTGAAATTTGGAGGGTATATTTGTCTTAGTACGTAGGGGTGTACTCAGAATTGGACTCAGGATTTTTCAAAATTCACCCCTTAAGGGGATGAAATGGGGGTTCAAAGTTTGTATGGAGAAACAAGATTAGATAGTATTTTCTATCCGAAACTTCACACAAGTGCTTCAGTACAAAAATAAGTAAATACGTGTTTCAGGTTTTTTTTTAATTCCCCCCCTAAGAGGGTGAAATGGGGTAACAAAGTGTGAAAACCAATATTGTTTCGGATAGCGCTGAAATTTGGCATGCAGATAGTTATTACGAAGTTAGTTCCCTCTGAGAAAGTATTTTCCAAAATTCACCCCTGAAGGGGATGAAACGGGGGTTCAAAGTTTCTATGGAGAAACATTATTAGATAGTCTTTTCTATTCGAAACTTCACACAAGTGCTCCAGGATATAAATAAGTAAACACGTGTTTTAGGTTTTTTCGAAATTCCACCCCTAAGAGGTTGAAATGGGGTAACAAAGTCTAAAAATCAATATTGTATTGGATTGCGCTGAAATTTAGCATACAGGTAGTCATTATTAAAATCAAATTAATTAGTCGGTGACTGGAAGGGTTATAATATCCTAAATACAGGGAAACCTAGTTAGGAGTTAGGCCGCAGACATGAACCTATACTAATATTTAAGTGACCCGTTTGAGCCAAGTTAATGTTAAAATTATAACATGATGTTAAAATTCTTTTAAATACTTACTGCATAAAAAAAAACTATTATTGTTTAAATAGTGTAAGGGTGTTTATGGTCTGTTGTATTAGTTTAAGCTTTGATTATGAGCAAAATAAAAAATAAATAACTTATTTTTATTATGACGTTAGTATCAGCTAAGAAAGGATTTTCTAAAATTCACTCTTTGAAGGGATCAAACGGGGGTTCAAATTTTCTATGGAGAAACAACATTAGATAGTCTTTTCTATTCAAAACTTCACACAAGTGCTTCAAGACATAAATAAGTAAACACGTGTTTTAGGTTTTTTCGAAATTCCACCCCTAAGAGGGTGAAATGGGGTAACAAAGTGTGAAAATCAATATTGTTTCAGATTCCGCTGAAATTGGGCATGCAGATAGTTATTACGACGTTAATTCCCTCTGAGAAAGGATTTTCCAAAATTCACCCCTGAAGGGGATGAAACGGGGTTTCAAAGTTTGTATGGAAAAACAATATTAGATAGTTGTAAACTTTAAACCTTCGCGATTTGAACACAATATTAGATAGTCTTTTATATTCGAAATTTAAAACAAGTACTTAAGTAAGTAAATACGTGTTTCAGGCTTTTTCGAAATTCCACCCCTAAAAGGGTGAAGTGGGGTAACAAAGACTGAAATCAATATTGTTTCGGATTGCCCGGATACGGAACGGGGATTCAAAGTTTGTATGGCGAAACAAGATGGGATAAAGTACGTGTTGTAGGATTTTTCGAAATGGGGTAGGTAACAAAGTCTGTAAATTTAGGTTTTTAGGGTTTTATAAATATGAATCCAGAATTGCCTTAGTCACGCGATAACATAAAAACGGGTGAACCGATTTGGCTAATTCTTATTTGATGTGTTTAATGATAGAATCGGTTTTACAAAAGAAAAGTTTTAAGTAAATAAAAGAAGGTTTAAACTCGGGCGACGCCGCGGGACACTTCTAGTTATAGTATATATCAAGTAAAATATTCAAGTTTATTCCTATTCCGGCTTATAAGACACAGCTCTTTGACAGAGACAGAAGATGGATGGACGGACAGACACTTTCAGTAATAGGTTCTGTTGGTACTGCTTGAGCACGGACCTCTAAAGATTATATAAATATTAATAATTTGAAATGAAAAATGCTGTACAACAACTAAATATTAATTTATATTTTATTTTTATACATTTATACATTTTTATACATACGCTATCTAATTAATATTAGCTAATAAAATATCGATTTTCAAATAATTCACTTCTGATATTTAAAACTAAAATTAAAACTTTTTTAAATGTGTCGTTCGACGTATGGATGAAAGCTGAATGGCTCATTACCTTTTTTTTAATTAAAAGAAATAAGTTAGGGTGTGTACAGACTATGTAACATAACATGTTATAATAACATGTTTGATAACATTCTGTGTCCACATTATCTGAAATATGTTTAATAACAATATTATAACATGCTATGTTACATAGTCTGTACGCACCCTAATTATTTATATTTAGAATAATTATTATTAACTAACTGTGCCCGCGACTTCGTCCGCGTGGAATAGTGTCTTTGGGTAGCATTAACTAATAAGACCCATACGTATCCCAACCACGGCGCACCGCACCACGCCAATCCCCCCCTCCCCCTTCCATCACTTACCCTCCCCTCCCCCTTCCCCTCACGTCCACCTCCCACTGGGTCCTTTCCCAGGCTCTAGACTATCTGTGTACCAAATTTCATTTAAATCGATTGAGTAGTTTTGGCGTGAAAGCGGGACAGACAGACAGACAGACAGACAGAGAGACAGAGTTGATTTTCTATTATACTCGTACATATAGTAAGGACAAATAAAACCCAAAGATGGCGCTAGCATATATTTTAATAGCTCTCCTTTAAATATTGCCCAAATGTATGAGATCCTGCATCGCGCAAACGATATTTTCCGCGATATTGAAACTGATGCACTTACTTCGTGATTAAATATATCGAAAGTTTTCGTTTTCTCTTTATAATATTAGTCTGGATTTGATTTATTAAATGTTATTTGACGTGTGTAAGTGCAGATTTTTAATATGCACATATACTGAATAACTACTTTGACTTTTGACTATTGACAACTTGCGTTGGTCTCTAGATTAAAGAACCGTGTGTTTTTTCTAAGCAGCGCAAAGCCTAAACGCATTAGATAGTACGTATTTTAAAATTAATTCAAAGAAAAAGTATCCTCTTCTCAGAGTCTGGAGATAAATTGCTTTTTGATCAAACCTTACTAATTCGATCCTTGTGAAATAAGAATTAAATTAGATAGAAAAAATCGCTCTTGGGGTTCAACTTCTCTTCGTTGCACATAGTCCTCGGTTGTATTGCATTTTTCTGTGGCGTGAAATTAAAATCGCCTTGATAAGATGCATTTCCACTGGACTGCGGTCTAAAGATGCGGTCGATGTATCGTCGATGATGCGATCGGATGGTAGCGAGCTAGGTCTAGAATGGGAACTGGCTCTCAGAGATAGCTGCTGATTAAGTTCATCATCATCAGCCTATCTCCGTCCACTACTGGACATAGGCCTCACCTATGGCACGCCACTGAGCTCGATCTTCAGCTCTCTGTTTCCAACCGCTGCCAGCCAACTTGCGTATATCATTGCTCCACCTAGCTTGGCTCCGTAGGTAATAACAGGTAGGACGCACTCGTTAAAGACTATCGTCTTCAGGCTTTGCGGTATGGAAGATGTAAAGACTCTACAAAGTTTTCCAAATGCTGCCCATCCCAGCTGTATTCTTCTGCGAGCTTCCTTTTTGAAGTTGTTTCTACCCAATTGCAAGATTTGTCCAAGGTAGACATATTCGTGAACAACTTCGAGAGGAACTCAGTTTAGGGTAATCGATTCCGGAATAACATGTTCGTTGAACATGATCTTGGTCCTATCCAAGTTCATCCGGAGACCGATGCGTGCAAAAGAATCAGCAAGGGTGGTCAGCATGTATTGTAAGTCCTGCATGGTTTCAGCAATGATGACGACATCGTCCGCAAACCTCAAGTGAGATATGTGCTCGCCGTTTATATTTATGCCCCGTCCTTTCCAATCGAGCGTCTTGAACATATCTCCAAGAGTGTTGGTGAACAATTTGGGCGAAATAACGTCCCCTTGTCTCCCTCTATGAAAAAGGACATGTTCAGTCTGCTGATTTTGTACTTGGACGGTCATAATCGCGGCGTCATACAGGCCTCTCAGTGCTAGGACGTATTGCCAATCAACTTGGCACCGTTGCAGAGACTCCAGAACAGACCAGGTTTCTACAGAGTCAAAAACTTTCTCATAGTCCACAAACGCAAGGCAGAGGCTGGTTATACTCTTCGGTCTTCTGTATAACCTGCCGCACTGTGTGTATGTGGTCTATGGTACCATATCCTCCTCGAAACCCAGCCTGTTCAGGGGACTGAAACTCGTCGAGTCTACGCGCGAGACGATTTGTGATGACTCTCGAAAACAGCTTATAGACGTGACTCAAGAGTGTAATGGGTCGATAGTTCTTTAAGAGAGTCGTGTCTCCTTTTTTAAAGAACATGACGACCACACTCTTTCACCACGCCTTTGGAGTTCTCCTCGAAAAGAGGATGGAATTAAATATATGCTGCAGCTGTACAAGCGTTGGAGTTCCACCAGCTTTTAAGAGCTCCGTTGTAATTCCATCCTCCATCCAGCGGGTAAGAGTGGTTCTAGGATCCTCGGACTGGGGTTGGGGACGGGACGCTTGCGAGGTATATAGTTGGCCGTAGAACTCTTGAACCTCCCTAAGAATCTCCGGCTTAGAAGCGACGACATTCCCGTTAGATGTGGTCAATTTCGTCAAATGGCTTCGACTCAGGTGTTGAACAAAAACTTCGCTTCTTTGATAGAGCGTGTGTTGGAGCTCCGGAGGTCACATCTTACCATCTTAGAGATTTTTTTGTTCAAAGCCCAAAAGAATTCATCAAAAAAGCCTCTCTCTCTCCAGGAAGTTGACGAGCATATGCCCCCTATGATTCCTGCTTCCAAATCCGTGTGGTCCTACTACCGATTCGCGTTTTGTCTGTACTCCCACTTTAGCGTTGATATTCGCCATGACAACGTTGAAGTGGGCCTTTTGGGTGGTGTACAAGGCCTTGGAAATGTCTTCGTACAATGCCTCCACTTCATCATCCGAATGTGCCAAAGTCGGTGCGTATACTTGGATGACCTTGAGGCTATACCTCTCGGTGAGTCTGATCACAAGATACGCTACCCTTGTCAACACACTGGAGATTTCTAGGACGTTTTCAGAGAGGACCTTGTGTACCAAGAACCCGACGCCGCCTTAGGATGGTTGGTCTCCCTCTCTGAAGTACATAAGATGACCGGATTCTAAGGTTACGGTATACTCTCCCTCTCTTCGAACTTCACATAACACTAGAATGTGCCATCTTATGTTCCTCAATTTCTCTTCGAGTTGTGCCAGATGTTCGTCGAGCCGTAGCGTGCGTCCGTTATATGTAGCCAGAGTCAGTCGGTGTTGGCGGCCTGCCGTAGCCCGGGGATTCTTAGCACCCCCTGCCCCGCCGTTACCATGACCGCCGCCTTGGCAGGAATAGCGGGGCGACCTGGAACTGGGGGCCGTTGTTTTGGTGTGCTTCCCATAGGTAGAAATGCCCGTAATCACCGCACGCTGGGCAGGCGGGTTGGGTGATCACAGAACGTAGCTCTCGCACCAGTGACGCTGCGGCCCGTCACTGACCTGTGGCATTTAGCTACGTTATCTCGAATGGTTATACCGCCATTGCTCGGTCGCCAGAGCCTCGTTCGCTGTTCGGCAGGACGCACCGCGGGCAGGTGAGGTTGGTTGGGAGCACTAAGATGAAATTGTGTTCCTTACATCCCGATCAGATTTAGTTACGTCGTAGTAAATATAAGTAGAGATAGTTGCGCTCAGTAAATTGACGACTAAGTCCTGCGATTGCCAAACCGCCTGCCCAGCGTGGCGATTAGGGCAAAACCCGTCGTTCGTTGAGGCCTACGTCCAGCTATAGACTGATACCGGCTGATGATGATGATGAACTATCTCAAAAAGTCTTCCAAATGATTTGTGTTAAAACATCAAATAATTTGGAAAGGGACTTTAATCGGGGAGTTAAGTGACAAAATCAGATGGAAATCAGGTACTTATTTTTATTACCACCACAACTTTTAAGTTGACACGCGTACTTCTACAAGATTTTCCGAAAAAAAAGAACCTTAAATGCGACACACGATATAAAGTAAGTATATTATCTGTCTCAACCATCAAGACTTTTCATGGAAAACATGTATTTCTTCCACAATTCTAAAATAAATCAACATCTTAAAATGTTCCAATGCTAACACCATAAGTAGCTTGCCACTGAAAGTTTCAACAACTTATTTCACCAATATTTTGCGAGACTTAAAACCTGTAAGAAAACTTTACGACATCAATCATCAAAACAAAATTAAGGACTTTAAGTTAAACGAGAACTTTCCAATTGCATCAAAATGAGTATACTAAGTTCACACTAAGCTCGAATTAATATCTGCTGAATATTAGGGAATTCGTTTCAAATATATTTTTAAACTGAAACTTTTGACGGAATTGACGTAGCGTCACGATCCGAATCAACGGAAGTGACGTAAGCTAATGTTTATTTTAAAGTTATCAACGCCCTCTATTTAAGAACGGCGTAACTACGAAGACGTATTCGCTATCATTCGGGCATTCGACCAGCTAAGTTCGTGACTTTAATTGAAGTTAATGACAAATTCTGACACATTTTTCTTATATTTTATTTTTTAATGTAATGTTTTTATGCAACTATGAACGATTATATGTAATTTGCGAATGTATAATTAGACTGTTTTTAGCCCATTTTAATTTTTATTTTAAGTAAGAATTATGAAATAATAATAATTAGATCATTATTTATTATAATATTTTAAAAAAATTAAATGTATCACAATTTGTACGCCTTAATGGATAAAACATGACTGTCAAATTGAAAAAAATTTACCAACTTGCATGCGTTTTTATAACGTATGCATACCATGTTGTTGACAAATAAATAATCTTTATCCTTATCTAAGTTCAACAGATGAAGTTGTACAAAAAACAATTAGTAATGTTGTGAAATAAATTTAATAAACTTGGAAGTTTCATTTCTAGCGCGTAGCTTTTCAAGCACCCTCTTTTTTTAATGAACACATTTTATAATATCAATGTCTGACGGTATATATCAAAATCACTACATATTATAAAACAAAATCCCCCGCCGCGTCTGTCTGTGTCTGTTCGCGATAAGCTCAAAAACTACTCGACGGATTTTCACGCGGCTTTTAACGATAGAGAGAGTGATGCACGAGGAAGTTTATGTGTGTAAATCATTAAGGTTTTGTGTAAATTTACACAAAAATTGAAAAATTACGATGATCGTTGATGATGTCAATTCATATTCGGCGCAACAAGCTCATGCAAAAACTCTATAGTTGTATAGCTTATATGCTTAATTATAAAAAATTTTTTTTGGATGTGATGATTCGAGATCATTAGTTTCTAAGTGTTTTTTTTTTGACATTGTAGTCAGACTCACGTAAATTGTTGCACACAATCCAAAACTTTATCGTACCGACGGGACTCGAACCCGCGGTTAACATGTCTAGGTGATCTGCCAATTGTGTGTAACAATTTACAAAAATATAAAGTGTGTCAACTTCAAGAAAAATATTAGCATATGAGTAAAGAAGGAACAGAGACAAAGCTTCTAAGGAACGGACAAAATGTTTACCATTTAGGGTTGGTACAAAAAAAAACAAGAAAAATCTTTATTTTAATAAAATTTCCTTCAAGAAAAAATGACCTGCTTTTTTATTTTTCAAGCTTCATCATTGCCGACAACGATGTATGTCGATCATAATCATGAGATGTCACGAAATGTCATGATATGTCATATATGTCATGAAATGTCACGAAATGTCATAAATGTCATCAAATGTCACGAAATGTCATGAAATATAATTCAATATCATGAAATGTCACGAAATGTCATGAAATGTCACATGATGTCACAAGATGTCACGAATGATGATAATGATGATGTCATGATATGTCACGAAATGTCATGTAATGTTATGAAATGTCAAGGAATTTTATTGAACCTCCTTAGACAGGGCACTATAAAAGAACATTCATAAGCCAAAAATTAAAAATCACTTTCCCACCCTAAAGCAGAATAGGCTTACTTTGCGCGCACTGATCGAGGAACCAACCATTACTTTTCGAATAGATGGGATGAAAAGTAATATAATATAACGTGAGCACCAGCCGAGCCACTATAAACCGGTTTCACTCCGTACGTGACAGGTGGAACACAGGTCACTCGCACTCACGTGCGTCTACGTCATCATCACAGCGCAGTTGTATGAAGCTTTGTCTCTGTTCCTTTCTTTACTCATGTGATTACAGCACCTCACGTGTTGCTAAGTGGCGATTTGATCTAAGAATCGTGTTGTTCCGTAGTGTTTTTATCGGAAAAAGATAACAGCGCTGGAGAACTGACTTAAGTCCAATTCTCATAACGCAGGGCCTAATGGTGTAGTGGGAAAATGGTCGGCTTTGACGCCAGGAGGTACCGAGTCCAATCCCTGCCTTGCGCTTATCGATTTTTCTATATCTAAATATATTCTATATGCTATAGAAAAAATGTATGTGCGCTTTTTACAGTGGCCCTCCGGTCAAGAAAAAACATCGTTAAGAAACCTCCAACCCCCGCATGGTGGTAGGTGGGTTTATCGTGTCCGCACTCCGCCTGGTCAGCTACCATCCTCAAGTCAAAAAATCTGTCGCCAAACATCTAATGTGTTCCAGCAGCTATCCTTGAGAGCCAGTTCCCATTCTAGCCCTAGCGTGCTACCACCATCGGCCGCATCATCACTTACCAACGGGTAAGATAGTGGTCAAACGCTAGCCTTTAGCGTCTTTAACTGACTTCTGAATTGGCTGATACCAAATATCACAAACACCTGATGTTAAGTGACGATGCGATCGACGACGTAGCACGCTTACCTAGAATATTCCTATGTACACTCGCGATTTGAAGACCCCCGGGTTATATTTTTTGTAGCTATGGTTATTATTGTACCACAAAAATAACTCAAATGTGAACATTACCTTAAATTTATATTACAAAAGATTCTCTCGTCCAAATATCTTAGTGATTTTGTTTTATTACAGTAGCACCTGCCGAAAATAGCAATCTGTTGAAATTTGCGTACTTAAATTAAGTGGAGAATAGGTTGGGGCAGTCAGTAGGATTAAATTATTGTCTGTTTTATTAGATTCTTTGTGAGAGTGGTAATTACTTTAAATTACATTTCTTCTAATAACGTAGAGTAAGTAAGTTGTTTAATTAGTAATGTGAAAGTAGATTATTTTCTGAAATGAATTTTCTGATGTTCGACTATTTAAACATACTAGTAATATCACAGAATACATAATAGTAATAGTAGTAATATTTAAAATTCAATAGTAGTTAAATTGATTAATATAGAAAAAAAATAATGATATTTACTGATCTCTTAATAACAATTGTGACCTAAAATTATTATTTGTACTTAATTTTAACTACATTTCAGATGCATTTTCAAAAACAGTTTTATAATCGTATGACAACTACTCGTATGTAAACTCCGTTATTCATCCTTTTAATTTTGTTTTCTCGTCCTTTTATAACAACTCTTAACATGATAGAAAGAAGCTTGGAACCTTACCTTTTTTTCTGAGGCCAGTATAGCCTTTTTACCCACGAAGGAACGGAGACTGCATATGCGTTTGGGGTGAGGGGACGTTTGTTTGTTTGTGTGTGCAAATCCATGTTGCCATTTTTCTCCAAAACTACTAGTCCGATTTTGATGCAGTTTTCAGTTATGGTTCATAATTAATCAGTGGTGGTTCTTAGATAGATGTTATGACGTTAATTTTCTAAAGGATATTGTCGTGTGTGTTTATTCAAAATTTTAATTTTGTTACTTGTTCATACTTCGAGCTAGATTGATTATAGCTAGATCTTGCTTTAAGGCGGTTTGTTTGACGAGTAGGTCTAGCAGGTTGACTGTTATTTATTGATATGCTAGCTGCGTCCCGCGGCTTTACCCACGTTTAATCCTAGTTACAAACCTCCCTTTTGAATCACTCTATCTATTGATGAAAACTGCATTAAAATCCGTTGCGAAGTTTAAAAGATCTAAGCGTACAGACAGCGAGAGCGACTTTGTTTCATACTATGTAATAAAGAAGTTTAAAATTTTATAAAAAAAATAATTATTAATAAAAATTAAAATTTACGTAAAGTATGTTCATAGCTAGATTTTCTGCAGATATCACTAAAAGCTTTAAAAGCGGCATTAGCTAAAGGTACGACCACACCGCGGTGTCCTGCGTCCGTGTGCGCATTCGTGATCTGAATTTCTATTGTATTTTTAATCGCCGTAGATCGCGTTTGGTGTGAACCGGTCTGTACAAATACTATTGCGCTATCTGATCGCCGCCTAGATCGCGCACGCAGGACGCGGCGGTGAGGTCGTACTTCAAGACGTCGCCATGGCGATCGAAAGGTCGTGAGTTCGATCCCCAACCATAGCGCTATTGACGTGGACCCACTCCAGACACAAGCATACTTAGCTTAGTTGAAGGGGTTAACAAGACTACTAGTAAGGTGCAACTCACATTGCTAGTAAGCAATTTAAAAAATCTATAAGCCATTGAGACTATGCCATATTTACGATATCACCTGTGTTTTGTATTATGATATAGTTTTACCATTTACTATCGACAGATGAAGCAACATTTTACGTATCAAAATATAAGATATCGTACTTACTGATCAGAAATATATCAAAGCAATCAAATAAATCAACCATACAAAGGTTCCATCAACTACTAAAATCCATTTACGAACGTAAGGCAATTTATTTAACGATTATTTCGAAGGCAAGGGCTCATCCTCTATTAAAACCATATATGTATATTGTATATGTATAATACACACTCAATTCTCAATAGACACAAAGAATTGAGTACCGAACCTTCACCTTTACTTTCATAATTAAAATACAGAACATTGCAAGAAATTCTCAGGCTTTGTCTATAGTTCTTTTTTGTTTCTAGTAACAAAATAGTTTGAAAGAAAAAAAAAAAGAAAGCATTTTCTCGCAAGTTTAGATATCATTAAGCATATATGTTAGTTTGTAAGGTTTAAATATGGGCCAACATAACAACAATAACATTAATTTGCCTGATTTAAATTGAAATTATCAATTATTTATTTATTATTATATACAGGCTAGCGTTTGACCACAATCTCACTTGATGGTTTATATGACTGATGATGTGGTCGAAGCTGAAGGTGGTATGTTTGAAGGTTTTAAAGAAGAAGTTTTTGTTAAAATCTTACGAAATTTACTAAAGCTTGCGCGATATACTCTCAGACCAAATTTTTCTCAATTCTTTTCTCAAATCTCTTTCTTTTCTCTTGCGAACATTTGCTAAACATTTCATTGATAAGTTAATAATCCGGCAGCTATCCTTGAGAACCAGTTTCTATTCTAGGCTTAGTGTGCTTACCATCTTCGACCGCATCATCACTTACCAACAGTTTAGAAGTTTAGAAAGTGGTCAAATGCTAGCCTTATATAAAAAAACTTCACAATTCAATTTTAAGTTAAAGTGACTGTCGTTTTAACACAAAGCAATCAAATAGAAGAAAGTTCTTGAGTGGAGAGTGCGAATCGGCAAGCGTAGCGTAGGACGCCCTCAAACTAGGTGGAGCGATGATGTTCGCAAGGTGGCTGGTAAAAACTAGATGAGATTAGCCGAGGATCGTGCTCAGTGGCGTACAATTGGGGAGGCATTTGTTCAGCAGTTGACTAGTATAGGGTGATTATAGTGATAAATCAAAAAGAAAATGTAAAATAAAATTTCGCTACTATTTTTGTTTCGGATAACCCATAGAAATATGAATAATTATTATTCATATTTCTATGGGATAACCGCACATACAGGAAATATGAGCCAATTCGAAATCATTGTAATGATTTTAAATTGTGTTTGCAAGAACATTGTATTTGTTTCAACTATGAAATACATCAAAGCGCATAAAACTCTTTAAATAAAAGTACCAGCGAAGAAAATACGAGAAAACTCGCCGGCTCGCTCATATCTCAATCGTATCAATAAAACGCTTCATCCGAGATACATTTGCCGCATCACCGAATACAATCCGATTGTTATTTAACAATAATTGGGTATCGAGTAGCACAGATCATGTAATAAACTTGCGTAACAGTTTTCCATTTATTATATTTGTGAGGGATATAAAAACACGATCTTTTGTCAATGGTACGGTATTTTTATTATTTTATTTCATTACTTATTTTATCTCTATTAATTATTTGAGATCCCCGTTGTCGTAAAGGATAGATGATGCTTTTATTTTATATCGATGTTCCGTCTTACTTGCTACCAAAAAGTAGTTGATCACCATCAAGGAGAAAATCTATCACATAACATACATTCATAATCTTAGGGTTTTCCGGCAGCACACAGCCCTTGAGAGTCAGAGTATTCTAGGTCTAGCGTATTCACCATCTTTGACCAAATCATCGCTTACCACTAGAAGAGATAAAGGTCAAACGCTAGCCTATAAGATTTAAAAACATTAAATGTAAAATACTTTTACATGTAAGTACTTTTACCTTTTACCTTTATGGCGTCAAAACAAATAACAAAAATCATATTTTAGAAAGACAGTTTAGTAGCTACTAATTAAATACTATAGCTACGTTAATTGCTGAAAATACTAAGCTAGAGGTGCAAACCAATTGTTTGCGCTGGTCATTTAGAATGGTAATGAAAAACGTCGATCGCAGAACCGCGCACGGACGACTGTGACCACCTCATTACCGGCTGGAGCTATCTGGTTGACACTCTAACTAAATACGTACTAAAACTCGTAGTTTTGTTTTGTTTTTTTTTTTGTCGTTACCAATTTCTCACCTAATGTAATGATGCAGTCGATGATGTAGCGCACACACTACAGGATGGTGGATGAATATTTAATATCGATTTGGAGACCCAAATTATATTAATACTGTATATTTCATGAGGAAATACAGAGAAATTCCAATCCTTGATGGTAAGATACTATCTCGCCTGGTGGTAAGCGATGATGTGGTCGAAGATGGTGAACACGCTAGGCCTAGAATGCCTCACAAGGACTGTCTGTGTGTTTCCGAACACCGTAACGTTATGGCGGCAGATTTTCTCCTTGATGGCAAGCTACTTAGGCAACAAGTCAGACGTAACATCGATTTAATATGCATTTACTACCTGTCTATATAAAGGCAGGTAAATCGTTGTTTGTTTTACCTTCATAATTTGTCGCAAATAGAGATATCTCAAAAGTTTGATACAAGTTATTCCTAATCAATCATTTGTTTCGTTATAAAAGTACTTATTTTTAGATCGAGCGGCTGAAGCTGTCAATCAATAGAGCTTATTTATCAGGGCTGACGTAAAAAGGGAAACCTTCTTCACATTACGCTAGTAAACACAATATTTATCATTACGATATATATTGGGACATTCTTTATGATAAGGTTGTTTTCCTGAATCACGTGACATATGTCACATACACACTCGTACATAACAACATAATATTTGCGAAAAATAAAGCCTTAAGTGCTAGGCTTAGCCACTTATACTTAGCCTTTAGTTTTCGATCAGGTGAACACTTGGATTCTATCTCACAAGATGATCAAGTCAAAATTCAAAAGTCAAAGCAATTATTCAGTATATGGACAAATTAAAAATCTAAACTTACACACGTCAAATAACATTAAATAGATCATATCAATAATAATTATTCTAAATATAACAAAAACAATTGCTAATTGCTTTGAATTAAAAAAAAAACAAAAGTAATGAGCCATTCTGTTATCATCTAAACGTAGAACGTCACACTTAAAACAAATGTTTAATACCGCTGATTAATGTAGTGGTTGCCAACTGCACTATTACGTGCATCCCCAATGCATGTTCAAGTATAGATGAAGCCTAGGATGGAACCATACTATATATTCTTATTATTAGGTAGGTATTTATTTATACCGGTAATAAATAGCTAATATAAGGTTATATTAGGTATTTAAACGGTTGTACACTCACGGGCTTTATCATTGGATTTGCATGAAACCAGTTTTGAACATGTGTGATGTCCTTCTTCTGGGAGCCACGTCTACCGCAAACTACTCAAGAATCGTCAGGAAATGAAAGAAAGACAGCAATCCTAACCCGTCGTTCAAACAAAACGCATAAGTTATGTACCTAAATTGATAATGTGTAAATATTTAGTTTTTCGCCACTTTCACGCCATGATTGTAGACAAATTACAATTATATACAGTGAAATTATAGTGCATTTCCTAAAATAATATACATATTAAATGATACTTGACTTTTATCTACATGCTTCGTTGCATGCATTTTGATATTGTATGCTTAACTATCTCATAAACAGGTAAAAATACAAATTCGCGAAATTTGCGCTCGGTGTGAGGGGTTAAAGCAATACAATACAATACAATACAAAATTCTTTATTGTACACCAATTAAAACTAACTAAATAAACATTAAACACTTAAAACTACAGTACAATGGGCGGACTTATCGCTAAAAGCTCTTCCAGTCAACCTTGCGATGGAGAAAGGGAGATGCGTGTTGAGTAAGGCAATGCTATTCAATTCAACGCTTCAGTTCAAATAGTATGTACTAGCCTAACCAATGTTTGCTGCTAGCTAATCAGAGCTTTAGTAGTATTATCTCAAGGCAATCGCCTGAGACCTACATGTTGACATACAGTCGCCCTGTATATATATATGTCGCAGCCAACTAGCTTAATTAGCCATACAATCAATCAACAGCTTAGCCTCTTTACTAAACAGCACCGTTCAACTAGCGGCCTGAATTATATTCAACCATTTGAAGGTCTTCTGTATTTTCATTTAAACGCCATAGCGTCGGTTCTGGTGACGCGCGTCCTCTATCGCGGCTCCCCTCCTCGCTACGCTCGTCGGCGCACGTCACGCTTTGGTCACTGTTCTCTAGTGTGTTGCCTTAGTGTCAGACTGAGCCAGCGTAGTAAATGTTGTAACAAACGCTACGGCTGAATATCATTCAGACCGCTAGTAAAAATTAATGAGGTTAAGCTGTTGATTGAACTGCTAATTAAGCTAGTTGGCTGCGACACATATGTATATACACTATGTAGTACATACCCGTTAAACTGATACTAATGGCATACATACATACGTACTTAGGTAGACACAAACATGTATAATCGTAATGCTATATCTTGTAAACGTTTGCGGGTTATTGCATATCTTCAAATTAAAATTTTAAAAGCCGCCTCGCCGCCTGTCTATAAATTGATAAGGCGGCGAGGCAGCTCTTTGGCGTTGTTGCGAATGGTTTTTTTTTTTTTATTTTTTTTATACGTTATAGGCTAGCGTTTGACCACTATCTCACCTGTTGGTAAGTGATGATGCGGTCGAAGATGGTAAGCACGCTAGGCCTAGAATGGGAACTGGCTCTCAAGGATAGCTGCCGGAACACATTAGATGTTTGGTGACAGATTTTCTAACTTGAGGGTGGTAGCTGGCCAGGCGGACACTAGATAGTGTCCTACCACCATGCGGGGGTTTTGTTGGTTTCTTAACGATGTTTTTCCTTCACCGGAGGGCCACTGTGAGAAGCGCACATAAATTTTTCGATAGAAAAATCCATTGGTGCGCGGCGGTTTGAACTCGGTACCACGGCATCAAAGCCGAACGTTCTCCCGATTACGCCACCGGGCCCTCAAAATGGTATATGGTGTATGCTTTATTAAAATTAATTACATAAATGCCTAAATACTTATGTTAGGTTTTTGAGGTTCATTCTAGGCCTAGCGTGCTACCATCCTCGACGGCATCATCACTTACCTAACTGATGAGATAGTGGTCAAACGCTAGCCTATAAAAACAAATGAGGTAGCATTAATTTAATGACAGAATTTTATACACAAATTCAGTACTATTTATGAAGTCATTCAATATGTTCCGATAAATATGTATTATTTTTTAATATCTGCCGCTTTCACACTTGTCGCCCTTCGTCGGATTTCGTCGTTTGATTTGACAACCCGATTAAGAATCGTATTCGACACACGACAATGTGAACAGGCGCTAAGGTTATGGTGGTAGAACTTAATAGCTTCATACAAAATATTCTGCCACTGGAACATCCGATTAAAAATCGGATCCGACAAACGACACATGTGAACAGGCGGTTACAGTGTTTCCACAACACACATCCCCTGAGTCAGACATTTTATGCCTAGCGTGATCACCATCCTACACCACATCATCGTTCAACAGCAAGAAATTTAGTACAGAGCTTAGAAAGATGTAGGTACTCTATTTTAAAATTATTTTCTTTGGTTTTTTAACACCATCAGTTTCATATGCTCTTCTCAACCAAAATATGTATTGTAAGTATTGTGGAATGAAATATAATACGACCGTTTTAATAAATGTTCAATACCACTATAGGCGTAAAAGTTTATATGAACCGAAGCCCAGCTTTTAAACTAATAACAAAAGCTTCCCCCCGTTTTAAACATAACATTTTGATAGTTACCCACTTATACACCGTAAAAAAAACGATAAGACCGTAAATTTCATGCATGATGAACCAGAACACGTTGTTTTAATAAAATAGACGTTTTTTTATTGCAAAACAAAGAGGGAATATTCGATCAGCGAAGCTCATTTCGCGGTGTTCGGTCAATTGAGCACTTTGTCCTTTGCGGAACGATTGATCAGTGAGACACAACAACAGACTATTCTAGTACCGTACTTGTGCTTAAAAATAACACCTCTAATGCAGTTTCTTACTTACTGTGTTTATTTTTTATAAACATTAAGATTACTTACTCTTGCTTAAAACGTTTAACATGTTTTTAACCGACTTCAAAAAAGGAGGAGGTTTCTCAATTCGACCGTCTATATGTTTTTTTTTCTTTTTTTTATGTTTGTTCGCGGATAAATTCGTCGCTTATTAACCGATTTTGATTATTCTTTTTTTGTTGGAAAGGAGATATCCCAAGTGTGGTATGGAGATAAACACCTCAAAATGGGTACTGAAAATGAATAGCGCGGCATTGAAGTCGGTTCTTTTTTAGTTTTTAAGCGATATTATTTTCTTACTGTGTTTTTTTACATGTAAATCCTATCCTATCCTACTTTCTGCTACCTACTTTTATTATAAATGCGAAATTTTGTGTGTTATACTCCTTTACGGTAAAACTACTGAACGGATTGAGCTAACATTTGGTATGTATATTATGTTTTATCCTGATATTATTCCCACGAGAACGATGTATATACCGCTAAAACCGTGGGGCACAGCTAATAAATAATAATTCTCTCTCTTTTTGTTCATATTTCACATATGAAATATATATCATACCAATACCATTTTCTCTGCACCTCCCAGCATGACAGGTAGAAAATACAAGTTTCAGTTTCAGCATTTAGTTCACATATAACATCCGGTATGAGTCGTAAGTACAGATATATTAATAACAAAATGCACCTCGCGGAAAAACGGGAATTTAACGTGACTTACGCGATGTCGATGTTTAAGGTAAGTAGTAGGTAGTTCATGACATAGGTAGCAAACAAGCAAACGGCCCACCTGATGGGAAGCGGTCACCGTCGCCTATAAACACTAGAGGTGTCAGGTAGTTATTTGCGCTTGCAACGCCCCTTTTGAAGGATTTAGTTAAGTAACTTTATATTTTTATAATGTAAACTGTTGAATGTTAAGAATTTTAATACCATGTGGTCACTTCACCACTATGTTGATGTAAAATGAACATGTGATCTAAGTTTGAAAAAAGATTCGGCATAGAGACCATTACCTTGTCTCACAGACTTTAGTCTTTTCCATTGAGCACAATTTTCCCAACTCGCCTTCCGCCACCGGTGAAGCAATAAATAGTGTATTTTATCTATATGTCAATCTACTACATACTAATTGTGGTATAGGCATAATATTCAAGCCACGAGTGTATGAGCGTGAGTTAATGCGTACATTGCAATCCATTGACGATTGTCACTCACAGACGGTAACATACGTAATACATTGTTACGGACAGGACTCATGTCATAGCAACCTAGTTATTCCATCTACTAGCTGAAATAGTCATTTGTTATGCAAGGTTGCAAAGTTGGTTTTTGGCGTGAGTACGTTGTATTGAAACCTGAGCAAAGCGAGTGGTTCAAATATAGAATCCTGAGCATGGCGAGGGTTTCAAAAGTACGAGACGCAGAAAAACTTTACTGCCGAGCACAACACACACATTTTCACCTCACTACAGCGAGGATAATGCTGAGTGCAGAAAAACAAAATCTTCAAAATCAAATCACTTTGAATTTAGCAGCAATCGGACGCGTTTATTATCGGAGCTCTCTAGCGAGGAAAATAACAGTACTTGATAAAAACGTGCTTTTCAGCGCGACAACGTATCAGTTAATAATTATAAGTTACGATAAATAATAATCAATTAATTTAATAATAAGGAAGTATTATAGTAGTATATTTCATGGAGAACAATATACAAGAAGTTGTTAATAATCCGCGGGATACAACATTGACAGCATTTTTCAAGTTATGTGCTCAAGATGATTTCGCGAAAACACTGACATATGACAGAGTTCCAAGTTACTATACATGGAACCAGAGTTCTAAAACTTTTCAACGGCGAAAACAAGGTACTGCGGTTGATGGTTTCCCCGGAGTAAAAAAAACGGATGCTCTTGGCAGAGTCTACACGATTCATCCCAACAACAGTGAATGCTTTTATCTGAGAATGTTACTGCATATTGTAAAAGGCCCGACAACCTTTGCACGCCTAAGAACTGTACAAGGTGTTGTTTACAATACTTATCAAGCAGCATGCAAAACTATGGGGCTCTTGGAAGATGATTCTCACTGGGAAAATACATTATCAGAAGCAGCTGTTTGTAGTTCAGCTACATCATTAAGATATTAATTTGCTGTCATAGTAGCGTTTTGTCAAGTAACTGATTCTGTTAATCTATGGAATAAATTTCAAGAAAACATGGCCAGTGATATTCTGAATCGACGACGGCGAGAGTTAAACTCAGATGATATACAATATGATCAACACATATTTGACGAAGCATTATTTGAATTGAATAAAGTACTGCAATTACTTTCGGGTAAATCGATCAAGGATTTTGGGCTGCCGATGCCAGCTAATACTACTAACTCAGATTTAACTAACAGTGCCGAATACACAAGAGAAATATCATACGATCAAACAAGACTTTTACAAAATATAGCTCAAGATGAGCCACGATTAAACATCGATCAGACAAAAGTATTCACTGCATTACTATCAACAATTGATAACAATGAAGGGAAATTGTTTTTCCTTGATGCCCCAGGAGGTACAGGAAAAACATTTTTAATCAATCTGCTTTAAAAAAAAGTGAGATCTACCGGAAAAATTGCGTTAGCTGTTGCGTCATCCGGCATTGCCGCTACGCTTTTAGAAGGAGGTCGAACCGCACACTCTACATTCAAGCTCCCGCTGAAAATCGCCACCGATGACAATATCAGCGTCTGTAGTGTTTCTAAACAGAGCAATACAGGAAAATTGATGCGTGACTGCTCATTAATAGTCTGGGACGAAGCTACCATGTCAAACAAGTCGTCTGTGGAAGCACTGGATAGGACAATGCGCGATTTGCGCAACAAAAATTCACCTATGGGTGGATGTACAATTCTGTTTTCAGGAGATTTTCGACAAATCCTACCAGTTGTGACTCGAGGAACACGTGCTGACGAAATAAATGCTTCCCTAAAAAAATCAAACCTTTGGCCACATGTCAATAAATTCTAATTTATTGACATGTGGCCAAAGGTTTGATCTACGCTTAAAACTAATATGAGGGTTTCGTCATCTTCACGTGAGAACAGGCTATTTCCAGAGATGCTGCTAAAAGTTGGCAATGGAGAATTAACACAAAGTGAGGGAAGGATTAACCTTGAAAACCTTTGTGTTTTGATAGACAACATCCAAGAGTTAACAAAGTCTATCCTGACATTGATGACATAAGTTACAAGACAATATCTTGGTTTAAAGAAAGAGCAATTCTGTCACCAACTAATGAACAAGTAGATAAGGTAAATAACTTGATTCTTTCAAAGATTGATGCGCCGACGAAAATATACTACTCGGTGGATACTGTTCTCGATTTGGAAGAAGCTGTTCATTTTCCTACAGAGTTTCTAAACTCTTTGAACCCGTCTGGACTCTCTCCTCACAAAATGGTGTTGAAAGTAGGTTGTCCTGTTATTTTATTAAGAAACCTGAATCCACCTAAACTTTGCAATGGCACGCGTTTGCTGATAAAATCACTGAAAACTTTCATAATAGAGTGCACAATACTCACAGGATGTGGTACCGGAGAAGATGTATTGATTCCCCGAATCCCTCTGATACCATCGGATTTACCCTTCCAATTTAAACGTTTACAGTTTCCGGTAAAGACATCTTTTGCAATGACCATTAATAAATCGCAAGGTCAAACCTTCAACGTTGCAGGCTTAGATTTGAGCGCTGACTGTTTTTCACATGGCCAACTGTATGTCGCTCTTTCAAGAGTAACCTCAAGAGAAAACATGTTTGTATTGTCTAATGACAAGAAAGCTGTGAACGTTGTGTATAAAGACATCCTGTAATATATTAATTGTTGTAAAAATAAAATAAATACCTAGGTAAAAATGTAAAAAGTAGATAAGTAAAAATGTGTAATGTAATAAAAATTGTATGAATTTAGATATTCCAAAGATAGCAGGAAATCTTCATAGTAAGTATAGGGAAAGAGGAATTGTTTTACTCCAAATTTAATGCGTGCAGGCCAAGGGCAGTAATGAATGAATCAAAAATACTGGATCGATTTTAATCATGTTTTCATTGAGTGACATAGGCATATATATTTTATGCCCGTGCAAAGTCGGAGCGGGCCGCTATGTTTTTTATATACAACGTTCATAGTTTTTCTGTAGTGTATTTAATTTAGTATCAGCATTGCACCCGTGCGAAGCCGGGGCGGGTCGCTAGTGTGTAATATATGGTGCCGGTGAATGTATATGTATGTAGGGAAAAAGTACAATATTTAAAAACATGCTATTATGTTCACACCAAAATTCCACTGAAAGTGATCAGTAAAGTCCACAGCTTCAATGAGGGCATACCCTCATTGGATACTCGGACTAGACTATGACTTCAACTTGAGCTGAAATGTGACTTTAACTCAACTTTATGACTTAAATTTACAATAACGTTAAAAATTGTAATACTTAACACTGGCTATATACACTAATCGTGTGGAGCTATAATGAAAATTAAAAAAAAAGAAAATTCTAAAAAGTTTTTTTTTAGGGTTCCGCACCGTTAAAGGCAAAAAAAGGAACCCTTATAAGATCACTTTCTGGTCCGTCTGTCTGTATGTCTGTCTGTCCGTCTGTCTATCCGTCTGACTGTCCGTCTGTCTGTCCGTATCACCACTGATTTTCTCAGGAACGGGTGGACCTAGCAAGTTGAAATTTATACCTGATACTTAGGTCTATAGTCCCTATTGGGTGTATAAAAATCAAGGTCTTGTCAACACAATAAAAAGATATGGGCAAATTTAGATTTTTGCGAAAACTTGTTAGTACCAAAATGTACCTTAATTATCAACTTTATTTATTTTTCGGAATTTTTCCTTTACTTGTGCTTTAAGACCTTGCTTATAACCAAAATTTACAATTCTAGGTAAATCGGAAGTACCCTATAGGATTTGGGTCTTGGTTTTTAAAAATATAGGTGTACCTACACGCCAAATACTTACTAGAATTTATTTTTAACATTTTAGTTCTTTGTCCCAGATAAAAGCTTGTTTTTAAAAATATATTTTACTTATCATTTATTTTAACTTTTTAGTAAGTAGGTATAGATACCGACTACCTAAGTATTTAAGAGAAGGCATGATGTTTTAAAGTATTCCACGGATTTGATGTGATTATGGGTTGCTCTTCAAGGAAAATCAATCGACTCGGTGGGGCTATATTGCTTTATAACAGAAATGCCATGGCCACCTTACAGCTTCATCATCAGATCCTGGATATCGTTTAAGTGTAAAGTGCTCAAGACGAATCATTTGAGCCCAAATTCACTGGGGTTACGTTATTTCATCACAGAGATGCCGTGGCCACCTTCCAGCTTCATCACCAGTCGCTAAATATCATCTAGGTGTAAAGTTCTCTTCAAGACGAATCAATCGAGCCCAAACTCGGTAGGGTTTTATTGTTTTATCACAGAGATTCCGTGGCTACCTTCCAGATTCATCATCAGGCCCTGGATATCATCTAGGTGTAAAGTTCTCTGCAAGACTAATCAATCGAGCCCAAACTCAGTAGAGTTACGTTGATTTATCACAGAGATGCCGTGGTTACTTTCCAGTTTCATCATTAGACCCTGGATATCATCTAGATGTAAAGTTCTCTTCAAGACGAAGCAATCGAGCTCAAACTCGGTAGGGTTATGTTGTTTTATCACAGAGATGCCGTGGCCACCTTCCGTCTCCATCATCAGACCAGCTCCATGGTACCATATCATTGTATCGTCACCGAAGATACATCAGTACACCAAATTTGAGTCCAATCAGACATAGGGAAGTGGGTGTAATTTAGCTTCCAAGATTCCACCCGAACATACATAGTGACATACATACATACCTACATACATACATTGCAAGTTAAATAAAAGGTTGTAAAATGAGGTTGGCGCACTGACATGAAATAAGTATTTATGCATTTTCAGTGGATTGGCAGTATAGAAAATTATTTACCCTTGTCTATTATAGGATGATATTATATTTGACAGCTCACGTCCATGAAGGTTGGTAATTTTTT